>JARKNS010000005.1:127512500-128112500 GCA_029990575.1 Petunia axillaris subsp. axillaris
TTCCTTTCCTTCCTTAGCTTGGGTTTTCCTGAGGATTTCTGGACCACACTCAGAGGTGTTATTCCATCTGTCCTCTTAGGCCACTTCAGCTTTATATACCTGCAATAACCTTCAGCAGGCATGTCAAGGATCACCCCAAGCTCATTTCTCCCAAATTATATCTCAACTCCCTTCACAGTGGTGAACACTCTCCTCGCAATGACTCTGCAGTTTGTGTAAAACTCCCTGACCTCATCAGCAAATAACATCCTATCCTTGTTTCCAAACAAACCAAGCCATCCTTGGTCACCAATAATTCTCAGCAGTGGTTTCATGTGATGTTCCTTCTCATCATGCAAAATACTACCACGCAGCACCTGATGCTTTGCAAAGAAGGCCACTCGATCAACTTCTTCTTCAGAACCTCTCCATCTCTTCCTGTTCTCTACTTCACTATCAGTCTCAGAGTCACTTGGCTCCACATAACTACCAGCCTCGTCACTTTCTTCCTCTACCTCCCCAGCTTTCTTCTCTTTTTCCTTTTTCTTTGCTTCTCTGTCTCTCACATTGGTAATTGTTCTTTCCAGCTTCCCAACAGTCTCCAGCTGTTGCTTCAAGGCAGACCTAGTGCTAACTCTCCTGGCCACTGGCTCAGCAACAGTCCTGTCACCACTTTCCTCACTTGACTCATCAACCAACTTGTTTTTAGACACTGGCATTCCCCCTTTCACCAGTCTCCTCCTCTTATCAGGCTCTACTCTGTTTTCCCTCACAAACACCACCTCTTCTTCCTCTTCCTCACACACCAGCCTCTCATCCTCCTCACCAAACTTCTTTTTCAACCTTTTTTTCTTTGTTTCTTCTGCTTTCTTAGTAACTTCTTCACTCTCAACCTTTTCTTTCCCTACCTCCTCATTCTTTTGTTCTTCTGACTCTGTCCAGTTTAATCCTGCATCATCAGCCTCCATGGGATTTGTGCAAGAAGCAGGGTCTTGACTCAAATCCTGGGAAGCCTCAGCAGGTCTAGGTCCTCCAACTACTGGACCTTCATGGACAGACACCCCTTGACTTTTCTCAGCAACTGCAGCACTAGAACTTGGTTCATTAACATGTTCCTTAAGGGACTCAACAAGATCATCCTCCCTCAGTTGTTCCATCACTTTTCCTGCTACATCTACCTCTAACTCAGTCTCTTCTACTACAGGCACATGCAAATTTACCCTAGGTTCTTCCTGAACACCCTTTTTCTTTGCTTCAACTATATTCCCCCTATCAGTTTTGTCACCAGTCTCTACAACTCCTACAATTTCATCTAGTCCTATTACTAGGGTTTCAATATCCACTGTACCAGGGCTTTTAATTCCTTCTACATCAACAGGAGTAGATGGGATAGGGTCAGGAGTTACCTTAGTAGATGGTTCGGATGAAACTTGTTCGGTAGGCATAGTACACAAAGATCTTGACAGCATCTTCTTGACCAGTTTCTTTTTCCCCTTTTTGAGAAACTTTGTCTTGGCCTTAGAAATTCTTTCCGCGAGGGTGGATGGAGGTGGTTTTGCAGTTGATTTCTTGAGAGTTTTTGTGGGTGAAGTGGATGACGATTGTGCTTGAGACATGGCGAAATTTTTAGGATTTTGGCTGAGATTTCAAGGATTTTAAGTCTTGTGTTTTTTAGAGAGAACGTAGGATGAAAAAAAAAACAAAGTTGTTGAGCGTATGAGTTCTGTGTAGATCGACGAATGGGAGAGGGTTTTGGTGATTAGACAGTTTCTAGGGGAGACAAAGAAATAATTACGTATAAGTAAAAAGCAGCTTTTTGAAATTTTTGAGAACCGGGAAGGGTTATGGATTTGACGGTTATGGACTTATTCAATCAAGCCTTTTCAAGTAGTGAGGTCCATACAATTCAAATAGAATTCTATTCCAAAAAAGGAATGTGTTCCTATAATTTAGGACAGTTACAAGAACATGGGGGGTCTCCCTTGACACACGTATAATTGACAATTTAATTCAGTTATGACTTCTATCATGCAAGGTAGTGTGACTGTACCTGGACATGATTCCTCATGCTTCAGTCGGTTCTTTCTCAGTACCTAGTTGGTTCTTCATGGGATCATATTATCCTCACCTAGTGCTTAAAAAGCTGAACAAGTATACTTAATAAAGTACCAAATTAGACTGAACAGAAATAACAAATTTTATACAGAGATTATTGAACACTTAACTAACCAATCATTGAGGGACCACCTGCTGGATCATCCGTGTATTTTGGTCATCCCTAATTCTAACCTGTTCCTCTCAAAGTGTACCTTGTTCAATGCTTTGGTAAATATGTCAGCAATTTGATCTTCAGTCCTGCAAGAATTCATAGTAATCAGACCCTTTTCCACATTATCTCTTAGGAAATGGTGTCTAATATCAATATTCTTTGTTCTTTTGTGTTGGACTGGGTTCTTGGCAATATTCACTGCACTTGTATTATCACAGAAAATTGGCACTGCTCCACATTTGATACCAAAATCCTACAACTGTTGTTTGATTCATAGCAATTGTGAGCAACATGATGCAGCTGCTACATACTCAGCTTCCGCAATAGACAGGGCAACTGAGTTTTGCTTCTTTGTAGCCCAAAATACCAAACAAGGACCAAGAAAGAGTGTCATTCCTGAAGTGCTTTTCCTATCCACTAAATGACCTGCATAATCTGCATTAGCAAAACTAATTAGTTCAAAAATACCTCCCCTTGGGTACCAAAGACAAAGGTCCTGAGTTCCTTTCAAGTATCTTAGGATACTCTTCACAGCTGTCAGGTGTGACTCCTTGGGCTTGGACTGAAACCTGGCACACAGTCCCACACTATATACTATGTCAGGTCGACTAGCTGTGAGATAGAGGAGTGAACCTATGATTACGCTATATTTTGTCTCGTTTGTCAAAGGACCTAGTTCATCCATATCCAGCTTGGTTCCAGGAGCAATGGGCGTAGTCATTTCTTTTGCTCCTTCCATGTCAAATTTCTTCAGAAGTTCCTTGACATATTTATGCTGATGAATCATAGTCCCTTCAGGCATTTGCTTTATCTGCAGTCCAAGGAAGAAATTAAGTTCCCCCATCATTGCTCATTTCAAATTCACTTCCCATCACAGCAAACCCTTTGCATAGCTCCTCATCAGTGGCTCCAAAGATGATATCATCGACATACACTTGAACCACTAATAGATCCTTTTCTTTCTTCTTGAGGAATAACGTGTTGTCAATCTTTCCTCTTGAGAACCTATTCTTCAGCAGGAATCCTGAAAGTCTTTCATACCAGGCTCTAGGAGCTTGCTTCAATCCATAGAGTGCCTTGTCCAGTTTGTAAACATGATCAGGAAATTTAGTGTTCACAAAGCCTGGTGGCTGTATTACATA
Source organism: Petunia axillaris subsp. axillaris (assembly GCA_029990575.1). NCBI lineage: Eukaryota > Viridiplantae > Streptophyta > Magnoliopsida > Solanales > Solanaceae > Petunia > Petunia axillaris. Next base: position 127,515,891 of record JARKNS010000005.1, read on the forward strand.
TACCTCTTCATTTAAGTAGCCATTCAGGAAGGCACTCTTCACATCCATCTGATATAGTGTGAACTCTATGTATGTAGCATAGGCAATCAACATCCTAATGGCCTCGATCCTTGCAATTGGGGCAAAGGTTTCATCATAGTCTATTCCTTCTTCCTGACTGTATCCTTGAACTACTAACCTTGCCTTGTTCCTTATCACTATACCATGCTCATCCAGTTTGTTCCTGAACACCCATTTTGTTCCAATTATTGATCTGTCCTTCGGCTTAGGAACTAGGTGCCACACTTTGCTCCTTTCGAATTGATGAAGTTCATCCTGCATGGCCAGAATCCAATCTGGATCTTCTAGAGCTTCTTTTACATTCTTTGGTTCCATAGATGAGAGGAATGCAAAGAATGCACAAAAGTTTTTCTAGGCTGACCTGGTCATGATTCCAGTGTCAAGTTCTGACAATACATTCTCCAAGGGGTGAGAGCTTTGATGTTTCCATGGCCTGAGTTGAATATGACTGGAAGAACCTGTAGCATTATCTTGGAGAGGTTCTTCCTGGCTTGCTGGATCATCAACTTCATCTGATGTTCCCCCTGTTATGTTGACTCCTTGTTCTAGTGTGCTCGACTCTTCACCTGATGTCTCTTTGTCTTCTGAGTCTTCCAGTTCATCTACACCGTCTTCCCGACTTAGGGCAGTCACTTGATCGTCTGCCTCAGTTTCCCCCAATGCCTTGTCAGATTCATCAAATACAACATGCATACTTTCCTCAACTATTTGTGTTCTTTTGTTAAACACTTTGTAGGCTTTGCTTTGAGTGGAATAACCAAGAAATATTGCTTCATCACTCCTAGCATCGAACTTTCCCAATGGTTCCTTTCCACTGTTGTCAACAAAACATTTACAACCAAAGGGTTTCAGGTGAGCAATATTTGGTTTTCTTCCTCTAAGTAGCTCATATGGGGTCTTGTCAAGAATTGCTCTAATGGAACACCTGTTCAGCAAATAACATGCAGTGTTTATTGCTTCAGCCCAAAAGTTTCTTGCAAGCCCACTTGACAACAGCATAGTCCTTGCCATATCCTCTAGGGACCTGTTCTTCCTTTCAACCACTCCATTTTTTTGTGGAGTTCTTGGTGCAGAGAAGTTATGATCAATGCTGTTCTTTGCACAATACTTAGAAAATTTTGAGTTTTCAAACTCAGTTCCATGATCAGATCTGATGCTGATGAGTTCTAGACTTAACCTTTTCTGCACTACACCAGCCCAGTCCTTAAAGCTGTCAAATGCTTCATTTTTAGATGCCAAGAACAAGGTCCATGTGTACATAGAGTAGTCATCAACAATTACGAACACGAACCTCTTTCCTCCTCTGCTCCTGACTCACATGGGTCCACACAGATCCATATGCAATAGTTCCAGTGGCTTTGATGTACTTACCACCTTCTTGGACTTAAAGGATGATTTCACATGCTTCACTCTTACACACGCATCACACTTTTTTATGTTTTCAAATCTCTTGCTTGGCAATCCACGAACCAGCTCCTTAGATACAAGCTTGTTCAGCTGTGAGAGACTTGCATGACCCATCCTTTTGTGCCACAGTTGAGAGTCACTTTCTTGCACATTCAAGCATGTTAAGTTGTTTTCTGGAAGTGACTTCAACAATGCTTTGTATACATTGTTCACCCTCTTTCCTTCCATAACAATTTCTCCACTCTGTAGATTCTTCACAATACATCCTACAGAGGAGAACTCACTTCATTTCCTTTATCACACAGTTGGGAGATGCTCAACAGATTGTGTCTGAGACCATCAACACAGTAAATATTTTCAATTGCATGATCCAGAGTTCTCCCAATCTTTCCAATTCCCACGATTTGACCACTTTTTCCTCCTCCGAAGGCCACACTGCCTCCCTGAAATGCTGCGAGTGAGAGAAAATTTCTTCTATCTCCTGTCATGTGCCTTGAACAACCGCTATCAAGAATCCATCTTGGGTTGTTCTCCCCCACTCCAGCCTGCAAAACATATTAAAGGTTAGCCTTAGGAACCCAGACAAGCTTGGGTCCTTTCTTACGAGAGAATGGATAAATCAAATCCTGTCTAGCCCATTTAGGTAGAACACTTCTTTTATTCTTGGCCTTTGCCTTGCTAACATTCATGCACTTTTGTTTGTAGTGTCCAGTTTCACCACAAAAAGTACACAACATGTTTGAAGGCAACCCCACATACGTGCTCTTAGGATTATATGTAGGCAACAGTTTCTTGAATCCTAACCCTTGTTTTCCCTTGTTTTGATTTTCAAGAACCTAGTTCATTGCCTCCGATGATTTATTCCATTTAGTTAATCTGGTAAGCTCGAATTCAGATTTTTCAACCTTTTGACTTAAAATTTTGTTCTTTTCAATTTCCTGATACAGAATCTCATTCAGTTCATTTTGAAGAAAGGTTTGAACTTCACTTATTACTTGCTTACCATTTATACTCTCTCTTAACTGATTGAGTTCCAATTCTAATTCAGTGATCTTAGAGTTTGACACAAGAGTCTGCCCTTTTAAGATGGTATTGATTTCTTCTAGTTCAATGTTTTGTTCTAGAAGGCTCTTGTGCTTGGTTATGAGATCACCTAACTCTTCAGTTAATTTATCCTTTTCAATTTTCTCCTTTTCATAACCCTTAATCAAAGTGGCAGTGATTAGAATCAAGTTTTCAGAAGAGTAAGTGTGTAAATTTTCCTTAAGATCAGATAGACATACCTCTGCTGAATGAGCAGTTTCAGCTCCATCATTTGCCATAAGGGCAGAGTCCTTCTTTTGGTTGTTATCTATGTACAACTCCTTCAGCTTTTCCCAGACTTCCTTGGCAGACTTGTATTCAAGTATTCTTGCTAGCACGTCATGGGTAAGCCCTTTCCTCAGGTACAATTCAGCCCTGGAATTTGCCTGTAGCCAATCTAGTTCTTCTACCTTCTTTGGCACCAGAACCCCATTTACTGCTCTCTTCACAGGAACATGAGGTCCTCTCTTCACAATCAGCCAAAGACTATACTCAGTTGCTTGCAGGAAGTTTTTCATCTGTTTCTTCCAGCTCTTATAGTTCGTCCCGTTGAACACAGGTGGCTTTGACGGATCTCTCCCTCATCTGAACTATCGAGGGTCTTCTTCATCTGAACTGATGCCTGTCAGTCCCATCAGTGCTAGTGGTAAATCGTCTCCAGATTCCTTTTCATAATCAGACTCATTGTTAGTTGGTCCCCATGTGGCATAAAAAACTTCATTCTTCTTTCTTCTTTCAGCTCTAAAGTTTGGAGGCCGTCTTGTCTTTTTCTTATCTTTGTCGTTCTCCTTTGACGTCTCCTTTTCCTTTTCCTTTGATGCTCTATTTTTCTTCCATTCTATTTCCCACATAGGACAATCCATAACAACGTGATCCTTCTTGAAACACTTAAAGCATTCTGAGTAATCAGGACTGTCAACTATGTTCTTCCTTCCAGAGGTTTCCTTGCCACTTCTCTTACAGCCTTTGAACCTACCCAGGTTACGCTTCTGTCTTAGTGCACTAACCATTGCCGGTTCAACTGATTGCAGATCAACATATTCATCAGTTTCCTCAGTTGCTTCAAGCGCAAGGGTCTTGTCCTTCTTCAGAGCTGGTTTGGCTTTTGAGTCTTTCATCATCTCATGAGTTTTCATGCTACCAACCAGTTCCTCAAGTTTAATGGATCTTAGAGGTTTAGACTCAATGATGACAGTCATCTTGAGTTCCCTAGCTTCAGGAAGCACATTTAGAATCTTATCGACCATCTCCACTTCTGGTAATTCCATATCCAGGGATCTCATCTCATTGGTAATAATGGTCAACCTGGTCATCATATCCTGGATTAATTCCTTTTCTCCCATAGAGAACAGCTCAAATTGTCTCTTCAGCATTCTTCTCTTTGAGTCTTTTACTTCAGTGGTTCCTTCATGCGCAACCTGCAGGGCATCCCAGATCTCCTTGGCAGTCTTGTAAGATGATACTCTGTTAAACTCCTCAGGACCAAGACCACAAATGACCAGACGTTTGGCTTTGTGATTCTTTTCAATCATCTTATAGTCTGCCTCATTGAACTCCTCTTTCAGTTTAGGTTCTTGTTTGGCAGTAGCTCCTTCACCAACTATTTTAGTGGGGATCAAGTTTCCTTCAGATACTATCAGCCACAATTGATAATCTTCAACACAAATGTGATTTTCCATCATGTTCATCCACCACGCATAGTACTGCCCATTGAACTGTGGGGGCCTTTGAACTGATTGTCCTTCAGTAATGGTAGGTGGTGCACTCATGATTCTGATCCTTCTCAAGGTGTTAACCTCACACGAGAAGAGCCACTCTGATACCACTTGTTATAATCTATGCACCTCCTAAGGACACTAGAAGGGGGTTGAATAGTATCTACTGATTTTCGTTTTAAGAACTTGGTTCTCCTGAGTCAAGAACAATGTTCGTGCCTTTGCAATTCTGCTGTTCAAACACTGCAACACACAACAACCATACACACAGAAGACACAAGGATTTTACGTGGAAAACTTCTTGCTCAAGGGACAAAAAACCATGACCCACTCTCTGAGATTTTAGAACTCAATCCTCTAACACAAAGAGCAAGTTTCTGATTACAAGACTCTGTAACCAAGGGGCTATACTCTAGACCCTAATCACTAAACAAAGCTAAACTCTAGCTTTACAAAGCAATCTCTTACAAGTTCACCTAATACATATGCTTCTACAATAAGCCAATAGGTAAAGTCTATGATCGCTCAAAATAAGACAACTTACAAAGCAATGAACCTAGACAAAATATCTAGACTCAATTCAACTCAAGCACCTCAGTTGTCTTCAGCAGTTATCTCACGTAGAAAGATGCTGGATCGCCTTTATATGCTCTCAACTCTCTGTTTGTGAATAACTACTTTACGGCTGCATCAACTACTTATATTTATACGGGCCTTGCAACCCTAGTTGAGTCCTACAAGGAATCTTTGTAATTATGGTAAGACAAGATTCCTAGTAACTCTTTTCCTTATTGAAGTCCAACTCCTATTCGCACTTCAAAGACACAGCCTGGGCACCGCCTCTTTTAGTCTGACTAGGATGCATATTCATTCACGCGCCACTATTCCTAGTTTCGCAGGGATTTGCAACCCAAAATTCTTTTCGATCAGTCGTGCCCTTCTTCCTCAAGGACTAGGTTCTTCTATCAAGACCACTGAGTCCTTCTCGTTTGTCATGCTTCAAAATCAATCCTCAACAGAAACAAATAAGATAAAATAGGAAGAAATCAAGTGTCCCAATGGGATCAAATTCCTAATTTCTAATCAATTGTCACATTTCAGAATTTTATTTATCTAAGTACAAAAGTGAAAAAGAAAAGCTAAGCTATGGAAGCCCATCTAAATCTAAGGATCCCTGTGCAGCTTAACACTTGCATTTCTCTAATATAAAGTGTTTGTTAATTTCTTTTTCTTAGAAATTTGATTGAGCAATTTTGAATCTTATTTATCTTTGCTTGCGTAAATAGTTAATGTTTATATTCGTGCGCTCTCCAGTTTATATCATACTTTTTTTCTAACTTTCTCAGTGTTAAAAATGGTACTGGTTTTGATCCTCCATTATCAATTATGAGGGTTCACAATTTTAATGCTCGGCTTATTCCTGCTTGAAGCCTCAATTGTATCCATTATTTGACTTGTAGTTTTGTGCTTACCGTTCTTCTGCAAATTGTCATCCTTTTGTTGCATGATACATGTACTCGCGTCATCAACATTCGTTATACCACTTATTGTTTAACCTAGATCCGATTTTAGACCAATTAACAATTAAATTTGTATTTGCGGGGTCACGATCAATAACTGAGATTAAGAGTCTATGTGATGAGCTGAGATGATAACAATATGCATGTGTGAACTAATAAAAGTAATATGCAAAATGTAGACAAGGAAAAGAAACCGTATCGTATCACTCGTCCTCGAGGAGAGTTCTTCGATATCAATCGCCCTTCAGGTGAATAAAGCAGTGAACTAGATAAGAGCAAAGGAAATAACTGAGCAAGATCGAGAGAGAGTATTTTATTGATATTTCAGATATGGAGTCCCGATTATACAATCGATTAAGATGAGTGCTATTTATGAGCCCGGTAGGCACCCGTTGGGGTTTTTGTAACCGCTGGGTGTGGATCCGTTTGGATAAGTAACTGCCGATCACCTATCCGTTGGAGTTATAGCCGCTGGGTTAATTGTCTTAATGGTCATTAATGGGTTGATCGTGGGTGATCGTGTTAATTACTGCTTATTTAAGCCGTGTTGACCGTTGAAATGCTCCATAACTTCTTTAGGTCTATTCGTGATGAACGTCTGCCCGTTGCATGTCTGTCCGTTGAAAAGTCTGTTCGTGCCACGTGGAAGACACATATCACCTTCTTAAGCCTGGTCAGCTTTTATCCAATACAGATAGTCCCTGCACTTCTCGAGCAGAGTATCTGTTCGAGGAGTGGATACAGTTTTTGGCGGGAATCCTTTGAGAATTTTTGTCTTTGTGTCATGTATTTTGGTGACGTACGATCCTTATCAGCTAAATGACAAGCCTCCATAACGTGCGCATTTAATGCGCCGTAACAAAAAGTAATGCAGCTGGCATGTCTGCGAGACTGCAGGTCATTCCGAAATGACTATTGCGTGCCCCAAGGGTAAAAAGTAATGATTTTAACCGCTTCAGTCACGTTCACACGTCGCCTGTTGATCGCGAGGTGACTGTTTTTTTCCAGGATAATGATGACACTATAAATTTTTGATGAACCATATTTAACGGCCAGATCTGATCGAGGTTTCTTTGATAGCCTCCACGTGTCTTGAGGGAAGTTAGTGGGGCTGAATTTTTGCTCCTATAAATAGGGGTTTGCCTGATGGGAAACCTTTTACTCGCCTTTATTTCTTCTCTGCCGTTCTCTGAAAATACTTTGAACTAGCTTTGAATTCTTCCTGATAACTTCATATTTTCCTTGCAACCATGTCTTCACGATCCAAAAGAAACCAGGGTACTGATGTTGTTGGTAGTTCTTCGGCGGCCACTTCTAGGCCCCGGACTACATAAGCTACGGCTGCGGAAATAATCCCCAAGAAGTGGGGTGAACTCGAAGCGGACTGTAATATTAAGTCTTTTCATAACAGAGAAGGTGATACGCGGAATGGGCCGGCGTATAGATATAAGTCTGGGATCACAAAAGAGGTGATCCCACGAGTAAGGTTGGACTGCCACTGGGGCGATGAAGTCCCACTCTCACCGGTCTCTGAGGAGGAGAATATTACTTCCCACAGGGCTGGGTGGACAGCCATGTGCACCTATCCTTTCACCGTGGGGAGCAGCTTACCCCTGCACCCTGTGTTGGAGAGGCTCTGTCGGGAGTACCTCCTCTGTCCGGGGCAGCTGAGCCCCAGTATGTATAGAATAGTTACTCTTTTGGATTGGTTCACGGAAAAAACCGACCAATCTTTTGGTTATGATCATTTTATTTCTTTGTATAGTATATAAATTTTCAAGGACGGCTACGTAAATGCCAGAATGTGCGGAAGCAAGGGCCTGGTGCGCAGTTCTGAGGACACCGGTGACCGAGGCTGGGCTCATCGGTTTCTGTTTGTGCGCTCCTCGACTCTGACTTTTGACGACAAGGCCTATCTTCCAGAAGTATGGAATAAGAAGCGTAAGTCCCCGAGTATTTTTTGACGTTTTTCATGCCTTTTCTTCTTCTCGTTTCCTAACTCCGTTCAATTTTGTAGCGGCCAAGCAACCCTACGACAGACTCATTTCTGTTGAAGATTTGACCGCGTGGGTTGAGCCAATTTTGAAGGAATTTCCCCCTGAGAAGAGAGAGTGGATGTATTTTGCCACTCAACAGAGTTTGATTGTACAAAACCATGGTAAGAATGTTTTTGCTTTTATGATCATTCTTCTTCTTTAAATCTCCTTCATATCTGACCGTTTTACCTTATAATAGGTTTGGGCACTTCGGGAGGTTTCTTTCCTGCTCCTCTCCAAGACGGGCCTCCCGAGCCTGTGGCTGACCCAGAAGCTGAAGCTGAGGCTATACTAGCTTCAGTGGGTGCTCTGCGCAGCAGGGAGGGCGGCGAAGAACTCCTGTCCGATGGACTGGGCCCCTTGAAGAGGAAGAAGAGGAGCCAAGGCGAGGGCGGAGCACAGAAGAAGTCTGCTCGTAAGGCTTCCGTGGCTGCCGGGCAAACCTCGTCGGCTGGCGGTGATCCTTCTTCTATGTCCAGTGTACTGGAGCCCATGGAAGCGGATGCTGGTGCTGCTGCCGGAGTCCCCGAGTCCGGACGGGGAGAGGATGTAACCAGGGAGGTTATTACTCTTTCGGACACGGAGGTCGAAGAGGATGCTCCCCTTAGGCGAAGGCCTCATCTCCGTAGTGACAGGAGGAGGGCCGAGGAGGAGACTGTCCATTCTCCGCAGGGGAGTCTCCGAGTTAGTGTCGGGGCGGAGGCAGGTCCTTCTCGTGTCGATAAGGGGAAGAGAAAAGTTGGTGAAGAAGAAAAAGAAGAAGTGAGGGAAGAAGCAAAAGAAGAAGCTTCCCAAGAGGGTAGCCAAGGTCCTCGCGTTTACCGTTTCGAGGACCTGGAGAACGTGGCTACTGAGGGGGCGGCCCTCGTCGTTCTTCGTGCGTGTGAGACCATAGACCCTGGAATGGAAGGTGATTCCAACCTTTCCTCATCAAGGTTCGTTTGGCGGTCAGCTATTGGTGGTCGGACAGAGCTGAGTGACATCAGGGGAGTTCGTTACAAGTTTGGGCCAAATTATCCCTCTGAACATGCTTGAGAACCTAAGTTCTGTGAGAGGAAGCATATTTTGAAACTTGCTCCTGATGTTAACTTTGTGACCAGGCCACGCAGCTTGGCTAAGGCGGTCTCCTCGCTCATCAGCCCCCGTGAAGAGTGGGTGCTGAGGGGGTTAACCGATGAGGCGTTGGCCTTCCAAATTGCTTCTGATTCTGCCCGGGTAAGTTTTTTTTTTGTTGCTTTGTTTTGGGAATAACTTCTAGCCTCGGACTTTTAACCGTGACTTACTTTGCTTTTTTCAGTCGAGTATGCTGGTTGCCGAGATCATGTTCCGCTCCAGGCTTAACAATGCTAATCAAGTGGTTAAGGTGAAAAAGAATTGCTATAAGCTCTGAAGGACAACAAGACTCTGATTGAGCAGTGTGGTTTCCTTAGGGAGAAGTTAATCGATTAACTGACGTCAACAATGGGCGTCTTGAGCAAATCAACGTTCTTACCAGGGAGAAGGACCTTCTTCTCGAGGAGAAAGAAGGGTTCGCACGCTCTGTCAAGGGTTTGGAGAGACTGCTTGAAGAGTGCCGAAATTCTTTGAACAATGCTAACAAAGACCGCGCATCTCTTGAGATGGGTCTGCAGAGAGCAAATGAAGAATCAGTTAAAGCCCGTTCTGATCTCCAGGCTGCCAAGGATCAGATCGCTCAGTTAATGAGTGCTCAGACCGCATTAACCAAGGAATTGGCAAACCTGCGTGATCAGTCAGAAATCAAGACCAAGCTTGCGGCCCTTGAAGCCAAGCGTGCATTGCTCGTGCAGATCCAGGCTGGACAAGTTAATGTCGAGGAGATGCTGCAGAAAACAAAGAACGCTGTTCGAAGAATACACCAAGCATTGGGTCTTTCCCCTGAAGAGTCTGAAGGTGATGACGATGATGATGGAGACGAAGATGACGGCGAGGATTCAGGGAATGACGGCAGGACTGACGGAGCTGGTGCGTTGAGTCCTGGTCATGGCCCTTCATGCTAATGCCCTTTTTTCTCAATCTATGATTGATTTATTTTTTATTTTGTCTGGCGAGAGCCAGACTTGTTTGTTGGTGGACAGAAGTCTAGTAGAGACTCTCTGGTCTTTTGTATGGCCGGTTTGTTTGGCCTTTGAACATTCTGCGAATTTCTGTCAGCCGTATTCGGCATTTTATCAATTCACAAAGATGATGTATATATGTTGCTTAGATCTGTCCAGTGACTATATTTAGTTTGAACTTCTTGATCTTTTGTTTGCATGTGTTGTGGCTTTCGAGCCTTGTGATTGGGAGTTTTCTGAAGTAAGGACTTTATTAAGTTCGTATATTCAAGAGTCTGCCCGAATGATTTTAACTTAGCCTTTCGTTAGGAAGAGGTCGTAAGTTGTAAATGACCGGATGTTTTTAACTTAACCTTTCATTAGGAAGAGGTGAGTTGTCACTGGTCTGACCGAATGATGGTCGTTTTAGAGTGTTGGCCGAATCGTTGCCTTGTACGTGTAACTTTGCTTATCGTTTCGATAGTTGAAAGTTATTGCATGGCTTTGTAGATTGGCTCTGGCCGAGTCGTTGGCCTGGTGATCGACTTCTCTTATTTTCGTGGAAGTCTTGTCACACAAATTTTTTGTTTTGTGAATGACTCCTCTTATTTGTTATGGGAGTTTTATCACGTGGTAGTTTTTGATTTGTGAATTGACTCCTCTTATTTGCTGTGGAAGTCGTGTCACGTAAAAGTTTTTGATTTGAAAAACTTCAAAAATTTGCCTCTTGGTAAGGTCTTTTGCCTTTATGAAGGTCTTATCTGGCCTACAGGGGCCTCTCACAACCTTCCTTGTTTTTTTGTTGGAGCACGTAAAGTGATAACATGAAAAGAGTTGTCGGTGAGTCGTATATAGAACACATATAACCAAACGAGGAGTGTGTCCGTTGTGGGATTCGAACCCACAACCGCGAAGTTGAAGAACTTCGAGCTCTGCCAGTTGAGCTAAACGGATCTGACCTTGTTCAGGTCGTTAGTACCATTTAGAAAAAATATATAATTAAAAGTAAGAACTTTTCACAAAGATAAAAGGTAAGTGTTAGATGACTAACCGTCTTATCACTTAAAAGTGATACCTTTTGAGGTGGACCACATTCCAACTGTTCGGAATAGTAGAACCGTCTAGTCGTGCCAAACGATAAGATCCTTTCCCGACCGAAGCAATTATTTTGTAGGGGCCTTCCTAGTTAGGACCAAGCTTGCCTGAATTTATTTCTTGTGTGCTTTGGGAGACTTTTCTGAGTACAAAGTCCCCGACTTGAATACTTCGTACGCGCAGTCCCCGAATGTAGTATTGCTCGATTCGTTCTTTCTGGGCGATTACCCGTACAAGAGCAAGCTCTCTGCGTTCTTCGAGAAGATCCAGCTCTTCAGATAGATTGACTGAGTTTGATTCCTCAGTAGCATGTGCGTATCGTAAGCTGGGCTCTCCGATTACAACCGGGATTAGAGCGTCTGCACCATATACTAATGAGTAAGGAGTTTCCCCGGTGCTCATTTTTATTGTCGTGCGACAAACCCATAGTACTCCAGGTAACTCTTCTACCCAACATCCCTTTGCCTGCTCGAGGCGCTTTTTGAGGGATTCAACGATGATTTTGTTGGTAGATTCCGCCTGTCCATTTACAACAGGATGGCATAGCTAATCCATGTACTTGTATTACTTATATAGGGTGAGCACTATTCAGATTAAACCAAAAAACCAAATCGAACCGAATTAACTTTTTAATTTGGTTTGGATTGGATTGAGAATATGAAAACTTTGGTGTTTTGGTTTGGTTTCGGATTTCAAATCATAGAAACCAAAAAATCGAAAAAACCGAAATATATATATACACATACACAAAGAAAGACTCTCATATTGTTTCTTAACCTAAACTTGTTTAAGGGTTTTAGAGTTTGACTATTTCAATACTTTATGCCTTCAATACTTTAACCTCTTTGTATTATGGTATAATACGTGTGAAGCTTTCATCAAAAGTTTCAATCAGTTTTTACCTCTTGAATGGTAAGATCTCTTTTTACCTAGGATCCATGTTCTCTCTTTATCTAGAATTATGATTTAGATTTAATGTTTAATATTTTGACTTGTATTTATATTCTTTCAAGTATTTCATTTTAAATTTTGTCTTATATGAAAAAATCGAAAAAATCGAAAACTAAACCGAAAAAAACCGAACCGAAAAGAGGAAAACCGAACCAAACCAAACCAAATTTAAATTGGATTGAAGTTTTTTAAAACCGAAAAATCGAAACCGAATGGTTTAAAACCGAACCGAAAACACGAATGTCCACTCTTAATTACTTATACATGGATTAAGCATGAAAAGATAAAACTATCATTTATCTTTTCTTATGAAATTCAGTGATTCATGGTATAAGGGTCAAATCATTACTTTTTAGTTTAAAAATAAAAATATATTTTAAATTATACCTTGTATACTTAATATTTAGTATAATGCACCAAACATCCAATAAAAAATAATTCATATATTACAATCTATATATTACTAATTCCTGCATTATTAATCCACATATAGCTTGTATTTGTAGCAACTGATCCCTTATAAAAAGAGAACAAAATGCTTCACAAATCCCACTTGTTCTGTGGATACTATTACATTAGATTAACATTATTTTCGGTTGAACTCAAATCTCGAGTCCAGCTCTATTTAAGAGTCACGTGGTTGACTCATTCGACCTCTTAAAATATTCGAAATCCTCCATCAAGATAATTAACGCAACCTACCATTTCCTTTTATTTTTAATGACAAAAACAATAAAAAAATTGAAAGCAATAAAATATAACAAAAACAGAGGAATCCGATCTCACCGCATATATATCAAAGATCTTCCACAGTTGTGCGAAGATTTATGAATAGATAGATGCATTTTATGAGTTAGATGGCATTACTCATTCAATGTATCATCAGTTTCTTAGTTCTTCAACAATATGTCCACAACAGTGATGCTCAACTAATGCTTAACACTCCGCTATTATCCAAGTGTGGAATCAACAAGATATATCAGTTAGGTGACTCACTTTCAGATACAGGAAATTTCATCAGGCTAACTTCTTGGGGAGCTCTTTCTCCATTTGCAAAGCTTCCTTATGGTCAGACTTTTTTTAAGAAAGCAACTGGACGCGCTTCCAATGGCATGCTTATGATTGATTTTATAGGTAAGCTAACTTACTTCTTATTACTTCCTTTATAGACCGCTACTTATTCTTCTGTTTCCTAAAATTATCGGAAAGAGGTGGGGGAATTGGTTAACTTGGTTAGGTTTAAATTTTAGTTTATAAAAAAACTCATCTCCTCCTGTTCATTTTGTTTGTCATTGTTTGACTTGACACAAATTTTAATTAAAAAAAGACTTTTGAAATATGTAGTCTAAAATAAAAAAATTTTATATATATTTATATAGTCGTAAATGAGTAAAATGAAAAGAGTAGAGTTAAATATCCAACTTAACAAATATGAGTAATTGTTTTGGAACAAACTAATAAACAAAGTAGATAAACAAAGTGGAAAGTGGGACTAATGGACTGGAGTACAATATTTGAGTTTGTTTGGTTCTATATGTCGTGGGCCGCAGAGATATTTTATTTACTTTAGCCATAAAAAAGAAATAAACATATTTGTTGTGTTTGTTGGAGTATTCTCCTCCTCCGAATTAAATTAATAGCATAAGAGTGAATTAAATTAATAACTTAAGAGTGATTTTTGAATAATTTCTACTATGTTGTTGAGCAGGAAATTTTACTAAGTGACAAGTGAGGGTTGCTAAGATGGTAAACACCTTCCACCTACATTCAAGAGGTTGTGGGTTTGAGCCTCCGTAGGAGCAAAACGTGGGAATCCCGCTATTTATTGCGAGGGGAAGAGGCGGGGTTTAAAAGAAAAAAAAATTACTAAGTATATCAGTGGTCCGCAATGTCTTCTAATTAAATAAGTTAAATTAAAGGCAGAATATATGAAATAAGTAAGATATAGAAAATTAATGTCTTTTTTCTCAATATACTCTTGCTTCGTTTATTGTTCGAATTATATTTTTTAAATAGTGTAAGAAAAAATAAAGAGCAACATAGTAAAACATACTAAATTGTTATACACTTTTTCAACTAAGAAGTGTGCAAAATTTAAAATGACCACTTACTTTGAACCGGAGGGAGCAATATCCCAACAGTTGAATAGAGTCTGGAGAGTAATATCTTAAACCAAATAGGGAATTACTGCTATGAAGGCAGAGTTTGGTTTGAGGGAAGTATAAAATTCTATCTCCATTAAAACGCAAAGAGAACTTATTTTTCTTCATTATATATATATATATGAATCGTAGTTCGGTAATCGCTAATAAATAATGAAAGGATCAACTCATGTGTTGTACTCCTTGTTGCACTTCTTTTCCTTGTTTGGTTCACAATAATGAATTAATTTGTATTTTTTTTTTTGTCAGCACTCGAATCTGGTCTTCCTCTGCTAATTCCCTACATGGATGAAAATGCAAATTTTGCACATGGTGTAAATTTTGCGGTAATAGGAGCTACTGCTTTACCAGCTGACATCCTGGCAGAGAAGAAAATTTATAATCCGCTCGGAAATAGCTCATTAAATATACAACTTGGTTGGATGTCTTCACATTTCCAGGACACTTGCAATAGTGGTAATTTTTGAGGAAAATGACTTTAATTAATCTTTTACTATATTTTATAAGATAAAATAAAGTTGCACTGATTAGAACTCTGTTATTGTGGTTAGATTGCTCAGAGTATCTTAAGAACTCTCTCTTCCTGGTTGGAGAAATAGGAGGAAATGAGTTCTTTTACGGCATGACACAAGGTAAAACAATGGATGAGTTGGAAACTATGGTACCAGAAGTTGTTCAAACCACTATAGAAGCTGTTAATGTAAGTTATCCTATGTCCTCTGTTTTTAATTTAATTCAGATACAACTATTAATAAAATGAAGAGACAGAGGAGGAGGAATAGTGAGGATACTTTATATACATCACCTTATATATAAAATTACCTTTATAATTTCAGACAACATGCAAAAGGTATAGAATAACAATTGCATGGTACTTGTCTTTTTTCTTCCTTGATCTTGTGTGCTTTGCATCTTTCAGACAGTTATTGGTTTTGGTGCTACTCGAATTGTTATTCCCGGCAACTTCCCCATTGGTTGTCTTCCTATTACCTTAACAACATTCTTGACCAACAACTCAATGGCCTATGATGAAAACCATTGCTTGAAAGATGTAAATAATTTGGCAATACTCCACAACAAACATCTGCAACAAGCCATCCAGGAGTTGAAGAAAAAAAATCCAAGTGTTACACTCATTTATGGTGATTACTACAATGCCTATCAGTGGCTTCTGCAACACCCTATGAGTCATGGTTAGTCCTCCAAACATTGCCATTACTATTTGAAAGTTTTGGACTCCAAACTGAGTCATTTGTATTATTTTTGCTTGAGTAAGTCAGTACTACAACTCCGCTTGTGCGAACTTCTTGTTATTGTGATCCCAAGCCAGGATAAAGAAGGAAAGTTGTGGTGCTATGACAGCCAATACTGATCAATCTTAATAATACAAGTGAAACTGTTCAAAACCTTTCATACAAGAGAGAGCAATTTTTTTGGATCGGCCCCCTAGTTAAAATTCCTGCCTCCGTCACTGAATATAGCTGTTGCTCCCAAACGCACACGCAAGTATACGCAGTCGACAAGTAATAAAGTGATAAATCGAGTATCGTTCCCACGAGGACTATTCAGACTGAATTCTAGCAAACAATTTATATAAACTATTCAGGGATCTTTTTCCAATAGTGAGGATTTATTAACTAAAGAACAGTGATTAAATAGTAAAAGTGAATTCAAGCAATGGAGCAAAACTTGGTTGTTATCAGTAATACGGAGACGATCCAGGGTCAGAGTTACGAACAATCCAGTTGAGTTTTCCAATTGATTCCACTTCTTAAATCCCGGGTTACTAACTAACAGATTACATGTACCCGTGAAAACCTTTCAGTTCTTCACGGTCTATGAAGGCTACTCCAATCCCTATATGTCTATGGATTGAATCACGTGCACGCATTAACGAATTCTGTAATTAGTTAAACTAGGCGAGCAAGTATATGTCTATCCTACTCACAAATTGGTTCCCCGATGCCCGGGTTCACAAACTAGTCCTATTCTTTCTTATTACGTAATTAAATCCCCTCTTTCGAGTTCAATCTAAAAACCATAGATAATGCGTAATAATCGGGCCCTGACAATTACACAAGTGAAATCAAGAAAGAATAAGTAACCCGTAATGGGATTCAATTAATGGAAATCAATCTTCAAACATCAACCTTCATGAAATACTCTAACCCTAGAACGATATATTTAGCTACGCATACTCATAATAACAACACAAGGAATTGATGTAATAATGAAATAATGATGAAATAAATTAATGGAAGGAAGAAAAACCCTTGTTCTTGATGTTATGAGCTCTCAAATTTGCTCCAAAGTCTGAACTCCCATGAAAAACTAAGTAAAAGAGTATTTATAGTGTTTACAAATACCTAGTAATAAGTTAGACCCAAGCCTAGACGAAATAGGACATAAAAACGCGCACAAGGGGCGCTATAACGGGCGCCCCGCGCCTCGGAACGCGTGAGCTTGGACAGAGGACGTCGAAATCAGCCCGCTTTGGGCCTGCGGCGCGCTGGGAAACGCGCTGGAACACTGGGCGCGGTGGGGCCCGCGGGGCATGCCCTACAGCGCCAGGCCAATTTTCGTGTTTTCTCGCTCCTTTGCTCGCTCGTGTCGTGCCTTCGTGTGCTCGATCCAATCCTCAATCAAAATCCAATCTTTTCTTGCTCAATCAAGCTCTTAAAAGCTCCAATTACACTGCATAATAACCTACACACACACGACATAAAATCAGTGTAAAACCACATTCACAAGCTACAAAACGAGCGAATAAGGTACTAAAACGTGAGGAAATATTAAGGAAATATAGGCATAAAATGCCAAACATCACCACCCCACACTTGAACCTTTGCTCGCCCTCGAGCAAGTCACATCTCACTTCCCAACCTAGGTAAAACAGGTCTGCCTATGACTACGGTTGATACCGACCATTGAACCAATGCACACATGACTACTATGGATCCACAAACATGCCAACAATTTACCAAAACCAAAAATATGAGAACAACCACCCCAAAACAACTCAAATGCACAAACTCAACTTATTGCAACCATGCTCCCACAAAATCACACCTATCTACTCAACCAAGAAACCATCAACTTCACCTATTTCATGCAAACCATGTGCCCTCACCAAAATGAAGCAAGAGAGTGTCCCCCAAATATCACACACAACAATGAATATCAAGAATAGAATGGGGACAATAGCATAGAAAGAATTCACTCACTCTCATGAAAGTCTCACATGTCACACACAATGTACCATAGGCTTGCCCGTAGTGTAGGACTACACTAATGTAAGCTCACTCCAATCGGGATTAACTAGGACTTTAGAAAGGTCGTAATGTAGGCTAAGGGGCGGGTAGGATACATATGGTAATAGTAACTACCTCCCTAAGCACTTTAATACATCACAATTAATTAAGCACAAATCTCATCAAGCCACCCAATCAACTCTTCTACACATACACATTCTCAACAAGTAGCATTTTTTCTTTTAAGCACACACTAGCAAGGAATGAATATTCTTTTCTCTTTTTTTTCTTTTTCCACAATTTTTTTTCTTTTCAACTTTGCTATTTTTTTCTTTTCTTATCATTTCATTTTTTTTCCAATTTCATTAACTTCCATCCTTGCCAATGTTTTCCACTACTTCACAAAATTTTCAATTATCCCTCTTCATTAGCTCCACTCAAAAACCTCCCAATTCCAACCACAACTCCAACATAACAACACAATATCAATAAAGTGATTAAGGAGTAAAGGGCCAAAAGAGACAATTTAGAACAAATGGGTAGGCTCGGGGTGTGGGTACCAACAAAAAGGGTCAAAGAAATCACAACAACAATTTTTTTTCAAGGTATATATGTAAGGGTAGGCAAATCAAAAGAAGGCCTTGTATCATTTCCCGACTAGAGCAAACCTAGGATTTCGCTTTGCGCACACACGGGGCAAGTTCTAGACATTAATATGCAACATGGAGTAAACAAGAACATGCCTCACAACACACATTGCACACAATCCACACAAAAAGGTTCCATCAACAACTCTCAACTAAGCATCTAGAATGCAACTTGTGGAAAATTAAGCACTAATGCACAAAGGTTAACAATCAAGTCAAGCAAGTGGACTCAAGCATCTCAAGGGGGTCGTTCCATGTTTTCTAGGCATGCATCTCAATTTAAAACCCAAGGACACCACAAATAGCACATGCAATCAATTCAAGTCCATCGGTATCAAACAAATCAAAGGCACCTAGCATTCCACCTATTCCTTCGTCTAGGGTCATCTACAACTAACTATCCTAATCCTAAAAATAAAAACTACCCGGTTCAAAGGCCTCCCCGTGGAAAAGAACCGAGGCCATAAGAAAAACCACGGGGTGGATGCCATGTACCACTAATAAAACTAAAAGGAAAATCTTTTTGCAATTTTTCATTGGTTTTCTAATTTTTTTTTCCATGTATTAAAGCAAGAAACAAATAAAAATAAAGTCAAGTGACAAAAGAAAAATCCTATGGTACATGCATCCCTAACCTCAAAAATAAATAAAGGGTAGTTCCCCACCCCACACTTAAACTAAGCACTGTCCTCAGTGCTAAAAATAAGCAAGCGCAAGGTAAAGAAAACTTCCCTGAAGATTCTAGTCCTTGGTGCTAGCATCCTCCAAGCTTCCATATAGTATGAGGTACTCAGACTTCCCTCATCAGGTCATCAACATTAGGCAAGGGTGAGGACACCCCACACTTAGCCTCGACATTACATGAACCTGCAATCCAAGAAAAAACAACAACTACGTGACACTATAAATAAAATAATACAACTACAAACTCGGGTTGCCTCCCGAGAAGCGCCTTAGTTAACGTCGTGGCACGACGACACTTTTAGCTCACTTCCAGCCTTTATGTCTTCTCTTCTTACGCCGAACTTTTACTTTCTTCCCTTCTTTTAGAGAACCCATCTTCAACTTCACATGTGGTTTACTTCCATCTTCTTGTTTGACACATTCAATCATAGAGCACTCTTCCACCTTAGCTATGTGCTCCTTCTCATCATAAACCTTGAAAGTAACCTTTTCTCCATGCGCTCTAACAGTCATCTCACCCAGCTCCATGTCAATAATTGCCTTCGAGGTGACTAAGAATGGCCTCCCCAAAATGATTGGAGCTTCTCGGTCCTCTTCATAATCTAGGACTACAAAATCAGCAGAGAATGTAAACTTACCAACTTTTAGCAACACATCCTCCAACTTACCATCAGGGTGAGTGAGAGATCCATCTGCCATCTTAAGAGTAACTGAAGAGGGCTTGATTGCTCCTAGCCCTAACCTTTTGCAAACAGACAGAGGCATGAGATTTATGCTCGCACCCAAATCACACAAGGCTCCAGTGATATTATGCCCTCCAATGGTACAAGGAATAGTAAACCTCCCAGGATCTTGAAGTTTTGGAGGTAGCTTACTCAAGATTGTGCTACACTCCTCAACTAAATCAACTGTATCTATCTCTTGAGGCTTTTTCTTCTTCACTAAAATTTCTTTTAAGAACTTCACAAAGGATGGCATCAATTCAAACACATCAGTCAAAGGAATATTAACTTGAAGTTCTTTCAACATACTCATAAATTTTTGATACTGGGCCAGATCCTTCGATGGTAATAGTCTCTGCGGGAATGGTGGAGGTGGCAAAGGTGCCTCCTTTCTCTCTTCTTTCTTCTTTACCTTCTCCACTTTTTCAACTTTTTCTATTTCAGCTCTCTCTTCAGACTTGGCCATCAGCTCTCCACCTTCAATTAAGGTCACTGCAAGACATTGTTCAGGCTCTTTTTTAACAGTGCTTCTTTCTCCCACCAACTGTCCCAACTGGTGCTCCAAGTTCTTTTGAGCATTGGCAAGATCATGTATGGCTTGTGCATGGGCTATAGTGTCAGCTATCATTCTCTGCTGGCCTGCCATTATTTGCTTTAGCATATCTTCAACTGAACTGCTAACCTGCTGTGGTGGAGCTGGAAGTGGGTGGTAATTATTCGGGGCTCTCGTATTGCTTTGATAATACCCATTACCAAACTGGTTTTGACTCTGCAGCCTGTTTTGATTACCCACGTAATAAACTGACTCTGGATTAGAAGAGCAAACCTCTGTAGCATGGTCTTGACCACAAACCTCACAAAAGCTCTGGAATTTTTGCACTGGAGCCACTGGTTGCTGAGTCTTTTGCAGAGCTAACTTGCTAATTTGATTGGAAATAGCATCCATCCTTGCCCTTAGCTCTGAAACTGCATCTAACTGAAGCACCCCTGCAGGTTTCTGCGTAATAGCTCTACCATCTCCCTGCCAATCAGGATTGCTCTGCGAAAACTTGTCAAGTAAATCATAACTCTGATCAAAATTTAAGGCCAGTACTTGGCCTCCAGCAGCAGCATCAACCACGATCTTAGTGTGTTGGTTCAGCCCCTCAACAAAAGTGTGTGCCACAACCTCATTGGATTGGTTGTGGTGTGGACAATCTCGCAATAAAGCTTTGAATCGCTCCCAGGCTGAATACAAGGATTCTCCTTCTAACTGTCTGAAGGACATAATTTCGCTCCTCAGCCGGGCTGTCTTGGCAGACGGATAAAATTTAGCCAAGAACTTCTTAGCCAAATCCTCCCAAGTAGTGATAGACCCAGACTTTTCAGCCTTTAACCACTTCTTTGCTGCCCCAATCAGTGAAAACGGGAACAACGTCAAGCGAACATAATCAGTAGGAACACCCGCTGGTGTATAAGTATCACTGATCTCCAGAAAGTTCTGAATGTGTTGCTGCGGATCCTCATGAAGTAATCCACCATATTGTCCAGTCACATGCAGCAACTGAATCATGCCGGACTTAATCTCAAATCCCCCGGTGATAGCGGGCTTAACTATGCTCGATGCTACTCCCTCCAGGCTGGGGAGAGCAACATCTCGCACAGCTAAAGCTTGGTCTTCTGCCATTCCTGTAGGTAAAGATCAAGCAGGACCTAATACCTGAACAGCACAAAACACAAACACAAAAATTAAACCTGAATAGTAAGTAATAAACTGTTCAAAAAGAAATCAGTCAATAATTAGTCCCCAGCAACGGCGCCAAAAACTTGTTGCTCCCAAACACACACGCAAGTATACGCGGTCGACAAGTAATAAAGTGATAAATCGAGTATCGTTCCCACGAGGACTATTCAGACTGAATTCTAGCAAACAATTTATATAAACTATTCAGGGATCTTTTTCCAATAGTGAGGATTTATTAACTAAAGAACAGTGATTAAATAGTAAAAGTGAATTCAAGCAATGGAGCAAAACTTGGTTGTTATCAGTAATACGGAGACGATCCAGGGTCAGAGTTACGAACAATCCAGTTGAGTTTTCCAATTGATTCCACTTCTTAAATCCCGGGTTACTAACTAACAGATTACATGTACCCGTGAAAACCTTTCAGTTCTTCACGGTCTATGAAGGCTACTCCAATCCCTATATGTCTATGGGTTGAATCACGTGCACGCATTAACGAATTCTGTAATTAGTTAAACTAGGCGAGCAAGTATATGTATATCCTACTCACAAATTGGTTCCCCGATGCCCGGGTTCACAAACTAGTCCTATTCTTTCTTATTACGTAATTAAATCCCCTCTTTCGAGTTCAATCTAAAAACCATAGATAATGCGTAATAATCGGGCCCTGACAATTACACAAGTGAAATCAAGAAAGAATAAGTAACCCGTAATGGGATTCAATTAATGGAAATCAATCTTCAAACATCAACCTTCATGAAATACTCTAACCCTAGAACGATATATTTAGCTACGCATACTCATAATAACAACACAAGGAATTGATGTAATAATGAAATAATGATGAAATAAATTAATGGAAGGAAGAAAAACCCTTGTTCTTGATGTTATGAGCTCTCAAATTTGCTCCAAAGTCTAAACTCTCATGAAAAACTAAGTAAAAGAGTATTTATAGTGTTTACAAATACCTAGTCATAAGTTAGACCCAAGCCTAGATGAAATAGGACATAAAAATGCGCACAAGGGGCGCTATAACGGGCGCCCCGCGCCTCGGAACGCGTGAGCTTGGACAGAGGACGTCGAAATCAGCCCGCTTTGGGCCTGCGGCGCGCTGGGAAACGCGCTGGAACACTGGGCGCGGTGGGGCCCGCGGGGCATGCCCTACAGCGCCAGGCCAATTTTCGTGTTTTCTCGCTCCTTTGCTCGCTCGTGTCGTGCCTTCGTGTGCTCGATCCAATCCTCAATCAAAATCCAATCTTTTCTTGCTCAATCAAGCTCTTAAAAGCTCCAATTACACTGCATAATAACCTACACACACACGACATAAAATCAGTGTAAAACCACATTCACAAGCTACAAAACGAGCGAATAAGGTACTAAAACGTGAGGAAATATTAAGGAAATATAGGCATAAAATGCCAAACATCAATAGCTGATCCTAATAGATTAAGGCATAGTTGCTACTGTTGTAAAGCAGTATCAACCTTTTCTGTAGGGGATTATAAAAAGTGTCATAATGAAACAAATTTGTAAAATATATATATATATATATATATATATCATGTGTTTCTCAATTTTAAAAAAGAAAAAAGAAGAAGAGAAAATAAGAATAAAACCATACTAATATATGTTGGTTTAACAAGTTTCTTATTTGAAATATGCAGGATTAGACCAAAACTCTCTACAAAAAGCTTGCTGCGGAGAAGGTGGTTATTATAATTATGATGGAAAGAGACATTGTGGAGGTCCAGGAGTTCCAGTTTGTGCAGACCCTAGTACTTACATAAGTTGGGATGGAGTCCATATGACAGAAAAAGCCTACAGTTTGCTAGCAAGATGGTTAATTAATGACATTTTACACCACTTGAAATGCAAAGTTTAAGTGCTTGCATTTTTCATGGCGAAAGTGTAATAGGATATACTCTGTTGATTGCCACACTCCGATTTTCGAATCACTTTTCCTTTTCCTTGTTTTTCTCAGTGACTTGTTTCTTGGCTACTCATTTATTTGATAAAAAGAACTTGTACGAAGAGAGCCTCTTATACCTTAATGTGTGCTTTTGACAAAGTACTTACCATCGCCTGACTAGGACGGACCTATACTCTTTCTTCCAGGGGCTAAAATTTTCATAAAATATATACCGATGTTTTGCAATGTAGTCAAATTTTATGTAATACATTTGGATATACTTATCTTTTCGCTTCTACAGCTTACAACCCCTTTTTAGCAGTTTACATTCTGTTGAATTCAACAATGTTGTCTTTGCGATTGAAGTGTTAGAAGGAAAGATGGTTAATGAATTGCGTCGAAGTATCCAAACTCAACGATTCTCTAGTTGTGATAAAACGATCAGAATATAAAATGGGACCGCAACTTATCGTCTATAGGTTTCTTTATAGAATCTCTATTAGTCGACAGCTAGTAAAGAGATTGGGTACCTGTGAAGGAGCGAAATATGCCGAAAAGGCAAAAGTACTTGATTTTCCCTCCCTGTGCACGAGACATGTACAAGGCTGGTTCCAAATCAAACCAAAAAGATCATCTTCTCCTTCTATATCTCCACTAAATTCTACGACAACAATACCAACAATAAATCCAGTGATATCCTACAAGTCGGGAGGGTAAAGTGTACACAGATCAAGCTCCTACGAGTTTGTAAGAGGTAAAGATGGGAGGTTGAAGTGTACGCAGACCTTGCCCAAATAAGTAAGAGGTAAAGAGCAGTGGCGGATGCAAAATTTTGCCAAGGAGACTCAAAAAATATATACACAAGATTCGAACTAAGGACCTAAGTCATAAGTTTGATCTCCATTCACTACTTGGCTAGAAAATTTTTATTGTTAAGGGGGTTCAAAACTAGTATAGATTCATATTAAAATAAACTTTACCTATATTCACAGTGTAATATTTTGATGAAGAGGTATGATGCAAAGCAAACACACGGAAGTAAAATAAAAAGTAAAGATAGATAAAGCTACACACAAATCCAACTTTATCCGAACAATTCCAAGGAACTAGTATTGGAACCTCTTGGATAGAAAGTGAAAGAGCACATACACTATGCAACGATCCTCAAGAAAATATTGCTCTTGCAAGCCGAATGATCAAAAGGAAAATGCTCAATTTGGATTCCACCAAATGAACTAGTTCCGACAAAGGGTTCCCACTCGGGGTTTGCTCTCGCAAGAGTCACAAGCTCAAAGGCTAATTGAATATTCAGTAACAACTTTCGAAAATGACTATTAGTGGGGTTTATATAGTAAAGCCCACAGATAAGTCTAAAATGAGGCCACAATCAGCCCAAAAAAATTCGCACCGGTTCGAAGCAAAAGTGTCTTGGCTCGGGCACTCTCAGTCTCGGGCGTATGCTCAGCTCTTTATTCGCTCGCCTCCGGCACAAGCTCAACTTCCATAGTTGGTGCCTGCCTCATATCTTCTGAATCGGCTCGGTCACTTGCCAATTTGCTTGATGGACTCCGATTTTTGTTGCTCGGCCAGGTAGTCTCCGTTGCATTCTCTCCCGGCCATACAAAGTGAACGTGGGCATCATGCAACTTCTTGGCTTGGCTCCTCGTGAACAGTCTTGATGGCTCGAATAGGTAATGAACAATTTTGATTGTATCATCCTACCATTCTTAAAAGGATTTCGTCCTCGAAATTGCGCCATCTTCTTCCTCTTGTGCTATATCGTCATGGCCGCTGTAAATCATTTTCATCACGGTCTCCACATCTACATCATTCACCTTTTTTTGGAAGAGATTCATTATCTTAGACTTAGCTTACAAGTTACTGGGCGTAGAGGATACACACATGCTCCTCAAGTCTAGGCTGCTTAGCCGGTACGGGCATAAAATGCAAAGTATACATCCCGCCGCCTTAGGGTTTACAGTCTCCTAGTTAGGGTTTTGTATATACTGCTGCCTTGAGTAAACAGGCCCCCGGCTTTATTAGTCTTTGTATTTTGCCATAATTAGGACTGGGTAAATCTTAGCCATAAATATCCCTCCTTACATTGTATTGTACATTAAGTGATTCACGTAGAATCCAGCTATTCTCAAAGAATAAGATTATTACTTTCTTTCTTATTACTTTTCTCTCAGTTTTACTTACTTTTTCTGCGTATTTACTGTATTTCTTGTGACCCTCTAACAAATTTAATTGTTTTACCTAAACGATCAAATTTTAGCCTAAACAGCTTGGCGCCCACCGTATGGCCCATTCAATTGTAGGTTTATACGAAGAAAAAGGCAAGGCGATGCCGAACAACAGTGATGGTCCCTCATAGAACGCCGCCATCAATACGACATACGGCTCATAACTCGGCTTACATGGCTGAAACTATGAATGGATATCGAAAAGCAGCATTTCTTTGTTCACTATTGAGGCCAACATCCCATCTAGAATCCATGCCCTATAGTAACCCTGACAAAGTAACGTCTAGAGACCAGGGTACCTCGAAGTCTCTCAACATGATCTTTGGGGGAGGCCGGGGTTGATAACGACAGGGCTAGAACCATTATGGTTTTTGAGGCTCACAAGGAGGTGACTAAGAAGCCCCGTACCAATGACATTGAATTTGATGAAAAAGATATGCATCAGGTCCTCTACCCGCACCATGATGCCTTGATCATTACCTTATGGGTGTATGATGCCCCAATGTGTTTGGGCACTGATGTGAAATTGTTCGAGATTCTGCCTTACCTTGGAGAGTTAGTTTATTTTATCATTACTTTATGGGTGCATGATGCCCGATATTGCCTCATGGACAATGAGCTCTATAAGCGAATGTACAGTGCTCCTTTAGCAAAATGCTTGGAAACTTTCTCAGTGAAAGAATAACCCCTTTCTTTCGAAAATGTTTGGCTTTGATCGTGGTCTGATATTCCCAGAACAACTTCTTCATTTAAGATGGGTGGTGTTTAAGAAAATCTAGTGTAGATATACTCTCATAGTTGCCCTTCTTCACTCTTCCATTCGTCACAGGACGAGCGAAGTCCCCCGAGTCATGGAGTATGATCGGGATTCTAATGATGTTCTCCAGAACGTCTTCTTTATGGCACGTGCACTGATTACGGTGCGCCCATTTTCTAAATCAACAATTTTTGTGACATTCCTCTTGCCATGCGGAGCTCTTCAGCAGAAGAATGACAGCCATGTAGTACTTCTGCATCTGCTCGTCTTTTGGCTATATGGGACAAATCATCCAGAGATAGGGGAGAAAAAATTGACAGAGAAAGAACCAGTTGCCAGAAATATATTGCACCACCGGAAACTAATTACCAGTGGCCAAAAATTATTGAAAAGGTTGGGTAGATTCGAAACACACAAACGACCCCAGACGAAAAGGATCCGCTGAAAAAAGTCGCAGGAAACTGTCACACCTGCCGGCGCATGGAACTAACGCATTACCAGAGTCAGATCTACTAGAGGCGCGTGCGTAGGTCTTTGGCTGAGAAATTTTTTGTGTTTTTCTCACGGGCTTCAGACGAGGTCCATGGTGGTGTTATTTTCCCAATAAACATAGCCAATAGACACGTTGCCAAACAGCAACACCGGGGGGAAAATACTCAACCCCTTCGATAATAAGTAACCCTAGGCTGCAAGGATTAAAACTCACCACAAAATGCAGCGGGCTCTGATACCATGAAAATTTTCAAAGAAGAAAAATAGTTCTTCTATTATTTCAGAATTAATATTAGATCCTATGAGGACGAGGATTTACAATAAATCCTATGAATAAAAAAGGAAATATAATCAATTACAATAAAGGAAAATATTCTACTCCTATAATTATTCCAATCTACATAATTAGCTAATCAATCAACAGAAACCGTTCTTCGGGCATCATCGTGACTAGATCAGCTTTGACATGCCCGTGTAGTAGTGTAGTTCATTTCATGTTTTTGTCGGGTGCTTTTGTAAGCTTCTCTATAGTTCCCGTGTGGTTGCTGAACCTCTAGGATTCAGGTTTTTGGCAAAAGTCACGGTCGCTATATTGTTTGGCACCAATACGAGGGTCATGCGCTCCTTCTGGAATCTTTCTAAGTATCTCGATAGCAAGTTTCCCTCCTCTTATTTGATTTCAAAGATATCCTTCATCCGCTTCTCCCGCTTTTGGGCACTTGGAGTGCGATTTTATGAACTTGTCTTGCATCTGTGCAAACAACTCTATGGACCTTTCAGGTAGCTGAGTGTACTAGGTCAGGGCCTCATTTTGTCAATATGGAGACGAACTTCTTTACCAGTACCGACTAGATTTCTTCCTTTGTCAAGTTTTTGCTCTTGACTGTCGTCACGTAAGAAGATATCTGATTGCTCGAGTCTGTAGTGTCATCATACTTGGGTATGTCGGGCAGCTGGAACTGCTCCGTAACTAAGAGCGGCACGATGCTTGGCTTGTATGGTTATTGGGCGAACTTGTCTTCATGGACCTTCTTTATTACAGAAAGAGCTCTCGAGATCTGATCCATTCCCTCGTTGGTTTCCTTTAGCTTTCGATGCATATCTTGCATGAGAGCAGATTTTTTCGGTGGTGATGTGTTGCATGCGCTTCTTGCTGCTGACTTAAGGTCACCATGGACGCTAGCGTGTTTTCTGAGGGTCTTGATTCTCGTGGGGATTTTGGTCATGGAGCGGACTTCACGAATGCCACTTTCAAGCGTTAGATATCGTGTTGGAAGTAATTTTTATTTTTCAGCGACGCCTTCAAGTATTTGTCGGATGCCTTTTCGAACATATTTTTGCCTCTACCCAAGCTTTCTCTTTGAGCAATATCTCCTTCCTAGGACCGCGACTCAAGGTTGTCGTGATCGTTTTCCACCTCAAGATCAACTGCATTCTTGTGTGGATCAGCTTTGTGTCGGTTGGGATCATTGGGATCCTTAGCAACCTTGTCTGCTGTCAGGGTGGAATTACGTGGAAGTTCGTCGTTGTTTGGTGACATGGTTGGATTCGTTTCTCGGAATTACCTAGGTTCTATGGTGGATGCCAAACTGTTTATGCCTAAAACTTGCTCGCTAGGTAAAATAATTAAATTTATAAAATGCCACAGTCAATTATGAAATATTGAAGAAAACAAATAAGTAGGAATTGTATTACTTTAATAGAGAAGAGAGATTATGGTTGAATTCCAGTATGTCGTTTACAATGAGGAAATGGGGTATATATAGGCTTGAGTTTACACCAGTTCTAATTATGTTATAATCGGTATATTAATGGCCTTAGGCCTATTACAAGAGGTGGTTACCCAAAATAAACCCTAACTAGGAGTCTAATTAAAACTTAAGCGGCTAAATATTGGAGATACGTCCATTGGCTCTACGCCCGTGCTCGTGGAACAGTTGTCGCTGAGGAGTTGGCGTACACTCTTAGCACCCTTCGTTTTGCTGGACACGCCTAGTCTAGGCTAGCTGGCCTTGTACTCATGTATTCATAGCTGGTGTAATTTCTCCCATACTAAAATTTCATTGTGAGAAGTTTGATTAAGGTCCTTTGAAATGGTTAAATGCTTAGAGAATCATAAGATTTTTGGAAGAAGATACGTATGTAACTTGATTATATATATATATAAAATTTATTCTTTTCTTAAGAGTTCTTGGTTTGGTGTGTTATGTTAGAATATACTCTAGAATATGTGGTTGATCCTTAGTAGTGTATGTTACATATTTAGAGAGAGAAAAGAATAGTACAAATCGAAATAACCTATAAACTCACCAACTTAACTGGTTTTATTTGGTTTAAGTATTTGAAAATTCACTGAACTGGTTTTCTTTTAAAGGAAACCGACTCAAATCGAACCATAAAAGCTCCTTTTTTAGGGGAGCAAATCAACAAATACATACAAGTCGTGATGTAGTTTAGAGGTGTAGTTCATCAACTAATTCATCTATTAGAAGAACATATGCAGCAGAACACCCCATAATAAAATAAAAAGAAAATCAGGTTTCTTGTTTTCCCTTTTACTACCTTCGTCCCATTATAAGTTACCAATTTCATATTTTCACGTCCATTGAGAAAAATATCAAATACTATATATATTATACTTCATTACCCTTATTTATTTCATTTTTAAGAATGTAATTAAAGCCATTGCTCAGGGTCCATGGTTCATTAATGGTTGTTTTCTCTCTGTCATTAGATGGAGACCAAACTTTGTTGCAAGTGCTGAAAAATTAACATACTCTGCTGTTTGGGTGAGACTACCTCAACTGCCCACTGAATTTTATGATGGTGGAATTCTTCGGAGGATTGGTAATGCAATTGGTAAACTTCTAAAAATTGATGTGTGTACCAGTGCAACTCTTCGTGGGAGATATGCACGGCTATGTGTGGAAATTCTATTGGAAATGCTAGTCAAAACCTCTATCCAGATTGGGCAACATAAGCAGCATATTATATATGAAGGAGAATGATTCTTATGTACTTCTTGTGGTTATTTAGGCAACAACCCTAGATCCTGTTCCTTTAAAATGATATCCTTCCCTCGGAACTCACCAAGTCCTACATTCACAGAAGCAGCTATAAAACCTACTACTATTGCCCAAACAGATGATGAACATTGGGAAACAGTTTCCTTTCCTAAGAGAAAAACTCCACCTCAGCGAAGGACCAATAAGCAGGTGCAATTACCCCTAGTGCCTTCATCAGGTATAAATGTTAAAATCTTTGATGCCTCAACAGGTAAGTATACTAATACTCAAAAACTAGCATATGTTCATAAATCAATTGTCATATGTTCATAAATCAACTGTCACAGTTTCTCAAATGCTCATGTTGCTCAGATTTACACTGCATGTAACCAAGGTATTAAGGTATCTGAAGTGGAATATAATGAGTTTCTTCAGTATCAGGCCAGTAAGCAGACATCATCTCAAGTAGCTTCTGTTGCTCAGACTGGTAATCAAGTTGCTTGTGTCTCGTAGTATAGTGCTCTTGGACCATGGGTCATTGACTCAGGTGCTTCTGATCATATTTCTGGTAATAAATTTCTTTTAGTGGTATTGTTTATTCACAGTCCCTTCTCGCTGTCACTTTAGCAAATGGTTCTCAAGCAAAAGCAGTTGGAGTTGGACAAGCTAGTCCCTTATCCTTCTTAACTCTAAATTATTTATTTTATGTATCTGGTTGTCCTTTAAATCTTATATCTGTTAGTCGTCTGTCTCGTACTCTTAATTGTTCCATAATTTTTTTATTGATTCTATAGTTCTACAGGACCGCTGTACGGGATGGATTATTGGCGTAGGGCGTGAATCACAAGGCCTTTACTATGTTACCTCTCCTAATTCCTCTACAACGTGTCCAATTACCGATCCTCTAGAGTTACTTCACAAGCTTTTGGGACATCCGAGTTTACTCAAGCTTCAAAAGATGGTTCCTAGTCTATCTATTTTGTCAAGATTATATTGTGAGTCGTGTCAATTTGCATCTCAAAGTATGGGGCAAAGGATGTTGCGTTTTGACTTTGTCTCCCGGGATCCACCACAGGTTGGGTTTGAGAGCCGTGTGATAGGTGACTATCCAGCACGGTTCGGATTTGGGAAGCATACTCGCTCTTGCGTCATACTGAGAGTCATGCAAAGTCTATTTTTTTAGTCCATTCTGATATTTGGCGTCCTAGTAGGGTCAGTACAACCTTGTGTTTTCGTTATTTTGTGAGTTTCATAGGTGACTATTCAAGATGTAGTTGGATTTTTTTATGAAAGTTCATTCCGAATTATTTTCTGTATTCCAAACCTTTTGTGCTGAGATACAAATCAATTTGGTGTTTTTATTCGCACATTTCACAGCGATAATGATTTAGAATATGTATCCTCTCAGTTCAAGCAGGTTATGACTTCTCAGGGTATTATTCATCAAACGACTTGTTCATATACTCCTCAACAAAATGGAGAAGCGAAGAGGAAGAATAGGCATCTTATTTAGACTGCATGCACTCTTCTTATTTGGTCTCATTTTCTGCTGCGTTTTTAGGGCGATGTAGTTCTCACTTCTTGTTATTTGATTAATCGGATGCCCTTGTCTTCTATCCAAAATCAGGTTCCATAATCCATATTATTTTCTAAGTCACCATTGTACTCTCTTCCCCCACGTGTTTTTGGGAGCACGTGTTTCATCCATAACTTTGCCTCGGGAAAAGATAAATTTGCTCCACGTGCTCTTAAGTGTGCCTTCCTTGGTTATTCTCGGGTTCAAAAGGGATATCATTGCTACTCACATAATCTTCGTCGATATCTTAAGTCTGTTGATGTTACCTTCTTTGAAACTACACCATACTTCACAGCGTTTGGTGACCACCAAGACATTTCTGAGTTGTTACCAGTTCCACTAGAGAGAGAGTCTGATGCTGGCTGACCTAACTGCCACCGAAAATTGCACAGTGACAACGTAAAAAAAACCTTTTTTTTTCTCACCAATGCTCTGATACCATGTGAGAAACTATGAGAATATTATTGATATGTCATAAAAGAGTGTTACAATGAGTCCTATTTATAACAACTACACATGCTACACTACAAATCCTTTCCCAATTTGATGCAACCCAAACGAGCGGAAGCTAAATACGATACAAATATGCGGAAGCGATAAAACAAGATACGAGATATCTAGAATATCGAGAAATTTAAGACTAGAAAGGCAAGAAATAGAAGAAAGAATCGAATTCAATTCATTAACGTTAATTGAATTCAAATGGGAGAAAGGGAAACTCGAACCTTACAATGGATTCAAACTAGGTGTCGATCTCCATAGGTTCCAAGTTAACGAGATACACGAAGCCTCGGGCTTCCAACTCGAAGGGCTCGGCCTCTTCTCTAATTCTCTCTTCTCTCAATTCAATCCAAGGTAAAACTAATGAAAATGAAGAGCTAATGTTCTATTTATACATTTACAATGATAAATGGACAAAATTGCCCCTGCAGCTGTTTCTGGCTCGCTGCTCAGCTCCTGTTCATCGCGATCGCACCAAGAGGGCTCACGATCGCGCAGTGCATCAACCAAAGCATCGCGATCGCGCTCAATGAGATGCGGTCGCGCAGAGATCGAACAAACAGGACTTCAACTCCTCGCGATCGCGCGAGATCGAACGCTGTCGCGCTGGGCAATATACTTCTTTTCGCGATTGCGCAGAGAGTGTCGCGATCGCGAAGAACATTTGTTCTTTGGCAGGCAGTGAGCTCCCAGTGTGCTCCCCTGTTTTGCACTGCCCTGTTTCCTGCACTGTTTTCCTCTGTCCTTGGCGCTCCAATGCATGATCTTCAAGACGTTTCCGGAGACCTTGACTCATATCTCTTGTGCTCTCGAGCCTGGCTTTTGATGGTTGGGAACTACGCCATTTTATATTGCATCATCCTCCCCTTCTTGAAAGGATTTCGTCCTCGAAATCGAACCATAAAAACCTACAATCAAAGCAAGCACAACCAAAACTTCCTACTTCACAAGTAGGTTAGCTTAACAAGAAAGAGTGCAAGGTGTGTGGAAAACACACTCTTGTGATAGATCCAAGCATCAACACCTATGAAAAAGCTTATGTCCCCAAAAGAGACAACAAATTCTTGGCTCGACAAGAACAAGCACTCATAATCAAAACAAGCAAAGAGATCAAGGATATGCATGTAGCAATTAAATTCCCCACAACCCCTAAGCCCATGACTAACACACGAAGCCTTCAAATCAATTTTATCACAAAGTGACACATCGGCTTTGGCATGCTCAACACTCACGGTGTGCTCAACATATGGGACGGAGTAAGTAAAATAGTTCAATTCACAACTAACATCGACTACTCCACTCCCCTTCTTAGAAGCACTCTTACACACCAAGAGGTACCCCCTCACCTCCAAAGTCACCTCCAAGACGATCCTTCTCACTAGGCAAACTCCAAAGGAAGGTCTCTAGAATAGATTCTTCATCATTATAGTCCACACAATAAAGGCTAGGACTACTAGAAGTTAGGTCAACTCGACCCATACCAAGACCACTCTTCTCACTTGGAGTTCCAAACATTGGATCATCCATAGAGCTTAACTTTACAAACCATGGAGGTTCGACTCTACTACCGACCCTAGTCCGATACAATTCACCACCACAAATGAGATTGCCTTCAAACATTAGAAATGTAAAAGCATGCACCTCAAGTTCATGGTCACACAAGAGCATAGTATCAAGTGTAGGTCCTTCACTCTCACTCGAGGAGTCATCGAAAATAAATCGATCCATCTCACACTCTAGAGACTCCTCAAGGTTAAAATCATCCTCACTACGACACAAGATACCACCACTAGCAAGTAAGTAATCAAAGGGGAGAATGGGATAATCATGCAATTCATCTTCACATTTATCAAATATGGGTGGGGTGTCATAACAAGGTTCACAAGCAAGGTCAACTTCAACATTTTCGCTAAAGAGAGGTTCAATGAAAACCGAGCTCACATCATGATGTGGCTTTTCAACCCTCTCAACTAGTGGTTCATTTTCACACACAAGTTGACCCAAAGACTCTACACTAGTTTCAAACACATTATAGTCATGCAAATCATCAACTAGCATAGAGTTTTCACAATCAATACCATAAGACAAGGAAGTATCATGCTCAAGGGAAGAACAACTATCACATACCATTGAAGTGTCATGCATGTCTCCACCTTGTAGCTCACATTCGGCATCTCCTTCACCTTGTCTTTCCATCTCGGAACATGGTTGAGGCTCCATCGGTTTGCCTCCAAGAATCCCTACAAAAGAATTCAAGCACATAGAAGAAAAAGATAAAGGGTTAAGGTTAGAATAAGGGGTGTCTTCACTCTCAATTTTTCTTTTTCCCTGTTTCTGTTCCCTAATTTTTTTCCAAGGTTGGGTGTAGACTTAGGTGGTGACAACCCACTCACATCACTCAACACAACCTCTCCTTTTTCTGCTCGAGAGTTGTCATCGGTCGCTCCCTTACTCCTCTCTATCTTTTGTCTCTCAAATTCGGGTGAATTAGGACGAGGCCCAAGAATACCCATAGCCGGAGTAGGTGGACTTTTCACGTCAACCCGGAATCTAGGACTAGGAGACTCATCACTTGATGCCTCCTTTTTCTTTGTTGGTGAACCACTCGGCTTTGGAAGTGGCTTCGGGCTCACCTTGTTGACATTTGCCAACTTTTTTTTAGCACTAGTCCCACTATTGCTTGTGTTTGTAGGACTTCTCGTTTGCACCTTTTCAACCATGGAATGAAGTTCTTGCTCCTTGCTCCTTTGTATAGCCAAAGAAGGTCTACTAGTAGGCACTTGGCTCTTCGGCCGGTAAGGCACAAAGTCATAAACTCTTTGCCTTACGCCCACAAGATACGCATCTTTCACCACACTATATTGCACCCTCTTCCCCTCCAACCACGGCTCATCTATCCACACATCAACATGACGCAGGGGGTACACATCACACCATACATAGCATTTATAATTCCTATGAGATATGAGTACCCGAGCCTCCTTAGAAACCCACACTCCATCACACTCATAAGGATGCTCTAGCTTATGGCATGGTATTCTAAGCCTATCAACCAAAGAGGTGCTAATACAATTGGCATCGGTATCACCAATTTTGAGCAAGTATCCTCCAATACCATCTACCTCAACAACGAACCTACGTCTACCAAAGTCTTGTACATTGGCATCCAAATGAGAATTTGGACGCCCACAAGTGTCAACACCAACAACTTGGGTCTTCCTTATCCCTCCACTAGTGGCAACACCACTAGAACAATCTCCACTTCCCCTCACTCTCCCAACGTTAGAAATATTTTTGGAAGTCGAGGAAGGAACCTTGCCATGGAACCCATAAGTGCCTCTCGCCTTGTTTCCATAGCCCATAGTACTACTCCTACTACAACCATCCACGCCCCTCCCGGCATATAACCCCTTTGTAGCAAAAGCAACACCATCTCTCAAACCAACCTCCTCATGGGAATTAGAAGCATTAGGTCGCTTAGAGTACTTAGAAGATGCAAGCTTCTTCTTTCCCACGGAACAACCACCACCACCTTCTATACTAATGGAAGGTCCACTACTACTCCCTTGAATACCGTTAGCAACACTAAGAGAAGATGCATAAGAATAACCCATATGCTCAACATCATCATCAACTCTATCTATGTCACTACCAACATTTTCATAATCATCACAAGAAGAGTAAGTAGGATCAAGGTACCTTGAAGCGTCACCATCTTCGATTTCTTGACTAGAAGCATAAGCATCATCACATTCTTCATCACAAGCCTCATAGTCTTCATCAACCTCACGATCATCATAGTGAACCGCTTCATCAACATAGGAGCCATGGTTTCCATCATCATAGTAATGGCCATCATCACCCTCATAGGAACCATAGTCTCCATCATCACCATACGAGTCATAGCAACTCGCATCATCCCCGCATGAGCCATAATCCCCACAATCAACATCCGACATTGTTGCAACACCAAAGAACAATACCTCCCAAAAGTCACTCCTTCACGTGTATCACTCAATATATGTACACTCAAGAGCGAGGCGTTTTCAACTTAGGAACCAAGGTAATCACAACTAGCATGTCCAAGTTAAAGTTCGGAATGGAATTAATGAAACTCGGTGTACGAACGGCTATTTAAAGTGCGCACTTGAGGCCAAAAGGAGTTCTACGACTCTTCTTTGAATTCTAGTCTCCTCTACGCACAAATACCCTAATACGCTAAAGGATTAGTGTCTTTCAAGTAGGCCAATTACCTTAGAAACACTAACCAAGAGGTATGGTAGAAAACGGGACACAAAAGATTTGACTCGAATTGGCACCAAACGGATTTGGAATTGGATGAAATTTCGTTTGTGATCTAGAAACTCATCATATTTAATGAACCAATTGGAGTCATGATGTTTGGAAACTGTTCGGAAGCCGTTGCGAACGTTCTGTCCCAAAACTGGAATTCTGGAAATATTTGTTCTTCGCTATCGCGACCAGACGCGCGCTATCGCGAAGGGTTAAAATTTCAAAATTTAATTTTGCTCTTCGCTATCAGAGAATTACTCTTCGCGATCGCGAAGGGTTAATTCCTGCAACTTTTCCAGCAACTCCACAACGGGTTTTGGCGATTTTTGGCCAACTTTTTGGCTCGATTTCAACCCGATACACAAAACCAACGATACCCAAAGGTGTATACAGCTAATATCATCAATCCCCAATAGTTTTTCAACCCCAAACAACAACAACAAGCTTCGATTAAAGATTGAAGCGTTTTCAAGAATTTTCAAACTTTTGGATTTTGATTTTCGAAATTTTTGAATCGTAACACCAAAACACAAGATATAGGTATCAAAATGACAGGAATGCAATAAGGAACAAACCCCAATACTTTTTAACACCCGGGGATTCGATTCCAACCCAATCAACCAATTTTTTTCAACTTTTCTAGTTTTTCTATTTTTTTTATTTTTCTTCAATTTTCAAGAACAAACAACACAATCAGAACAACGACAAGAACAAGACCGAGGATTCGTAAGAACGAAGCCTAGCCGTGCTCTGATACCAAACTTTAAGAGTGAGCTGCAACCATTTCTACCAAAAGCCATAGCTGATGGTAGAGGCGCAACTCACATCTTATACCGCCAGATCAATCCCAAATCGAGGTCCGTCCTCGACACCACCATGACCACCCCAAGCAACGCAACTCCTCCAGGGGGCGGACCCCACGACAGGCGGCTCCCGAGGATATGGGCCCCATACTGGGCGGCCCTATTCCATCATCCCCCCTTTCTTTAAAGCAAGTTCGTCCCCGAACTTCGCATGGTGTAGCCGACAATCGAACCCGGGTTGGCTCTAAATTTAAGAGTGAACTGCAACTATTTCTACCAAAAGCCATAGCTGATGGTAGAGGCGCAACTCACATCTTATACCGCCGGATCAACCCCAAATCGAGGTCCGTCCTCGACATCACCATGACCACCCCGAGAACCGCAACTCCTCCAGGGGGCGGACCCCACGACGGGCGATTCCCGAGGATGTGGGCCCTATGCTGGGCGGCCCTATTGCATCATCCCCCTTTCTTTAATGCAAGTTCGTCCCCGAACTTCGCATGGTGTAGCCGAGAATCGAACCCGGGTTGGCTCTGATACCAAACTTTAAGAGTGAACTGCTACCATTTCTACCAAAAGCCATAGCTGATGGTAGAGGCGCAATTCACATCTTATATCGCCGGATCAACCCCAAATCGAGGTCCGTCCCTGACACCACCATGAACACCCCGAGCAACGCAACTCCTCCAGGGGTGGATCCCACAACGGGCAGCTCCTTATGAGTTTGGACCCAATCCTTGATGGCCACACCGGCTTCCGAGGATGTGGGCCCCACGCTGGGCGGCCCTATTGCATCACAATTGGAACTACTATGTTAATCCTAGTTATATACAACTTAGATTTTTTAACACTCCCCCTCAAGCCGGTGCATATAGATTATATGTACCGAGCTTGTTACAAATATAACCAATACATGGACTACTAAGAGACTTGGTGAAAAAATCTGCAAGTTAATCACATGACTTCACAAATCTTGTAACAATGTCTCCTAACATCATCTTCTCTCTAACAAAGTGACAGTCAATCTCAATGTATTTAATCCTCTCATGGAACATTGGATTTGATGCAATATGAATAGCATATGTGCGCCTCTTTCTATCCATGGAGGTTGTCCGTCATTGGCCTCTTTATAAGTTGGATATTAAGAATGCTTTTCTCCATGGTGATCTTCATGAGGAGGTTTATATGGAGCAACCACCTAATTTTGTTGCTCAGGGGGGAGTCTAGTGGTCTTGTGTGTCGATTGCGTCGGTCGCTTTATGGTTTGAAACAATCTCCTCGAGTTTGGTTTAGTAAGTTTAGCACAGTTTTTCAGAAGTTTGGCATGACTCATAGTAAAACTGATCACTCCATCATCTTTTTGGCACTTCCGGACTAAGGATCTTGGCAGGTTGAAGTATTTTCTAGGTATCGAGGTTGCTCAATCTAAGTCAGTTATTGTTATTTCTCAACGAAATTATGTCTTAGACATCCTTGAAGAGACAGTGATGAAAGGTTGTAGACCTGTTGATACTCCCATGGATTCGAGTGTGAAGCTTATGCCAGGATAGGGGGAGCCGCTTAGTGATCATGCAAGATATAGACGGTTGGTTGGTAAGTTGAACTACCTCACAGTGACTCGACCTGATATTTCTTTTCATGTGACTGTTGTAAATCAATTTATGGACTTTCCCTGTGAGAGTGACTGGGATGCAGTCGTTCACACTCTTCGATATATAAAATCATCCCCAAGCAAAGGATTGCTCTTTGAGGATCGGGGCCATGAACGGATTGTTGGATATACAGATGCTAATTGGGCAGGATGTCTTTATGATAGACGATCTACGTCTAGCTATTATGTTTTGGTAGGAGGAATGTGGTATCCTGGAAAAGCAAGAAACAAAATGTAGTTGCCCGATGTAGTACAGAAGTAGAATATCGAGCAATAGTTGTAGCTACTTGTGAACTAATTTGGATCACAGAACTACTCAGAAAATTGAGGTTTGGAGTGATCAGTCATATGGACTTGTGTGTGATAATCAAGCTGCTATTCATATTGCATCAAATCTAGTGTTCCATGAGATAATTAAGCACATTGAGAATGACTTTCACTTTGTTAGAGAGAAGATGTTGTCACGAGACATTGTTAAAAGATTTGTGAAGTCATGTGATCAACTTGCAGATATTTTCATCAAGTCTCTTACTGGTCCACGTATTGTTATATTTGTAACAAGCTCGGTATATATAATCTATATGCACCGCCTTGAGGGGGAGTGTTAGCAAACCTAGATGTATATAACTAGGATTAGCATAATAGTCCTAATTGGGAAAAGATTTATAGTGTAGCATGTGTAGTTGTTACAAAGATGACTCATTGTAACCCTCTTTTATGACATATTGGTAATATTCTCATAGTTTCTCATAGTAATAATATTATTAATAGTATACCTCTTAAATCTGATAGTAATATTAAATCTAATATTTCTATGACCAACCAAATTAACGCTAAAAATAAGTTTTCTATGTTAACTACTACTTCCTCTGACAATGACAAACTGAAAGACAATATATAGCCAAACAAACCTTTTCCCTCTCCCACTCCACATTCTAGTTTGTCTCATTCTACTTTGCTAACAAGTGGATGTCGACACCCATTTTTTCTCCCGAATCGGTTAGAATTCGAAAAAGGGCTCGACTTATTGGAACTCACGGGTAAGACTTGGAGTCACAACCTAACATATTTTTTTAATTAGGCGTATTAGGGCACCTACTTTATTTTTAGCCAATTTTAATATTAACTCCGAAGCGATAGTCATGCGAACTTAAAGATTCTAGGTAAGGGTTCAGGTTAACTCGAAAGGAAGTTGTTAGGCACCTTTTAGGTTCCAGCAAATGTGGTTACTGGCCGGACTAAATATTGAGATTTTTAAAATAAATAATTAAACTAAATAAGCAATAAAAATATTGAATAATTGACTATAGTACACGAATAACTATAATATGAAATACATATTCAGCTTTTATAATATCTTCTCGTTTAGAAAGCTTTGTCCAAACGTGCCTTCCAAAATAAACAAACAAGTTAGTAAGAAATCGTAAACAAAATTTATTTAGAATAAAGCAAAATTAAGTGAAAGTACCAGTTTTGAAATATATTGTCCTTTTCAAAAGTGTTGCCGTTTGTTTATAATTCCACCACGACATACCTCGCAAAAATGTAAAGATATGAATTAGGAATATAAGTAATAATAATAATAATAATGATAATAATAATAATAGCAATAATAGAAACAATAGAAATAATAGTAATATATAAAATAATAGCAATAATAATTATAATAATTATAATAAAAGAAAATAAGGAAAAATAAATTTGTGAAATTTTAGGCTCAGATCGGGTAATAGGGGGTTAAGGATACCGTCACGGCTGCAAATACACCGGCTGCTCGTGTTGCCATGCCAAGTGTGGGTCCCATTGTCTATCCCATTTTGTTTTAGCAACGTTGTATATAAATGTTATCGTCATAGTCTTTTTATTTTCGTAAAGGGACATTGTACATAACAGGACGGGACTTGCATTAGGCCTCCAAATTGTCATTGGCCGTAGTATCCGTTCAAATCAATCCGTAGTGCCTCAAAATAAGAATTTTTCATAGGGAACGACATAGCATAGCATCCGTTTAACTTAGTAAAGACCAAGAACATAGTCAACCACAATATAACATATGTTCAAATCCAACTAATATCTCTAGCCAACAGTCAAAGCAGGTTTCATAGTATTCAATGTAGGACCAATCCAAATCAATAGCATGTAGTGCCAAAAGGGGGTCTGGAATGTTCTCCAAGGAAAAAAGTCATATTAATAGCATCTACTCCAAAACAGTAGCAAAATCAAAAGATAAATGTAATCCAACGTAGAAGAAATATAATGAAACCAGCAGAATAATGTATAGGAAACTACATATTCGCTATCGACAAATCAAACCATAGGACCATCGACAGAACAACGGTTTTCCAGCTAAGCCAATACCAAAAACACCAGCCAAATAACGATTCCTGTAACAAGAAATAATGACAGGCCACAAACGAGATCGCAATAATGAAAACGCAACAACAAACACATAGCAACAGTAGCAACTTAAAGAAAACAAAAAAATTGGGATGGATCTTTGGACCAAAGCCACAACAAATGGAGCAAGGGAGGAGCGACACCAGCCTAGTTTTTCGGTGAGCAAACATAGGCGTCGCTGCTACTCCTACATCCTTGAGCGTCGCTGCCGCTGGTGGTGGCGATTTGCTACTCCATCTTTACCCTCTGTCCAAATCCCTTGTCCTTGATGCCCTCCCCCTCTCAGTCTCGACCTCCCTCACTGGTGGTGATAGCACAATTCTCGTTCCTTCTGTTTTATACCGCTGCGATCACACCCTTTCCCCCGCTGTTTCTGTTCGATTTTGGTGTGTATGTGGATATTTTTCTGATTTTGAAATTGTGTGTGAAGATCGGGAAAGGAGATGAGGCGTGCGTAGTTAACGAGAGCAGAATGATCTGGTGGTATATGTGTGAAGGTGTATCTTTGTCCTGTGTGTTGTAGAGAGAAGAAGATGG
Source organism: Petunia axillaris subsp. axillaris (assembly GCA_029990575.1). Classification (NCBI taxonomy): domain Eukaryota; kingdom Viridiplantae; phylum Streptophyta; class Magnoliopsida; order Solanales; family Solanaceae; genus Petunia; species Petunia axillaris. The sequence continues at coordinate 127,557,168 of JARKNS010000005.1, forward strand.
GGGACGGAGCTAAGAGGTCTGCCTATGATGGTCCCCTTGAGTGTGAAGAACACGGAATTATATAAGAAAACATACATAGAGAGCCAATGGGGATCCCCATTTTTTAAGAGTGAGATTGAGATTAAATCAAGGATTATTCAAATCCTTCTTCCCAAAATCAAATTGCAATATGCTGGAGTCAAGGGGTGAGTGATGTTGGGATATTCCAAAAATGGAGAAGATGAGAGAAATATGGGATGTAATTAGGGGGATTTGGGTGATTTGATTTTGATAATGAGAGATTGAAAACGATAATAAAATCAAGGAGGGGATTTGGGAAATGTTTCTCTCAAAATTTAAATAACGAGAATGTATTTAGTTAAGAAACTTGCCTAGGTTTAATATAAAAATAATTATAGGAATTGCAAAAAGAGATAATGGAAAGATTGGAAGTAAAAGAGGAAAAGAATGATTTATCAATTAGGAATTAGTCAAGGCGATCCATATTTTGAAATTCAAGTAAAAATGATGTCTTGCCTGTTTTGAGTTAAATTCAAACATAAAATGCATATGGAGCACTTTATTTCTAGGTTCAACATGGAATAAAAAGAAGAATTTATAACAATTTAAATTTAAAGAATTTGAATTCAATAAAATTAAAAATTGGACTGAGATATTTTAATTAGACTAAAAATTAACTTAAAGATGCACAGTAAATAAATAAAAAATATAAATTATAATATATATTATATATAAAAGTGAGAAAATGCACGCATATAAAATAATTGGGGTCAAATTACAATTTTTAAGTACAAATAGTCGCACATAATTAACAAATATTATAAATGTAGCAATTTGTACAAATGACCACAATTTGGTACTTATTTAAAGCACCTAGCCTAAGTGATGTAATTACGTAATATAATCACAATTATATATATATATATATATATATATATATATATATATATATATATATATATATATAGAGTAAAGTGAAGTGCTAAAATATAGAATAGTGTTACCATGCGTCTAGTATTGCCTGGAGCACTATCACGCTGATTGTCATTTTTATTGCGTCTTTGTGCCTTTGGTGAATTTTGAGGTTGAACCTCAAAATTCTGCCCCAGTGTCGGCTCGCGTCTTTTGGAATTTTTGAGGACCAGAATTTTTGAGGGGGTCCTCAAAAATTCCGCCCCAGTTTATTGCCTATTATGATAGTGCCTGCAAAACCTGCATTTGTATGGAAAGATCTGCTCTCAAAAAAAGATTTGTTAGTCGAAACAAACTGGTTGCATTGCATTGAACACTAATATATTGGCTTGAATCTGCATTCATCATTTACTGTGATGATTGGATATATTGATTACTCTGATTATGTGGATACTTGCATAATCAAACTCAGGTTTAGTGCTTGGATTTTGTCGGACTTTGAGGTTGTCCAAAACTGTATTTGTCTTGGGTCGTGATGGAGTGTCTTCATGTTTTGTACTTTTCTTTCCCAAAAGTCATAAAGCTAACTTTGATGGATTGGTGTGTATAGAAAATGTATTTGTGGTTTAGGAGTTGAGGTTTCCATTTGTTGATTCTTATTATACCATTGTCTTGCTTTAGTCAATCGGACTCTGAATTTTGTGTTTCAGTGCTGGATATTTTGCAGTGTCATGGTATTGAATATTTGAGTGATGGGTGTAGATCTTGTTAGATCAAAATCGGGAATGGGTATCTAGGGAGTGACTTGTGTGTTGGTTGCAATATTTTTTTACTGAGCTAAAGGAGTAAAGGGGTGAGGTTTTGTTTTTTTGTCTGTCCTTAATTCTGTTGAGCTTAATAAGGTTGTTGTTGAAAGTCTTGACAAAGGGGAGACTTTTTTATTGTGAAAGTTGTGTGCGTGTGAGGTTATGAGTTTTGCCAGTTTTGGTTATATAGTGGTTGGATTTTTTTCTTGCGACTCTTGTGCAGGTATAATGCCAGCTGATTTTGTTTGTTCCTACTGCAAGTTGTACATAAGTGGAAATGGATTGTCTGAATCCCTTGGTGTCATATGCTGGCGATTCAAAAGGCTTTGTTCCAGAAGAAAATATTTTCGGCTCGGCATGCCGTGTTGGCTTTTTTCTGAATGCAGATTCTTGACCAATTTCGGTGTTCAAGCACAAAGCAACCGTAATAAAGTAACAACATGCACAAAACAGAGTTAGCACATTAGCAAGTTTAAAGCAAAAATGACACATAAGCTTAAGAGGATGCCTAGACCGTAGATGATTGATTAGCACTTGATATTGGAGATTATGAAAATTTTATAGAGATTCCAAAAGATTACTTGAGTGCTTTATATAGCAGTCAAGACAAGAATTTTGGTCGAACAGCCGATGCTTGTTTAAGTAGGACAGAATAGATGAAGGTCAAGGAAAAGATGTTTGTGTAAGGAGTAGGTTGTGTTGTGATGCAGAAAAGGAGGTCGGCTTTTTTCAAACACCAAGATTTTGAGTGTATTTGTCATCTTTCCTTTCAAATTTGTGTGTTCTGATGCCCGTGTGTCTTTGAAAGAGATACTCCATGTCTTTCATACTTGTCGATCAACAGCTGTGATTCAATCTTTGCACCAACTTTCCTTTGTTTGATAATATTTTATTGTAGGTTGCTCAAGCATCATGTATATTCTTAGATTACTGCTTTAGTCAAGACCATTTTAGAGGTTGGTCATATTGCATCTTTCCTTTTCGGTAGGCTACTGTATATATGGTTGTCGTCATGAGATCCCAAATCGCTTGATAAAGTCTTTGGCTCAGAAATCTAGTTGTTTGTGTCTTGTTCTATGTACCAAATCAGTGTCTTAACAGATAATTTCATCAATCGTCTTGCCTTCTGCTTGCTAGTGGGTAAACATATGCTTCCAAATACTCAAAGGGTTTCCAGGTCTGTCATACAATGAAAGCTTTATCATTGTCTCTTTGCCTTTCTTTTCAAGTTGAATCGGCCTACCTTTTTTTTTTTTTTTTTTTTTTTTTTTTTTTTTTTTTTTGGTTGTGCACAAGTCTTTGCTACATTCCTTGCTTTCCAATTTCTTGTTGTCTTCCATTAGCCTTTTGACATCCACTTCTACCATGATAGGAGAAAGTTTGGAAGATGCTTTGGGTCACACTCATGTACTGCAAGTGGTGCGACTGTGTAGACAGGAGCAACGACATAATCTTCGGGTGTTGTGTCAAAAGGTATTGAGGTGAGTCATGTATGCTTCAAATCTCTTGCCCTATGAATTTTCTGCTCCATATGTATAGTGGTTGCTGTAACTAACTCTTCTTGTTTTGATAAATTACTAACAAGTGCACTTTGCTTAACCATATCTTCTGCTTTGGTGTTCAACTTAAGCCAACCTTTTGGATAATAGGTTTTTGAGTTGGTAAAAGGGTAAGGAATCATCAGGATATGCGAGAGATTTCTGATAGCAAGATTTGAGCATAGAGTAAGGAGATGAGGTGTTTTGGTAGGAAGATTAGATTTGGGAAGGAATTCACTTAGGTAGAAAGAGACCTGGAGTAATAAACAAACTCATGCAATGCACACATATTAAATAAGAAATGCATCCTATAATGCGAAGGACCACTTTATGCGCGATGATTTAAAAAGCACTTGGTGCCACAGGTATCATTTTGTTTACTAACAAAATGCGGAGTCTAAAAGAGAATATTGCATTTATCGAACATTGGTCTTTATTACATGGCCGATATTGAAACAATGTAAGAGAAGGAAGAGACTAAACATTTGCTAGGAAATTAGGTTATGGCCAAACGAACATCTTTCATGTTGATCCATCCCCAGAAGATTCTTCTTCTTCTTCGGACGAGTCTCTCTCGGACAAGCTTGCCTCTAATAAATCTCCTTGGAAGATGATATTCTCTGCATCATTTAAGAGTCGGCATATGTCAAATATGAGATTTTTCAACACTTCCCAATTCTTCTTTCCTTTTTCCTCTATTCCTTTGTCAGCGACAATGTTCATTCCTTCGCTAGCTCATACACCTATATACTCTATGCGTTTTGTCAACAGCTTTTCCTTATTGCGCCATTTGTCTTTTTCTTTATCCTTTGCTTCGACCAAACTTTGCTTTTTGCTATTTTATCTCGTGCCCTTGCTAGTTTTTTGTGTAGCCTCTTGTACTCGGTTTCTAACTCATCAGCATTTCTTTTCCTTTTTGTTGTTGCTCTTGGTTGACCTGCCCTTGCTATGTCTTTCTTGAGCCAGTCCAGATAATCTTCATCATAGCCTGTATCAAACCTATCTCGTCCAATAGTCTCAAATTCCATTCGATGCCTTTCTTTCCAAAGTTCTAATATCTTGTCTTTGAATGGTATCATTCCTCCAAGAATATCTGCCTTGAAACTTCTTATGTTTGCAGTTTGGGGTACAATCTGCTTTCTCCCTGCTTGTCTAAGTGCCCTTAAAGGAGTGCATGGGTAAACTCCTCTAAACCCAATCAAGACAAGAAAAGAAGCTCATTCGGATCGTGTGATTGCTGTAGTACTGGGAAAGTAGTCAAACATTCATTGTATATTTTTTGATGTCAACTGAGAAAGCCTGTGGTGCCAGCCTTTAGCAGTTGTTGGCCGGTCCCACTTTTCAAGAGCACTGTTCATGCGAGCGATATGAATCAAGATGTAATTCTCTCTTGGTGTGAAATGGAAGGCTTGATCTGTGTTGTTCATCTTTTGCAAATGTTCCATTAACCAAATTTTTAGAAGCAAATTGCAACCCTCGAAAAAGCTAACACCCTTCTTGCATCTTTCTAAAGTTCGATACATTTATGCAACAATCATTGATACCAAAGTGTATTTCTAATCAAAGTCCTTGAGTAGGGAATCAATAATTGATACCATGCAAACGTCAACTCGTCCTTTGTGTTATAGAAATATGACAGTCCCTAAAAAATCGGTGACAAAAGCAAGTACCCTCCGCTCTTACCAATCTGCCTAGTTAATGCTGAAATTATCTTGGAATTCTTGAAATTCTTCTCAATACCTGAAGTTAACATAGAGGGAAGTTAAAAAAATTCCTAACTGTCTTATGTTATCTGTGAACAATTCAGGCCTGAATCCCAATATTTTGAAGAATTCCTCAGGTGTAATGTTCTTAGGCATCAGTATCTCATCACTTTCAAATGGAAGTTGAGTCAAGCTGCCTATCTCCTCTAACAATGGTATCAACTCTACACTTCCAAAGAGGAAAACCGCTTGGTCTGCATCCCAATAGTGTACCGCTGCTTCTACTATCTCTTTCACTGCAGTGTGTTCTATTAGTGAAATCAGATTCTCCAACACTATTTTAACTCGGTCTTGTTGATCTATGCTTAGGTTTCCCCACCAATCTTTGAGTAACTGTGGGACTCCAGTAACTATGTCGAATGTTCTAGTGGCTATGATCTTTGGAAAAGATGAAGGAAGGAGGAAAAAGGGAAGGAAGATGCCTAAATTCCGCTTGTAAGCAAACGATTAACGTGTGCCACGGGTTTTTCTGAAAACAATGCAGTATGAAATATGAAGAGAAGTGTCGTTGTGGATTGAGAACCCTCTGGACACTTTTAAAAGAAGGTTTCTATTGGACTTTTGACATACCGGAGATGTCAAGTCTTTATATAATGTCTAAAAGATAAATACGCATTATACGCCATCCCGTCTATCAAGCGATCGTTTCTGCTTCAAGCCAGGCTTTTAATGCGTTTTCGGTTACCTTTTGTGCGTTTGAATAACATTGAATACAGAATGATTCACATCGCTTAGGAATAAATGGTCATTTTTTATTCAATTCGGGCGTTTGATGCCTCTAGGTTACCTTTTATGCCTTTGAATAGCACTGAATACAGAATGATTCCAATCGTTTGGGAATAAACGGTCGTTTCTGATTCAATTTGGGATTTTGATGCCTCTTAAGTTACCTTTTGTGCCTTTTAATGGCGCTTAATGCAGAACAATTCTAGAAAATGGTCCACATTTGCACGTTTAATCCCCTAAGTATATGCAAATAATTCATGTTCAATGCTCTTTGGGGGTCAAAAACCCGTTTGGATTGTTTGAACAAATTGGACTATTGAAATTGAGAACAAGTAGGCTAATGATAAATCATGATGCATGATCCTAGAGTTACTACTAAGAGCTGGGTTGACTTAGACCAAGTTTTATTATCCTCCCAAGCGAACGACTCGGGAGCAGGAACGTCGCGGACCAAATGGATTCCAAGCCGTTCCCCCTAAAAGAATTTTTTGTGATAGAGAAGTGGTTGTAACAACCGTATTTTTTCAATACACAATTTGAAACTGCCAGGAGTGGTGGGAAGTATGAGCGGTATGCACAAATTTAGAAATGTACAAGTTTTGAAAGAAAATGCACTTGTTTTCTAAAAATGTGTAAAATTTTAAAAATGATGCACATGTTGAAGTAACTCACAAAATAACTTTTAAAAAGAGGAGTAAAAAGAAAAACAAAATAAACAAGTTAATTTCAAAAAATAGTATAATAGAAACTAGACAATATTAAAAATACAAAAAGAATCATGAAGCGAAACCGTTTTAGAAAAAAGATTTAGCAAGCTTGTGGAGAATTTGAAAAGTGTTGAAGCATGGAATGTGATGCCTTCTCCTAAAAGAAACTTCTAAGAGTGGGTTTCTAGACAAGTTATGGTTCCCCCAGGTGGACAACCAAGGGGTGAGAACATTTAGAACTGTTGGTTGTACCACGGACCAACTAGATTCCAACCGTTCCCCCTAAAAGCTGATTTGAGAGTGAAACGACCGTGAGATCCACATAGTCGCTTATAGTGTGTGCAAGTGTAATTTCCAGGAGTGGAGGAAAGAGAAACGATCCAACAAAAGTTAAAAGATGCACCAAGAAAACTAAGCTTCCGTCCTACAAAAAGAAAAGGAAAAAGTTAGTCTTGAGAAAATGATAGTGAAATAAAAGCAAAGAATCCAAATAAAAGTCCGTTATGGTTTGAACTTTGATATCCCCAGCGGAGTCGTCATTCTTTCGACACCCATTTTTTCCTCCTAACCGGTTAGAGTTCGAAAAAGGGGCTCGACTTATTAGAACTCACGGGTAAGACTTGGAGTCGCCACCTAACATATTTTTTTAACTAGGCGTATTAGGGCACCTACATTATTTCTAGCCAATTTTAATGTTAACTCCGAAAAGATGGTCATGCAAACTTAAAGATTCTAGGTAATGGTTCAGGTTAACCCGAAAGGAAGGTGTTAGACACCTTTCAGGTTCAACCAAATGTGGTTACGACCAGACTAAATATTGGGATTTTAAAAGTAAATAATTAAACTAAATAAAGAATAAAAATCTTGAATAATTGACTATAGTGCACTAATAACTATAATATGAAATAAATATTCAGCTTTTCTAATATCTTCTGTTCTAAAAAGCTTTGTCCAACCGTGACTAACAAAATAAATAAACAAGTTAGTAAGAAATCGTAAACAAAATTTATTTAGAATAATAAAATTAAAGTAAAAGTAGTAGTTTTGAAATATATATTGTCCATTTCAAAAGTGTTGCTCGTTTGTTTGTAATTCCACCACGACGTACCTCGCAAAAATATAAAGATATGAATTAGTAAAGTAAGTAATAATAATTATAATGATAATAATAATAATAATAACAATAGAAATAATAGCAATATATAAAATAATAGTAATAATAACAAAAGATAATAAGGAAAAAATAAATTTGTGAAAGTTTAGGCTCAGATCGGGTAATAGGAGGTTAAGGATACCTTCACGGCTACAAACACGCTGGGCGGTCGTGTTGCCATGCCAAGTGCGGGTCCCGTTGTCTATCCAATTTGTTTTTGCAACGTTGTATATAAATGTTATCATCATCGCCTTTTTATTTTCGTAAAGGGACATTGTATATAACGGGATGGGAGTTGCACTAGGCCTCCAAATTGTCATTGGCCGTAGTATCGATTTAAAGCAGTCCGTAGTGCCTCAAAATGAGAATTTTTCATAAGCAACGACATAGCATAGCATCCGTTTAATTTAGTAAAGACCAAGAACATAGTCAACCAATGTATAACATATGTTCATATCCAACTAATATCTCCAACCAACAGTCAAAGCATATTTCATCGTAATTCAATGTGGGGCCAATCCAAATCAATAGCAGGTAGTCCCAAAAGGGGTCTGCAATGTTCTCCAAAGAAAAAAGTCATATTAATAGCATTTAACCCAAAATAGTAGCAAAATCAACATATGAACGTAATCCAACGCAGAAGAAATATAACGAAACCAACAGAATAACGTATAGGAAACTGCACATTCTGTCAACAAATCAAACCGTAGGACCGTCGACAGAACGGTTGTTTCTCGGCTAAGTCAACCGTGAAAACACTAGCCAAATAACGATCCCTGTAACAAGATATAATGACAGGCCACAAGTGAGATCGCAGTAACGAAAACACAACAATAAACCCATAAAAACAGTAGCAACGTAAAAAAAAAATAAAGCATATTGAGATGGATCTTTGGACCAAAGCCACGACAAATGGAGCAAGGGAGGAGCGACACCAGCCTAGTTTTCCAGTGAGCAAACAGAGGCATCGCTGCTGCTCCTACATCCTTGGGCGTCGCTGCCGCTGGTTATGGCGATTTGCTACTCCATTGTTACCCTTTGTCCAAATCCTTTGTCCTGATCTACTGATGCCCTCCCTCCCTCAGTCTCAACCTCCCTCACTGGTGGTGATAGCACCATTCCCTCTGTTTTATACCGCTGCTCCCATTCCCCTTCTGTTTCTGTTTGATTTTGGTGTGTATATGTGGATATGTTTCTGATCTTGAAATGGTGTGTGGAGATCGGGAAAGGATATGAGGGGTGCGTGGTTAACGAGAGGAGAGGGAGCTGGCGGTATGCGTGTGAAGGTGTATCTTGGTCCTGTGTGTTGTAGAGAGAAGAAGATGGGGGATGGAGCTACGGGGTCAGCCTATTGTGGTCCCCTTGAGTGTGAAGAACATAGAATTATATATGAAAACATACATAGACAGCCATTGAGGATCCCTATTTTTGAGGAGTGAGATTGAGATTAAATCAAGGATTATTCAAATTCTTCCTCCCAAAATGGAATTGCAATATGCTGGAGTTAAGGGGTGAGTGACGTTGGGATATTTCAACAAATGGAGAAGATGAGTGAAATATGGGGTGTAATAAGAGAGATTAGGGGGATTTGATTTTGATAATGAGAGATTGAAAAAAATAATAAAATCAAGGAGTAGATTTGGGAAATGTTTCTCTTAAAATTCAAATAACTAGAATGTTTTTGTTTAAGAAACTTCCCCAGATTCAACATGAAATAATTATAGGAATTGCGAAAGGGGATAATGGAAAGGTTGGAAGTAAAAGAGAAAAAAGAATGATTTTACCAATTAGGAATTAGTCAAGGCAATCCATATTTTGAAATTCAAGTAGAAAGGATGTCTTGCCTGTTTTGAGTTAAATTCAAATATCAAATGCATATGGAGCACTTTATGTCTAGGTTCAACATGGAATAAAAATAATAAAAATAATAATATATATTATATATAAAAGTGAAAAAATGCACACATATAAAATAATTGGGATCAAATTAAAATATTTGAGTACAAATAGTCACACACAATTAACGAATATTAAAAATTTAGCAGTTTACGCAAATAACCATAATTTGACACATATTTAAAACACCTAGCCTAAGTGATATATATATATATAACAAACGTAAATATGCACCTTCTAATACAAACTTGTTCAAACAGTTAAATTGCACCTTTAGGTTAAATATAACCAATTTTTACAAAAAAAAGGGACAAAATTGGGCGTCAACAGTGGAACACACTTGTCCTCCTCTCCTATTATCAATACTCCTAATTAATCATTAGCTTACAAAGATATTTTCACTCAACATTAAAATTTAAAAAATTCCAACACTTCAACACATGCATCCAATAGTAAAATTGACATTACCAACTCTCCAAGTAACAATGAAAACATTATACAAGTGTCATCGGGTAATCACCAAGTGTCAATAGAAGTCGACTCCATTGCTCACATTAAACACATTTAATCTTCCACGACCAAAAGCATGCAAATTCATTCTCTCCTAAAGATTTGCATAATCTTTCTCCAACTTCCCACTCAATTGATTCTCCAAATATAAGTGCTTCCACTATTCATAATTGCGACAAGCTCTTCTGCCAACTCCCAAAAGAAAACAAAGCTAGTGAGCATCTCATCAACCCCAATGGCTCACTTTCCTTCCTTCCTTCCTTCCAACAATCCCACCACACCTGGAGAATCATCCACTTGATTTGACAATACAACCTCTTCCTCAGAACCACAACCCCAATCTTGGGTGGAGATTGGTCTCATGGGGCAAGGAGTGGTTTTCTCCCTGGAACTGTAGGGGCAGGAGGCAACATTGGTGATCCAAGATCCAAATTTTCTTGCCCAACTCATTTCGAACGGGATGAAGTTGGCAATGACCCCTCCGTTGTTTCAAACTCACGATCTTCCAAAGATGGTTCCCTATCTCAATGTTCCCATACCAAACACCGGAAATCCTCTAGAGAAAGACAATCTGATACATCTGGACAAGGGATCATTCACATAACTTTTAAAATTTTGTGAGGCCAAAATTATGTTATTCCCGGAGAAGGAGGACAAGAGATATGTGTTGAGCTGCCCCCTTGCCCTTTACAAGTGCTCAATAGACATAAGACGAACAGAAAATTCAGCAGAAGAAAAAGTGGCAGTGGTGCTTTACCCCCTTGATTTACCAGAACGAGCAATACTCTTTGGAGAAGAATATTTCCAATTTGTAATACTCAAATGATGAACAAATCCAATAACTTTCTGATTTGGAACATTAGAAGGGTAATAATGAAGACTTCTGCAGGAATTTCTAGAATTTGGTGAACTCTCATGATCCTTTTTTATTGCCTCTCTTAGAGACTAAGATTAGTGATCATAAGCCTCTTCTGCATGGTACACCTTATGATGAATATTTAGAGCAGCCAACACAAGGAAGGTCTGGAGGTATAGATATCATATGGATATGTTCTAAGGTTTAAATTTATAACCCGAAGATTACTGCTCAAGAGATGCATGCGGTTGTTAGGGCAAACTCAAATCATAAACCTTGGCTTTTTAGTTCTATCTATACTAGTACTTCCCTTGCTAAAAGAATTGATTAATGGAATAGTCTTATGCATATTCATGATCATTATACTGGCCCTTGGTTTGTTGGTGGAGATTTTAATGAAATATTAGAGTCCGATGACAAATGGGGGGCCGTAGAGTTAATTATAGTCGTGTTAATAAATTTGCCTTTTGTTTCAATTATTATAAGTTAATAGACCTAGGTTTTAAAGGTAGTAAGTATACTTGGACTAATCGTAGAAAATCTCTCACTGGCCTTATTTTAGAATATTTGGATCGGGATTTTACTAATGATGATTGGCTGTATTTATACCCAGATTCTCAAATTATTCATCTATCTAAAACTCATTCAGATCATAATCCTCTACTTATTACCAATAACAAGCCCCTTCATATTATTAAAGACAAATCTTTTAGACTTAAAAGCTTTTCGTGCTCTAATCCTGATTTTAAAAATATAGTTAGTACATGTTGGTTAAACCAAGATCTTCTTCATAATATCCCTGAATTCCAACATAATATTCAAGTATGGAGTAATGAAACTTTTGGTGATATCCATAGGCGTAAAAACGATCTGCTTGCTCGTTTAAATGGGCTCCAAAATTTTGCTCATTACCCTACTAGTCAATTTTTGCAAATTCTTGAAATTTCCTTGTTATGGAATACAACAATATTCTAAAACAAGAGGAAGCATATTGGAAAATTATATCTCGCATTCAATAGATTAATGATGGAGACACCAATACAAAGTTTTTTCATTTGTCAATTATTACTAGATGCAGTACTAATAAAATTTCCTTCGTGAAGGCTGTTAATGGGAATTGGATTAATAATCATGAAGACTTAGTTAATTATACCCTTACCCATTTTAAAGATATTTTTACTACTTCCCATATTTATACTGATTGGAAAGATATTACTAATAGTTTTTTAAGTTTCTATATAGTTGATTATCTTCCTTGTGATGACCTTTTCTTGATCAAGAGGTTGTTTCAGTATTATTTTCTTTTAAGCCTTTAAAAGCCTCCGATCCTGATGGATTGCACCCCCACTTTTTTAGAGGTACTGTCACTTCCTTTATTATTGTCGTAAAGTTTTTAGTACCTGACATATTAATGATTGTATCAATAAGATATATTTGTGCCTCATCCAAAAATTCAAAATGCCAATAATTTACAAAATTTCCGCCCTATAGGCTTATGTAATACAGTCTATAAGATTATTACTAAAATTATTGTTAATAGATTAAAACCTTTTTTAAATTATCTTATAGACCCTTCCAAAGTGCTTTTTTAACTGGTCACTGTACTCGTGATAACGTTATTATTATCCTGGAACTGGTTACTCATTTACGGATTATCAAGGGCATAAGAGTAAAATAATTTTAAAAATTGATATGGAAAAGGCTTTGATAGATTATGATGGTCCTTTATCTATCGTACTCTTGTTTATTTTAACATTCCACAACATCACAAATTTAAATATGAATTGTGTCTCATCCAGTACAATTTCGGTGTTAGTCAACGGTACTCAAGCTTACTTTTTCTCTCAATCTAGAGGTATTAGACAAGACGACCACATGTTTTCTTATCTATTTATTCTTTGTATGAAAATGTTATCAAATTGCATTACACATCACATCGATCTAGCCCTCTGGAATCCCATTAAAATTAGTCCTAAAGGTCCTGAAATGTCGCATCTTATTTTTGCGGGTGATTTAACCTTAATGGCTAATGTTAATGACAAATCAGCTAAATCAATTCAACACTGTCTTGATCTCTTTTGTCGTCTTTTTGAGAAAAATATAAACCACACTAATAGCCTGTTTGGCCAAGCTTCTCAGAAACAAAAGTACTTCTTTAAAAAAAATGCTTTTGAAGAATTTTGAGGTGTTTGGATAAAAGAAAAACGTACTTTTGAGAAGAAGCAGAAGCAGTTTTTCTGCTGTTGGGGAGAAGCTACAAATTTCTGCTTCTCCCAGAAGCAGAAGCAGTTTATTAATTTTTTAAGACAAAAATATTCTTACCAAAAATATTTATTTACCATACTATATTTAATTATTCAATATATTTCTTAAATATAAATAAAACTTTATTTTTTGCTTCCCTTTTTTGGTTTAACTTTATTCTTATTGATTAAAAGGCATAGTATATATTTTTTTATATTTTATATTTAAACTAAATGAAAATAAAATATTAAATTAACTCTTTTATTGAAAAAATATTTAAATCTTTGATACGTTTAAATAATATTAGTCGTATAATGAATCTTCGTAATGCACTTTTTCGTAATTGAACACTCAAAAGTACTTATTGTAAAGATTATCCAAACACAAACTGTTTAGAAAATCACTTCTCAAATGAGTTGGTCAAACACAAACCGTTTATTATTCAAAAGTACTTATCTGAAAAGTACTTCAGATAATAGTACTTTTCAAAATAAACAGTTTTTGACAGCTTCGCCAAATAGGCTATAAGTCCAAAATACTATTTTCTAAAACTTGCTCCCCTAGAATCAAAAAATATATCCTTACTATTTTAAATTTACTCCTACTACTACTTTTGAAAAATATTTAGGCTTTTCGATTTTAAATCATAAGCCTCGTCCTCAAGATTTTCAATGTATTATTGATAGTATGAATACTCGTTTAGCATCTTGGAAATCAAATTTTCTTTCAATTGCTGACCGTACTACACTTATTAAGGCAACCTTAAATTCAATTTCAACTCATACCATGCTATATTTCTTTCTTTCTAAGAAAATCTCTTAAGAAAATCTTGAATCAAATATATAAGATCCAAAGAGATTTTCTCTACGATTCCAGCTATCTACGTAGGAAAATTCATTACCTAAGTTGGCATACCATCACCTTACCTAAACAACAAGGTGGGCTAGAACTGGCAACTATCCAAAAATCCCAAAACCCTATGGGGCTCTTCACTTGTTACTAAATACCAACAGAAGCATAGTCCTTCTTCCTATTCCTTTGTTTGGTCTAATGTTTTAAAGGGTCAACAAATTTGCAATCAAGGTTTCTCTTGGTTACTAAGTAATGGTACTTCTAATCTCTGTCTGGAATGATAGGTGGCTACCCAACTACTCCCCTCTGCGCAACCTAAAAGTTTCTCATATCAGACATGGTAACACTTGAGACTTCAATCAGCTCTCTTATCCTCTTCCGGGCAAAAATTGTGATAAAATAAATTCTACTCATTGGCCTCTATCTTCTCAAGCGGTAGATACTCCTTATTGGTCTCTTACTTCAAATGAAATTTTTTCCCTCGCATCTACATATACTATAATCTGTCTGTCTTCCTCATCTCCCTCAAGAGACTTTACATGGGTATGGACGTTAAAAACCCTTAGTAAAAGGGATTTTTACATAAATATACAAATTTTCATCCTTAGTTATAAAAAAATAGCAATATTTCTCTAATTACAATGCATAGGTTATTTTTCTAACACATTTAACAATAATCTAACACATTTTACTTTCACTTCTCATTTTCCTCAAATTAAAAATTCTCTCACTTACTCTCTCTTTCTCCCATCACCCCACACCCACCCCCACCACCCCAACACCGTTTCCGAAAGTCTTATGTTTGACGGATAACCTTGTGCACAGATACTTGGAGCTGGCCATATTCCATTGCTGGCGTTTCCTTTTGGAACAACCTGTAGATAATCTTCTACGACTAGTTATGATGGCGAGAGGCATTGCAGATCCATTAGCATCATTTTATTGCCGCTTCTATTAAGCCCATTGTGCACAAAAATTACCTCAACGGGACGTTGGTAACATTTTATGTAATTTACTAGTCTCTGAAAGTACAAGAGGGGGGTTGAATTGAAAATTTTCTTTTAATACAATTGACTTAGGCAGTTTGTAGTCGACTAAGTAGTGTATATATATAAACTCAAGCAGATAGTAAGAGATAAGGGAAGAAGAAAGACAAAGGATTTTTATACTGGTTCAGAACCAAAAAGGTTCCTAATCCAGTCCCCTTGGGTCACAAGGGAGTATCTCTCTTAATAAGGCTCTTAGTAACACGGAGTACAATGGATAGTTTGTCGTTCACCACAAACGTCTCTACAAGATGGTTTTTACCACTCGATCACCACCAACGTATTGTTTGGTTTATAGCTCACCAAACCAACTTCTATTCGACACTACTATTACCTCTACAAGAACCTCTCCTCTTTTCTTTTCTAACACTGATCACTAACTCGTTACAGTATTTTTGCAAAGTAAAAGTATGGAGAAAAGTAGACAGTAGAATAGAAGCGTAAGCCATAGTCTGATATCTTCTGGAATATATAGGGCTAGTTGAGAGGCAGACGGGATCAGGGAAATCAGTAAAAGCGCAGATCACGAGAGCTATATTTGGAGCTGAGATTTTGAGAGATTGGACCCAAGAGATTTGATTCTTGGGGAGGTATAAATACCTTCCAAGAATACGGTGGAGCCTTAACGAGTCAATCCCTAGATCAAGGGGATACCATCCTCAAACAGCTGTAACGGACAAACTAGGTAGATCCTTTCCTTAGTTGACTGGTATGGGTATCCTGCAAATTATACGCACATTAGCAACTGAGTATCTTTATTTGTCATAAGTCAAAAACATAAGTTCAACAATCTCCCCCTTTTTGATGATGACAAATAGTTGTTGCATGTTTTAAGTCGACTCCCCCTGAGTGTTTTGAGATGGAGCAGAGCTAACTGATTTCCTGAAAAGAAGGCACAAGTAGCATATGTATTGCAGGGGAACTCCCCCTGGCTGAAAGACTGTTAGCATAGTCGACTAGAACCTGCATTCACAAAATTTTCAGGAAACTATGATCATATGTATTGCAGGGGAACTCCCCCTGGCTGAAAGACTATTAGCACAGTCGACTAGAACCTGCATTCACAAAGTTTTCCAGGAAATTAAGAGTTCCCAGTAGAAAGAGTTAAAAGAAAGAAAAAGAAAAAAATAGCAAGCATTGTCTTCTCCCCCTTTGGCATCAGCAAAAACAGAGGGGAGGTAGGAGTAGCAAAAGAGGTTTATATTTACAGACCCAAATTAAAAGCATAGTCTAGCGAGGGGCAAGAAAGTAGGTGAGAGTGTTCACAACATTATCTGTCATCCTGTCAAGTTTGGTCTGAACATCATTTGAGAGAGTGTCAATGCGTCCCTGAATATCTGTGGAGATGGCATCTAGGCGGGCATGAAGCCTACGAAAAGCAGCATCAGAGCTTGTCACGACAGTATCTAATTTGAGGCTGAATTTTCCAACATCCATCTTGACTTCGTTCACCTCTTCGGCTGCTTTGTCTTCTTTGAGGTGAAGACTGAGGAGTAGATCAATGATGTCTTTGACATCCTCTGCAGAGTTTTGAGGCGGCACAGAGGGACTAGTTGGTCGGGAAGGACCAGCTTGATCACCAGGGGTTTTGACAGCCTTAGCTTCCTTTCTTACCCATTTCTCATCAATATGAACATAGCCCATGGAAGCAAACGCACGAGAGTTGTAGCAAGCACTGTTTTCCAAGCAGAAGTGTCAACACGATAAAAATGTAAAATTCTAGAAATCAGGAGTCCATAAGGCAGAGAAGCACAGTCAGCAATACTTTCTAGCATATACTCAATTATCCAAGCACCAAGATTCAATTTTTTGTTCGTTAAAAGACAATAAACTATCAGAGTGTCACGCTGAGAGAGAGAGCTAAGGGAACCAGTGCGGGGCAACAAAGTAGTACCAACAATGTGAGCAAGAACACGCACAGAAAAGGGCAAGTCTAGAGGACCTAAGTGATCATCAAGAATATCATCAGACTTTTCACAAAGGCATGCTTTTGCTTGTTCAAAAGTAACTTCAAAATCAGACGGCCAAGAGTTTTTGAAGAAAACAGAGTAGCCAGAGAACTTACAGCCCAAAATTCGACAGAGGATCTTGTTGGTGATAACAATTCTAGTGTTCAGGACCATAGTTTCAATGCCATTGCTAGGACAGGGGCGAAGGTTTGCATAAAATAATCTTACCAGGTCTTCAGGGACATCAGCAGGATCAGAAGAGAAGAAATTTGTCCATTCTTGGTCAGCAAAAAATTGTTTGATATCACAGTTGAGAGATTCCAGAAGATCCAAATCTACAATGCGGCCATGGGCAAGGGGCTTTTCCTTTAGGGTTTCCAACCTTTCATAAGCAGAAGAATCCCAAAAGTCGAGGGTTTCATCAAGATCAGCAAGAGAGAATTCCTTTTTAGCCCTTTTAACACCCTCTGTATCATCAAAATCACTGTGCATGGGCCTTTTTCCAATATTTGTATTCCGAGAGGGAGAAGGAAAAATGGAAGTAGTATTCTCAGAATGGTCAGAATCAATGTGAACTGGGATGGAAGGGTTTTGAGGTTTGGTCTTAGCGCGTTGGCTACGACGGGCAGATACAGTAGACTTTTTCGCCATGGGAGAAGAGATGGAGAGTAGGAATTTGGGAGAATTTGGTGAGGAAGTGATTTTAGGGAGAAGAGCCTTTTAAGTAGTTGAAGAGAGTGAGAGAGTCGAGGAAGGTGGAGGGTGTGAGTGAGATATGAAAAGGCGTGAGAGAAGGGAATAGTGATGGGAAAAGTTACTGCAGCGTCAGTAAGATAGACCGACGTGACTACTGAGAGTCTTGGAAAGGAAAACCGACGGCTGTAATAATGACAACCAATAATTACTAAGCAGGAGGTTAAAAGTAAATATACATATGCAAAACAAAACTGATGGAGAAAAAAAAAGAAAACTCTTTTTTTTTTAATTTTTTGTTTTAAAGAATGCATGCGAAAAAAAAATTATGCTTTTGAATAGGGATCTGAAATAATGCCAAGTAAGTCTCTTAGAGTGCAAAAACGATCTTCAAGCAAGGGTTTAGTAAAAATATCTGCCAATTGAAAGTCAGTACTGACGAATGCAATATCAATATCACCAAATTGAACATGATCACGGATAAAATGATAACGAACATCAATATGCTTAGTTCTAGGATGATCGACAGGATTGTAGGATAATTCAATGGCACTAGTATTATCACATAAAATAGAGATAGGTTTAAAGAATAAGTTATAATCAGATAGTTGAGTATTCATCCAGAGAAGTTGAGTGCAACAGTGTCCTAGAGCAACATATTCTGATTCGGCAGTAGTGAGAGCAGTGCAATCTTGTTTTTTGCTATGCCAGGAAACAAGAGATTTTCCTAAAAGGAAACTTGCTCCACTGGTGCTTTTTCGATCAACCCTGTCACCTGCGTAGTCAGCATCTGAGAAACCAATGAGATCAAAGTGTTCTGTGAAGGGATACCACAGACCATAGGAAATAGTTCCAGCAAGATAGCGTATAATTCTTTTTACTGCAGTTAGATGAGAAACTTTAGGAGCTGACTAGAATCTAGCACATTTGCATACAGCAAACATGATATCCGGTCGACTAGCAGTTAAGTAGAGAAGAGAGCCAATCATACCTCGGTAGGCAGTGGGATTTACACTAGTACCTTTTTCATCTCTTACCATATGAGTGGCTGGACTCATGGGAGTTTTGGCTATGTTGGCGTCTGCCATGCCAAAACGAGTGAGTAATTCTTTTGTGTACTTGGATTGATTGACAAAAATTCCTTCTTGATGCTGTTTGATTTGGAGTCCTAGGAAGTAAGTCAACTCCCCCATCATACTCATTTCGAATTCTCCCTGCATTAGGATCTCAAACTTCTTGCATAATTGGGCATTAGTACTTCCAAAAATTATGTCATCAACATATACTTGAATGAGCAGAATATCATTAGAGGTCTTTTGAATAAATAGAGTTTTGTCACTTTTGCCTCTAGAGAAACCGTGACTCAATAGGAAGGAGCTTAACCTTTCATACCAAGCCCTCGGAGCTTGTTTGAGACCATAAAGAGCTTTAGAGAGTTTGAAAACATGGTGAGGAAAATTTTTATTTTCAAAACCAGGGGGTTGTTTAACATATACTTCTTCTTTTATAAATCCATTTAGAAACGCACATTTCACATCCATTTGAAAGAGTTTAAATTGTTTAAAAGAGGCAAAAGCAAGCAACATACGAATGGATTCAAGCCTAGCTACAGGGGCAAATGTCTCATCATAGTCGACTCCCTCTGTTTGGGAGTAGCCTTGAGCGACTAGACCACCTTACCTTCTTCGTTCAGTTTGTTTCGAAAGACCCATTTGGACCCAATGATAGACTTCTTTTTGGGTCTTGGAACCAACTTCCAAACCTCATTTTTGTCAAACTGATCAAGTTCTTCTTTCATCGCTTGAACCCATGATTCATCTTGTAAAGCTTCGTCAATTCTTTTGGGTTCAATCTGCGAGATAAAAGCAATGTTAGAACTATGAGCTCTTCTGGTTTTCATACCTTCCCTTGGATCGCCAATGATGTATTTCTGAGGGTATTCAGGATCACTCTTCCATTCATTTGGAACAACAAAGTCGAGATTTCTTGGTACTTCATCAAAAGTTGACTCATTTTCTTCATTGGTCGACTCAGGTTCTTCAGAAATTTGAACTTCCTTTTGAGCTCCAGAATTAGAAGGATTTTCTGAGATGTGAGGGTGAAATGGGATCTCTTCTTCATCATCTGCAGAAACTCCTTTCTCGACAGATTGTAAGGCATCATCAAAAACAACATGCATGGATTCTTCAATAGATAAAGTGCGCTTATTAAATACTCTATAGGATCTACTAGTGTTGGAGTAACCTAGAAAAATGCCTTCATCACTGCGAGGATCAAACTTTCCAAGATTATCTTTGCCATTATTATGAATAAAACATTTACACCCAAAAGGATGAAAGTAACTTATGTTAGGCCTTTTACCTTTCCATAGCTCATAGGGAGTTTTCATGAGGATAGGACGGATAAGACATCTATTAAGAATATGACAAGCTGTACTTACTGCTTCAGCCCAAAGATGATTTGGGAGGGAGTGTTCTACCAAAATGGTTCTTGCCATATCTTGAAGAGTCCTATTCTTTCTCTCAACAACACCATTTTGTTGAGGAGTGCGGGGAGAGGAGAAATTGTGAGTGAGCCCATGAGTATTGCAGTACTCTTCAAAGATCTTGCTTTCAAATTCCCCTCCATGATCACTTCTAATGGTGGTGATGAAATAACCTTTTTCTCTTTGAACCTTTTTGCAGAAAACTTCAAAACTAGCAAACGCATCATCTTTATGTGACAAAAACATGACCCAAGTAAATCTTGAGTAATCATCAACAATTACTAATGCATATTTCTTTCCATTTATGCTAGCAGTTCTAGTTGGCCCAAACAGATCCATGTGAAGAAGTTCAAGTGGCTTTGAAGTAGAAACAATGTCTTTACTTTTAAAAGATGTTCTAGTTTGTTTACCTAGTTGACATGCATCACATACATGGTCTTTGGAGAAATTTAATTTTGGTAAACCAATAACAAGATCATGCTTTGAGAGTTTTTCAATTAAAGACATGCTTGCATGACCTAATTTTCTATGCCATACCCACGGATCATTTGTAATAGATGCAAGACAGAGATGCTTACTTGAGGAGGTATTGTCGTTATTCAAAACATATATATTGTTTTCTCGTGCGCCAGAGGGAACGACTTTACCTTTGTTGTCATGGATGATGCACCTACTGGATTCAAACTTTACCTTGAACCCTCCATCACAAAGTTGACTTATGCTGAGAAGATTATGTTTAAGCCCTTCCACGAGAAATGCATCTTTGATATCACACGATGGGTTCAAAGAGATAATGCCTATTCCAATGATCTTTCCTTTTGCATCTCCTCCAAAACGTACAGAACCTCCATCAAAACTTCTGACTGATTTGAAAAGCTGTTTGTCACCAGTCATGTGACAGGAGCATCCACTATCTAGAAACCATTTTCCCAGTTTTGCCTTTTTCTTGTGGAGTCCCTGCAATATGATGGTATTAAAAAGTTTTAGGTACCCAAGCTTGCTTGGGTCCTTGGGGGTTAGTGTTAGAGGTGCTAGCCTCGGTTTTATATATTGGTCTCCAAATCCATATTTCAGGATTCTTTTTGTAACATTTCCTTTGAACATGACCAATCTCACCACAATGAAAATATATAGGAATATTTTGAGATTTAGAACTGGAAGAGGTAGGAGAAATAGATCTAGCAGATTTATATGAGTTAGAAGATATATCAGATTTATAGCTTTTAGCTCTTCGAAGTCTGCTTAGTTTAATTCTGAGTTGTTCCATTTCCTCTTTTAGAAATTCGTTTTCAGTTTCTACTACTTCTAGTTTCATTTCCCATTCTTCCTTTTCTTTAGTTAGCCTCTTGATTACTTTGAGAGCTTTTCAAGTTCATCAAGGGCTTCATCGAGGTTTTTAGAGTTTTCAGTGCAAAGAACACAACATACCTCATTCGTGTTAGCCATGAAGCATATGTTTGCTGCATCCTCGGTTTCAGTATCGACCGCTTCATCTTCACTCCAGGTTGAGTACGATCTGTTCTTTCCTTTTCTTTTAGCTTCTGGGCAATTGTTGGCAATATGTCCTTGCTTACCACATTCATAACATCGTCCTTCAGCTTTATAGTTAGTCTGCTCTTTTCTGAAGGGAGTCTTATTTCTACGGAACTGTCTTCTTCTGTTGAGAAGGCCATTTATGTTTCTGGACATCATAGCAAGCTGTTCTTGTATGTCATCTTCTTCAGCCTCATGTTCATAGTCGACTTCTTCAGTGATAGTACTGAAAGCTACAGCCTTTTTCTTTTCCTCTTGAGTGTTGCGATTTAGATGAGTTTTCTCAAAGGCAATCAAATCACCTCTAAGTTCATCATAGGTAAGCTTATTAAGGTCACTGCTTTCAATGTTGATAACTTTTGGTTGCCAGGAAGTTGGGAGGCTTCTTATAATCTTCCTGATTTGTTGTCCACTAGTGTAGACCATTCCAAGAGCTTTAAGTTCTCCAATAATCTTGCTGAATCTGGCAAACATATCTTCAGCAGATTCTCATTCTTTCATTTGAAATAGCTCATATTCATAAACGAGGAGATTTATTCTTGTTTCCTTGACTTTGCTGGTACCTTCATACGTAACCTCCAATTTGTCCCATATTTCTTTTGCTGTATCACAGCTGGAGATCTTCTCCCATTCCTCACCGCTTATAGCATTGTAGAGAATATTCACAGCTTTGTAATTTAATTGAATTACTTCCCTTTGTTCATCCGTATAGTCATCCACATCGAGGGGATCTGATGTTTCAGTCTTATCATCTTCCTTCTTGGTAGTGGTACTAGTAGGAATGGTATAGGGGCCCTTCTTGATTACATGTCAGATCTTCAAGTCGACTGACTTGACATAGGTTTCCATGCGAATTTTCCAGTGGCTGTAGTGTTTCCCATTGAAGTAGGGAGGCCGGGTGGCAGAGGTTCCCTCTTGCAATAGTGCACCATTGACAACGTGTGCAGACATGATCTTTACTCACTTGTTGTAAGGCAAAAACAAAATAAAATGTGAGACCAAGCTCTGATACCAATTGAAAGTACAAGAGGGGGGGTGAATTGAAATTTTTCTTTTAATACAGTTGACTTAGGCAGTTTGTAGTCGACTAAGTAGTGTATATATATAAACTCAAGCAGATAGTAAGAGATAAGGGAAGAAGAAAGACAAAGGATTTTTATGCTGGTTCAGAACCAAAAAGGTTCCTAATCCAGTCCCCTTGTGTCACAAGGGAGTATCTCTCTTAATAAGGCTCTTAGTAACACGGAGTACAATGGATGGTTTGTCGTTCACCACAAACGTCTCTACAAGATGGTTCTTACCACTCGATCACCACCAACGTATTGTTTGGTTTATAGCTCACCAAACCAACTTCTATTCGACACTACTATTATCTTTACAAGAACCTCTCCTCTTTTCTTTTCTAACACTGATCACTAACTCGTTACAGTATTTTTGCAAAGTAAAAGTATGGAGAAAAGTAGACAGTAGAATAGAAGCGTAAGCCATAGTCTGATATCTTCTGGAATATATAGGGCTAGTTGAGAGGCAGACGGGATCAGGGAAATCAGTGAAAGCGCAGATCGCGGGAGCTATATTTGGAGCTGAGATTCTGAGAGATTGGACCCAAGAGATTTGATTCTTGGGGAGGTATAAATACCTTCCAAGAATACGGTGGAGCCTTAACGAGTCAATCCCTAGATCAAGGGGATACCATCCTCAAACAGCTGTAACGGACAAACTAGGCAGATCCTTTCCTTAGTTGACTGGTATGGGTATCCTGCAAATTATACGCACATTAGCAACTGAGTATCTTTATTTGTCATAAGTCAAAAACATAAGTTCAACAGTCTCATCATGATGAATAGCGACACTATCACTGCAGATTGACTAATAAAAACTGCAAATTTGACTCAGCAAGGTGTAGTTCTAGTAGTCGTGGGAACTACAACTATGAAAAATCGATGGATCAGCATAGTTATTGGACAAGGGATAGATGAAGGATCAGAAAGTGCGAAAGAAATGAGACACAGTGTAGAAAAGTAACTGTTAGACTCTGCTTCTTAGGGAGCTGTATCGGCAGTGCAGTGAGTGTTGTAGTAGTCCGGGTCCCCGGGCCTCTTTTCTGATTTTTCTGATTTGGGAAAGAAATTGTTAAGCCAATTTCTTTCTTTTTTAATTTTTGCCGTGATACAGTCCTAAACACAACCTGAAACGGTGCAGAAACAGTTAGATACGGTGATGCAGAGAAACAGTTGAAATGGTGCAGAAATAGTTAGAAACAGTTGAAACGGTGCAGAAACAGTTAGATACGGTGCTGCAAAAATAGTCGGAACGATGCAGAAACAGTTAGATACGGTGCTGTAGAAATAGTTGAAACGGTGCAGAAACAGTTAGATACGGTACTGCAGAAACAGTTGAAACGGTGCAGAAACAGTCAGATACGGAGTAAAAATAGTACATATATAGTGCTGAAACAGTCTAAAATGGCTAGGAAAAAAATCTGAAATAAAATATAAAATATAATGTGAAACAATGCAAAAAAGGTGAAATATTTTAGAAACTGTGAGAAACAATGCACAAACGGGATAAAACAAATGCTAAAACAATCTAGAAACAGCTAGAAACATTGAGATACGGTGAGATACATCGAGTATGGGATGAGGAAAAGTGAAATTTGGGGAAATGATAGGAATAAAAGTGAAATTGGGGGAAATGGTGGGAGGAAAAGTGAAATAGGGGGAAATGGGAGGAGCAAAAGTGATAGTGGGGGGAAATAGGAGGAAGAATGTAAGGATTTGGTATGTTATGGAAAAATATTGCTATGTTTTTGCTATATTTATAATTAACTTGTGTTTTCCTCTATATAGGGTTATTTTGCTAATATATTGCTATTTTTAGTAATTAAGTTCTAAAACTTATACTTTTATGTAAAAAATTCTTAATAAAATCAAGTTCTTTTTATGGAAATGCTTGCATGATCGCCTCTCTTGTAAAGCTTATCTCCATCATATCGGTGCCATCACAAATGCTTCTTGCTATCATTGTCCAGGGAGTGAGGAAACAGCTTCTCATCTTTTTCTAAGCTGCCCAATATCGGCTTCCTTCTGGTCCTCCGTTGGTTTAGATTTCACTCATCTGCATATGAATCCTCAATGGCTCCTTGCACTAAGTACAATAAACTATCCCACTAATCATTCTAACTTCTATCAGGAAGAATTTTGTTGATTTGGTGTTTGGTAACTTTGGGTAATTCGAAACAACAATGTTCATCGGACAACTAATGTTATGGGTGTCAAACGGGTAGGGGTCTACCCGTCAAAACCCGGACCCGGACTCATTAAAACCCGACCCCACCCGGACCCGCAAAAACCCGGACCCGGACCCGGACCCGAACCCGTAGACCCCCTAAAATACCCCTACCCGAACGGGTTTTTTTTTTCTTAATAAATACCCGTATCCGTTAACACCCGTCAAAATTATGGGGTATTAATGGATATACCCGTACCCATACCCGTTAAAATAAACTGAGTAATAAAACTTGTACGTGGAGAGAAATGTATACACAAGTTTTCCACTCATTGTTTAATTTGTTTTGTGTCCATATTGTTAGTAGTGAAATATGTTCAAGACAAACAAATTATTTATTTAATTAAAAAAATACTTTATATTCCATAATAAATCAACACTTTGAAGTTTGAATATATATTACTCTAATATGGTATAGAACTTCAACTATTAATTTCGATATATACCTCAGAAAATAAGCTACTTGGAGTCACACAAAGTAACTCTTTGAGTTTTTCCTATTGATCTTTTTTTAATTTGTTTTAAGTATTTAAAATAATATTATTAAAAAATAAAATTATAACCCGTAGCCAAACCCGATTTGTTAAGACCCGACCCGTACCCCTACCCGCTAAGACCCGAACCCGCACGGGTTTTTTTTTTCTAGCCGAAACCCGTATCCGTTAAAAACCCGTAATTTAAACCCGTACCCGACCCGTACCCGGAACCTGTGGGGTTACAATTTTAAAACCTGAACCCGGACCCGTATATCCGTTTGACACCCATAACTAATGTATATCCATCGTTACCTACTGTTCACATGCTTTGTCCAAAATATAAATATTTAACTACTACTTCAAGCAGTCCTCATGAAGTTATGCTTATACCAATTAAATGGTATCCCCCGCCTCCAGGTTTTTATAAGTTAAATATCGATACTTACTTTAAAGATAAGACTATTGGAGGTGGTATAAGTGGAGTTTTTCGTGATCATGTAGGTAAAAGGATTGTGGAGTTTTCTCAACACTTACCAGGTCTGAATCCTACCCATTTGGAACTCCTTGCTTTACATGAAGGTCTTCAAATTATGGCTTATCCTAAAAATCTAATAGGCTTGGAGTTGGAGACAGACTTCACAGATTTACTTCATCTTTTGGAAAACTCCAAACCTTAGCAAAATAATTCAATTCTTGATTGCATGTCATTGCTGAAGAAACATGGAAATTCAATAGTTCGACATAATTTTAGAAATGGAAACAGGGTGGCAAATGCTTTGGCCAAAGGTGGAACTCTTTATGCATCAACTCAATCTCTACTATCTTTTGTTACTCCTCCTATATCTTTCCGAACCCTAGTTAATAAAGATAGAAGAGGATTAGTATTATCTAGTAAAAAAATCTCTACTCTATAGTAATAAGCTAGCAAGATTAGAAAACCTTTGTGTTGTTAATTCGAACAAATTTGTTTTAACTACTTAATGCAGTTTTATCTTTATTAAAAAAAGAAGTATGACAAGACTTAATTTCTCTTTAATAGAAAGGATAATATTGACAAAACAAAAGTAATTTTGTATTGCTGGTACTCTAAGTAGATACTTATTGTGGATAATCAAAACGTGAAAAATGAACTCTTATTGTAGTACGGATGGAGTATTTTTCTTAATCAACCAAAAGTAATTACAATTCTGCGCTACTTTTAAAACTTTTCTTTTTTTCAATTTCAAATACTTCTTTTCTCCGATTATATATCGTCCAAATTCTATGTATACCATCATATATAATCCCAAAGAATTTTGTAGAATTCATCAAATCTCTAGTACGAGTAATATATTTGTGGCTGAATAACTATTATCTATAGAGATCAATTCAATTATTCCTTGGTATCTAAAAAGCATTTCTTTCCATTATCCGGTTTATTGGTCACTGCCTCAAAGTTTTAAGTCGTAATACAATATGATTTACAGCTTTTCATCTTTGGCTAGAATTTGAGAAAAGTAGTACTTCCTCAGTCGTCGAAAAAAATATCACATCTCCTTTTTAATCTATCCCATAAAAAATTATTATTTTTTAGATTTAATAATTATGAGATGATTCACGACTATAAACATTTGTATGATTTGTTTTACACTATAGCTTTAAAAAATCTTTACCTCTTTCTTAAATTCTTGCCCAATTAAATTAGATTATTCTTTTTTGGACAGAGGAAAGTAATTAACATCCATCCGTACCTAATTCCACTTGAAATTACCATCTAACACGACCAATCTTGGTACCTAATAGAGGTCGTGGATATCTGTTGATGTCACAGGAAATGATTAGTTGATCAGACCAATTAGATAGCTTATAAGTTGGTATGGTATGGATCCAAATTAATTAAAGTAACTTATACAAATAATTAGATATTGATTGCTGGCTCTGGCTAATCCAACCAGTCCTTTTGGATTATTATATTATGATGATTGTTGGTACAAGTTATAGGTTTTAGTTGATTAAACGTTTAAAGAACAAACATAAAAAACTGAAAAATAATAATAACAGAAGATAGAAGAGGAGAGAGAATCTTTTGTGAAATTAGAATCTACACTGTAATATGGAGTTACAACATATACTAAAATTTTAATGCCTTGGTGACATTTTCAGAGTATCGACTTTATGTTAACAAATTTATGATAATCGAGAGGAAAGCCCGTTTATTAACCTCTCTGTTGTCCCACTTTGATTCTACCATTGTCGACTATAAGGAGCCTCATGTTTGGGCAAGAGATGGGGGAATTAAATCGACAATAAGAGGGTCAGTATATTTAATTAAGTATGATAATATATCCAGTGTAATATTATTAGTGGAGTTTGGGGAGGGTGACGTGTGCGCAGACGGTATTATGTTATGAAGTAATTAAATTGCACTCTCTCGTCTTTCTGAATGTTTATTTTAGCATTTTCGAGAGAGTGATAGTTGATACATGAACAAAAAGGGAATAATTGAGTTAAGTTTTAAATCAAATTTCGGCGTTTTATGTATACTATTTTTTTAATATGAGATTTGCACATGTTTTAATTGCCTCCTCAAATCTTTCAAGTTTCAACTATCATCTCTATGTTTTTCCTTAAAGTTGAATTCCGAAAGGGTATTAATAAGGTGCTTATGTCCATCCTCTTGTTCTTATGATAGTAATTATGTGCTTCTTTATCCTGAAGTTCATCTTGAATTCTTATATCTATTTAACTATTCCTATCAACAATTTTTCCGTGGAATCTAAAACGAAACGGAAAAATGCCCCTCTTTTATACTCCAATTTTGAGGTATACAAGATTTCTTTTAAGTTTTTAATCATTCAGCAAGTTCATGACTTTAAATAGTAAATTAATAATTTGGTTGAGTTCAGTAAATTGTCACAAAGCTTTTAGGAGGAAATGAGTTCGGATTTGCTCCATTAATTTTTGTTTCATTAAATATCAATATACATCTTGATAAAGGACACGTGTGCTAGATATTATCAAAGGCTAAGATTTTTTTTTTGAATTATTAATTAATTTTGGGTAAACCTATTATTGATAACAGTAGGCAAACATAAAAAATAGTTAATATATTGTTTAATGGATTTTTTAAATTTATCACCAACAATAAAAAAAATTAATTCTCCCATCACATAAACAAATAGTAATAAATAATTAATGTAAGAATAGGAACACAAACTCGGTAGCAGTGTCTCCTTGTGTCAATGGCAAAAACATTAGTGGATTTTCAATTACATAATCAGTATTATATTTGAATGTAACCGAAAAAATCATTAACCAATTAATGATGCCTATTTAAATATATAAAAAAGATAGATAAATCTGAAAATTCATTAAACAAAATCTAAACACTTTTTTTTTCATTTGTTACCATAACATAATTTAATTATAAATAGATAAAATATTAACAGTAATCTCAACCATCCATAATAAATGGCACACATGGCATAAAAAATATATTGATATTTAATGGAATAAATATCAAAGGAGCATATCCCAACCCGGAGAAAATGATCTCCTGTCAATTTACAATTTGAAAAAAAGAAAATGAGATCTTACAAATATCTCCCTTGTATTGCGAGATCTCCGATGCTATTTTCTAGTGATCCGTTGTGAAATTATCATACAACTAAAATACAATGGAATAATTTTACTGATCCATCTTCAGGTTTCGCTTCGTAACACTAGTCTCCCTCGTAGTTTATGATATTACATTTACCTCCCTTATTTTGATTTTTTAATAGCTATTCTTTAAACAATATTTATCAATATAAAAACATATATAAGACTAATTTTAATGATTTTTCAGTGGAATCTAAAAGAACAAACTTTTTGTATACTACAATTTTGAGGTATACAAGATTTTTATATGTTTTCAATCACTCAGCAAACTCAAGATCTTTATTTTAAATAATTAATATTATAAATTTGTTAGAGTTCAGTAAAGCCTCTGCAAAGTGCTCACGGGGAAATGGTCACATGTGCCATTTTATAATTGAATAGAAAATAATGACCTAGCAAATATTTGTATTGGGTAAACTCACATGTCACCTTGAAATACGCTACGTGGCTCATGAATATGATAACTCTTGTCATCATGAATCCCCAAGTTAAAATATCACCTACGAAAAAGAATGACTCTGAAAATATCATTTCAGACCACAGCATAATTGTTGCAGTGGTGATTCGGCAACTATCATTTTCCCCGACACATAAAGTAAGCTTGGCCTGATGTACAGGAATTAATGAAAATGAGATATCATGGGCTTGGCCGTTGCCAACATGTATTCACATAATTATAGATGTGATCGTTATGTTTTGCAAGAGTAATGAACAAATTCTAATTAAATCGGACATTATTAGATTTTGTAAACAATATATAATCCCATTTCCCTCGAATTTGTATCCCATCTTATTTTTCTCATTAGCAATAACACTTTCTCTCTTTCTCTTACTCTGCTTTTATCTTGTAATTATCTCACAAGTCCTGTTGCAGGAAAATTCAGCTTCCAGATACATAGTGCGTTAATTATTTAATAAATTTGCTTCTTACCTTTGTCGTTTTTACTTATCTCATTTTACTTATTTTCTTATCTAATAATCTTGATAGAATTATATTGCTCGTGGCCTCAATATAAATTTAATTGCTTAATCTACTAAGTCAATTTTTTTGGTAAAGAGTTTGGTGCCCATCAAGGGGGCCCAGACAATTGTTTGTTCCAAGACTTCGTTAAGTTTCAATTGTTCTGTGTCAAAGTTATTTATCATGCTAGAAATAGAGCAAACCATCAATACGATCATGGGAGGGATCTAATATTAGCGGAATCACATATAAAAGGTTCGTTAAAATCTTACGCGTAGAGAGCAAAAAAAGCAAATTTGTGAAGCTCATATTGGGCGTGAAGTTGCATTCAGCGACATATATGTGGATGGATTTCTATTTCCACATCATGATGCCATGATCATCCCCCTTCATATATTTGATTCTTACATGGATTCTTGCCGTTCAAACAACATAATGCAAGCCTAGGTAATCAAGGAAATGCGGAATATCCAAAAGGCTTTGGTGCTCTCCGAGTTCGATAATGCTATTAGAGCTACCTTGGGAGAAATCGTGCTGCCAACTCCCATTCTTTTCTCAATTGGTAATAAAGTAAACATATTCTTAGGTGTTAGCCGATAGCATGCATACAACATAATCATAGGGAAACCATAGATCCACGCAATGAAAGCCGTCCCACCGACGTTTCATCAAATGATCAGATTCCCAATCAAGTGGGAAATTAAAGAGATACGTTGGGAGCATTGTGCTTCTTGTTATTGCTACTCATTGGTCGTGATCAATTTCATGAATAGAGCCAAACCTGCCATATGGAAATATAGGGACTTTCATAGAACGGATTAGAATCACCTACAAATGAAGAAGAGGGTGACATCTAGGATGTTCTCGAAGGCCTATTGAACCCGACGATCTAGATTCCTAAAAATCTACCGTGGACCAACTTGATCCAACAAACCTGTTTAAGAGAATTCCAAGACGAAAGTGTAGGAATTCAGTCCCAAATGTCTAGGTAAATTTTTGCAATTCTTACAGGCTAACCACGATATCTTCACCTGGAGTCTTACAGATATGACATGTATCACTTCAAAGGTAATTTCTCACACTCTCACCGTCAATCACACATATCCTCTAGTAAAGCAGAAAAATAAGGAAAAGAGGAGCCAGTTCAAGATAAAATTATATTCAATGAGGTGGATCAATTGTTAAAGATTGGCTCTAGTGGAGAATTCCACTACCCAGATTTCTAGTCAATGTGGTGGAGGTACCAAAAACTATAGCAAATGGCGAGTCTAAATAGACTTCAAAGATATAAACAAAGCTTTTCCTAAGGATATGTATCAAACTCGTGGGTGCAAGTGCAACAGCTAGGCATGAAATGCTAAGCTATATGGATGCTTATTTGGGATAAAATTCAAATGAATCCCAACGACCAGGAAAAAGCATTTTTCATAATGGCAATGGGACTTATTATTATGATGTAATGCCTTTTGGCCTAAAGAGTGATGGAGCAACCTTCCAAAGATTGGTAACCGGATGTTTAATGCTCATATCAGAAAGACTATAGAAGCTTACACGAAAGATATATTGGTGAAATCTCGCCATCATCGGGACCAAGTCAAGTATTTACGAGAAGATTTTGCATTTCTAAGGTAGTGCAACATGAAGTTGCACTTGAAGAAATGCACATTCAGCGTCTCTTCAGAAAAGATATTGGGATACATTGTGTTCAATAGAGGGATAAAGGTCAATCCCGACAAGATCAAAGCTATCGAAGATATTCCAGATACATAGACTAGCAACAAAGACATGCTGAAGTTGACAGGTTGATTAGCTTCTCTTGGATGATATATTCATCATAAGATCCTCGGAAAGAAGTCATAAGTTCTTTTTGATATTGAAGAAGCAAAATGACTTCGAGTGGAAGCCATAATGTTAGCAAGTTTTGAGAGACTTGATCAAGTATTCGTCCAGCACATCATTATTGAGTATTCTACATGATGGGGAGCAACCATTGTTGTACTTGGTGGTTTTTTGGAGTGGCCGTAAGTGCATTTTTAGCTCGAGAAAATAAAGGAATATAATCCCCAATTTACAACGTTAGTTAAACTTTACTAGATTCAGAGACAAAATATCCTCACCTAGAAAATTTTGCGCTTGCACTCGTAATAACTTCACGAAAATTGAGACCTTATTTTCATATCCATCCAATAGCAATAATAACTATATTACCACATCATAACATACTACATAAACCCAAATGTCAGGAAGGTTAGCCAAAATGAAGGTAGACTTAAGTGAGCGTGATATAACGTACAAGCCTCGCAGTGCCATCAAGTCTCTAGTCTTAGCCGACTTCATGGCTGCTTTCAATATGTGTATCCTTCTAGATATGGAATAAGAAGTCATATTGTCTTCTTGCCCGACGAATA
Source organism: Petunia axillaris subsp. axillaris (assembly GCA_029990575.1). Taxonomy (NCBI): domain Eukaryota; kingdom Viridiplantae; phylum Streptophyta; class Magnoliopsida; order Solanales; family Solanaceae; genus Petunia; species Petunia axillaris. The sequence goes on from JARKNS010000005.1 coordinate 127,589,609, forward strand.
GACCCTCTTTACAGACGGATCAATCAATGTAAAAGGGTCCGGCCTAGGAGTAATTCTTGTCACTCCGACTAGGGAGGTATTATGACAATCTATCAATTGCCTAATTAAGACCAACAATGGGGTTTAGTATGAGGCAGCTTTTGCAGGTCGTGAATTTTCCGGGGACCTTCTATTGAAGCAATGGAGCTAAAAAGTGACTCCTAACTGGTGATAGGTTAGATTCATAGGATGTATATGACTCAAAACTAATGAAAGAAGAAACATCTAGAAAGAGTCATAGGATTGCTAACCCAATTCCGGTAGTGGAAGGTAGTTCAAATTCCACGAGAGTAAAATATGGAGGCTGATACCCTAGTAAAATTTGGCTTCCATTTAAGATATAATGGATAAAGGTAGCATTTTAGTAATCCACCTACTTTGTTCAGCCTTGCAGTGGAGCTCAAATGAGCGAGACCTTACTTGATGACAAGAAAGAAGCACGGAACCTATGAGTACGCGTAGCACACTGTTGCCTTGTCGAATGAAAGTTGTATCAGAATACGCATAGAGGACCATTGGCCAAATGAATAGGGCCAAAAATGGAAGAAGAAGCAAATGACTTTGTAGAGAAGTGTGAAAATTACCAATGGTATGCGCAATTGGTGTACCAGCAGCTGAACCACTTCACTCAGTCTTGTCACCGTGGCCTTTCATAAATTAGGGACTTAATATAGTTGGACCATTGCCTAAAGTCCTGGACATATACTTTTCTGGTTGGTTTTAACTGGATTATTTTTCAAGTGGGTTGAAGAAGGAGCAATTTCAAAGGTCAGAGAAAAGGAAGTCATCGACTTTATTTGGAGAAACATAATTTTCTAGTTTGACCTTAAGCGAAAGAATGTGATAATGGCCCGCAGTTCTCGGGTGTGAAGGTCACTAAATTTTTTAAGAAATGGAGGATAAAAAGGATCATTTCATACTTGTATCATCCAACGGAAAATGGGCAAGCTAAGTCTTCAAACAAAATTATCTTGTCGAGTTTGAAAAAAAAGGCTCGAGAAGGCCAAAGGTAGATGGCCTAAAGAGTTTCTGGGTGCTATGGGCTTATCGTTGACGCCAAAATTAAGTACTGGGGAAACTCCATTTTACATAGTTTTGGGCAAAAATGATGATACCTATTGAGATTGGGGAACTACCTCTTTGCTTTGCACATGCGACTGTAGAAGAAAACAATAAAGCCCTAATACATAGACTAGATATCTTAGAAGAAGGACGTGAAATGGAAATGATTCGAATGGTATCCAAAAAATAGAGGATTGATAGCTATTATAGCCGAAGGGCTAACATCCAATAATTCAGTGTTGGAGATCAATGCTACAACAGTTAACTCAAAGCATGCAAGAGGTTAATATAGGAAAGCTGAGCCTGAATTGGGAAGGTCCTTATCGTTTCTCAAAGGTGATTGCAAAAGGGACTTATCAGCTGGGATCATCAGAAGGGGACTAGTTGTGAACAATTAGAATGTTTCGCCCCTAAAAAGATTCTATTGTTAGAAGTCTTCTGTACGGTTTTGATTTCTCTTAATTATGCTGTTTTACTAAAGTTTCTCTTATAGTCTTTGGTACTAACAATTTTGATGCAAGTCCTAGCTAGTAAACATGATGAAAAAGTTCATCCACCGCGCTCTAACAGAACTTTAAATTGTTCTAAGCCTGGGTCGAAAAGTCTGACTCTTCTAGCATTGTCTTCATATATCCCTCGACTTTCCATTTTCATCTCATTTAATTCCTTTTATAGGAATTGGAAAGTTGGAAAACAGAGGGGATACATCTGCCCACTCTTGGAGACTTCATTTTTTCTTTCAGTACTCAACCTATCGTGCCTCAAGCTTAAATATTGGGGGTCTAGACTATGTGGAGTTCTTGAAAGAAAGGGCGATGGATCTAATAACTTGACGATCTATTCTATTTACAGTCCAATAGCGTCTAAGTATTTTTATTTTTATTTTTCACTTTTGTTACAACGAATCATTTCGTCATGACAAAATTGTTCATCCGTTTGGTAGCGGCTATTTATTCACAAGTATATGAATAAAAATTTGAAAGTTTTTCATTGATTTGTCATTTTATGGAAACATTGTTTCTCTTTGTGATTTCATAAAAGTGGGATTCCATTAATTATTTCTACTTTCACCAAGCCCGTGTATTATATATCCTACAACTTATCACTAGATCTAAAATGTCTTAGATTAAAAGTTAAACATACTCCAAGTCTACCTCAATCCCAAGTACGAAAAATAAAATAGCATACGAACACATTACTCGATACAAAATTTGTTTATCAAAAAGCTCCAAGGCTTTGAAAGAGTTAAGAGAAAAAGACAAAAAAAGGCTTAACGGATAGTAAGGCTAGGACAAGACGAAGTATTTGGCTCAAGAATTTGAGTTGGAAGAGAGGCGGTTGCATCCAAAGCTGAAGAGGAAGGTTTCATTACCTAAGGAATATGCGATGATGTATCACTCGAATACTTATCTGCTTCTTCTATTGAGTTATCTAACGTCCCAATCCCTCTTCAGAATGCCTCCATAACTTTTTGAAAAGACTGGGATGAGATCTTTGTATGCTTTGTAAGCGCTCTCCACCTTCTCAAATTCTTGTGCAAATTGAATTCATTGGAGTTCACTTTGTCGATGATCTCCTATCGTGCTTCATCATGGCCCAAGTCACATCAATGCCCTTGAGTTTTTCCTTAACTTTGCAAGTCTCATCTTTCCAAAAAGCCTTCTCAGCTTCGTTAGATTTGGAAAGCTAAGACACTTGTAGAGAAGCTCTAAGTTCATTAATCTCATTTTCTAATACAGCCTACTCAGCTGACATGAGTGAGCATTTTTAGATAGCTAAAGCTTCGGAAACTCGCACCTTGGAATTTGCAGCATGTAGCCTCCGAAATTATTTTTTGAACTTACAACATTCGGAAGCTAGAGTTTCTTCACATTTTCTCAGAGCTTCCTTTACATGCTCTAACTATATGGTGGCCAGGTCAGCTTTTCGGGAATAGGTGGCACTCTCTGACTTTAGCTGTTCGTATTCCTTATGAAGCTTTGTATGAATCGATCAAAGTTTGGCAAAAGCTTTTTTTTGCCCAGACACTCATCTCGTGGCCTCAATAATGCACATCTGGTGCAACAAAAGGGAGGCTGAGGAATTAGAAAATTGAAAAAATGACAAGGATGCACAAAAAATGAATTTGAATAAATGCTTACCTAGAAGGAAGAGGAGACTAGCTGACCTATCAACTTATCAAAAGGCTGCTTGTTGAACCACTCTTTTTCTGAAGGTCTTACCAATGTACAAAGATGGCGAAGGACGAGAGTCGGTTGGACCATGATATTTTTATCTCCCGATATAGTCACAGATTAATAGCACAAACTGACTCTAAAAGTAGGGGCCAGGGCGAATGTTGCTGAAACTTCAGATACAGGGAGATGTACTCTCTCTCTCCTTAGTTTGGGGCCTTGGAATTTCTTTCGCTCCCAAAGGAATAGATGTTGGATGACAAGAAGGGAAAGAGGTTTTTCTCGAGAAGAGCTGTCGTGCCAACCTTTCCAAATTCCATTTTCTCCTATTTTGAGTATCTCTTATTTTCTTTGAAGAATAACTTGTTGTCTTTGTCTCTCGGTGTTGAGCCAATAAATTTGAAAGATACGCCCACCCCCTCCCCCCATCCAAGTTTGGAAGCTGCAGAGTAACCCGTGAATTTGATATTCTTTATGACCGAGATGGAATAAAATGCTCTAGTGGAAGGGAGAGAGTTAACGAGAATCCGATCAATGCATTAATGGATATTATCGACTATGGGATCCTCAACAACAGAAGTTGCAAGCAGAAAGTAAAGGATATAGAAAAGAAAATCAATCTTTAAGACAAAATAAACATATAAAAATTACTCCACTGTTTCGAAAAAATGGAACTCTTCTTTTCTAAGAGATTACAACAATTAGGATTCATATTAATAGGTCATACTACTACCGGTCCATCACTAGCTTTGAAGATTATAACTTTCCCTATTCGGGGAAAGATGGACAAAACGCATCCTCGAAGAATCTTTGGCGAATAATGGTATAACAGATGACTAAAAGTGAAAAGAATTTGTGCTAAGTCGATAAGGTACCTAAATTATAGGATTACTCTCCATACTTATGGGCCAATTTGGGCCAAACAAACATGGTATCTCTGACACATTTCATCAATAACAGGGTCAATGGGAAATTTGAACCCAAGAGTGAAAGGATAGGTTTAAATGAGTGAGTCACAAGGAATGTGTTCAATCATGCGAACAGATGAACCAACATGATGAACAATAAAATATTTATCCTACTAGTAGTATTGTGGAGGCAAATTCGAAGACATCCTCTTTACGGGAATCCAAGAGGCTACCATCAAGTTATAAATTTAAATCTTTGGGGATGAATTCATAAGGATTTCTCCTAGTGTAGAAGATAGTGCTAGTTTTTCTCTCTTTCTTCTATTCGAAGAAGATTTCTTGATCGTCAAAGCAATAATAGTGTGTCTGTTCCAAGAGTCTTTGCTACTGAAGGGTGAACATTCAGTTTGAGGACAATTGAAGAAGAAGGTTTGGGAGTTTCTTGAAAATTGACATTTGGTGAAGCCATTATCACAGACGAGGGGTTTCATGGGAAAAACTAGTGATATAGGAACGACAAAAAAGTAGAATATGATTGGTACAATTTTGCAACGGTAGTAGTATATAGAAGAAGAAGAAGAAGAAGAAGAAGAAGAAGAAGGAGAAGAAGAAGAAGGAGGAGGAGGAGGAGGAGGAGGAGGAGGAGGAGGAGGAGGAGGAGGAAGGTGTGTCGTAATGTGTAAGGAAAAGGCAGTTATGATGACCTAGGGAATTGCCTCACACACAAGCCGAATAGATCGAAGTCTTTTCCAATTCAAACAAAAGGCGGTAATAGTCATGTCTATTCTCCTTCCAGAATATCTTTCCACTTTCCAGTTGGTCCATGAGATCAATCTTGAAAGTGCGGGGACTATCTGTTTTGGGTAAAGTCACACATCACCTCGAAGTACGCCACATGGCACACGAGTTTGATAATTCTTGTCGTCATGAAGCCTGAAGTCGTAAGGTCACCAACAACAAATAAGACTCTGAAGACAGCAATTTTCGACCACAACATGATTGTTGTGGATGATGAGACAACTATCATCTCCCTAGACACAGAAAGTAAGCTTGGCCGGATGTGCAGTAATTAATGAAGACGGGATATCATGGGCTTGGCCGTAGCCAATATTTATTCACATTATTATGGCTCCGATCGTTATGTTTTGTAGGAGTAATGACAAATTCTCATTAAAGCAGACATTATTAGGCTTTGAAAACACTGTATAATCCCCTTACCCTCGCATTTGTATACCATCTTTTTTGTTTAAACACTTTCTCTCTTTCTCTTACTCTGCTGTTTATCTTGCAACTATCTCTCAAGTTTTGTTGTCGGAAAATTCAGCTTCTGCACATATAGGGCGTTTATTATTTATTTGCTTCTTTCATTTACCATTTTCAATTATCTCATTTTACTCGTAATCTTGACACAATTATATTGCTTGTGGTGGAAATATAATAAATTTAATTGCATAATCTACTAAATCAAATTTCAAACTAGACAATATCGTCTATGTTATTCTTCTAGATCTCTTAAGTTATTTCCTATTGAACCCTTGTGAAAACATCATATTGAAAAAATATTATTTGCAAGAGACTATAAACCAAAACTATACTTATCTCGCATAAAAGACACAAATGAGAAAGAAAAGGAAGTTCCTCAAAACTTTGAGTAGTATATTGACAAATCTTTCCTCTACCCTCCATTCTCCAATAATATTTTTTATTAAATGAACGTCAGAGCTGCCAATTATATGAATAGTGAATTCATGTTACTTACTGAACCTTTATGCTAAACTAGAAACAAATTTCTTGCAGAGATATAGTAGTGATTGGTGATTGATTCAAAATCAAGTTGGAAATAAAATATGTGCCGAGTTTAATCACCTCTACTGATTTTAAATTTTGATGGTGTATTGGGTTAAATCCGTCGTCACCAAAGTTGGTGACTAAGCATCCACGTAGGACGACATGTAGACGACACGTGGCTGTGAATGGACATAAAAGCAATGGATAAGATCGAAGGTAAACAGTTACAACGGACAGATGAACAGTCGCCACGGCCAGAAAAGTCGCGACTCATCAATCAAGGCAGTCCGAAATGGGAATCTTATCCACAAACAACGCAACTGCTCGACTAAGGAGTTACAACTGCTTGTGAACGGGCACATAGCTACCTATATATTGTAATCTAAGTCACAAGCATGAAATCTAATGCTTCTCTGAATCTACACTTGTATTCAAACTACTTACTAGCATTCAATTCTTTATCTCCAGCGAATATTTATTACTACTGATGATCAAAAGATCTCTTTTATTGTTCCGTTGACTGAATATCATAAGAGTACGAGGAAGGGAATTTAATCAAGTCTAAACGGCCTGAGCACGGTTCCTTTTTCGTTCGATCATTCATTTATTATATTGCATTAATTGCATCTTTATTCTTTCGCATTTATTACTGTCATTTATATTTCTTCCATTAAGAGCGTTTAATCTCGATTATTGACCGTGACTCCGCTTTATAAATTTAATTGTAAATTAACCTAACAAAACGAAATTACGGTTAAACAATTTGGCGACCACAGTGGGAGCCGGTCAATAACTTCCGTAGGTTAATCGCTCATCGTATTTTATTCTTTATCCGTTTTCTCCTCGCTTGCTGGTTCTCCCCATTTTCTTTTTGTCAAAATGGCAGATAACAACTCGCATAACAACGCTCCCATTGACGGGCAACAAGACCTCAACGCTGCGGAGCAGATAAACCAGAATTTGGCCGGGGACGAGCAGCAAGATGTTCCCCTTGCAGACGACGACGTGATCCCCATTGCAGAGGACGAGAATGTGCTCCCAGCGGAGCAGGAGAACGAGCACAGTCAGCAAGGTAGCAGAAATAGCCGCCATCCTGGCCGAGGAAATGTCGACCAGGGGGCTGGAGGATCTAGAAGACCCAATGGCCCTGGGAATTCGAGGAACTCTCAAGACGCTATCCTTGAATTCATACGGCAACAGGCTGAGATCAACAGGCAAATTCGGGAAGCTATCGACAGCCTGCGAGGACAGAACCTGCCAAACACGGGAAATCCACCCATGGGACGTCCAAGGGATGCTTCACCATCTCATGCCTCGAGGCGAGCTGAAAATCAGAATGCAGGATCAGCGGTGCCAACTGAGATGAGCGAAGTCATGGAGGACCTCACCAAGCAGTTCAAAGAAAGTCAAGAGGCTCTGCAGCGCTCTCTTCATGAGAGGATTGACCAGATCCCTGGCGCACCACCCACTTTGAAGAAAGTCGATGTTCAACGGTATACTCAAAGGCCCTGGAAGAAAGAAGCAGCACCAAAGGCCATCCCCAAAACATTCAAAATGCCAAACATACCAAGATACCGGGGAACAACTGACCCCAATGATCACTTGATGATGTTTAGCAATTTCATAAAGGCAAGCGATCTCACCGACGAGGAGATCGAATCAGTGCAATTGAAGAAGTTCGTGGAAACCTTAGCGGACGGCGCTCTACGGTGGTATTCAATGCTGCCACCAAATTCAATAGGATCTTTTGCCGAGATGGCGGAGTTATTCGTCAAAGCACACACAGGCGCTCAGAAAACAGAAACAAGAATTGAGGATATCTTTGAAATCAAGCAACTGCCTGGGGAGTCTCTCCAGAAGTATGTGGATCGCTTTCAGCGTGAACGTATGTTGCTACCCAAGGTTCCAGATCGATGGGCGGCTATTGCATTCACCAACAGCCTGGACGTCAAGAGTTCTGAGGCGACCAGGCGACTGTACGAATCCCTGCGAGAATATCCTGCGGCAAGCTGGTCGGATGTCTACAACCGTTATAATTCCAAGGTACGTATAGACGAGGATAAATTAATTGGCACAGGTACCCGAGGACGGAGCCAAACTCGCACCAATGGCGCTGGGGGAAAGATCGAGACGGATAGGCCAGATGCACGGCACGAGCCATACCCCAGCCGGTCACGCAACAACTCAAACGGACGCGGTCGCAACAACAAAGGCCTGGCAAGGAGCAATGATTCTGCCTCAACTTCTAGTGGAATCCCAACCCTGCCCGTCTTCAACATCGGAGCAGTCGAACTTGTAGCAGTGCTCGAGGAGATGAGCGAGAAGGTCAAATGGCCCAAGGATATGAAAGGTGACCCCAGCAAACGCAACAAGAATTTATGGTGCGAATTCCATCGCGATCACGGCCACACAACGGATGACTGCAAGGCTCTAAGGTATGAAGTTGCTAATTTGTTGAAACAGGGCTATCTCAAGGAGTACTTGACAGAAAAAGGGAAGCAGACTCACGCGAAGGCCCAGCAAAACAAATCAGGACCTCCCCGAGTATCTTCTCCAAAAATGACGGTCAACGTCATCTCTGGCGGAATTGAGGTTGATGCAGTCACATACACAGCAAAGAAGTATGCCAAAGTCTCTATTACGAAGACCAAACGACCGCGACTTGAGGATACGATGACTTTTGAAGAAGCAGATGCAGATGGCTTGCAGTTTCCTCACATGGACGCTTTAGTGATAACGCTGCGAGTGGAAGAGTTCGACGTCAAGAGAGTGCTCGTTGATCCAGGCAGCTCAGCAAACATCATATTATCTCGGGTCGTGCAGCAGTTGAAGCTATACGATGGGATTGTACCAATTTCTCGCGTTCTCTCAGGATTTAACAATTCCAGCGAGAAAACGTTGGGAGAAATTACACTGACGACCCTGGTCGAAGGCGTCATGAGACGCACAACGTTTCATGTCATTGATGGGGACATGGCCTACAACATAATCCTTGGGAGGCCATGGATACACGACATGTAGGCAGTCCCGTCAACCTATCATCAAGTAATGAAATTCCCTTCAGAGTGGGGAATACGAGAAGTTCGGGGAGAGCAGCGTTGCGCTAGAGATTGCTACTCAGTCGCAGTCAAGCTCCCCGAGGAAACAAAATAGCAATTAAAGAACCCGGGATCAGAATCAAGCAATGAAGCATCAAATACCAAATCCCGGAATTCATATCAAAATTGGATGCACGAGAAGAGTACGCGCCAACTATTGAAGCTTTGGAACCAGAAGAACTTTTCGGCGACATGCCCGAAAGGAAGGTATATTTGGGAGCAGAGCTGAACAAGGACTTGCGCAAAGGTATCTTGCACTTCCTCAAGGAGCGGCACGCCACCTTTGCGTGGTCACATGAAGACATGACGGGAATCTCCCCGAAGATTATCTCTCATAAGTTGAATGTGGATCCATACTTCCGCCCAGTGAAGCAAAAGAAACGCCAGCAAGGAGCATTCAGGAACCAGATCATAAACGACAAAGTTGACCGCTTGCTCAAGATTGGCTCTGTCCGAGAAGTCAAATATCCAGACTGGCTGGCCAACGTGGTCGTAGTGGCGAAGAAAAATGGCAAGTGGAGGGTCTGCATTGACTTCACTGACCTGAACAAAGCCTGCCCGAAAGATTCTTATCCACTACCTCAAATTGACCAACTAATCGACGCGACGGCCGGGCACGAGGTGCTTACATTCCTTGATGCATATTCAGGCTACAACCAAATCCTGATGAATCCCGACGACCAGGAGAAAACGTCCTTCATTACTTGCCGAGGTACGTATTGCTACAAAGTAATGCCTTTTGGACTCAAAAATGCAGGTGCAACTTACCAACGGTTAGTCAACCGGATGTTTCACGACCACATTGGCAAAACCATGGAGGTTTACATCGACGACATGCTGATCAAATCCAAACGGGCAGAGGATCACTTGGCTCATTTGGAGAAAGCCTTCCGAATCCTTGATCAATACAACATGAAGCTCAACCCGGAGAAATGCGCATTTGGAGTGGGTTCAGGGAAATTCCTTGGTTTCATCGTCTCCCAGCGAGGGATCGAGGTAAACCCCGCCCAGATAAAAGCGATAGAAGCCATCCCCGACGTACTTCATAACAGAAAAGATGTAATGCGGCTAACCGGGAGAGTAGCGGCGCTGAGGAGATTCATCTCCCGCTCGTCTTATCGATGCAAAAGCTTCTTCGACGTGCTGAAACAGAACAAGGAGTTTGAATGGACCCCTGAATGTCAGCAAGCACTTAAGGATTTGAAGCGGTACTTGTCAAGCCCGCCTTTACTTTCAACACCACAACCAGGTGAACAACTATTACTCTACCTAGCCTTATCTGAGTCAGCGGTAAGTGCAGTTTTGGTTCGAGAAGACAAAGGTAAGCAACTACCAATCTATTACATTAGTAAATCTTTATTAGATGCTGAAACCCGCTATCAACCTTTGGAGAAACTAGCACTAGCATTGGTAATCGCTGCCCGCAAATTAAGACCTTACTTTCAAAGTCACTCAATAGCTGTAGTTACTACCTTCCCCTTACGTAGTATCTTGCACAAACCTGAATTCTCGGGCAGACTAGTAAAATGGGCAGTAGAATTAAGTGAATTTGATATATCTTATCAACCCCGGGTAGCCATAAAGTCTCAAGCTCTAGCAGATTTTATCACAGATTTTAGCGCCACCATGTACCCTGATGCTCAGCGTGAGGCGGTTCTTTTCGCCGGATCCGAGCCGGGGACTTGGACCTTGCACACCGATGGGTCCTCGAGCGTGAAAGGGTCAGGGCTAGGCTTAGTCCTCACCACTCCCTCGGGTGAAACCATTAGACAGGCCATAAAATGCCCCTTTATTACTAATAATGAGGCCGAATATGAGGCCGTAATTGCAGGATTGAAACTGGCTTGAGATTATGGAGCAGACAGGATTCATCTTAAGAGTGATTCCGCCCTGGTCGTCAACCAGATAACTGGAGGTTTCGTTGCAAGGGAGTCTCGTATGTAGAGGTATCTTGCCCGAGTTACTGGTTTGCTGGCACAATTCAACAATTGGGAAGCCACACAGATCCCGCGAGAGGAGAATCATGAAGCCGATGCCTTGGCCAATTTAGGTTCAGTCGCAGAAATTGGAGCAGCAGGTTCAATGGCCGTAGCTCATCTCCTGTGCACAACAATCGATAAAGACGCAATGGAGGTCAACACGACCAATCTAACTTGGGATTGGAGGAATGAGATAATCAATTACATACTGCATGGAACCCTGCCATCAGACGTTAAGGCTGCTCGAAAATTGAGGATAAAGGCTGCCAGATATACAATTATAGATGGCACCCTCTATCGAAAGACTTTCGCAGGTCCACTCGCCAAATGTCTAGGCCCCAGCCAAACAGAGTATGTGATGAGGGAAGTTCATGAGGGATGCTGTGGAAATCATTTGGGAGGAAAGGCGCTTGCGCGAAAACTCATACGAGCAGGCTATTACTGGGACAAAATGGAGAAGGATACTAACGAATTTGTCAAAAAATGCGATAAGTGCCAAAGGTTTGCACATCTCCTCCATCAACCAGCGGAGCCCTTGCACTCAATCATCTCCCCGTGGCCGTTTATGAAGTGGGGAATGGACATCGTTGGGCCACTACCCACTGCACCCAGAGGGGTACGTTTCTTATTAATAATTACTGATTATTTTACAAAGTGGGTTGAGGCTGCAGCATATTCGAAGATACGTCAAACGGAAGTAGTTGATTTCCTGTGGCGTTATGTCATTTGTCGATTCGGAGCACCCAAAGAAATTATCATGGATAACGGTCCCCAATTCGTTGGTCAGAGGGTCACAAAATTCCTTGAAGATCTGCATATTAAAAGGATTACTTCCTCCCCGTATCACCCAGTGGCGAACGGACAGGCCGAATCGACCAAAAAAATAATAGTGGATTCACTCAAGAAGCGCCTCGAGCAGGCCAAAGGGTGTTGGGTGGAAGAACTCCCCGGGGTTCTTTGGGCATATAGAACAACCACGAAAATGAGCACCGGGGAGACGCCCTACTCTTTAGTATATGGTTCCGATGCATTGATCCCAGTCGAAATTGGCGAGCCAAGTCTACGATATGCCCATGCAACCGTAGAATCTAATTCAGTCAACCTCTCCGAGGAATTGGATTTTCTAGAAGAACGCAGGGAGTTAGCACTGATACGAGTAGTGGCTCAGAAAGAAAGGGTAGAGCAATATTACAATCGGGGACTGAGGCTACGTAACTTCGAAGTCGGGGACTTTGTATTGCGTAGAGTCTCCCAGAATACGCAAGAAGCGAACGTCGGCAAACTTGGTCCAAACTGGGAGGGTCCATACAAGGTGGTTGCATCAGCTGGCAAGGGTTCATACCGATTGGCACGACCAGATGGATCGCTTCTACCCAGCAGTTGGAACGTGACTCACTTGAAGAGGTACTACTTCTAAGTGGTACAGGGGTTAGTGTTTCTATCCATTTTACGTTGCTTACATGCCTTCGCTCTCTTTTAAGTTGCTCTGTTTTCTTATCTTTGTCTAAATGGTACTAACGGTCTTCAAAAGGCCAGATCCGTTTAGCTCAACTGGTAGAGCTCGAAGTCCTCGCGCTTCGCGGCTGCGGGTTCAAATCCCGCAACGGACACACTCCTCTTTTGGTTATATGTGTTCTCAGATTCAGCGCTTTACCCATTGTCTTTTCATGTCTGAAATTACGAAATTTCGACATAAAAACAGGGGGTGGCGAGGGCCCCAGTAGGCCAAAGTCCCGGCTAACACAGGTGATCTTCGAGCAGAGCAAGGTCATTCGTTAAAAGCACGGCTAAGCAAAATCAAGTAAGTTCAATAGAACTATTTTACTTGTGCTGTATTATCTCCTACATCTTTGCGGCCAGCATCCGCTCAAGTCCCACAACTTTACGACCAGACAATCTTGTGTTCTGATTTACGACCAAACAATCCTACGTTCTGGTCATTGGGTTACTTGTCCTTTTCAATAGAAATAACAGGGCAGCCTTAACCAAACCAAATTTTTTCCGTTTTTCTGCGAAAACTTTCAACTGTCAAATATGATAAGCAAAGTTTATCGCAAAACCGTCTTACACGGTCAAATTTCAGTCAGCCTAAACGACCTGATTTCGTTCAGCCCAGAGAGCCTGACTTCAGTCATCCTAACTAAGGGTAACTTAACCTGGTTACGATCAGATTTTATTTCAAAGCATCTGCGCAGATTAAACCAAAAAGGGAACTCAGACACTAAGGTTTGAAACATAATCTTAACCTCTAAAAACTTCACTAAGCAGTAAACAACAATCAGCATTCATATGAATAAGACTTGAAAGACTAAAAATGGTCGTCAAGCCTCAACCAGTCAGACAAAAGAGGAAAACAGCCAAAAACATACATTCATTCATAAAGTTAACAAATATTCGAAGTTAACAACATCCAACAAATTTAAAAGAAGGACTAGACAAGGCATCAATCGTCATGTTGACCAGGGTCCCGACCTGATGCACTAGCTCCATCAGTCGGATCCCCGCCCAAATCTTCATCTTCTTCATCTTCATTGTCCTCGCTGCCTTCGTCGTCCCCTTCGACTTCATCATCATCAGCTCCCACTTCCATGCCCAGGACTTGGTTGACACTGATGATGGCTGTTATGGTCTGATCGAGGACTAAGTCGACATTGATCTGGCCGCGCTGCATTTGGATGAGCAATTTCTTTTTAGCCTCAAGAGCTTCTAGCTTGGAGTCGATCGTGTAACGATCCCGCAAATTTGCCAACTCCTTCGTCAGTAGCTCCTGAACCTTTGCAGATTCCGCAGCCCGATTTCTGGCCTCTTGTAGTTCTCCTCGAGCAGCTTGAGATTCAGCCTCAGCTTTGTTCATGCTCCTCAACATCAGGTCAGAAGCGTCGCGGATACTCTCCAGAGTAATCTCCTTCATATTGAGCTCGTGGGCAAGTTGGGAGATCTGACGACCTTGCTCGTCCATCTTCGCTTTCAGGTCTTCAAAAGACAACACAAACCTGTCCTTCTCATCTAGAAGACGGTCCCTCTCCTCGAGGAGTGCGCTTATCTTGTCGTTAGCTTCAGCGTTGGATTTCTCCAACCTATCTATCTTATCCTCAAAGAAGTCACGTCTCCCCTCCAGGACCCGCTTCTCCCCGATCAGAACCTGTTTTTCCTCTTCTAAGGCTTGGTTGTCCCGAAGAGCCCTCAGAAGATCTTTCTTAAGGCCCAGAACCTGATCCTGGTTGTTCAACCTGGAGCGGAGCATGAGCTCGGTAGCCATCATACTCGCCTGGCAACAAGTAAGAAATACACAGATAATTAGAACTAAGGTTTTTGATAAAAATAAAGAAAGTAAAGAAGGAAACATTACCCGAGCAGTGTCCTCAGCAATCGCATAAGCCAACTGCTCATCGTTCATGCTGCGCATGTTCCACTCTTCACGAGGGCCGATCAGGTTGGACGTCACCTTGACTAAGTGGCCAGGCTTCGTAAGAAAGTCCGTGTCTGGGGGGATGATGAAGTCACATTCCCTCATACACGGCCTGGGCTCTCTCGCCTGTTCCGAAGGATAGTTGGGGCCAAATTTGTGGCGAATACCTTTAACGGAGTACGCACCAATCGTACCTCCTAAAGATACTCGCCTGGTAAGCCTAGTTCGAGAGACCTCGACGTCGCCTGTCTCGCCGGGGCCCAGGGTGTCGCATTCTTGCAAATAAACTGGCGCCACCCCGTCGGCAGCCAAGTTCATCATGTCCTTATAATAGAAGACCTGGGGTTCAGCCTCCCCCCCCAGCCTTCCTCTGATCACCAGCCTCCTCACCCTTCTCCTCGTCCTCCTCTCTCATCGGCTCCTTGCCTGGGCGCCTGTGGCTGGCCTGCTCAGGCTGACTTTGTTGGCTTCCAACCCGTTCAGGCTCGTTCGGCTCTGAGGCCTAAGGAAAGAATGCAAAACTTTCGTGCATTCTTTCCTCCCCCATTTCCTCTGCTTTTTCTCCTTCTCCATCACCAACTCGGGGACTCTCCTCGAAAGCATAAGAGGAAGTCTCCACGGCTCTCCTCTTATCACTCCGTAGATATTCCCTCCTCCTCTGAGTCAAGCTCACATCGGGAGCCTCTGAATCTGACAGGACAACCACCACAGGCTCAGCTGATTCAGGGGCAGCCGTCGAGCTTTTGACACTCTCCTGCCCAGACTTAGGGGTCTCAGCAGCTGCTACAGTGGCCTCAACTGTTTTCTCAGAAGACTGAGGGGTCTTACGAGCTGTCCTTTTCCTCTTTCTGGGTTTACTCTTTTCAGAGTCGGTTTGCTTTCTCTTCAGGCTCGCAAGAACCTCCTCGCCACCCTCCCTAGCTTTGATAGCTGCTGCAGTCTGAAGAATAGCAGCCGCCTCCTCGTTGACCTCAGCCACAGGGTCAACAACCGCCTCCTCAGGAGGAGGAGCAGGAAAATAACTACCACCAGTACCTAGACCTGAGAATAGAAGCATATCAATACCGTAATAAGCTCTGCATAAGTTAGCAGAAATTCAAGTAAACAGCTTACCATGGGTGCTGGGGTTAGACAAATGCTTCAAGGAAGCATAGTGAGGCCATTGCCTCTGCTCGTGAGTGAACTCTGTCAGAATTGGTTCAACCCAAGCAGACAATTCCTCCTCAGTAATCAGACCATCATAGGGAATCTTGTCAGCTAACCAACAAAGATTGGAAATTAGAAAGTGCAGATACATAATTCAAAGAATATTCAATACAGATACTCGGGGACTTACGAGTTTTGTTCCACGCCTCGCGGAGATTAGTTTTGTCGCCGCGTGTGAGGAGTCTAGACTGCACATAAACATACCGGTGCATCCAGCCCCTATCCCCTGAATCTTCGGATTTGCTCACTAGAGCTTTTCTCCCCCTCATACGGGCGTTAATATACCCATCCCTAGCGACCTGAAGACTGTACAAAGCAATAAAATGCTTAAATTCAAAATCCTGCTCAGTCTCGTCGGCGAACCACTGCAGCAGGGTAACAATCCTATAAACGCTTGGACACAACTGCCCCGGGCAGATAAGATAGTATTTACAGATATCTTCTATGACAGGGTGCAACGGGAACGTATGACCTATCGTGAATGGATATGTAGATATAGCCGTCCATCCAGGCCTCGCTGAAGTGATATTTTCCGTTGGGAGGGGGCAAGAAACCATAACATCATCATCCCACCCGCAATCTGTCCTAACCTTAGGCAAAAGGTCGGGAGTGATTGAACTCTTAAAGCGGCTTGAAGGCCACGACCTTACATTGCCGTAATGACTGAACGAGCTGATTGAACAGTCATTTTCAAGATTTCCCCAAATTTTTGGGATCACATCGGCAACTGAGGTTGGAGAACTCGTAGGTTGACCAGCCGCTGCCGAAGAAGTACTAGCTGCAGCGTCCATATTCAAACTCCTCTTGGCTTTAGGAGACATGTGGATTAAAAGATTAAGAGAATTCGTTGCGTTTCAAATTTTTTGCTGGAAAGCTGTTTGAAGCTCTGAAGATTGGTATGAAATTTGGAATGAAGTAAAGAGATTTTCAGCTGGTGGAAATCGTATTTATAGGATTCGCAAAACCCACACGTGGCAGACATCCGAGCGAAAAGATGAATCAATCCAGCCGTTGAAGAAAATAATGAAATTAAATCGGAGTAACGGTTTATTGCCTTGGGACGTGCAAGACGTGAATAGGCGCAGTACAATCATCACGCCTGCAGTCTCGGAACGCGCAACAGTCACTTCCTCAGTAAAAAGCGGAATGGAGTTGACAACTTGCACGTTTTGTCTTTAGCAGAGCATTTAATGCTCATACTGATTAAACGTCATTCGATCAAAAGCCTATGAAGAATTCAACGGGCAGCATCCAAACACGAATACGAGAATTCAAATATGTTACTTGGGATAAATTTCAAAAAGTTCTTTCCCGCCCAAAACTCGCTTTCCACTCCTCGACCAGATTCTCTGCTCGAGTAGTGCGGGGACTATCTGTATTGGGTTAAATCCGTCGTCACCAAAGTTGGTGACTAAGCATCCACGTAGGACGACATGTAGACGACACGTGGCTGTGAATGGACATTAAAGCAATGGATAAGATCGAAGGTAAACAGTTACAACGGACAGATGAACAGTCGCCACGGCCAGAAAAGTCGCGACTCATCAATCAAGACAGTTCGAAATGGGAATCTTATCCACAAACAACGCAACTGCTCGACTAAGGAGTTACAACTGCTTGTGAACGGGCACATAGCTACCTATATATTGTAATCTAAGTCACAAGCATGAAATCTAATGCTTCTCTGAATCTACACTTGTATTCAAACTACTTACTAGCATTCAATTCTTTATCTCCAGCGAATATTTATTACTACTGATGATCAAAAGATCTCTTTTATTGTTCCGTTGACTGAATATCATAAAGAGTACGAGGAAGGGAATTTAATCAAGTCTAAACGGCCTGAGCACGGTTCCTTTTTCGTTCGATCATTCATTTATTATATTGCATTAATTGCATCTTTATTCTTTCGCATTTATTACTGTCATTTATATTTCTTCCATTAAGAGCATTTAATCTCGATTATTGACCGTGACTCCGCTTTATAAATTTAATTGTAAATTAACCTAACAAAACGAAATTACGGTTAAACAGATGGAATCTCGATGCTGAAGGCAAAACAATCAGAACGGATCTACATATGAAATAGTCCAATATGCAGTTACAGTGTTTTTCAGCTTTTGATTAATCTTCCTTTTTTTTTTTTTTTTGGGTTTTGCCACTAGGATAGCTACTTCTCCTTGCATGACTGTAAGGTGGACTCCTTAGTTAACTTCACGGTTTCTCAACTCAAGTTGCATAACAGACATTACATAATTGTGATCAGCGGTTAGAAAAACTTAAAACATGTGTTTGGACTTTGGACTAATTAGAGGCCGTAGTTAGTTAGAAAATCATTGTATAAGTAGATATGCCAACTATTATATTAAGCCTAAGAAGAATAACAAACTTCATATAAATAACTCAAAAAGTAGTAATGGAAAATACAAAAGACAATTTGATGATACTCTAAATTAATGATACTTGAACTACATATCTCTTAATTCGTTTTAACATAAGATACTCTAAATTATCAAAGTGGCTGTCCATCTTAACCTTCAGTTTTACTATATGCATAAAAGAAAATCTTAAAATTCTGCATCTCATTTTCAAACTTACACCAAACTTATTCCGATGCCCCCACAGATTCGTAGTTAGTAAACAATGTACAAAAAAGTTCATCAAGTCATTGACTATCTCAAAAGTAGTTGTATCAAAATATTTGGAAGTTTCCTTTCGTTCACTTTCATTTTGGCCTAAAAACACCTTCACCTTCTAGAAAAAACAACTCTACACTTATCATTACTCCTTCCGCTGTTATTTAAGTGACTCTTTTCTTTTTAATCAATTTTGAATAGAATTATTCTTTTAAATAAAAAGGTTAATATATTTCTCAGTTTACTTTACTAAAATGAGTTTTATGGCTATATATTATTCTTTCTATTTAAAAAACAATGACATTATTTCTTTATCAATCCGTTAAAAAAAAGAATGACGCAATTTTATATTTATAAACAATTTAATTTCAAACTTATCATTTTATCCTTAATAAAATACTTTATAGGCACATATTTACCTATAATTTATTTTAGACTCTAATACAAATTAAATTATATCATTCTTTATGACAGAAGGAGTAGTACTTTTTAAACTTTCTACAAATCAAATACCGTACTACAAATGGAACTAAATGAGAGAATGTTAATAATATAAAAATAAATCAAATTCAGTTTTCCTTCCATTTATAAATATATCCTTCCGTCTACTCAAATTGCCTTAACGTTTCTTCCTTTCACATTTACCATTTCTCCTTCCTACTCTCCCTCACTTTCTCTCTCTAGAATGCCTCAAGTTGATTTAGAAACTCTAGTTTCTGCCTGTGCCGGCGGCGGCAGTAATGACCGGAAAATCACATGTGAAACTTTAGCAAATTCTAGTGAAAAGCCGGTAAAAGATGATATGGTTGAAGAACAAAAAGAGGCTGATTTTCCTCCAGAATCATTCTGGCTATCAAGAGACGCTGAATTCGATTGGGTTGATCGTAACGCTTTTTTAGAGCGTAAACAATCAACTAAAGGTATAGGTCCAAACACATCAACCTTGAACTTGAATTCACATCCCACTTCCAATTCGAATTCCCAGAGATTTTCTAAAGCTTCCATTCTTGGATTACCCAAAGCTCAAAAAAGTAATTTCGTCGTTGATTCGAAACGACGAACTTGTAAACCGACGAATATTCGTCTTTTTCCGACGAAACGGTCTGAATCAGCTATCAAAGCAGTGACAGAGCCGACTTCGCCGAAGGTTTCATGTATGGGAAGAGTCAGATCAAAACGTAGCCGTCGCCAAAAATCAACAATAAACTCCCAAAAAAGTGAAAGACATATTGAGAGAACACGAAGCACTGGAGATCGTAAAAAGAAGACCGGCTTCTATTCACGAATACTGTCAATATTCCGGTCCAGTAAGAATCATAAGAAACCGGTGAGGTCTAGTACGGAGAAAACACTGGGTTCTGAACCGGTAGTAATAAAACCGTTGAGAAAGAGCAAGAGCGTGAGTGCAGCACGTGATGTTCATGTAGTTGTTGAACCAATTTCTGAACCGGCCGGTTTAGGAGGGATGAAACGGTTCAAGTCTGGTCGGAGATCAGAATCTTGGGGAGCCGATGAAATCAAAGCTGTCCTTTAAAATAGTGGGTCCCAGATGAAGAAGTTGAACACGAAAAGTCTTATATGGTGGTTGGAACAAATTTTTGGAAAATTTTATTTTTTTTCCCTTTTTTGTCTTTTATAAACTTTTTTTTCCCTTTCTCTTTGTTTTTTTTGGACCTTTTTCAGTTGTACGAAGATGATTAGGGTTTACATTACATATATTGTACATACATAATATAGATTTCGTTTTGGAGTGAAGGCTTGTAAATTTTCCTGTTTATGTTAGTCAGATAATTACAATGGAAATGATTTGGAAATAGTACGCGTTAGACAAAGTTTCGGCAGAGTCTATAGTTTTGATTCAAACTTTAGCTTTGATTTAGACGTACTTGTTCTAAAATTTAATTTAATACGTATAAATTATTAATTTAAAACTCTATAATCTAAAATGAGTACAAGCTTTAAAAATTGGCTCCTCCTTTAATTTTTGTTATTGTTTTCTACTTCCATTTAAGAATCAGCAAATATCGAAGATGGCCAAGTTGTTTTATGGCCGTCTGCATCATTAAAAACAAAACACAAGGGCAAGATATTTTGGTTTGAGATCTACAATAAGGGCACCATGACTAATTAGAATTCTTTTTAAAAATATACATCTTATGTAAAATTCAGATTCATTGGGATTAAACTTAGGCAAATAATGATCAAGTTGATACATATGCGCGTAAATTTAGAGTAATGCCGATACAAAGAAAAGCTATAATGGTGCTCTTTCAATGGAAAACCTAACATCACAATGTGACATGTCATTGTCACGGGTTAAGAGAAGACTTTAGCAACTCCTTACTCGTGCGGCCTTAAGAACCGTTCTTAAGCAGCCTTTCACTCGAACTCTCTCTTAGAACTCAAGAGAAGAACTCTTAAAGAGAACTTAAGCTCTTATATTGATTACAAGATTGAGTTGTTGAGTGAGTTACAAATGAGGAGGGGACTCCTATTTATACATGGGTGGAGTCCCTTAAAGAATTATCTAGAACTTTGTGGAGAAACCCAAGATAGCTAGAGTTCCCTAGAGTTCTCTACATATCTCTAGAAGTTTCTAGAATAACTAGGGTTCCCTAGAGTTCTCTACATATCTCTAGAAGGTTCTATACTTCTCTAGAGTACAAGAGGGATTCCTACACAATCCTAGAGAATTCTAGAGAAATCTAGAAAGTTCCAGAGGTTAACCATATCATATATATACAATGAGCCTCCTTGGTGGCGATTATTTCGCATAGAGAACGCCACGTCATCCGCGCCTGTGACATTCTCCCCCACTTAGTCTCGCGACGCCCTCGTCGCGTCTTCGGCATGAAACTTCTCAAGCTGGTCGTAAAACTGCCAAAGAGCTTCCTCCGGCTCCCAACTTGCCTCGCTCTCGGGTAGCCCCTTCCACTTGATGAGGTATTCTCTTCGCGGCTTGCAATGTCTCTCACGAATGACTCGATCGGCAATGATGGTTTCAGCATCTCGATCGTAAGAGACCTTCTTCCCGATAGGCGCCCTCGTACTCTTGTTCCTTGTTGGATCATCCTCATCCCCGTGATATGGCTTCAGCATACTCACGTGAAACACGGGGTGTAACTTGAGTTTGGGAGGGAGCTCAAGCTTGTAGGCCACCTTGCCTACCTTCTTAAGAACTCTGAAAGGCCCCTCATATCTCCGGAGGAGACCCTTGTGCACGTCCTTATACCGAAGGACTTGGTGAAGCTTGGCCAAGACGAGGTCGCCCACTTGATATTCCACATGACGCCTCTTGTTATCTGCCCACTTCTTCATTCTCTTGGCTGCTTTTTGAAGACAAGAGCGTGCTAAGTCCGCCTCTTCATGCCAAGACTTGGCGAACTTGAACGCAGCTGGACTACGTCCCTTGTAACCCGAAGCAATCGCACTCGGAGTGAGTGGTTGCTGTCCCGTCACTATCTCAAACGGGTTTCTCCCGGTGGACTCACTTCGCTGCAAGTTATATGAAAATTGGGCAATATCAAGCAACTTAGCCCAGTTGGTTTGAGTGGTACTTACATAGTGCCGTAAGTAGAGCTCCAACAAAGCATTCACCCTCTCCGTTTGTCCATCAGTTTGGGGATGAAGGCTGGTTGAGAAGTTAAGCTCGGACCCTAATAGCTTGAATAACTCTGTCCAAAATCTCCCAGTGAAGCGCGGGTCTCGGTCGCTCACAATCGTCTGCGGCACTCCCCAATACTTGACCACGTGCTTGAGGAAAAGTTTTGCAGCTTCTTCCGCCGGGCAATGCTTCGATGCCGGGATAAACGTGGCATACTTGGAGAACCTGTCCACTACCACCATAATCGTTCGACACCCTTCGGACTTTGGCAAATTCACAATGAAATCCATAGAGAGACTCTCCCATGGTCGCTCCGGGATAGGTAGTGGCTCCAAAAGTCCCGCCGGTAAGTGATTTTCTACCTTGTCTTGTTGGCAAACAAGACAAGTCTTGACATAAGCCTCCACATCGTCGCGCATATTCGGCCAATAGTAGCGATCTTCCACCAATGCCATTGTGCAATGAATGCCAGGATGACCCGCCCATTTTGAATCATGGCATTCATGGATGATCTCCTTGCGTAACTTGCCATGTTGTGGTACATATATGCGTCGGCCCTTGGTGAAGAGTAGCCCATCCTCCCACCAGAATCTCCGCGTCTTGCCTTCTTGAGCATGTTGGCAAAGGGCCTTCGCGGTTGGATCATGTTGCAACCCTTCTTTAATGCGGTCGATCAGAGGACTCCCAGGGCTGCTTATGCTAGCAAGCTCCACCTTGCGACTAAGTGCATCTGCAACTGAGTTTGCCTTTCCAGGCTTATACTCCAGCACAAAGTCGAACTCTGCCAGGAAATCTTGCCAACGAGCTTGCTTAGGTGACAACTTCTTTTGTGTTTGGAAGTAGCTCGTGGCAATGTTGTCGGTCTTGACAACAAATGGCGTCCCCAACAGGTAGTGTCTCCAAGTACGAAGACAATGCACCACCGCGGTCATCTCCTTCTCTTGTACCGTGTAGCGCCGCTCCGTGTCATTTAACTTTCGACTCTCGAATGCTACCGGGCGTCCTTCTTGCATTAGCACCCCTCCAATGGCGAAGTCGGAAGCATCTGTGTGTACTTCATAAGGCTTGGAGTAGTCAGGCAGTGCCAACACCGGCTCTTTTGTAATGGCTTGCTTCAATTGATCGAATGCCGCCTGGCATTTCACCGACCACTCCCATCGGTTCCCCTTCTTAAGCAAGTCCGTGAGTGGTGTGGTGATCTTTGAGTAGTCACGCACGAACCTGCGATAATAGTTAGCCAACCCAAGAAAAGATCTTAACTCGGTTACCTTGGTCGGCGCCTCCCACTCCACGATAGCTCGCACCTTGTTAGGGTCCATTCGGACATGGCCGCCTCCTACGATGTGGCCAAGGAATGGGACTTCCTTTTGGGCAAATGAGCACTTTTCTTTCTTCACAAAGAGTTGGTTGTCCCTAAGGACTTGAAAGACTTGTCTCAAGTGCTCAATATGCTCTTCCAGCGTCCGGCTATACACCACGATGTCATCGAGATACACAACCACAAATTGATCAAGGAAGGGTTGTAGTACCTTATTCATCAATGTGCAGAACGTAGCTGGCGCATTTGTAAGCCCGAACGGCATCACCAGGAATTCATAGGCTCCATAGCGGGTCACACACGCCGTCTTTGGCACATCTTCCTCGGCGATCCGTACTTGGTAGTATCCAGAGCGTAAGTCCAGCTTGGTGAACCACCTTGCTCCCCCTAGCTGGTCGAACAAGTCAGCGATGAGTGGGATGGGGTACTTGTTCTTAATGGTGATTTTGTTGAGCGCCCTGTAGTCGATGCACATTCTCAGTGATCCATCGTGCTTCCTTTGAAAGAGAACGGGTGCTCCATATGGGGACTTGGATGGCTGGATAAACCCAGCGCTGAGTAACTCCTTAAGTTGCCTCCTCAATTCCTCTAACTCAGGAGGTGCCATGCGGTAAGGGGCCATGGCAGGCGGACGAGCTTCTGGCACTAGCTCGATCCGGTGATCAACTTCCCTCTTCGGTGGCAGCTTCTTCGGAAGTTCCTTGGGCATCACATCCTGAAAGGTGTCAAGCACTTGTGCCACTTCCTTGGGGACTTCTTCCTCTTGGCTTGATTCTTCACTCTTCAAGGTGGCAAGGATTGTCATCTCGCCCTTCTTCGCTCCCTTGGAGAGTTGCATAGCCGAGAGCATTCTCGGCGTGTTCCCCGCCATCCTCTTGACGGGTACGACACATTGACACCGTGTGTCGAGTATGCATAAGCAATCAGCGAATGGGATGACTAGGGCATTGATCCTGTCAAGGAAATCAAGACCAACTACAAAGTCGTAGTCATCGAGTGGAATTACCTCAATGGCTTCCCGTCCCTTCCATTGGCCTAGGCGGATCTCCACATCCTTTGCCACTCCACATGTCCGGATCTCCTTAGAGTTGACAGTCTTGAGCCATCCCGCTCCTTCCATCTTCACCCCTAACTCATTGGCAATCTCCTCCTTGATGAAGAGATTGGTCGCACCAGTGTCAACGAGTGCGCTCATGGACTTCCCCGCGACCTCTACATCCACGAACATTAGTCCCTTGTCCCCCTTGGCCTTGCGGGTCTTAACGGCGTTTAGCGTGCGCATGGCACCAAGGCGGATTTCCTCTCGCTCCTGGTCGCACTCCTTGGCGAGAGCGGTCAGCTTAGAGCGCTTAGGACACTCCCGTGCATAATGCGGCCCATCACATATAAAGCACTTGGGTGAGGGGCGATCCTTCTTTTGGCTGGTTTCACCTCCCTGGGCATGCTTCTCCTTGTTGAAGTTTGGCTTGTGGCTTGGCCGGCTCACGTATTTGCCCTTATCCTTATCCACTCCCCCACTAGATCCCTTGCCATGGGACTTGGACTCGGACTTGTCCACCTTCTTGAACTCGATCAAACTCTCAGCGGTGGACATTGCCTTCATGAGGTCTTGAACTCCTCGGCGTTGCAGCTCCATCTTCACCCATGGCTTGAGGCCGTCCATGAATTGGAAGAATGCCTCACTCTCGCTCAAGCTTGGGATTTGCAACATCAGCTCTGAGAAAGCTCTTACGTACTCCTTGATCTCGCCTTTTTGTTCAAGGCGTCGGAGCTTCGCCCGAGCTTCATCCTCTGCATACTCGGGGTAGAATTGCTGACGGAAGGCTTGTTGGAAATCCTCCCAAGTGTTGATAGGTGCTCCATAGCGGCCGTCACTCCGTCGACGCCACCATAACAAAGCAATGTCAGCTAAGTACATAGAAGCAGTACTTACCTTGGACGCATCGTCCACCATGCCGATTGCTCCAAAGTATTGCTCCATGTGCCATAAGAAGTTGTCGACATCCTTTGCCGACCTTGAGCCCTTGAACTCCTTGGGCTTTGGGGCATCCTGACGCGGTGCTAAGGGAGCAACAACGCCTCCCCTAGCGAGTGCTCGAAGCTCTCCCTCGAGCTTATCCATCCGTGCTACCAGAGACGTGAGCATAGCTTCCAGAGCATCATCCCGCTCGTCCCCGCGCTTGCTCAAGCTATCCATCGCAACATTAAGGGCTCCTTGCATCTCCTCCCGGAGGTCGTCCACCGTGGACTTTAGCTCCTCGATGCTTTCCTTGGTGCCTTCCAGGTCGTCTTGCATGCTCCCCATGGACTCCCGGAACTTAGACACCTCCCCCTCAATGGTGGACATTATGTCCTTAGAGCTTGCGCGGCCACGCTTCTCCTTCCTCACTTCCTCAACGTGAGTGACATCGGTTTCGGATGTGCCAGCCATGATCTCGGTTGTTTGCTTGGACGGAAACCGAGGCTCTGATACCACTTGTCACGGGTTAAGAGAAGACTTTAGCAACTCCTTACTCGTGCGGCCTTAAGAACCGTTCTTAAGCAGCCTTTCACTCGAACTCTCTCTTAGAACTCAAGAGAAGAACTCTTAAAGAGAACTTAAGCTCTTATATTGATTACAAGATTGAGTTGTTGAGTGAGTTACAAATGAGGAGGGGACTCCTATTTATACATGGGTGGAGTCCCTTAAAGAATTATCTAGAACTTTGTGGAGAAACCCAAGATAGCTAGAGTTCCCTAGAGTTCTCTACATATCTCTAGAAGTTTCTAGAATAACTAGGGTTCCCTAGAGTTCTCTACATATCTCTAGAAGGTTCTATACTTCTCTAGAGTACAAGAGGGATTCCTACACAATCCTAGAGAATTCTAGAGAAATCTAGAAAGTTCCAGAGGTTAACCATATCATATATATACAATGAGCCTCCTTGGTGGCGATTATTTCGCATAGAGAACGCCACGTCATCCGCGCCTGTGACATCATACTGTTGGGTAGGTGTTACACCTAGTGATCTAGGTAGTGGAAAATAAGTACATCTATCCATACTTCCGTTTTTTTCTTTCTCCCGTGATCAAACTCGAATAGCTATGGAAGGCACCAATTATCAGGTGGAATAGTTGAGGTACCATAAATTGATTCATTTTTTTTTTTAATAAGAAATAGAAGACAAAAATATATGAGATAAAGGGAAGTAAAATGAACGATAAAACTTAAAAGGAAATAAAAAAGATACATTAGCGAGAAGGAAATAAACAATGGGTTACAGCAGTTAGGGAGGAACCATACAGTCTGTTGAGGCAGAACTGAGACTTAGCACATGAGTTTGCGTCTTCCACGTCGGTGTATTATTTAACAAATACAGCACTATACAATTAGTTAAGTACAACTTGAGGAAATAAAATCAATGGAACTCAGTTTGAATGATTAGAGACTTAATATTTATTGGAGTTATATACAACAAAAGAATCAAATCAGGTGATGGGATACATATTTTAGTCTCCAGATAAAGATTGGTTTCATCTCTCATGTACGCACTACGAAGTATGAATACTTCATTGTGTTTCTTGGTTCCTTTTTACTTTCTTTAACCATCCATGTCCGATACTTAGAATTGGGTAAATAAATTTTCAAACGTTGCACCTTGGAGGTGTGGCCCAGAGACGACCGAACGAGTGTTTACAAGTTATGGACCGAGGTAAACAACAAGATCACCGAAGCAAACGATCGAGGAATAGAACTTAAGTGCACCTCGGTGGAATATAACCTCGGTCACTCGACGAGCTCGCGTCTCCGAGGTCAACAACCCAAGACTCGGTGAATAGGCCTACTCCCAGCGAAGTGCTCTCCCCTTATTTCGGCCCACTTACCCCACTATCAAGGAGGTTGAGACGTGGACAGCTAAGTGAAAGACGTGGGAATCATGGCCAAAACTCCTTGTATTCATTAGTCTATAAATAGCTCTTCATTTTACAATGTAACTATTCAGAAATATATATAGAAACTCTGCCAAATTTTGTACTCAATCTCATATACTGAAATTTCGTTTACTTATTCGCAATTTCGTCTATTCTTGTTATTATTTCGACTTTGATACTTTGATTTGCTTGCATTCTCGACTCAAATTCGATTTGTAGTCTAAAATCAGTTTAGGCCAATATAAATTGACACCGTCTGTGGGGAATACAAGCATCAACACTTTGTTTCAGACTTGAACGTTCTTTTCGTTCGAATTCTTGTTCCGACTTGAAAAAATGGCTAACAGTGATGGAAATTCCGTTGAACCCTAGTCAACTCCCGACGGACAGACTCGTGTTCATGCGAATCCAAACCCCAATGAACCTATAATACCACTAGTAGCGGATTATTCCTCTTCGGGGTCCAATGATGCTTTTCAGGCATTCGTCGTTCGAACTCTAAAAGCTCTTCAGGCCCAACAAGCCGAGTAGATAATCATTAACTCTGAATTTCGTGCCTTATTGGAGGCAAGAAATAATTTTACTCCAAATGGAACTCCACCCGTGGCTCCAAGTGGGGCATCCCGACTTTCGTTCCTACGGGCGCGACAACAAGGGGACCTCCCAATGGGGCCACGTCTAGGGGTTCGGGCAAAATGCCTTATACAATGCCATACTTTGGAACGATTTCCAACGTGGCTGAGACTAGCTCTTCGGTGGATGTTGAAAAATTGAGCAAAGAAATCGAGGCCCGAGTCGAGGCACGAGTGGAGAAACGGCTCGAAAGCGTCCCCGGAGTGACGAAGACCAAAAAAATGCTCGATATAGAAAAGTACAGGCAATTGCCCTATAAGCCTGAGGCTGCTCCAGCGCCAATCCCCAAAACATTCAAAATTTAGTTTTTGAAAAAATATGATGGAACCACCGAACCCGTTGAGCATGTGACCGAGTTCATGTCGATGGTCTTGTGGAATGATTTATCAGAAATAGAAAAGGAGTCAATGTTCTTGAAGAAGTTTGGTGAATCTTTGAAGAAATGAGCATTATGTTGGTATATGCGTTTGCCCGCGGGGTCTATCTCCAATTTTCATTAATTGGTTGATGCATTCATCAAGGCTCACACTGCGCGCAACAAATCCTCCAAAGGAAGGAGGACATCTTCGAAGTCAAGCAGCGGCCCGGAGAGCCCATCAAAGATTTCCTCGAGCATTTTCACGCCGAGCGGATGGAGTTGCCTGCTATGGATGACACTTTGGCCATCATGGCGTTCGAAAAGAACATCAATGTTCATAACTCCGAGGCTGCCGCCGAATTAAGGAAGGAGCTCCAACAATACTAAACCTTAACGTGGGATGACTTGCATAATAGGGCATATACCAAAATAAGATTGGAAGAAGCTGAATGGAAGGCTATTGGTCAAAGCTCTAACTATAAGAATCGATATGAATCCTGATATCGCGCCGAGGCGCCACGAGGAAATTCAAAGGGTAGATATGAGTTGTACACTTCGCCGAGGCAACATGTTAGCCAAGGCTTGGAAATCAGCACGTTGGCCAACGGCTCGGTGGGAAAATCTATTCCAATACAAACCAAAGAAACACCTCGAGCCCAGCTCTAGTTTCCAAGAATAAGGAGTTACCTCGGATCCCAGATTATAATTTTAACATATCGACCTCGGAGTTAGTCAATGCCGTGAAGGGGACGACTGGAGTAAGGGTACCGAAGGACATGAGGACCCCCGCGGATAAGAGAGACCAAAGCTCTGCATCTCGAGGTGGTGCATTTGTTGAGGAAGGGTTTGTTGGCGGAATTTCTCACGGATAAGGGAAAGGAAAATTATGCGAAGAACCGAGGTGATGGTCAACCACCGAGGGCGCCACCCTCTGAAAGAGTTGCGAATGTAATTACTGGGGGATCAGAAGTGAATGGTGTGAATTTCGTAGTTGCCAAGAGATTTGCAAAGTTGCCAATAATAATGGAGAAGAGGACACGAGTTGGAGGCTCGGGAAGAGAAATAGTATTTGACGATGATGACTGTGATGCGATGATGTTTCCCCATCATGATGCTTTGGTCATCATGCTGAGGATCAACGACTCAGACATTAAATGGGTATTGATTGACCCCGGTAGCTCTATCAGCATAATCAGCTATGGGGCTTTCAAGAAAATGTGGTTGAAGGACGAGTTTACCCTAAAAGCAACCTTATTGACTGCTTTCAATAACTCAACCAAAAAATGTTGGGGGAAATTACGCTCAACACGTATGCTGAAGAGGTTGTCAAGGAAACATTATTTCAAGTTATGCCTGAGGATATAGCATATAATGTAATCCTCGGGAGACCATGGATCCATTCTATGGAAGCTGTTCCATCCACTCTCCACCAAGTCATCAAATTCCCAACCCCATGGGGAATTCGTTTGATTAAGGGGGAGCAACGAGTAGCGAGGGAGTGCTATTCAGTTGCGTTAAAGAGTGGAGTCGTTCCGTCAGGACCAAAAAAAAAAGCAATCAACACAACTTGGGTCTAACAAGGAGGGAGAGTTGAGTCCTCCAGACGATCCCCGAGGAGAAATTGAAAAGATCCCGGTGTGTATCCAAGAACCTCGGAAACAAAAAGCTGAGGATTTAACCAGCGAAGAGTTGGAATCTTTCACGTTGTCGAAAGACTTCACAGCAAGGAAAGTGTTCGTCGGCTCGGAGTTGGACCTGGATTCGAAAAAGCTATAATTGAAGTTTTGAAGTCCAACGATAGTTGCTTTGCTTGGTATTATTCAGATATGGTCGGCTTCGATCCAGAGATCATGATTAATAAGCTGAATATGGATCCACATTTTACCCTGGTAAAACAAAAGAAAAGGCCGCACGCCGGTGTCAAAAAGAAAGCCATCGAAGATGAGACCATGAAGCTGCATGAGAATGGCTTCATAAGAGAAGTCAAATACCCCGAGTGGTTGGCCAATGTTGTAGTTGTGCCCAAGAAGAATGGAAAATGTAGAATGTGCGTGGATTACACAGATCTAAACAAAGCTTGCCCCAAAGATTCTTGTCCTTTGCCACAAATAGATATGTTAATAGACTCCACAGCGGGACATAAACTATTAACCTTCTTAGACACTTATTCGGGGTATAATCAGATTCTCATAGACCCAAAGGATGAAAAAAGATCATTTATCACTAACCAAGGTACATTCTGCTACAAGATGATGCCCTTCGAGCTCAAGAACGCCGGGGCAACATATTAAGGCTTAGTGTGTCGCATGTTCAGAGACTACATTGGAAAATCTATGGAAGTATACATAGATGACATGCTGATTAAGTCTGTTCTTGTGGAAGACCATTTGAGCCATTTAAGGGAAGCCTTCGTTATCTTAAGGCAATACAACATGAAGCTGAATCATGAGAAGTGCGCCTTCGGCGTAGGTTCGAGAAAATTTTTGGGTTTCATAGTCTCTGAACGAGGAATCGAAGCTAAGCCAGAAAAAATCAGAGCAATTGAAGAAATCCCCGATGAGCTAACCGGGGTGAAAGAAGTTCAGCACTTAACTGGTCGAGTCACTATCATGAGTAGATTCATCTCGAGGCCATTAAAGCGATGCCACAAATTCTTCTGAGTTCTAAGGAAGAATAATAAATTCGAGTGGACACCGGAGTGTAAAGAGGCGCTGAGGGAATTAAAACGCTATTTGGCTAACGCGCCGCTGCTCGCCAAGCCAAAGGATGGAGAGACTTTGTTGGTTTATCTGGCCGTGTCCGAGGTGTCAGTGAGCACTGTGTTGGTTCGAGAGGAGGATGGCAAGCAGCAGCCCATCTATTTTGTAAGCAAGACGCTCCTCGACGATGAAACCAGGTATCCATATTTGGAAAAGTTAGCACTTGCTTTAATTGTTACTGCTCGAAAACTACGATCTTATTTTCGATGCCACCCAACAGCGGTAGTTACCACCTTCCCCTTAAGGAGTATATTGCAAAAACCGGAGTTATCAGGAAGGTTGTCTAAATGGGAAGTATAATTAAGCGAGTATGATATCACCTACCAACCCTGAACAGCCATCAAATCCCAAGTCTTAGCGGATTTCGTGGCTGACTTTAGCGTTAGAGTCCTACCCGAAGCTGAAAGGGAGAATTCGATGTCGAAGGGATCGACTTCGGGAATATGGGTATTTTACACTAATGGGGCGACCAACTCTAAAGTATCGGGGTTAGGAATAGTCTTGGTAGCACCAACCGGGGAGAAGGCTAGGCATTCGGTTTGGTTCAAGAAGATAACGAACAACGAAGCTAAATATGAAGCAGCTTTAGCAGGCTTGGAATTGGCCAAAGAAATGGGGGTGGAAAGAATCGAGTTGAGATGTGATTCACAATTAGTGGTGAACCAAGTGCTCGGAGAATATTCGGCTCTATGCAACAATTCTTTGCCCGAGCACAAAACATCTTGGATCAGTTCCAAGAGTGGAAAGTCAAGCAAGTACCTCGAGAAGAAAACACAGAGGCCGATGCCTTAGCTAATTTGGGTTCGGCTGTGGAAGAAGGATACTCGGGGACTGATTCAGTTGTTCGATTTCTCTCTGCACAAATGAAGGAGATGAAATTAGAGGTTAACTTAGTGGATCACAAGTGGGATTGGCGAAATAAGTTTATCTCTTATTTTGAATCAGGGACTTCTCCCCCCGATTAGAGAGAAGCAAGGAAATTGAGGACCCAAGCAGCCTCATACTTGATGATTTCGGGAAAGCTATATTGAAGAATGTACAGCGGCCCGATGGCCAAATGCTTGGGTCCGGATGAAGCCAGATATGTAATGATGGAGGTACACGAAGGCGAGTGTGGAAATCACTCGGGGGGGAAATCCTTAGTGCGCAAGCTACTTCGAGTTGGGTATTATTGGCCCACTATCAGCGCAGATGCAAAAGCCTTCGTGAAAAAATGTGATAAATGCCAGCATCATGCCTGAATGATTCATCAGCAGG
The DNA here is from genome assembly GCA_029990575.1 of Petunia axillaris subsp. axillaris. Lineage (NCBI taxonomy): Eukaryota > Viridiplantae > Streptophyta > Magnoliopsida > Solanales > Solanaceae > Petunia > Petunia axillaris. The sequence goes on from JARKNS010000005.1 coordinate 127,621,749, forward strand.
CTGAACCTCTACATTCGGTAGTGTCGCCATGGCCCTTTATGAAATGGGGAATGGACATCATTGGTCCATTGTCGAAAGGCAAAGGTAGTGTTCGATTTATCCTTGTATTAACCGCCTATTTCACAAAATGGGTAGAAGTAGGGGCTTTCACCGAGGTTAAGCAGAAGGAGGTGATTGATTTCATAAAAAAGAACATCATCTACAGGTTTGGTGTCCCGAGGGAAATCACTTGTGATAATGGCCCATATTTCATAGGGGCGGCTATCACTGATTTTCTTAAACAGTGGGGAATAAAACGGATAGTATCAACCCCTTATCATCCAAGTGCCAATGGTCAAGCTAAATTCTCGAATAGAGTGATAATTGAAAATCTCAAGAAACTGCTTAATGAAGCAAAAGGTCCTTGTCTCGAAGAGTTGCCGCGGGTGTTATGGGCAATGCGAACAACAGAGAAGAACAACACTGGTGAAACCCCTTTCTCTCTTACCTATGTCATGGACTCACTTATCCCCGTGGAAGTAGATGAACCAAGCCTTCGGTACGCTCACACCACCGAAGATGCAAATCAACAAGCCATGCGCATAGAATTGGATTTACTTGAAGAAAAAAGGGAATTAGCTTTGGTTCGGCTAGCAGCACAGAAAAGACAAATCGAAGCATATCTTTATAGAAAGGCCAAACTTAGAGATTTTAAAGTTGGTAACTATGCATTAAATACCTCGAACCAATCAACCAAGGAGAAGAATGGTGGAAAGCTTATTGTGAATTGGGAATGACCCTATAAAGTTAAGGCAATTGTTGGAAAGGGGTCCTATCAAATTGAAGATTTGGAAAGCAAGGCCGAACCCTTAAATTGGAACATCTTCAATTTGAACCGGTACTACTTCTAACATCGAGGTAAACATTCCTTGATTGCTTAAAGTTCACCTACAGCCTCGAGCCGAAAAGCGCTCCAAAGGCTTTGGTCGAATAATTTTAACTTACTCCTCGTTTTACCTTGCTTGACCTTTTCAGGAAGCGGATAAGACGATCTTTAGTGCTCGGATCTTCATCAAGATTCACATCCGAACACTGGGGGGAATGAGGAGCGGGGTGCAGTCGAGGTCAGCTTTGAACCTCACCCACCGAAGTCTATCTATTAGACAATCGGGGACTAACGCCCGAGGAATAGATTAGCGTTTTGTAATTTCGCCCGATAGTGGAATATTTTTAACTCATTTTTGTGCCTTAGTTTTACTTGAACTAGGCCCTATGTAAAAGCCAATTTCGGCTCGTTGATATCATCAATGAAATAAACTTGATTCAATATCTCTTTGTTTCTGCGATCTTACATACCGACGTTATTTCTTATATGTATAGGCTCGGGGATGATACGTCGTTCCAAGTTTGCATCGACATTGTATAAAGTAAGTATTGCAAGAAAAATTACACTAAAGTGTTCGGCCGAAATTTTAAGGCAAAATAAAAGGCTAACACTTGGGGTAAAAGAAGACGAAATTCATTCAAGCATTAAACCCAAAGGCACTAAGAACATCATAAGCCCGAAGGCTATCATAGTCATTTACATAAATAGGCTCGATGGCCATCACCAAAAACAAAAAGATAAAAATAGGAATGCTATGCTTCGGGTCCACCTCCCTCCTCGGAGGTCCCATCATCTGTACCCACGGTGTCTTCTTCACCCTCATCTTCTTCATCCTCTTCGTCTTCGGCCTCATCATCGCCCGAGCCTTCACTTGAAGGAAGTTCATCAATCATAGCTTAGGCTTTAGACGCATTATCCTCGGCTTTAGCAATCTCATCCTCCAAGTTAAGCTCACCAGCTCGGCACTGCTTGAGCAGCTTCAACCGAGATTTGATGACAGCCCAATGTTTATCCAGCTCCGCCCTTTTAGCTCTGATATTGGCTTTCTTCTTTCGGTCAGCTACTCCATCTCGGAGCAGTTTAACTTCGGTCTCAAGGGTCGGGATCTTTGAGCTCTGACCCTCCAGCCTTGAATTTCGAGCACATGTTACTTCAACTGCTCGTGGTGCTTGTGGGCCTCTTCCATGAATTTATTCTTAACCTCGGCCAACTCACCACCTAGCCTGATGATTTCAGCATCCAGCCTCGAGCGCTCTACTTGAAAACCATCACTAAGAGCTTGTATTTTCGCCTCGAAAGTGGCTGCTGCTTCGCAAATCGGAGCGGGACTTTGACAATTGAGCTTTTAGTCGGTGATTTGAGCATTGAAGCTATCCCTCTGCTTGTCCCAAGCACTGCAACACGTTGAACCTCTTCATACCTTACGGTCTCGAGTTCAACAGCCCTCAGTGATAGAATGAAACCCTGAGCAAATATTTTCAAGGGATTAGAGTAAATAAACACCCAAACAAAAGGAGACTGAAAAGCGGTAATGCTTACCCTAAGAGTGCTTGCAGCAAGAGTAGTGGCTAATTGAGCTAGAGGAAATTTTGAACAGTGGCATCCTCTTTCTGTCCGAGCTGGGGCATGAGACTTAAAATGTCTCTGCGAGAACTCTCTAAGAGGTTCGACGAAGTTGATACCTCGAGTTTTCTCAAAGACCCCTCCGAGGTCGAAACTCTTACAGGCTCAGATTGTGCTCGAGAAGCGCTAGCAGCTGTTCCTCCTTCGGCGGCAGAGGCCCCAATTTCTCCAACTTTAGCTTTGCCCTTGGCCTTGGCAATGGCTGCATTGGAGTCATGCTTTAAACCTTCAAGATCCACTACCTCCACTTCCCTACGGGACTCCAAGTCCTCGGTGCCCTCGTTGATGGGCTCGTCGACCAATCCCCAGCGCCGCTTCACAACAACCTCGGGCCTGGGGGGAAGTTATTACCTCGGTATGAGGGCGAACCGAGCGGGAAGACTTCTTTGAAGTTACCCTCTTTCTTTTTGAACCTACAGAGGACGACATAGAAGGTTTACGAATATCAAAATGAGGAAAAAGTGGATGTGCAAGTAAAATGACCAAGGAAGGTGTCTTAAGGTCCCCTGGCCCAAAGACCCCTTCAAAGACTGGGAAATCTTCGAGGACTTAAGTTCATTCAAATCCCCAACGAGATTCGCCACTGAGGCTGAATCATCATCGGAGTCGGTATCCTCTTCATCTTCCTTTTTCCCTTTTCCTTTTCCTTTTTTGTCCTTCTTCCTTTTGACTGCTCGGTTGGGAAGACCTGGCGCAAGAAGGAAAGCTTAGCAATAAAAAAGGAAGCCTCGAACGCTGCCCTTGACACGAAATCATAATAATGACTTACCGTGCCTCTTACATGCCCAACCGTTGCTAGCATCCATGTCCATCCAAGACCGAATAGGACGTTTACGAACTTTGGTCACAGCTTTGACCTATTCGGACAAACCTTCAGGAGGGATGAAATCAACCTTATCGGCTACAAGTAAGGAAACAAACCAGAATAAAGTCAGATAATAGTAAGAAGCAGGAGTATTAACCGAGGATAATGATGAACAATAAAGTACTTACGTGTCTTATTCCATTTCTCTGGAAATTCAGGCTCGGTGGATAAAACGCTAATCTCCAAAAGGATGTAACGATCGCACCAGCCTCGGTCCCCATGATCCTCACTTTTGGTAAGAATCGCGTACTTACCTTGGTTGTTCAAAGCCACAACCCCGGCCTTGTGAAAGTATGGGTAATAAAGAAAGATGAGATGTTGAAAGGTGAAATCTACCTTGGCTTTTTTACTCAGCCAATCCAAGCACTGCACAACCTTCCAAACACCGGGGCCCAGTTGAGCCAAGCACAAGTTGTATGTTCGGAAAAATTCATCGATTACCCTATGGAAAGTGAGCGAGAACCCGATAGTGAATGGGTAGGTGTATGCAAAGGACAATCCTTCAATATGATCGCAACATCTGCTAGTTGGATCGGGAATAATAACTCTCACTTGGGGCTCAAATTAGCACTCATTTCGGATCAATGCCATATGAGCTTGAGTGAGGCATGTGGGTGTTGTTTGTACCGGCACATTCCTATTCAACTCTTGCTGGTCGGCCATTTGGATTTGTAGTTTTAGATCCTTTTCGGTATTAAAGCTCAAGGGGATGATATGGTGAGGTTTGAGCTCCTGCTCAAGGGGAATTCTTAGAGGTTTTTTGTTAGGGCCCGAGGGTCCAGCTTCAGCAGCATGCCCACCCTCAGTGCTGGCAAATTCAGCCCCGGTCTCTGTAGTGGCATCGATCTCATCCTCTTCAGCTTCAACGTCATCACCCTCGACGTCAGTCTTGCCCTCAGTGTCGTCATCACTATCGTCATCTCCCTCGACAACTTTATCACGACTAGCGGTCTGTTTGCGCCGCCTCAAACCCCCCATTTGTGACGTAGCCTCCTCTTCGCCTTCCATTGAACTGACGATATTCAGTGGTTGAGGCAGTTTTTCTAACTCCTCTCCGACGATCATGGTGTTGGTGGGAGGAACTCTCAACTCTGAAGAGCTACTAGAACCTTGAATAGAGTGTGTAGCAGACATGGTGGTGGTGTAGAATTTGATCTTTCGAAAACAAAGGAATTATTGTAACCCTTTCAATGGCTTTGGAGTTCCTCTCTTTACTGTGGATGGGTAAAATTGCAAGTGGGGAAGAAGGTTTCAAGTGAGAGTATTTATAGGCAAAGGGTCATCATTGCCAAAGCATTGGGAAGAACAATTGAAAAGGTGTGACCGTTTAAAGCTAATCAACGGTCACCACGTAAGCCGCAATGGGAAGCTGAAGTGATTGAATTGTTTTAAATTCCTTGACGTATATTTCGCCGCATCACTCTCCCACTCAATTTCATTCCACTCCTCTGTAACTTCGGCACTTGTCCGAGGAGTTGGGGGACTATCTGTATTTGGTAAAAATCGATTTGCAGACGTGGCACCTCGGTGGTGTGGTCCAGATGTGACCGAAAGGGTGTTTGAAAGTTATGGACCGAGGTAAACAACAAGATCACCGAAGCAAAGGATCGAGGAACAGAACTTAAGCGGCACCTCGGTGGAATGTCACCTCGGTCACCCAACGAACTCGCGTCTCCGAGGTCAACAACTTAAGCCTCGGTGAATAGGCCTACTCCCAGTAAAGTGCTCTCCCCTTATCTTGGTCCACTAACCCCACTATCAAGGGGTTTGAGACGTTGACAGCTCAATGGAAGACGTGGGAATCATGACCAAAACTCCTTGTATTCATTAGTCTATAAATAGCTCTTTATTTTACAATATAACTATTCAGAAATATATATAGAAACTCTGCCAAATTTTGTACTCAATCTCATATATTGAAATTTCGTTTACTTATTCGCAATTTCGTCTATTCTTGTTATTATTTCGACTTTGATACTTTGATTTGCTTGTATTCTCGACTCAAATTAGATTTATAGTCTAAAATCAGTTTAGGCCAATATAAATTGACACCGTATGTGGGGAATACAAGCATCAACACTTTGTTTCAGACTTGAACGTTCTTTTCGTTCGAATTCTTGTTCCGACTTGAAAAAATGGCTAATAGTGATGGAAATTCCGTTGAACCCCAGTCAACTCCCGACGGACAGACTCGTGTTCATGCGAATCCAAACCCCAATGAACCTATGATACCACCAGTAGCGGATTATTCCTCTTCGGGGTCCAATGATGCTTTTTAGGCATTCGTCGTTCGAACTCTGAAAGCTCTTCAGGCCCAACAAGCCGAGTAGATAATTATTAACTATGAATTTCGTGCCTTATTGGAGGCAAGAAATAATTTCACTCCAAATGGAACTCCACCCGTGGCTCCAAGTGGGGCATCCCGACTTTTGTTCCTACGAACTACGAGGTATCAATACTTCATTGTGTTCCTTGGTTCCTTTTTTACTTTCTTTAACGATCCATGTCCAATACTTAAAATTGGGTAAATCGATTTTCAAACTGGCACCTTAGAGGTGTGGCCCAGAGGCGACGGAACGAGTGTTTGCAAGTTATGGACCGAGGTGAACAGCAAGATCACCGAAGCAAATGATCGAGGAACAGAACTTAAGCGCACCTCGGTGGAATGTAACCTCGGTCACCCAAAGAGCTCGCGTCTCCGAGGTCAACAACTCAAGCCTCGGTGAATAGACATACTGCCAGCGAAGTGCTCTCCCCTTATTTCGGTCCACTAACCCCACTATTAAGGGGGCTGAGATGTTGACAGCTCAGTAGAAGATGTGGGAATCATGGCCAAAACTCCGTGTATTCATTAGTCTATAAATAGCGCTTCATTTTACAATGTAACTATTCAGAAATATATATAAAAACTTTGCCAAATTTTGTACTCAACCTCATATATTGAAATTTCGTTTACTTATTCGCAATTTCATCTATTCTTGTTATTATTTCGATTTTGATACTTTGATTTGCTTGTATTCTCGACTCAAATTCGATTTGTAGTCCAAAATCAGTTTAGGCCAATACAATACTCACGTGGAAATGACATTATGTAGGCATTGTTAGGATTGCTATTTACGATTTAGTAAGTGTTTATTAGTGTACTTAACTTTTAGCCACAATTTAAAAAGTAGGAAGAGATCTGCCTTCATCTCCGCTGTTTTTTTCTTTTTTTTTTTGGAAAAATTCAGGACATTTTATATTTACGTTTAGTTCATTAAAATTTCAAGACATTGTGTTCTTATGTTTAGTACATTAAAAACTTCAGGACATCGAGTCCTTAAGTTCAGTAGTAATTATTGGTGCACTTCACTATATTTTAAGCTGTGATCAAATTTTAAATACATTACAAATATTGATTTAACCCTTAAATAGTGACACTAAGAGTGTCTACTGGTGTATTTTTTTTTTTAGTGTATTAATCCGCATTCATGTTGCATAAGGCCATTAAACAAGACGTTCTTGCCAAAAATTTGTCTTTTATTAAGATTTGAAGTCAAGACCTCTGATTAATAGTGGAGAAATCTCATCTCTCCCGCAATATATTCTTATCATGTTTGTCCTCGTGAAATATTTATTGATTGAAGAGACAATAATTTGAATTAAATCTTAATGTTGTAGTCTTTTAGCCACTGTTTTAGTTGGAACATTTTCAAATCGGAGTTTCATGAATTTGAATTTGGTGGTCTTCTGACCACTGTTATTCAGTAGGTTTGGTAGGTTAGATAAAGAATGAGAAAACAACAAGCAAAGACAATTATCTAGTCGTACATGCTTTTGACATTAAGTGGTGGTTAGATGGAAAGAAATGGCATTTATAAATCATTATAATCTTTCCAATTTCTGTTTTGGATAAAGGTGGTCGAAATAACAGCTAGCCTATAAAGTGTAAAACAAGTTTTCCTCTACTGAAATATTACTTTAGAATTTAACTGTTTTTCCCCTCAAGATTCTCTAATTATTTTCAGTGTGAAATCATTTCAAGCATCTTAAAACTCCATCAGTTGCAATTATTTTCATGAAAAAGTCTACTATCTCTTTATTCGCCTTGTTTTTTCGTTCTTATTTTCTAGAGTTTGTGCTTCTATATATTGACATTTTTCTTTATTTTATACTTTCTACGGATTGGCCATGACAATAACTAATTACGTGAAAGGTTGTATCCCAAAAAGATAAATTGCGTATGGTATGGTTTTCAAGGGAATTGAAGAAAATGGCTACTTTTGTTATTCTTTTTTTAGATGAAGAATTTCGTTGATTGGAGGTAGGGGTTTGCAAAACCGAACAGGTACCGATAACTCAATTGCTACTGTTAATGATAAGTATAATGGTATCTGTATAATGGTATATCGGTTCGTTAATGGTATTGACTTCTAATACCGATAAGATATTGGTACGGTAACTATATATCTATATATTTTTATCTTTACCATACTAATAACCGATAAGATATTTTATATATTTTTATATATTTTATATTATTTATTCTTAATATATTAATCATTTTAAGTTTTAATTTAGTACAACTTTTGTTAATAGGTTAAACTTCAACTATTATTGCTATTGGTAGCCATTACTCTTTATAAGGTCTCGCCTATTTTATACGTTTGACTCTACTCCTAGGCTTCCAATTTCGGGTCATCAAACTCTTTAGTTTTTTTAAATCATTTTGACATAATTAGTCTTTAATTTTTGTTCTCTATACTTTAAGATTAAGATTTGTCCAAGTGGACAATGTAATTGAATCTTTGTGATTTAGTATCAGCTTGTATTTCTTATTATTCCGTACTAGTTGATGGTTGCTTGGAAGCCTCCTATGCAGCGGTACACTAATACGACCATTGAGAATTCGCCCGTCTCTTTGGTGGTACAAGTAATATCGGTTACCGCACCGTTAACTACCGAACCGTTAAGAATCGATAACCGATCTACCGATAGCTTATCGGTACGGTATTAGTTTTACATAATTACATACTGTAACCGATATGCCGCTAACGATAAGCTAAAACTCAAACCGTACCGACCCATAAACACCCCTAATTGGAAGGTTGAGGTCAAACTATTGATTATTAGAGTCGTGATTCATGTATCTTTTTTACTTTACCCCTTTAAAAAAATGACATAATCTTTTGTTTGTACATCTTTTAAAGAATTACATAATTTTAAATTTGAAAAATAATTATTAAGAGTGTTGTTGTTTTGATGATTGACAAACAAATGACCTGGTAAAGAACTTAGTCCAAAAAGATCATAAGTTGCAAATCCATGCAGTACTAGGAAAACTTGACGTGTGCAGGTTTAATTATCCTAGTCAATAAAGAGTTCATGTCTGGGTTGTCTCTATGAAGTGTGAATATAGAGTTGGTGTTATACAAGGAGTATATCACAGGAGATCTTCTCTTACTATAATTGAGAAGATTCCTAGTGATAAACTACTAGGGTTTCATGTACCCTATAAAAGCAAGTAGTTGAGGCAGCCACTATTCATTCATTCATCATGAGAGTTGAGAACAAATACAAGGCGAATCAGTCATTGATTGTGAGTGAGTAGATAACAGCAAACAATCTTTGAAGAACTGTGTGATTATTCAGTTTATAGAATAGGTTCTTTATTGTTGTTGTCGTGTAAATTTGAGTTTAATGTATTACATATTTTGCTTAGTCTGAGAAGCATTGTTTTAGGTAAAACTTTTGAGAATAACTTGTAAAAGCTAGAGTTTAGCTTTAAGCGTGATAGGGTCTAGAGTGTAGCCCTTTGGTTACAGAGTTTTTAATCTAAAACCTGCTCATTGTGTTAGTGAAAATGGTTTTAAAATCTCAGAGTGTGCGTCGTGATTTTTCTCCCTTGAGCAAGGAGTTTTCCACGTAAAAATACTGTGTTCTTTACCTTCAGTTTATTTCTGTGCTTGTTGTGTGTTGAGAAGAACTTACACAAGAACCCGATTCTTGTGATATAGAGTTAAGTTCTTAAGCGAAAATTGAAGGACACTATTCCAACTCCCTTCTAGTGTTCTGAATAGGTACACTGCGTACAACAATAATATAACTCCAAGCTTCTAACTTTACCTTTAAAATAAGATGATTTATTATCACATAAATATTTATGACTACTTACTTTTATCATAAGTGTAAAAAAAAAAATCTTACATTCACTTTATGACAAGTAGATTATGGCAAATAAATTTGAATAGAATGAATAGTAGTATATCTGACAAGAATAGTAGTGACCAAACCATTTGGTTCTGCATTAATTGTGGCTGAAAATTGTAGGAGAACATAAGGGTTCAACTTTTCTTGTTAATATAGGTCCTAGTACTACTCCAGTACTCACTAGCTAGCGTGTTAAAATTAAAATGAAAAGTGAGGGAGGAATTAAATAAGAAGACCATCCAGAAATAACTTGAGAATTAGTTCTTCATATAGGAAACTTGAGATGCATGTTTTGATTGAAAATTTCTATCAAGTGATTATACCAGAGCATTCTAAATATTATGGGGGAAGCTACAACTCAATTACTCTAATACATCAAGGGGTCGTCCGGTTGATAAATTATCTGCGCATGTATGAACACTTAATACAGATATTAGTAATGTGGGCATAAATAATGCGGGTATTAGTAATACGGATATTTATAATATTGTATTAGTAATGTAGGTATTAACTTTGCATATATTATAACATAGGGACTATTTTTTGAATCATTAATATATTACAAATTAATATACAATGTTATAATTTAAAATATTTAGTTACTCCTTAAATATAATTTAAAAATATCCTTATTATTATGAGGGTTAATTTTATTATTTTAAATTTAATACCTATATTGCTAATACACACATTACTTATTCCACCTTCTACCCCGTATAAAGTAATACAGAGATTCCCGCATAACCTATGCGGGTATTAGTTATGCAGAATATATAAAAGCGCAACCAAAAATTGCACTAATTTTATACCAAGTATTAAAATTTCTCCAAACCAACCAAACATGGTACTAAATTTATGCGTGCTTTTGTGTGGGTATTACTGTTATGCAGAAGCAACCGAACGACCCCCAAATGTATTAATCACTACTAAATAATTTCCATTTAGCCAGGGCTTTTTAGCCATACCGAAATCAACCACGAAAACTAGCACACCAACGAAGTGAAAGAGTCAAAGTAGATTTCAAGTATCTTAGTGGAGAGTCAAAGTAGATTTCCATCGAAGGAAAACACAAAGCCCTAATAAGAGACGAAGCTCGTCAAAATCGACTTGAAGAAAACATCCATTTAAGGTAATCGAAAAGCGTATCGATATTTTTTGTTTTATTCTCTTTGTCTTTTACTATATATGTGTATCCATCGAGGCATGAAACTCGAGAAGATTTAACTAAAAGACCCCCAAAAAACTTGACTTAACTAAATGACCTCTTCTTTTCTTTTTGACTTACTTTTTTGGGGGAAATTGTTAAATAAGGTTAAGTGGGCGTCGGGGGCTTGATTAAAAATAGAAAAACTTGTGGGTAAAAGTGAATATTATAGAAAAATATATAAACTAACCAAAATCGGGTTATTTTGTCTGGTCAAAAAAATAAAAAAATGGGTTCTTCTTTGCTCGCGCCTCCTCTAATTTTTTGAACCGATTTCATGTCCCTCCATAAGTTCTCCTAAAAGATTTCGTCTCTCATCCAGTTTGAAATCTTCAATAATACTATTTAACAATTTTCTCAAAGATTTGAAGTAGCAGTTGAAGAATTCCAAGAAATCCCGATTTCTTCAGGTGAGGAACCCTAGTATCGTTGAATTTTTCTTCTGGTTCTCCTACAAGTCTCACAACTTATGAAGAAACGTCAATGGTGTTTTGAAGAAATTTTGATTTTTTTTTTAATTTTTCTTTCCAATTTTTCCTTATTTTTATATTGTAGTTTATGAAATGAGTTTATTTAGACTTTTTGTGTTGATTGCTTATGTATGTAGATAAAGTAATGCAAAGGCCGAATCAAATCAATACGGCTGCTCCAAGCAGTAAATCTAAAAAGAAAGAGGCTAGTAACCAATCTGAAGAAGATGACAATCAAAGTGTTAGACGAATTCCTGAAACTGAAGTTGCTGAATTGGATAAACATTCAGCAGAATGTGACATTCAATCTCCAAGTGGTGGAGGAGATGAAACTGAAGTTGCTGAACTTGATAAACATCTAGAAGCAGATGAAAATCAACCCCAGATAGAAAAGACAGTAGAGGATCACTCTGCAAAAGATATTGTAGTGGAAGCGGCCCAAGTGGAACCCCAAACTGAGGATCTTTTGGCTGAAATCGATATTTTTCAAGCAAATGAACTCTCCGATGCAGTGAAATGTAAGGAAATTATGGATGATGGTGGTTGTGATGATGGACAAAGCTCTGCTGCTCGTGATGAAGAAAATAGAGAGGAATCAGGAGAAGATGAAAGTGGTGAAGATGAAAGTAGTGAAGAAGAAGAAGTAGAAGAAGAAGAAGAATAATAATAATAATAATAATAATAATAATAATAATAATAATAATAATAATAATAATAATAAATTGATGAAGAAACTGATCGAGAAGGGGATGAAGCCAGGGAGCCTGAGTGTGAGTTGGACCGTTTATCAGTTCCTCGATGCATCAAGGAAATAAACGGTCAAAGGTATAAAACTTGGCTTGATGAAATTCCATCATTCTCGGCGAAGACATATGTTCGATCTAGCATTAAAATTTTTTATCTATTCAAAAAGTTGTTGAAAACCTTGAAATTAAAAAAGAAATTTAAGGAACCTGTGTTTGGGAAGTTCCTTGAAATATCTCAATTTTGGCAATTCAATGAATAGATGGTCTACTCCCTACTTCTGTATAGTATAAAGGTTAAAAAGCATCGGGAGGTTTGGTTCTTGGTTGATGGGAAGCCAGCTTGTTTTGAGCTTAGGGAGTTTGCTCAAATGACTGGTTTGGAGTGTGGGGTAAAACCCAGCGATAAAGCAAAGAAAAAGGTTGTGACGAAAGGCGAGGAATTTTATGAAAAACTAACTTGGAAACCATCCACTGTGATGAATATTAAAGTGACATCGTCGAGGCTGTGGAGGGTGAAGATGTGTCTTTTGTGGTTTCTCCACATGATATTAATGGCACAGGATACTTCAAAGTCTGTTGAGAAGGAATGGGTTTGTATAGTTGATGATCTGGAGTTCTTCTCCAAGTATCCATGTGGCAGGTTGTACTTCGAGCTGACGTTTGAATATTTTAAGCCCAAGCTTGACATGGCCAAACATTATAAAACCTTTAGTGAGAAATGAAAACCACCTGGATATGCTCTTTTTGGTTTCCCTGGGCATTTTTTATAAGTCTACAATAAACCAATAGTTAGTTGATTGTAAAGTTTTCAGTTTTCGTAGTCCGATTAAATTTTTTATCTTAAGCCTGGGTCAATGAATCATTTCTTGCCATTGGAAGGAGAGCTGCACTGACAGATCAGTCTCCTATGCCATGCCTTCGGATGCTCAAATGGTACAGAAAAAGGGTGCCTAAATCTTTCGATCTACTTGTGGAAGGAGAAAATAAAATTAAGGTAACGTTTCACTATTTTCATGTCATTTAATATTTTTATTCAAACTGTTAGAAACTAATTTGCTCACTTCTATCCAGATCGTGCACCCTTACTTATTCCCTACTGATTCAGAGGTGAGATCAGGGTGGGAAGATTTATATGTGCCCTATACAAATGAAGTTGAGGATACATCGGTGGATGCTCTTAAGGCTGAACTTGAGGGGGCCATAACCATTTAGAAGACTGTTCTTAATCCTGCTGGTGAATGTGATATGGATGTAGATGGAGATGAATATGCAAGAGGCGATGAAGATATTGTTGGAGATCGTACAAGAATTGTTGGTGAAGATGCAGGTCCTTGGTGGTGTCAGTGCTGTAGGTCCTTCTTTGGATGTTGTGCTCGCTAGGCTGACATCAATGGAGGACAAATTGGTTGATGTTGCTAAGATGCTAGCGGAACAACCGAAGAGGAAATTACACAAATGCTTGTACCATCCTTCTGCATGGTTGATGAGGCATAGGAAAAAAAAGGCAATGGACCGTGGTACCACTGCATTGACCACTACAATTTTGAGAAAGAAGTGCAGGTTTGATGAAGTAGTTGCTACTGTCAGAGCCACCAGTGTCAGTGCCATCAATGCCAATACAGTTGATGCCAATGCCAATGCCACCAATGCAGTTGATGCCGATGCCTTTGCCAATGCCAATGCAAATGTAGCTTATGCCAATGCAGTTGATGCCACTAATGGCAAGGTTGCAAAGGAAGCCAATGTGAATGATCATGAACTGGTGATGAAAAATGGTGAGGATGCTGAGGAACATTTTATGAAGCGGAGGATGCATCCCATGTCGAATCGAAATCAAACTTGAATGGAGAAGTTGGTCAAGATCCCGAAGAAATTGTGTCGGGTGCCTTGGAGAGTCATGACAAAGAGTTTATTAATAAATATGAGAACAAATATTTATTTGTCGATCTTTAAAAGATCGTTGTTTTTTTTCTAGTCTTGTTTAAGTATTAAATAGTTGTAGTTGAAGATTATTTTTTAAATCTTGTTTAAGTGTTAAAAAATTGACAATATTTTTTTTAATCTTGTTTGTGTGTTAAACAGTTGACAATCCACTTTGGTAATGTATGACCTGCTTCGTTTATCAACTAGAGTTTCATTCAATGCATTTTGCTAGTGATCCATTATACTTAAATAATTAATTATATCGTGAACTATAGATGTTGATTGCATATTGTAATAGGTCGATTATCGATATGAAAATAAATATTTGTAGTAGCAATTTTATTTTTTTGGAAACCTAGAAATAAAACTATAAACTACTTTACATGGTTGACACTATACAGTTGCTGAATTTATACTGTAATATCGAAAATATTGTGTTGGTATAAGTTGGACGCTATTCTAGCATAGACCAAATGTGCATAGACTAAAGACAAACAATATTTCAAACAATCAAAAAATAAATAACGTATATTAATAGACGTGTAACTTAGCCAAGACGTAAAGTAGATTGTATGGTAGATAATAGGCAATGTGAAGTGTGGCAGAGTAGTTCGTAATGCACTTCCCAAAGCAAGTATTGCCAAGTCAGAGCCTTTTTTTTTTAAACTAAAGAACTTGATTAAAGGCGCCTATTTACTTTGTAATCATTAATTAAAAAGTGACCCTTGCATTTAATTTGTGTCTCTTTACTAACCTTTGCAACTCTTCAAGGTTATTTCTATATGAACCCCTCAACATTGTGTGCTCTTTCCACTCAATTTTCAATACAATTTTTTCTGCATTTAAACTATCAAAAGAAGTTTCCAAAATGGCCGAACCATCCAACAAGCGTGATATCTACTGGGAGTTATCCATTCTGCAAACAGAGGTTGCGGAATTGTGGGAGTATTTGAAGAGGCTTAAAGGCAGAATATGGGCAGAGGCGCATGCGAGGGAGAATCAGTTTAGAGTGATCAACGCGAGACTTAATGCAATTAATGCACCACTAATGTCAGAGGCAAACGTCATAGAGGAAGACGCAGGTCCACCAGGTTCACCAGATGCACCACTGGATATGGTTGAAGAATCCCCACAAAATTCACCAAATGCACTAGGTTCACCAAATGGACCACTGGATATGGTTGAAAAATCCCCACTAAATTCACCCAATGAACCGAACTAGTCGTTTGTTATTTATTGTTTATGTTTTAGTGGTCTTTTTTTTGTTCTTTATGTTTCAATAGTCTGGTTTTTGTTGTTTATATGTTTTAATGGTCTAGAACTTTTAATTATGTAATATTTTTTCAGTTGATAATATTAGTTTCAGTTGTGTTTTGATTATCCACCACTGCGGTCTATTGATATTGTTTATCTCCGTGTTAAAGTTTAATTCTGTTGTAAGTTTGACTGTCTACCAAGTATAATCTATTAGATAAATTGTGGAAACACAGGAAAAGTTCTCAGAGTTAACAGTAATCAAACTAAATAAATAAATTACTAGAGAAATTTTCTATCACATTAACAAAATTAACTAGACCGACCATCCCTATTTAGGTATTTACAGACTAAACTAATTGGATGATACAAATCAACCTCAATTTGGTCTGTTTTACACTTATTGAAAAGTTGTGTGTTGAAGTTTTACCGTGCAGGATATTATCACGCGCGCGTTTGGCATTTAGGGTTTTGATGTTTGGCGTTTAGGGTCTAGGGTCCACACACTTGGGGTTTGGGGTTTGGGCTCTAGGGTTAAGGTAGATCATTTTGGCTTGTGGTTATATTATCAACTATCCGAAATTACACTTGTTTTTATTGTCAACATTGCTCAAGTTAATAATATACGCATATGATTTGCCTAACAATATAATGATGCTAAATAATCCATTACTCAATCACAGCATTACTCAATCAAAACACTGCTCAATAAAAACAATATGATGATGCTAAATAATAATTTAGCATTGCTCGTTTCTCACATTATGATCCATTTACTCAATGAAAGTATTGCTTGCTTCTCACATTATGATCTCCTTCCATGCTTAGAGAAAGAGGTCTTGCTTTCACAAAACCTTAACACTAGTATACATTATGTTATATATGTCATCAAATGTCACTCCTTATATCAATGCTATTGACCATCATTAAGGTACATTATGCAAAAAAATTGTCATATGAGTGGTTTCCTAGCTCGTAGATTACTATATTACCTCTTACTAGTGTTTAATATAGAATTTTTATATTATTTTAAGCAAAATCATGTGCGTGTATTATCAACTTGAGCAATGTTAACAGTAAAAAACAGTGTAATTTCAGATCGTTGATAATATACCCACAAGCCAAAATGATCTACCTTAATTCTAGAGCCAAAACCCCAAACCCCAAGTGCGTGGACCCTAAACCCTTAACCCCAAACATCACAAGCCCTAAATGCCAAACGTGCGCGTGATAATATCCTAAACGGTAAAACTTCAACACACAACTTTTCAATAAGTGTACAATAGACTAAATTGAGGTTGATTTGTGCTTCCAATTAGTTTAATCTGTAAATACTTAAATGATCAACTTAACCCTAGAGCCCAAACTACAATCCGGATGAATCTGATGTTATAATTATTTTATTAAAAAATGTGTTGTCTCAGTCATATTAAATCAAGTTTAACAGTGATGATTGTCAATCTTAAATACTTGATTATTAACTTTCATAGAAATCACAGTAATTTTAGAAAGTGTACCGTACTATATAATGACACATTGAATATTTATTTTGGTTGTTTGTATGCTTGACGTGGGTTATCAGTATATACGTGGACGTTTTAAAAACCAGCAACCTTGTTCCATGATTTTATGTTAGTTGTTCATAAACTTCAATTCGTATATTTTCAAGTTCATCAGATCTACATCACAAATCTCTCGCGTCTATGTTTAGTTGTTTAGTTATTTAAACACTTTAATTAGTTTATTATCATGTAACGTCATAAATTTGTCCTGGTCTCAATGTTAAATCGTTTATCAACTTCACTTGGTCTATTATTGTGTTAAACAAATTCAGTCATCCTCTTCGATGAAAAAAAGTAGAAACAAGAATTAATTGAATAGCAACACCAAAATTAGTACGCCGACAGCAAAATTCTCTCAATTCCATTCATATTTTCTGAATAATTACATAATAAAGAGCTTTCTTTAATCAGAAAGCTCTTTGCAAATTAACAAAAAAACAAAATACATATATACTTAAATTAACTTAAAACATTAAAAATACTTAAGAAAACATATCAATTAAGGAGAATTTGGGGGGAGGGGGGTGATGAGATCGTCGGGGTTGATACTGACATGGTGGCACATTGCACGAAGAATGCGTGCAATGTGCGGAATATTCATCTCTTGCCGCTGCCTGTCCTCATTAATTATTCGTATGATGATGTCTAGTGCTTGACGGATTAAGAGTGCATCTTAGGTGGGTGGGATCGCCATTGTTGTATAGAAAAAAGTTTTAGAAAAGTTGAGATTTATTAGTTGAAATTGTGCGAAAGAAAGAGTAAACAATGGTCCTATTTATAGATGAAGAAAAATGTGAACAGATAGGGGTGGGGGGTCTAGCAATCACGATTAAATCCTGTTCTCAGTGAGACTTTTCCCTCTCCATTAAATCCGACAGGACATGCCAAACTTGGGCACTGCACCCATTAAACAACATGACACATTTCTCACTCACCTATTATCTACATATCAATATACTTAGCTTACCCATTAAGTTTGTTGTCTATTAATATACAGCAAGTAGTTATCATTATTTGAAATTATGTATTTGTCTTAAGTTTATGCAATTTTGGTATATGATCGAATAGCCTATTTGAATAATAAATATTCAATTTAATATAAATCCAACATTTATTTCGTGAAGATCATGCATAGTAGTTTATACACTATTTTATTCTTAGTCCAAAAATAATTTTCAACTACAGATATCAATAAACCTATTTAAAGTATAGTGTCAATCATTGTATGATCAATTGTCAACTACACATACTTAGCCAACAAATGCCAATTTCTAGCACATCAGGAGTTTATTATCAATTTTTCTAAGTATATTAAATAATAAGACAGAGTGAATAAAGGTAAATTGGAAGTTCGTCAACTATACATGCTTCGCCTAAAAATAAGAACTTATAACAAACATAACAATAAGAACACCAAAATTAATACGCCGATAAAATATCACCCATTTCCATTGATAATATTTTTAGTAAATACATTAATAAAAAAAAAAAGAGCTTTCTGTACTCATAAAGTTTCCTCTTGTTCGTGCCATCATATGCACACGAAAATAAACACCATATTCAGGATATCGGCGCATTATTTGGAAGTGGAGTTCTTGGCCTTAAACAATAAGACGATCATTAACAAATCGTAACCAACCTCGCTGAAGTAATTTTCAACTCGGTGTCACACAGAGTTCCATGCAGAACCTAACGTCACCACTGTAGATAACAGCTTGCGTCGTATAGTTGGGTAAAAGATTTGCTATGTTCCATGGAAAAAGCTATAATCAAAGAGTACGGCGTTTAATGTGTTAAAAATCAAATAACTAAGGTACACAAATCCAAATATTAAAGAATGAAGTACGAAACTTACTAGGTCATCATTTATACACGAATATTTGTTTACAGTTAGAGTGAAGCATGTACGGTCCCTTGTTCGGATGTACCATCCATTCGGCCACACATAGTTGTTTCTTGCGTCTGGCATGTTTTAGAGAAAGGGAGAAGATCAAGGAGGCGAAAAAAGTAAATTAACTTGTTGATGGGTGTTGAAAAAATTAGGAAGTGATGTCCCTATTTATACTCTATAGGGGAAGAAGGTCAAGAGACAGGAGTTACTGGAGCCATTGTATCCGCTGGGATAGTTCTTACTTTGGGAAGTGCACCCTTTAAAGAACCTGGCACACATTTCAACTGGCCTATTATCTACCACATAATTCACTAGCACACTAATTTTTGAAAATGATGTCTTCAGTCTATGCTGAGTTGGTCTATGTTCGAAAAGTGTACAAACAAAATTAATTACTATATATATCAATAAAGCTAGTTAAGGTTTTTTGTCAACTTGTTAAAATCGAGCGTTAAGAACCTCAAGCGCAACAAGCAATGGTCTATTATCGACATATCTAATTCTAATAAACAATAAGATCGAGTAAACACTGGTAAATCGGAAGCAAAGATACATAAATTATTCAGTTCACACGTTATTACAAATGTTCAGAAAAATAATTATTACACTCATCAGGAAAAAAGAAGTAAATGATAAATTACTGTCTATTTTGAGCCAGAGGGCAAGTTGTGTTGCTTACAATTCGAACATTTATTCCTTCTCTTCTTGGACGTAAATGATACCCAAATGGATGGAATGTGCTTAACTCTTTTCTTGCCCCTTTTGATAAATGTCTTCATGTACAGGTTCTTTTATCTCCCACGAAGGCATGATGATGGTGGCTCGTAGCCTTCTCAACATTCTTGTCCAAGAGTGATTTGCCTGTACCATCTCCAATAATATTGGTGGAATCAACCATTTGATCATCAGCTGCTATGAGAGATGCAGCAGCATTTGAAGCTGCGGCAGACCTCTCGACCCGCGAGATATAAAGAATCGGCCTACTACCATTACCATCTATATCTAGGAAGTATATCCACAGATCACTGTCGTTCCTAATGAACGAATGAGCTATGTTCCCCCTAGCAGGTGCATCACTAAGCATATAACTAATGGATACATCGCCCCGACCATAAGTTAATTATCCGCGTTCAATGATGCTGTCAATCAACTCGTCAAATGTACCCTCCAATTTCAATGCAATAGGTATTGTTGAACTAGAATTGGAACGCCAAGACCAGCACTTAGGCGTCTCTACCCATTTCCTATTATAATCAGCAGCCACTACTGCATAGTACCCCATAACGACTCTATTTATTGATATATGAACAAGTCAATAATATACTGAAACATGTCGATGAACTAAAACTGAGTTCTAATGGAACTAAAACAGATTTCTAATGGAACTAAAACAATAGCGGAGATGATAAAACAGCTTACCAGCTCAATAAAACACTTCCTATACCACGATAAAGTTGATAACAACTCAATTCGAAGTAATTACACCGGCCACGATAGACGGATTTGTTCTTCTGAAAAAGACGATAATAGAAATTTTAAAAGCTTCCCATGACCATTAATCACGAAATGAGAGCAAACTGAAGATGGAAATTGGATTTCTGATAGCTATGGAACAAAATGGTTGGATTTGGGCCCTGGAACAAAGTTAGCTAAAGAAGAGGGCAATGGAGGCGGCTGGAACGAGAAGAAAGGGGTGGGGGGGGGGGGGGATAGGGCGACTAATTTTGGAGAGGGGGAGGAAATTTTCCTTTTTTGGTATGGGCCAAAGTGTAATATTTAAAACTTGGGGGTTGGAATGTGTAGGCATTTTTTTGATGTAATTAAGTCCTAATCATGACTAAAATGAGGAGGTCATCTACCTAATTTTTAAAACTTGGAGGTCATATTTTTAATTGAAAACTTGAGAGAGGTCAAAGAGCCAAATGCCCCATGAAACTCTAACGTTTGATGCTAGTCCTTTGTCGAGCTCTTCCCTTAAAACTTAGCTAATCGATTATGCAGAAGAAGAACAAGTCATTGCCGATTTTCAACCACATAGTGTAGCGCTCTGAGTTTTATATGATATTTTTGTACATGTTGTACTGGTCGAAATTAGTCCGAATATGTGGTGACACGTGTTCATTGTTGTGGCAAGCTCAGAGCCAAAATAAGAGACAAGTCAGCTTTTTTTTGCGAAGAATTGACAATCGAGGATGATTGTCTGTTTTCATCAATCGAGGTCGTTTGTCCAAAAGACACAAGAAGACAACAGATGAACATGGTTAATCAAATCCCTACATTTTCAAAAGTCGTTGGACGTAGAAAACAACCTTATCAGGTTGTGCAGAGACGTGCGCGGAGAGGAGTTTGATTAGGGTTGAAGTCTTGTACCTATAAATAGATTCCCCATTGTTACACCCCGTACATCTAAATTGACGTATATCAATATAATATCATATTAAGAATGATTTAAGTGAGTTTAAAGTCATAATATGACCATATATGATGTTTATATGTTGAATATAAAGTTTGGGAAAAATCGGATTTAAGTTGCGGAAAAACCGACTAAGAAATTGCCTTGTAACTGAGCTTTTTCAGCTATTAATTTTGTGTGTTCTATGAGGTCTTTTGGGGACATATCATATACCAAATTGAAGGACTTGGAGTGTAGTTTTCAAAACATTTTATGGTTTGTTCATACAACCTATGGATAAAAAGAAATGAGCATCAGAAATCAAGCCATAAAAGGGACATAAGCGCAAAAGAGGACTGAAACTGAAATGTTTCGAGTATAAAAGGAAATAATGCCTTCTTTTTCGTTATTTCCAGGATATAAATGATAGAAACAGTGTGTTCATGAAGGTTAAAACCAGTTTCATGATTTTGAAGGAAGGACGCCGATCGTAACTCGAAATTGAAGACAGATTGCGTCAAAACACTCTACGCGATTAGGGTAACATTATGCTACCTTCAATTTCTTCTATAGTTTGAGTTTTAGAATTAATTCATGGCTAATTAAAGTACCTATATTCTATTTTATAGCTTGTTTAAGCTTTAGAAGGTATGGAATTCAAGGGAAACAAGGTTTAGATGCAAGAAACATCAAAGGTATGTAAGGCTAAACCTTTGTTTTGGTAAGGCATGTATCCTTTAGCTTTTAAAGATTTTCTTAGTTCCAAACATGGTGTTTCTTGTTGGGTACTTGTATATCATCAAAGAAACTTTGCATATACTTAATTTGGTACTAAAATCCAAGGTGAAAGACGTCCAAATCAGCAAGACAATACGTTTCAAAATCTAGAAAATTATTTTGGTCTTTGAACAGTTGTTAGTATATTGATCATAACTCCTTGTACAAAATTGATATTTAGATTCTTTAAGAATCCTCAGAACTCTAAGACATATATCTAAAACTTTAATGAGGCCATGAAGTCTATATCTTTGATCTACACTCTGAAAATTAGGTCGAAAGGCAGGATAGTGGTGCTGCCCAGGTATTCTATCTGCGGATTTATTATGTCATCCAGTTGTCTCATCTTGTTATCTGTTTAACATGTTTATATTATCAGCTTATCCGGGTATCCATTCCCGTATACAGTATAGTGCTGGTTCTATTTTTGCGGATCATCCAGTTTCAGGGGAAACTCTGCCGAAATTTTTATAGAAATTCAAAGAATTGAACAAATTCTAAGTTTCAGGTTGTATCTATAATTCCATCCAGAGTTTTCTTATCATTCTTTTGAGTCCATATATATCGTTGCCACATGTGTTATGCCTCATACATGCTTATGCTTATATTGTGATCATGTTATGTGTGATTTGGAGTCCCCCATAGAGGTTGGACATTAGACACACAGTCCGGTCGCGTGTGATACTACCCGTCTGGGGGATACAGCCCCTCTGGTTCAGGCGGGAGTTGAAACACCTAGTGTGACCAGGTGTCATTCGCACACTCTGACCAGAGAGACTAGATATTACTGGATGGGGGGTATATAGCCCATAACACCCACCAGATTTGTTATATACGCGCATATAGCCACAGTATGCACTGCATGATTATACATGAGGCTAGTTCCGATTTTCAGTTACCTGATTTGGGGGGATACAACCCATAACACCAGACAGGTACTAGTTCAGATGTTCAGTTACCTGATTTGGGAGGATATAGCTCAAAACACCAGACAGGTACCAGTTCAGATAACAGTTCCGTTTTAGCTCAGTACCAGTTATCAGTTCTCAGTTATCAGCCACCAGATCAGTTGACAGTTATCAATTCCAGTTTCTAGTTACCAGTTCTCAGTCATATTACAGTTATTTATCAGTATAATTCATCTCAGTCTTCAATTTCAGATTCAGCTAGACTTCAGTTTATATTCAGATCATGTTTAGTATGTTCTTCAGATTTCCAGCTATATTGCTATGCTCAAGCTCATATTTACATATTTATATTCCAGCCGTACAGTTTCATTCAGCTATTATATATTATATGCTCATGCCTTACATACTTGGTACATATCGTACTCACGCTTTTTTCTGGGGCGCTGCGTCTCAAGCCGCGCAGGTGTAGATAGATCAATGCTTGGACCATGTTAGTAGGCCATCTATCAGCTATTGGAGTCACTCCGCTTCCTCCCGGAGTTACTTATCTTTTGGTATGTGTACAGTCGGCCAGTTTGGGTATGGCGGGGCCTTGTCCCGTTCTTTGTATATTTAGTTCAGCACTCTTAGAGGCCTGTAGATATGTTCCTGTGTGGTTCTGTCAGTATGTTATGTATGTCAGCTTATGTTAGCCTTGTCAGCTTTTTGCACTGCATAATCCTTATCAGTTAGGTTTATGCTTATTCTGTTTATTAGTTATATTCATGGTTAGCAGATTATCAGCAGGATTAGTGATGATCGACACTTAGTTTTGGTCATCTGTCGCGACCCTAGGTTGGGTTGTGACAAAAGTGTTATCAGAGCAGTTAAGTCCTAGGGTTTTTACAAGCCGTGTCTAGTAGAGTCTTGTTCAGGAGTATGTTGCGTGCCATACTTTTGAACAGGAGGCTACAAGGTGCTTCAGGACAGTTGTCTTTCTTTCTTCTCTAGATCGTGCGATAGAGCCATGATTATATAATTCAGCCTTCTAACAATAGTAATTTCAGCAAAGCGATGCCGGCAAAGAAACTAACAGCTACCCAGAAGGGCAAGGTTATTGCCGGCCAGGGTACTAGTAGAGTGCCACCTAAGGTGGATGAGAGTGAGGAGTCCAGACCTGAGGCTCCATCTGAGGCCTCACAGATCCCTTCAGTTCTGGGCGATATTAGAGGTACCGCAACTACTGTACGTCCAGCTCTTCTACCCAATAGTCAGGGGCAGAAAATGAAGGATGCCATCAGATTATTGACCAGTGTTGTAGTTGCTCAGACTAGACAACACAGTGCAGATGCCCATGGAGATGTTGGATCCAGGATCAATGATTTTATCAGGCTAGAGCCTACAGTCTTTACCGGATCTTGTATAGGAGAGGACCCTCAGGATTTTTTAGTGAGGATAGCCAGAATGTTGAGGGTTATGCACGTGTCAGAGATAGAGTCAGTAGAGTTGGCTGCATTCAGATTACATGACCTAGAAGCAGGGTGGTATCAGACATGGGAGCTATAGAGAGGGCCATATACTACTCCCGCGACTTGGAAGGAATTCTCAGATGCCTTCCTTTATCAGTATATGCCTATAGAGACACAGAGAGAACGTGCTGATCAGTTTCTGAACTTGAGACAGGGAAGTTTGAGTGTAGAAATGTATAATTATCGCTTTAATTTCTTAGCAAGGTTTGACCCTACTGTGGTAGCCAGTATGGAGGATAGAATTCACATGTACTGTGACTAGGTCTACGCCTCGTGAATGAGTGTATGACTGTTGCTGTGCAGCCAAGTATAATCATATCACGCATTCAGGCGTTTGCTTTATCACTTGAGGAGAGGAAGTGGAAACAGAGAGCCGACAGGGATAGGATGTTACATAAGAGGGGAAGATAGTCTTGTTCATTTAGAGAGACATTTGGAGTGAGTAGGCAACACAGTGTTAGACAGCCACCAGCTAGTATACCTCCAGAGTCCCGTGGCCTGAGATCTGATAGACCTCCTCAGTCCAGATCTAGTCACGCATCACAGACTTCAGGATTTAAGCGACGTGGTACTTCTGTACAGGCCGGTCAGACATATCCCAGATGTCCAGATTGTGGTAGACGCCACTTGAGACCATGTAAGTTAGGAGTTGATACTCGTTATATTTGTCGAAAGGCAGACCATTTCATGAGAGGTTGCCCGACTAGGGGTGGTAGTTGTGCAGCCTAGCCAGGTAGATCAACATTAGCTTCCTCAGCACCAACACGCCCCTAGGGGCAAGTTCATCAAAATGGCACCAGCAGAACAGAACGAATTTAAGGATCAACTGAAGGATTTGTTAGATAAAGGCCTCTTCAGACCCAACATTTCCTCGTGGAGAGCCTCAGTATTATTTGTGAAAAAGAAAGATGGCTCTCTACGCATGTGCATAGATTACAAACAGCTGAATAAAGTCACAATCAAGAATAAATACCTTCTGCCCAGGATTGATGACTTGTTCGACCAACTCTAGGGTGCAGAGTGCTTCTCGAAGATAGATTTGCGATCAAGTTACCATTAGGTTAGAGTTAGAAAATCTGATATACCTAAGACTGCATTCAGGACTAGGTATGGCCATTATGAGTATTTACTGATGTCGTTTAGACTCACTAATGCCCCTGTAGTATTTATGGATCCGATGAACAGTGTATTCAGGCCTTATCTAGATTTATTTGTGATTATATTTATTGATGATATTCTCATCTATTCAAAGTCTGAATCAGAGCATGCGGAGCACCTGCGCACAGCATTGGGTACTCTTCGGGACTAGCAATTATATGCTAAGTTCTCAAAAAGTGAATTCTGGTTAGATTCAGTGGCATTTCTTGGCCACATAGTTTCAACAGAAAGAATTAAAGTAGATGACCAGAAGATCGAGGCTGTGAAGAATTGGCCCAGACCTACGACGCCAACTGAAGTACATAGTTTTCTGGGTTTGGCAGGTTATTACAGAAAGTTTATAGAGGGTTTTTTCTCCATTTGCAGCTCCACTGACCAAATTGACAAATCAGCTAAATTTGAGTGGTCTGATTCTTACGAGCACAGCTTCCAAGAACTAAAGAACAGGTTGATAACAGCTCCAGTACTTACACTTCCATAGGGATCTGAGGGCTATGTCATTTACTGTGATGCTTCTCGAATTGGTCTTCGTTGTGTTTGATGCAGCACGGAAGAGTAATTGATTATGCTTCTAGGCAGCTGAAAAAGCACGATCAGAACTACCTCACCCATGATCTGGAGCTTTCAGCAGTCATTCATGCATTGAAGATTTGGAGACATTATTTTTACGGTGTTCATGTTGATATTTATACGGACCACAAGAGCCTCCAGTACATATTTAAGCAAAAGGAGCTAACGCTACGATAGAGGCGGTGGCTAGAGTTGCTGAAGGACTATGACATGGACATTCTTTATCATCCGGGTAAAGCGAACGTTGTTGCTGATTCCCTTAGTCGCAAGCCTATGGGTAGTCTATCTTATTTACAGCCAGAGAAAATAAAGTTAGCTCATACACTCCACCAGTTGGCCAGCATGGAAGTCAGATTAATAGATTCAGAGGACGCAGAAGTTACAGTTCAGAATGCAGGCACTACTTGCCTAGTAATAGAAGTAAAACAGCGTCAGTATGAGGATTCAGTTCTAGTTGAATACAGACCAAAAGCCAGAAGAAAACCGGAGTCATCATACAGGGTTACTAGTGACGGGGTTCTCATATATAAAGATAGACTTTGTGTTCCAGATGTTGCAGATTTATGTGGACGGATTATGAATGAGGCACACTATTCCAGGTACACTGTTCACTCAGGTTCGACTAAGATGTATCATGACCTTAAGCAGATTTATTATTGGGACGGAATAAAGCGTGACATAGAAGAGTTTGTGGCTCAGTGTCCTAACTGCCAGTAGGTTAAAGTCGAGCAACAAAAACCTAGTGGCTTGTTATAGGAAATAGAGATTTCATTATGGAAATGGGAAACAATAAATATGGACTTCATTACAGGCTTGCCCCGTACGCGAAGCAGGTATGACTCTATTTGGGTTATAGTTGACAGGCTTACTAAATCAGCTCATTTCTTACCTGTTAGTACTACATATACATCGGAGGATTATGCTAGGCTTTATATCAGAGAGATAGTGCGCCTACAAGTATTCCAGTATCTATCATTTCGGACATGGGCGCACAGTTTACAGCTAATTTCTGGTGATCATTGCAGACAGGTTTAGGGACACAGGTGAATCTGAGAACAGTATTTCATCCACAGACAGACAGATAGGCTGAGCAGAACATTTAGACATTAGAAAATACGCTTAGAGCTTACGTGTTAGATTTTAGAGGCAGCTGGAGTGATCATCTACTATTGATAGAGTTTGCATAAAATAATAGCTATCATTCTAGTATACAGATGGCGCCATATGAAGCTTTGTATGGGCGCAAATGCAGGTCTCATATAGGATGGTTCGAGGTTAGCGAGTCTCAATTGATAGGTCTAGATTTAATCCAACAAGCAGTTGATAAAGTCGAGTTGATCAGGGAAAGATTATTAGCAGCGCAGAGCAGACAGAAGTCCTATGCAGATAATCGACGTCGAGATTTAGAATTTCAGATTGGCGATTGGATATTCCTGAAAGTATCACCTATGAAAGGTGTTATGAGATTTAGAAAGAAAGGAAAGCTTAGCCCTAGATTCATTGGTCCATATCAGGTTATCAGGCGAGTTGGCCGTGTAGCCTACGAGTTAGACCTTCCAGCAGACCTTCAGGAGGTACATCCAGTATTCCATGTTTCTATGCTCAGAAATGTATCCTTCTATAGTTGTACCAGCAGATGGTATACAGATCACATAGCAATTAACTTATGAAGAGGTGCCAGTTACAATTTTAGATAGATAGATTCGTCGACTAAGGACGAAAGATATTCTTTTAGTTAAGATGCTATATCAAAGCAATAATATAAAAGAAATAACTTGGGAAGCTAAAAATGCATGAGAGCCAAATATACACATATCTTCATTACTTCGAGTATGTAACAGATCGTTGCTTAATGCTTCTACAAACTTTATTTAACATTCGAGGACGAATGTTCCTAATGGGGGAATATTGTTACACCCCGTACGTCTAAATTGACGTATATCATTATAATATCATGTTAAGAATGATTTAAGTGAGTTTAAAGTCATAATATGACCATATATGATGTTTATATGTTGAATATAAAGTTTGGGAAAAATCAGATTTAAGTTGCGGAAAAACCGACTAAGGAATTGCCTTGTAACGGAGCTTTTTCAGCAATTAATTTTGTGTGTTCTATGAGGTCTTTTGGGGACATATCATATACCAAATTGAAGGTCTTGGAATTTAGTTTTCAAAACTTTTGACGGTTTGTTCATATAACCTATGAATAAAAAGATATGAGCATCAGAAGTCAGGCCAGAAAAAGGGACATAAGCGCAAAAGAGGACTGAAACTGAAATGTTTCGAGTATAAAAGGAAATAATGCCTTATTTTTCGTTATTTCCAGGACTTAAACGATAGAAACAGTGTGTTCATGAAGGTTAAAGCCACTTTCATGATTTTGAAGGAAGGACGTCGATCGTAGCTCGAAATTGAAGACAGATTGCGTCGAAACGTTCTACGCGATTAGGGTAACATTATGCTACCTTCAATTTCTTCTATAGTTTGAGTTTTAGAATTACTTCATGGCTAAGTAAAGTACCTAAATTCTATTTTATAGCTTTTTTAAGCTTTAGAAGGTGTGGAAATCAAGGGAAACAAGGTTTAGAAGCAAGAAACATCAAATGTATGTAAGGCTAAACCTTTGTTTTGGTAAGGCATGTATCCTTTAACTTTTGAAGCTTTTCTTAGTTCCAAACATGGTGTTTCTTTTTGGGTACTTGTATATCATCAAAGAAACCTTGTATATACTTAATTTGGTACTAAAATCGTAGGTGAAAGACGTCCAAATTAGCAAGACAATACGTTTCAAAATCTGAAAAATTGTTTTGATCTTTTGACAGTTGTTAGTATATTTATCATAACTCCTTGTACAAAATTGATATTTAGATTCTTTAAGAATCCCCAGAACTCTAAGACATATATCTAAAACTTTCATGAAGGACATGAAGTCTATATCTTTGATCTACACTCTGAAAATTAGGTCGAAAGGCAGGATAGTGGTGCTGCCCAGATATTCTATCTGCGGATTTATTATGTCATCCAGTTGTCTCATCTTGTTATCCGTTTAACATTTTTATGTTATCAGCTTATCCTGGTATCCACTCCCATGTACAGTATAGTGCTGGTTCTGTTTTTGTGGATCATCCAGTTTCAGGGGAAACTCAGCCGAAATTTTTATAGAAATTCAAAGAGTTGGACAAATTCTAAGTTTCAGGTTATGTCTATAATTCCATCAAGAGTTTTCTTATCATTCCTTTGAGTCCATATATATCGTAGCCACATGTGTTACACCTCATACATGCTTATGCTTATATTGTGATCATGTTATGTGTGATTTGGAGTCCCCCATAGAGGCTGGACATTAGACACACAGTCCGGTCGCGTGTGATACTACCCGTCTGGGGGATACAGCCCCTCTGGTTCAGGCGGGAGTTGAAACACCTAGTGTGACCGGGTGTCATTTGCACACTCTGACCAGAGAGACTAGATATTACTGGCTGGGGGGGATATAGCCCATAACACCCACCAGATTTGTTGTATACGCGCATATAGCCACAGTATGCACTGCATGATTATACATGAGGCTAGTTCCGATTTTCAGTTACCTGATTTGGGGGGATACAACCCATAACACCAGACAGGTACTAGTTCAGATGTTCAGTTACCTGATTTGGGGGGATATAGTCCATAACACCAGACAGGTACCAGTTCAGATAAAAGTTCAGTTTTAGCTCAGTACCAGTTATCAGTTCTCAGTTATCAGCCACCAGTTCTTAGCGTCAGGATCAGTTGACAGTTATCAGTTCCAGTTTCTAGTTACCAGTTCTCAGTCATATTACAGTAATTTATCAGTATAATTCATCTCAGCCTTCAGTTTCAGATTCAGCTAGACTTCAGTTTATATTCAGATCATGTTTATTACGTTCTTCATATTTCCAGCTATATTGCTATGCTCAAGCTCATATTTACATATTTATATTCCACCCGTACAGTTTCATTCAGCTATTATATATTATATGCTCATGCCTTACATACTTGGTTCATATCGTACTCACGCCCTTTTCTAGGGCGCTGCGTCTCATGCCGCGCAGGTGCAGATAGATCAATGCTTGGACCACGTTAGTAGGCCATCTATCAGTTATTGGAGTCACTCCGCTTCCTCCCGGAGTTACTTATCTTTTGGTATGTGTACAGTCGGCCAGTTTGGGTATGGCGGGACCTTGTCCCTTCCTTTGTATATCTAGTTTAGCACTCTTAGAGGCCTTTAGATATGTTCCTATGTGGTTCTGTCAGTATGTTATGTATGTCAGCTTATGTTAGCCTTGTCAGCTTTTTGCATTGCATAATCCTTATCAGTTAGGTTTATGCTTATTCTGTTTATCAGTTATATTCATGGTTAGCAGATTATCAGTAGGATTAGTGATGATCGACACTTAGTGTTGGTCATCCGTCGCGACCCTATGTTGGGTCGTGACACCCATCCCCCCCCCCCCCAATTGTAAAATTATGTTCTTCTAAACATAACTCTCCCTTAAGCAATCATGGCAGCGACCACTGTTGTTATTTCTACCACCATTATTTATATTCCACCACCATTGTTGCTTATTTCATACCATCACGCCGTTGTAGTCAAGCTTAGCTTCAGAGAATAAGTACACCTTCTTCAAACGGAGCCCGAGCACCTGATCTTCAATACAATAAGCTTAACTATTTATTTATTATTATCATAATTGCTTGTTCAATTGCTTAGTAATTTGTTTATTACATTAATTTGTTAATCATTGCCGTCATAATTAATCATTAAACACGCTTTGATCGGAATTCTATCTGAACGAAACTTTAGCTAATTATTAATTCACATTCATATCCGTTGCTCATTAAATTTCTGATTATTCGTTGTTTATTCGTCTAGCTACTATCGTGGACTGTCGAACAAATTTATCGTATAACCTATCTTCCTAATCTAGTAATTCTTGGATAAGTATTGTTCGATTATTCCTTAAGTGTATTCGCCTGTGTAAACGATCAAATAATTTGCTCGTCCAACTTGTTCGAGTTTCTGTTGCTCGTTTAACATATTCTTCATTTATTCTTGTCATTTGCCATCTATCGTACCTTGATACTGTTCAAACATATAAACTGCTCGATTCCTTTAAATACACATCAAGACGGTTAAGTTTGTTAACGTAAGATTAGTAATCATCCATCGAATTTTGATATAAATTGGTCGCATGTGGCTCGACTAAATACAAATTAAGTTGTAATACTGAAAGGTATATTTAAGGAAATACAATTTGGCGCCCACCGTGGGGCCTAGGCAGTCGATTTGTTCTAAAATTTGTTGTTGATTCTACTTACGTTTATTCTTTTTGTGTGCAATGGCAGACGATCAGAGCAACAATGCTATTAACACCAACACCAACATTCGAGATGGTGTGCTTCAGCCTAACCCCGCCGACAGGGTCCAGTTTCTAGCCGCCGAAGAAAGGGTCGATGAATCATCCAATCATGAACAGGATCCACCCTTGAACGTCAGTACTGCCGGTTCACGGCTGAATTTGCATCGAGGATGTCGACCCGGCAAGGAACCCGCGGTCGAAGCGACGTCAGTTGATACGAACACTTTGTTGCGTGAGTTCTTGGTTAAGTAGAGTCAGCAGATGGAGAGAATAAGTAAACACTTACAGTTTTTGTCTGGCTCTACAAGTCATAGAGTACCTGCATTCTTAGAAACACCCCCCGCAGGCACTCCGATCTCTATTCCTCAAGGCGCAGTAAATGGGGGACCTGAAGCGGGAGTGGAGGGTCGGGTACAGCCGTCGTGCCTACGAGAGCTCCGGCCTCCATCATGACAGAAGCAAGGATGTTGGCTACGATGCATACGTTGTTGAATGACACATTGGAGAAGAAGTTAATGAGAAAAGTTGTTTATGGAAAGTTGCCAGCAGTTCCAAAGTTAACGGAGGATGCAGCTACGAAATCGATCTAAAAGCGGCTGTTTCCCCGAGTGCAGCTCCATTACCGATTCCTAAGACTTTCAAGCTAATAGAGAGTTTGAGGCAAGATGGAACTACTGACCCAAGGGATCACATAGATATGTTTTTTATTGCAGTACAGTCAAATGATTTAACGGTAAACGAGATCAATTCGGTGAGTTTGAAGAAGTTTTGTGAAACACTAAGAGGAGGAGCACTGAAGTGGTATTTGTAGTTGCCAAAAATGGGATAGCAAATTTTGATGACATGGCAGACAAATTTATTTAGGCACACATTAGAGCTAAAAAGATATAACAGAGAGTGAAAGATATATTGAACATCAGGCAGCGGCCCAATGAAAATTTCAAAGAATTTTTGAAATGGTTTAACGCAGAAAAGATAAGCATCCCAGATGTCAAAGAGAGATAGGCTTGTTTGTCTTTTATAAAAAATTTGAGTAACGATACATCGGAGGCATGCAGGAAATTGAAAGATCGAATGAGGGAAATCACTCCGACCACTTTTGACAATCTATATCGTGAATGTGAGCCAAAGATCAGGGCAGAGGAGGAAGAGTTACAGTTATCCCTTTACAATCAACCATATGAGTGAGCGGCTCCATGGAGGGTAAAAGACGACAGGCAAAATTTTAGGATTCAGCAGCGGTTCGAGCCATATGGTTTCCCTCGACAAAGTAAGAACGGACACGAGGCTAGTAGTTCAAGGGGTCAGCTAAAGAAGGAGCAACCAGGTCCATCTTTGGCTCCGAAGGACTCGCTGCCTCCAAAAATCTCAGAGTACAATTTTTGTGTTTCGACAGCTAGCTTGGTGAATGCAACAAGGGGAATGGGTGAAAAAGTGATGAAATTCCCCGGTCGCATGAAAACTCATCCGAACAGTAGGGATGATAACTTGTGGTGTGCTTTCCATCACGATCATGGGCATGCGACCGAAGAATGTAAGGCTCTACGTTATGAGGTAGCTAAGTTGCTTGAAAGTCGACATTTGATGGAGTTTCTGACAGAAAGAGGAAAGGAGAATTTTAATAAGAAGAAAGATGATCATCAGTCCGGCCCCAAGGAAAATGGTGAATGTCATCACCGGAGGGGCTGAGGTCCATAGGGTAACATACACAACAAAGAAGTATGCGAATGTATCATTCACGAGGGACAAAACCACGAGAGAATTTATGAATGGCGACATTGCGTTCGGGAATTATGATTTTGATGAAAAGATATATCCCCATCATGATGCCTTGGTAGTCAATATGAGAGTAGATGACACCGACGTCAGATGAGTTTTGATTGATGCAGGCAGCTCGGTAAATAAAATACGATCAAGGGTGGTCGAACAGTTACAGTTGTTGATAAGATTATACCCAGGTCTACGGTGTTATCGGGATTCAATAATTCAAGTGAAACAATGTTAGGAGAAATCATGATAAAGACATATGCAGAAGGTGTTGAGAATGAAACCTTGTTCCAAGTGATGAGAGGATATATGGCTTACAACGTGATTTTGGGTCGACCCTGGATCCACACCATGGGAGCGGTCCCGTCGACTTTGCATCAAGTTGTCAAGTTTCCCACCCTATGGGGAATAAGAGAAGTTAGGATGAGCAGCAGACTGCCCGAGAATGTTATTTAGTGGCCGTGAAGGAGGGTTCTAATTCGAGCGCCCCGAAATGGAAATTACAGTCACCGAAATCTTAGGTCGAAGAAGACCCAACGGACAAGGACTTCGCCAAAATTCCAGCATGTGTTAGGAAACCAAATAAACAGAAAGCTGGGGACTCGACGATAGAAGAATTGGAAGAAGTTTCTCTTTTCAAAGACAAACCAGAGCGAAAAGTATATGTTGGGGCAGAGTTGGACCCTGACATGAAAACGGAGATAATCTCTTTCCTCAAAGACAATGTTGATTTCTTCGCTTGGTCCCGCGCAGACATGAAGGGGATAGACCCAAAAGTTGTTACTCATAAGTTAAACGTCGATCCATTGCATCGACCGGTGAAAAAGAAGAAACGACCTAATGGGGGATTCAGAAGAAAGGTCATTGACGAAAAAGTGGATAGGTTATTGAAAAAAATATTTATCAGAGAAGTAAAATATCCGGAGTGGCTAGCTAACACGGTCGTATTCCCAAAGAAGAATGAGAAGTGGAGAGTATGTGTGGACTACACCGGCTTAAACAAGATGTGCCCAAAAGACTCATTTCCGTTGCCTCACATCGATCGATTCAATAGCAGGGCACAAAATGTTAAGTTTTAGGGATGCATATTCAGGATACAATCAGATATTGATGGAGCCAAAGGATTAGGAGAAAACGGAATTCATAAAGAACAGAGGGACCTGTTGTTATGCGGTCATGCCCTTCAGTCTCAAAAACGCCAGGGCTACCTATCAATGGTTGGTGACGACCATGTTCAAGAATTTGATCGGAAAAACTATGGAGGTTTATATAGATGACATGTTGGTGAAGTCATTGAAAGCAAAAAATCATTTAGATCATTTGAAGGAGTCATTCGCAATATTGAGGCAATTCGACATGAGACTGAACAAGGAGAAGTTCGCGTTTAGGGTTAGATTTGGCAAGTTCTTGGGATTCATCATATCTCAAAGAGGGATCGAAGCAAATTCAGACAAAATTAAAACAATCGAAGACATACAAAATGAGCTCACAAAGGTGAAGGACGTTCAACGATTGACTGGTCGAGTAGCCTATCTCAGCTGGTTCATCTCAAAATCATCCGAACGATGTCACAAATTCTTTTCAGTCTTGAAGAAAAACACAAGCTTTGATTGGACACCGGAATGCAAGCAGGCCTTGAAAGAGTTGAAGCAATACTTATCAAATCCTCCGCTGCTCTCAAAATCAGTGGACGGGGAAGTGTTGCTTCTCTACCTTGTTGTCTTAGAAGTGGTCGTAAGTGCAGTGCTCGTCCGTGAGGACGGAGGTAAACAACTCCCTATTTATTATGTTAGTAAAACTCTACTTGATGCCGAAACAAGATACCGACATTTAGAAAAACTAACATTAGCACTTTTTATATCTGCACGAAAACTAAGTCCATATTTTCAATGTCATGCTATATCTGTTGTAACTACGTTTCCTTTACGAAGCATCTTGCATCAATCGGATTTATCCAATCAATTAATAAAATAGGCGGCCGAGCTGAGTGAGTACGACATCACTTATCAGCCTCGCACCACCATCAAATCACAAGTGTTGGCTGATTTTGTAACAGATTTTAGCGCAAGTATTCTTCCGGAGGCAAAGAAAGAGGAGTTAATGAGGAGAGATCTTGACCCAGGAGTATGGACACTCTACACGGAGGGTGTTTCAAATGTTAAAGGGACTGGCCTCGAAATTTTTCTCATTGCCCTAGTGGGCAAGAAACTGAGGTATGCTATTAAATTACATGCTAAAACTAACAACGAGGCCGAATATGAGGCCCTCGCTGCAGGTCTTGAAATAGCCAAAGATTTGAAAATCGAACGGTTGGAAATCAAGAGCGATTCCCAACTGATTGTGAACCAAGTTCAAGGAGAGTTTAGCACTCGAGATGCAAGAATGCAACAACTATTGGTCAAGGTACAAAGTCTCTTAATTTCTTTTCAGCAATGGAAAATAATGCAAATCCCAAGAGAGGAAAATGTCGAAGCCGATGCCTTAGCCAATCTTGGTTCGGCGGCTGATACCAAGGCAATCTCAGCGAGCCGGTCGTACACCTGTACGAATCACTACTCAATTGAGTTCAGAATGAGGTAAATAATGTCAACCTTACTTGGAATTGGAGAAACAAATATCTATCTTATTTGTAGGCGGGCACTCTTCCCGAAGATAAGAAAGTTGCCCGAGCCCTCAAAGCCAAAGCGGCCCTATATTGCCTTATGGATGACATACCATATAGGCGAATGTTCAGTGGCCCTTTGGAAAAATGCATGGGACCGGAGGGAAAAAGCTATGTAATGAGGGAAGTACATGAAGGCGAGTGCGGCAATCACTCCAGAAGCAAATCTTTGGTGCGAAAGCTGATTAGAGCTGGCTACTATTAGCCAACGATTGGAGAAGACGCCAAATCATTTGTTCAAAAATGCGACAAGTGTCAACGGCATGGCAATCTTATTCACCAACAAGCAGAGCCCCTTCATTCGATCACATCACCGTGGCCGTTCATGAAATGGGGGATGGATTTGGTCGGGCCGCTTCCAACAGCACCCGGTGGGGTAAAATTCATATTGGTTTTAAATGATTTTTTTTCTAAGTGGGTAGAGAACAGGAAGTCATCAAATTCATCCATAAAAATATCATGTGCCGTTTTGGGATCCAAAAGGAAATCACCTACGACAATGGAAAACAATTCGTTGGGAAGCAAATCACAGCTTTTTTTTTTTCAGAAAGTGGGGGATCAAGCGAACCGCATCAACTCCATATCATTCCAGTGCAAACGGACAGGCTGAATCTTCCAACAAGACAATAATTGAGTATCTGAAAAAGAGGATGGGTGGACGAGTTGAAGGGCAATTGGCCGGATAAACTCCCAGGTGTGCTGTGGGCTCATCAAGCAATGGTGAAAAATAGCACTGACAAGACTCCATTTTCACTTGTCTAAGGAGCAGAAGCATTGATTCCGGTAGAAGTCGGCGAACCAAGCTTTCGGTTCGCTCATTCCACTGATGAATCAAACAAAGAGGCCGTGTTAGTAGAGTTGGATTTGCTCGAAGGGAAGAGAGACATGACGTTGATCCGGATACAAGCGCAAAAATAAAGGGCAGAGAACTACCTCAACAAAAAGATCAGGTATCAAACTTTTAATGCAGGTGATTATGTATTGAAGAAGAAACGGCCAAAGAAGGATGAAACCAACAAAGGCAAGTTAGGAGCAAATTTGGAGGGACTCTGCCAGGTCAAAGCAGTGGTCAGTAAAGGGTCTTATCAGCTGGAAACTTTAGACTCGAAACCAGTCGAGTTCCATTGGAATATCACCCAATTGAAGAAATACTACTTCTAAAAACCTTCGGTATCGTATAACCTTACTCTTTACATTCGTTTTTACTTATTCCAATTCGAGCATTAACAACACTCAACACACACCTTGAATTGAGGTATGAACGGTCATCGCAATATAATTTACCCAACTAGGAGTGGGGGTCGAATCCACAAGGAACAAAGTAATACGATTAAAATAGCGGAGGAACTTAACCTATTTGACTAAGCCAAACAAGGATAAAAAATTGATAAAATGATACTAACAACTACTAACTACACTAGGAAAGCAAGTAGAGGTGATCAATGGCCTTCTCACAACCAAGAAAGACAAGTTCGGAGCCTAGGATGCAAATATAGCATAGGGTTTATGTCTTATGGTCGAGTCATTCTAATGTAATTCCAAGAATCCTCCCGGCCTAGAAGAGATTTACCTCAACGGCGCTCGTCAAAGCCATAGTTGAGCATATAAAGTGCTACTCATGACCCAAGGAAAGAATACCTCTCCCGAGCGTAACTCCTTTTAGATGGGTTAGTATATGAAATAGCCTATCAACCCAAATCCTCACTAGCTTCACTATTCTACACTAACTAATCTCTCCCGAGTCTTTAATTGATAAAATAGACATGTAACTTTAGTGTCGCGAACACAAAAGTTAAGCAACCAAAGAAATAGAGGCTAGATAATCAAAACCCACAAATATAAAATCCTAGTCATGAACATATATATTCATATTATCATATCAAAATTACACCAACTAACCAAATCTAGAAATACAAATTAAAGAAATAAAGAAAAGGATAAAGAATTGCTCATTAAAGTGCACCCGATCTTTAATCTCCAAGGTTTGTTGATGATTCTTGCTCCCAAAGTTTGAAAATGTAGCCAAAGATGTGTGAACTATGAAAACTATCTATTTGTAGTCCCCAAGTAATTACAATATTTTTCCCCAAAATTATCCCTAGGTTAAAACAAAGAAATGCTGATTTTTCATCATATAGCTGTTGTAACGACCTCAAATAGTCGTTTCGGGAATCGGGACCTCGATTTGCGTATCGACAATCCTAAAAGCTCCGTAAGGTCCATTATGACATACCTGAAAATTTTTAGCTAAAACGAACTTTGTTAGATAGGTATCGGAGAAAGACATCCGTTTCGGATATTCGTTAAGGCTAAAAGAGGTTCTGGAGCTCGATTTGAGCAAATGAGCTCTGATGTGAAATCTGAAAGTTGCGTTAGGTTCGTATGGTAATTTATGACCTGTAGCAACCTTCAGAAGTGAAAACGGACCTCGTTTGATAGGACTTTTGATAAAGTCTCCGTTGCGGAAGTTTAAAAAGGTTAAAAGAGGTTTTCGAGCTCGATTTGAGTAAATGAACTCCGATGAGAGATCTGAGGGTTCCGTTAGGTTTGTATCGTCATTTGTGACTTGTAGCAACTTTCGCATTTGGATTCTGGGGTCGTTTGATTAAAATTCTCTATTTTGGCGAAAGTCGAAATTTGACCCTTTCCCGTGGGACCCAATTTTTGAGTTCTAGAGATCCGAATTGAGTTCCGTCTTGACGAGCATATCACACAAGTCTTATATGACTTGTGTACAAAATTTGGGGTCATTCCGAGCTTCGTAGGGTCTCGTTTGGACCCAAAAACAGTGGCTGACCTGGTGCGAAGCCAAAAAGCTGCTGAAATCTGTTTTTTTACTGTTCAGCCGGAAAGAAATCAATTTTTTAGATCAATCCTAAGGAATTAGAAAAAAGTCAAAACATGAAAGTTGTAGCTCTTTGAGTTTTGGTTCTAATGCCATCAATTTCGTATCATTTGGACATTTGTATGAAAAGTTATGTATATTTTACCGAAAGCTATCCAGTGAGGTACAATTTGGACAGCATGTGGTACAACTCGTTAAAGCTGCGGGCTGCTATATATTCTAGGGCGGGCATTCATTTTTATTTTCATGTTTTGAGCTTCTAAAAGTGATTTCAAGGGGAATTTGAAGTACCAAAATCATTCCTAAACACAAGGTAACTATTCTTACCCATTTTTAACGCTTTAATCCGAGGATCAAAGTGACGATCCTTGGAATGAGGGTTTGAACCCTAGATTTGTGAAATGGGAAAAATGACCGAGTTGGACTCGGGTATGTATAATAATGGTACTTTTGGACTCGTGGGAGTATGG
Organism: Petunia axillaris subsp. axillaris; assembly: GCA_029990575.1. NCBI lineage: Eukaryota > Viridiplantae > Streptophyta > Magnoliopsida > Solanales > Solanaceae > Petunia > Petunia axillaris. The sequence continues at coordinate 127,660,782 of JARKNS010000005.1, forward strand.
GGAGTCCGGAAACATAAATTTTACGGGTTTTGGGTACGTCCGACCCGGGGGTATTTTGGTAAATTGCCTCTTAAATTGCGTAAGGGCTTAGAATCCTTTCCTCACATGCTTACGAGTGCGACACTATTTTTTTGGCTCAGAGAGGAGTCTTTCGGAGGCACATCGTTTGGGAAAGGAGGTCGTTCAGAGCCCTAGGTTGTAAGTCGAGTCTTAGGGAGTCAATGGAGCAATGTCCGAGCAGAGTCTTGTTTATGGGTATGTTGTCGACCATACTTATAAGCGAGAGGCTGCAAAGGCATTTTAGGAAGAGTTGTTTCCCTTCATTTTATCTCTTCTCGTGCTATGATGCTTACATAGGTGCTAATCCTTTAATGTGATTATGACAGATGGTGAGAACGTGATCGTCCTCTGCTTCGGGAGCTGGTGACGCACTGACTGAGTCGGTCCGTGGGAGAGCTGTGCGTAGCACACGGACTGGTGCGCGGGCACCTACTCAGCCGAGAGCGGCTACTACCAGAGCTTCTGTGGGCAGACCTCCTGCTGCCAGACAGACTAGTACAGTGCCACCGGTGTCTTCTGAGATACCCGTCACACATGTCCCATCGACTATGCCTTCTCTTGTGCCGGGTACAACGGTATCTATTTCTGCAGATGTTCTATTGCGGATGATGGGCATGCTTGGATCTCAGGCCTCGCCTATGGGCGATATGCCAGTACCTTCTGCGGTACCCCAGCCAGTTACTCCAGCTATGAGTACGCCGACTCCTAAGGCTACTCCGGTGATTCCTCAGTCTACTCCAGTTATTAGTCCTATTGCTCAGCCTTCCACTTTGGCTCCTCAGTCGGGTATTCAGTCGGGTCATTCTATTCCTGCTCTTTCTATGAGTGACGAGGAGGTAGCTCGGAGGATTGAGTCCTTCATGAAGCTCAAGCCTCCCGAGTTCGATGGTACCCCAGCTACTTGCACTGCCCAGAGGTATATTCAGAAATGTGAGAAGATATTTTCTGTATTGGGTACTAGGGACACCATTGGGGTGAGATGTGCTTCTTTCCGTTTGTCCGGTGATGCCGAGACTTGGTGGTCTTCTATGATGAGACAGAGGTCGAGTGATCTTCCTCCCTTGACTTGGACCGAGTTCGTTGCTATGTTTATGAGTAGATTTGTGCCTCAAAGTCATCTTGATGCCCAGAGACGCGAGTTTGAGTTGTTGAGACAGGGAGGCATGTCCGTGACTTCTTATGATACCAGATTTTTAGAGTTATCTCAGTATGCGCCTGCTATGGTTATGCTGGAGAGAGACAAGGTTCTTAGATTTGTTGAGGGTCTTCACCCTCGTCTTCAGGTGGCTGTTGCCTCACATATTGGCAACAAGTCTTATTATGATGTGGTTGATATTGCGAGGCGTATGGAGGACATTCATGCTAGAGCAGATGCAGAGAGGGCGAGCAAAAGGGTGCGATATTCTGGTACTTCTGGTGGCCCCTCACATGGTGGTCAGAGTTTTCGTGGTCATACTCAGCCTAGGCTTCCCCAGGCCGCTGCTTTACCATCTCAGGGTACTTCGTCGGGTGTTCAGAGGCCTCAGCCGTCTCAGAGGCGTGGGGATTCATCTCAGTCTGTTCCACCTGTTTGTGGGAGATGCCGTCAGAGGCACTATGGGAGGTGCAGGCCCGGAGGTGGACGTGGAGGAGGCGGTAGTAAGGCTTGTTACCAGTGTGGGGATCCCAGGCACTTTGTTAGGGATTGCCCCTATGTTACTTCATCTGGACCTACCTCCGCGGGACATCAGAGTTCTGCTGCTATGGTTCGGTCTTCTCCTCAGGCAGCTAGGCCTGTCACTCAGGTTCCTCCTAGGCAGCCGGTTCAGAGAGCTCCTGGTCCTAGAGGTTCAGCTCAGGTTTTTGCTATGACACGCCAGGATGCCGAGGCATCCAATGATGTGATCACAGGTACTCTTTCTGTTTGTGGCCGCAGTGCCTTTGCCCTTATAGATCCGGGATCTACTTTCTCTTATGTGTCTCCTGGATTTTCACCTTGCTTGAGCAAGGATCTGGTTTTTATTGATGCTCCATTTATGGTGGCAATGCCTGTCGGAGATCCTATATGTGTAGATAAAGGGTATCGGGAGTGTGTGATTTCTATTTGTGGTGTTGAGTCTCTAGTAGACTTGATGTTGCTAGATATGGTGGAATTTGATGTGATCATGGGCATGGATTGGTTGGCATCCTGTCACGCGACGTTGGATTGCCATGCCAAGTCCATGACTATAGGTGCCGAAAGTGAGCTTAAGGCTATTTGGAAGGGTTCCAGGTCTTCTCCGAGGAACAAGATCATATCATTCATGAAAGCTCAGAAGATGATAGCTCGCGGGTGCGGAGGGTATATTGCTTCTATTCGAGATGTTCAAGTGGAGGAGGTATCTATTGATCGAGTACCGGTAGTATGCGAGTATCCGGAGGTCTTTCCGAATGACTTTCCGGGTTTGCCTCCTATGCGGGAGATTGAGTTCTGTATTGATATATTGCCAGGTACTCAGCTAATATCTATTCCTCCATATCGTATGGCTCCTGCTGAGTTGAGGGAATTGAAGGAGCAAATTCAAGATTTGCTTGATAAGGGTTTTATTAGACCCAGTGTATCTCCTTGGGGTGCTCCAGTTCTTTTTGTAAAGAAGAAGGATGGTTCTATGCGCATGTGTATTGATTATCGGCAATTGAACAAAGTGACTATCAAAAACATGTATCCTTTACCGCGTATAGATGATTTATTTGATCAGCTTTAGGGTGCTACTCATTTTTCCAAGATTGACTTGAGATCGGGGTATCATCAGTTGCGGATTCGGTCTGAGGATATTTCTAAGACTGCTTTCCGTACGAGATATGGGCACTATGAGTTTCTTGTCATGTCATTTGGGCTTACAAATGCTCCGGCCGCCTTTATGGATCTTATGAACCGTGTGTTCAAGCCATATCTTGATTCTTTTGTTATTGTGTTCATTGATGACATCCTTATATATTCAAAGAGCCGAGGGGAGCATGAGCATCACTTGAAGATTATCCTTCAGACCTTGAGAGACCATGAATTGTATGCTAAATTCTCTAAATGTGAGTTCTGGCTGGATACCGTGTCATTCCTGGGGCACGTGGTGACCAAGGACGGTATTAGTGTTGATCCCAAGAAGGTGGAGGCCGTTCAGAATTGGCCTAGGCCTACTTCTCCTACAGAGATTCGGAGTTTCTTAGGCTTGGCAGGCTATTATCGACGTTTCGTGGAGGGATTTTCTTCTATATCGGCACCACTGACTAAATTGACACAGAAGAATGTTCCTTTTCTATGGTCTGCTGCTTGTGAGTCTAGCTTTCAGAGGCTCAAGACTGTCTTGACTACAGCACCTGTATTGGCCTTGCCTAGTGGATCCGGGGGATTCACAGTCTATTGTGATGCTTCTGGTATTGGCTTAGGTGGTGTTTTGATGCAGAATGGCAAGGTGATAGCTTATGCCTCGAGACAACTGAAAGTGCATGAGAAGAAGTACCATGTCCATGATCTAGAGTTATTGGCGGTGGTATTTGCATTGAAGTTGTGGAGGCATTATTTATATGGTGAGCCTTGTGAGATTTTCACTGATCATAAGAGTCTCCAGTATCTGTTCACCCAGAAGGACTTGAACGGGAGACAGAGCCGATGGTTGGAGTTGCTTAAGGATTATGACATCGCTATTCGGTATCATCCCGGGAAAGCTAATGTTGTGGCTGATGCTCTGAGCAGGAAGTCTATGGGTAGCCTTGCCTATCTTGATGTATATATGAGACCACTAGCTCGAGAGTTGCAGGCCTTGTCCATTAGTGGAGTGCGATTTGATGATTCTGTGCCAGACCGAGTTTTTGCTTATATAGGGACTCAGTCATCCCTAGCTTCCCAGATCAAGGAAAAGCAATTTGATGATTCATATTTGCGTGATATTCGAGATAGAGTTTTAAGTGGGGGAGTGACCTCATTTATGATCGGAGATGATGGTGTACTGCGGCTCAACGATCGGTTGTGTGTTCCGAATGTTGGGGAGTTGAGGCAGCTGATATTGGCAGAGGCACACAGTTCTCGGTATTCTATTCATCCTGGTAGTACGAAGATGTATCAAGATCTTCGGGAGTTATATTGGTGGAAGGGAATGAAGAGAGATGTTGCTGATCATGTGTCTTGGTGCTTAAATTGTCAGCAGGTAAAGTATGAGCATAGAAGACCAGCCGGGGTGACTCAGTCCATGCCGATTCCGGAATGGAAATGGGAGCATATTACTATGGACTTTGTGGTTGGATTGCCTTTGACCTTGGGCAAGCATGATTCAGTATGGGTAGTGGTGGATCGTCTCACCAAGTCAGCTCATTTCATCCCCGTGAGGACTACTTATTCATCGGAGCGCTTAGCTCGTATCTTTATCGAGCAGATTGTGAGATTGCATGGTGCTCCAGTCTCTATTATATCAGATCGCAGTACTCAGTTCACAGCTCAGTTCTGGAGATCATTTCAGAAGGAGCTGGGTACCCGAGTGGATCTTAGCACCGCATTTCATCCTCAGACTGATGGTCAGTCCGAGAGGACCATCCAGATTCTTGAGGATATACTGAGGGCTTCTGCTATTGACTTTGGAGGCCATTGGGACAGTTATTTGCCTTTGGCGAAATTTGCCTATAATAACAGTTATCAGTCTTCTATCCAGATGGCTCTGTTTGAGGCATTATATGGCCGCCGATGTTGTTCTCCAGTTGGTTGGTTTGAACCTGGAGAGGTGAAGGTGTTGGGTCCGGATCTAGTTCAGCAGACCTTAGATAAGGTCCGAATCATTCAGGATCGGCTCCGCACAGCTCAGAGTCGACAGATATCTTATGCGGATCGGAGGAGGAGAGATTTGGTGTTTATGGTAGGTGACCGGGTGTTTCTTAAAGTATCGCCGATGAAGGGTGTTATGAGATTCGGAAAAAAGGGCAAACTTAGTCCGAGGTTCATTGGTCCTTTTGAGGTCTTGGAGTGCATTGGCGCTGTTGCATATAGGCTTGCTTTGCCTCCATCTCTGTCAGTTCATCCGGTATTCCACGTATCTATGCTCCGAAAGTATGTTCATGATCCATCCCATGTGATTGATATGGCTTCTGTCGAGATCGACGAGGACTTGGCTTATTTGGAGGAGCCGATTGCTATTGCAGCTAGAGAGATCCGTAAGCTAAGGTCGAAAGAGATCCCGTTGGTTAAAGTGCTATGGAAGAATCATCCTAGCGAAGAGGCCACTTGGGAACTCGAGTCCGACATGCGGGAGAAGTATCCTCGCCTTTTCGATAATTCAGGTTTGATTTCAATCTCTAAAGCCTGAAAGTTATGTTGTTGTTTATGATTTCGGATAGTAGCGAGAGTCCTCGAAATCCGTGTAATTATTGTCGTGAAAATGTGAATCTTACCTTAGACTCGGGCTCGTCCGAGGACGAACGAGAGTCTAAGTGGGGGAGATTGTAACGACCTCAAATAGTCCTTTCGGGAATCGGGACCTCGATTTGCGTATCGACAATCCCAAAAGCTCCGTAAGGTCCATTATGACATACCTGAAAATTTTTATCTAAAACGAACTTTGTTAGATAGGTATCGGAGAAAGACATCCGTTTTGGATATTCGTTAAGGCTAAAAGAGGTTCCGGAGCTCGATTTGAGCAAATGAGCTCTGATGTGAAATCTGAAAGTTGCGTTAGGTTCGTATGGTAATTTATGACCTGTAGCAACCTTCAGAAGTGAAAACGGACCTCGTTTGATAGGACTTTAGATAAAGTCTCCGTTGCGGAAGTTTAAAAAGGTTAAAAGAGGTTTTCGAGCTCGATTTGAGTAAATAAACTCCGATGAGAGATCTGAGGGTTCCGTTAGGTTCGTATCATCATTTGTGACTTGTAGCAACTTTCGAATTTGGATTCCGGGGTCGTTTGATTAAAATTCTCTATTTTGGCGAAAGTTGAAATTTGACCCTTTCCCGTGGGACCCACTTTTTGAGTTCTAGAGATCCGAATTGAGTTCCGTCTTGACGAACATATCACACAAGTCTTGTATGACTTGTGTACAAAATTTGGGGTCATTCCGAGCTTCGTAGGGTCCCGTTTGGACTCAAAAACAGTGGCTGACCTGGTGCGAAGCCAAAAAGCTGCTGAAATCTGTTTTTTTACTGTTCGGCCGGAAAGAAATCAATTTTTCAGATCAATCCATAAGAAATTAGAAAAAAGTCAAAACATGAAAGTTGTAGCTCTTTGAGTTTTGGTTCTAATGCGATAAATTTAGTATCATTTGGACATTTGTACGAAAAGTTATGTATATTTTACCGAAAGCTGTCCAGTGAGGTACAATTTGGACAGCATGTGGTACAATTCTTTAAAGCTGCGGGCTGCTATATATTCTAGGGCGGGCATTCATTTTTATTTTCATGTTTTGAGCTTCTAAAAGTGATTTCAAGGGGAATTTGAAGTACCAAAATCATTCCTAAACACAAGGTAACTATTCTTACCCATTTTTAACGCTTTAATCCGAGGATCAAAGTGACGATCCTTGGAAAGAGGGTTTGAACCCTAGATTTGTGAAATGGGAAAAATGACCGAGTTGGACTCGGGTATGTACAATAATGGTACTTTTGGACTCGTGGGAGTATGGGGAGTCCGGAAACATAAATTTTACGGGTTTTGGGTACGTCCGACCCGGGGGTATTTTGGTAAATTGCCTCTTAAATTGCGTAAGGGCTTAGAATCCTTTCCTCACATGCTTACGACTTTGACCTCTATTTTGCTTGCGGATAAGATTTGATCAATCTAAGTAAGATGTCGAGTACTTAATTGACTAGCATTGTCTAGTAGATAGTAGTACTTCACACAAACGTGACTCGTGTATAGTCGATGTTGTGTGCCGGTGTGTTATTGATATGCTCTAGGGACAGAGGCCGGTGGTGCGTTATGACCTAGAAGCGAAATTCCATCTAGGGACAGAGGCCGGTGGTGCGTTATGACCTAGATGTGGAGACTTATAGGGACAGAGGCTTGTGGTGCGTTATGACCTATAAGTAAAGTTGTTTATAGGGACAGAGGCCTGTGGCGCGTTATGACCTATAAATAAAGCCGCACAGGGTGTGTGCTTATGCTATGTGCTAGGTATATCATTACCTATGTGGTGTGCGATATATATCATCGCCATGCTGTGTGTTAATTTATTACTGCTTATGCCATAGTATCAATATAATATTGTATATGCTGCCTATATTATGTATCTTTATATTATTGACTATGTTATGTATTCGCGTATTATTGCTTGTGTTGTTGTATAATTATATTATCGTATGTAATGTTTATGGGTTACTGTAAAGGTGTGGATTGTACTTCCGTTTTCTGCTTATGCATTATCAAAGACATGTCCCGAAAGGGTAATTTAGCGGGCCTGTCGATGATCTTACTGGGCTTTGGCTCATAACTTACTGTTTTAAATGTGCAGATCCTTCTACTAGTCAGACAGCTGGACTTATCTGATCCGTTCGAGGCTGTGACTATTTTTGCTTGAGGTGAGCCAACCGCATGGTTCGCGGTGGCATACCGTCTGATCCACCTTAGTGCTTAGACGCTTCCTACATCTTGTATTTTATATATATATATATATATATATATATATATATATATATATATATATATATATATATATATATATATATATATATATATATCGGTTGTCAGATTTCGTAGATGCTCTATTGACACTGTATTTCGGGTGGATGTTTACACCTACATTTTATTGAAATATGTCTATCTAAATTATCATTATGAGTCAGTTTAATTATTCGTGGTTCGCCTAAGGATGTAACACTTAGGTGCCATCACGGCCCCGAAAATTGGGTCGTGACAGCTGTCATACCCGATTTTAGACTCAACTCGAGGCGAGTCGGATTTCGGATTTGACTGGGTAACTCGTTTGAGTTTAAGTGTTGGAGTCGCCACCTAATATAGCCTTCTAGGGTGTATTAGGCCACCCAAATATCTAAGGTCAAGTTAATAGTCATACTAGTCCCTTCCAGAGATTCTAAAGGGTAAGAAGTCCAAATGACTCGGGGAAGAAGGTGTTAGACACTTTCCCGAGTCCCACGAAAGGTGGTTGCCGTCTGAGTCTATATTTTGGGATAAAAATTGTGCATATTATCATAACTACTAACTTGGGAGGTTAATCTAGCATTTGGTTCAAGAAAATAACATATCTATGCAATTTATTTTACACACATACAAATAGATTTCATATACGGCCTATATTTAAGCCTAGTCGCATTTTACGGCCTCTAGTACAAACGCGTAATCGTAAGTATGATCAAACATTCAAAAGGTTTTCTATTTTGGCTTATCTATGCAATTCTCATACTGAAAACAATATTGCATAAATGGTCAATTTTGTAAACAAAATTCATATTTATATCAAAACCGAAGGGGTGTTGTTTTAAAACGAAATGTCGGTTATTTAGGGTCGGTGTGACTCGTCATTAATTGTCGAGCCCTAACCTTAATGGCCTTTTTTATTTTGGGGGTCAGTTTTTTTGGAAATATATAGGTGAAAGGGGCTGTTTTCGAAAATGGGTTTCACATAAGCACAGAATGCAAACAAAGGCTGTCCCACGTAAAGTATATACGTATAAGTATAAACATGCAAATATATGACTAAATAATAGTTATAACTTTAGAAAAATATTTATAAAGTGTATAAGTGACCCCAACTACGTTACACACCCTTATACACTATTAGATTAATGTATAAGAGTGGAAGGGTTGAAAAAAATATTTTATTACACATAAAGGCCATTTTAGAAAACGTTTTTGGGCCTGGATCACTTGTGTGAAAGGGGTAGTTTCAACTTTACGAAAGACGACCTGATCTTAACACATATTTTGCACAGAATAGCCATGTTTAAAATAAAGCTTCAGTTTTAACCATAAAACAGACATACTTTCGAATTTCGAACCTAAAACCTGTATAAATCGCTTGACGAAGCAGTGTTGACATCTCAAAAATCTTATAAGCAATCTGCATGACTTCTTCGAATATCAAACTGATTTTTAGAATATTAGAACCTAACATGATGCAACACACAAGAGCAAGGGTTAGAAGAGGGCCCCTGGACAGCCAATATAGCCTAGTAGCTGTGTTCCCTGTGTTGGCAAATTACAAGTAGGGATTCCTATCAAATGTACATAACAGGGGACAGTTTCTAAATGGGAATAGCCTACAGAAAGAAGGGAAGACCTAAGCTTAAAACTATCAATTAAATGTCAGTTTATAGAGTGCCATTGTCATGGCCATTTAAGTTCCTTATTCTTGCAATTAAGATGATACTGGTATGGCTTTTAGAGCCATCCAAACAGGCTGCACGCAGAGGTTAGCAGAAGATGCAAAAACAAGGGTCACACCAATTCATGTAGTCACAAACAAGGTCGAGGACAAAAGCTAATAGGCATAGGCAGATTTGGATCAGAGGTAACAAGTAATCAAGGATAGGAAAAGTACCTTCAAACAGTAAAGAGCAAGTAAATAAAGTTGCAGGCAATGCTTGATGCTTGCATAGAAACAGAACCAGAAAGTAAGACAAGCAGAGGTCTCCAATTATCTTGAAAGCAATTAGAGAGAGAATAGTATGCTTAGGCAGTTTTTTTGCTAGGCAGTTTTGCTATGTTTTCTTTGTAAAGAACTCTCTGGTCGTGCAGTATGTTAATGTGTAAACGTGTCCTAATGAATGAGAGGAACAGTGTTTATATAGGTGAAGGTAAGGGTTAAAATTTCAAACGGGTAAAAAGAGCCAAAGAAGGCAAGGAAATATTATTTCCTATAGTCAAGAAGGTCAGCCTTGTACCCTTTCCATATATGGACTAATCGAAAACCCCACAGATTAAGGAAGAACAAATTTCAAACAAACTAGAACCCCTCCCATTAAAACCATAAAAAGTCTAGGTTCATAAACATGTTCTTAGGCTAATTTTAGGCTTGAAGATCAGTAAATTAATCTAGATAATTCTCAATCGAAATTACATTAACCACATGACTGATTATCAATCAAACCATTAATCAAAGATTATCATTGAATCAATCCAAAATTCTCCTAATCATGCCGAACCGAATATCAATCAATAATCCAAATTGAAATAAATCAAGACCCCTAAAATCATGCTTAAACTACTCCCACGTTTCAGTTTTACCCATGTAAATGCAAAACAGGTATCTCGATTGAGCGAAGCAATAGAAACATGGTTAATAGAGATTAACTTAGAAACCCAATCATGGATTTCAACACTAAAAGAGGCAACCCTTAAACGTGCAGAATTTAGAGTAATGAATTAAATCAAAGACTAAAAATCCTACTATCTCTACATAGAAATATCAGTCAATTAAACCTGTTGACACATAGGCATCGCATAGATTGAAGCAAACAAAAAGGAAAAAAGATTACCCGTTAATATCGAAGTCGGGTCAAGTTGACCCGCCATAAATTGAGATCACATGGAGGTTTCTCACCATTTTCCGATAATAAAATTATTTTAGGATGCCTTTTAACCCAAACCAGAGATTTTTCGGCAGCGTGGACCCATCGACAAGGGTTGAAAACCAACCTTGCTCGAACATTGTAAAATGGGTATGGGTTTTGCAGCGTAGGAAATGAGGAGTATGTTGATGCAATTTGTTTCGAGTTTAGCTGGTTAGAATGGTCGGAATCGCCATCGACTGTGGAGACGTAGAGAGAGAGAGAGAGAGAGAGAGAGAGAGAGAGAGAGAGAGAGAGAGAGAGAGTCGCGAGTGGAGAGAAATGGGGGAGGGGAATAGGGTTTGGGGGTATGCTGTGTAATTAAAAAAAAGAATATTTTCAGCCGTTGGATGAGGGGAACGGAGGGTTAGGATGTTGCCACATAGTCGCTCAGGTGTTAAAGTTATAGCTGATGTGTATAAAGGTGTATATGTGTATATATGTATTTTATGTATATACAATGGATAAATATTGTATATTAGGCATAATTTGATATAAAATAGGTATAAAAATATAAAAAAATTGGGTAATTAATTTTAAAGCAATAAAATGGCTAGGGAAGCATATAAAAATGTATTTTGGAATTTTAAAATGAATTGGGTAATTTTATCAAGAATAAGGGTAATTGTAGAAATTGTAAAAATAGCTATTGTTTGAGATGATGCTTTTGAAAATGGCCTTGACTGTAAGGCTATTATGAGAAGATAATTTGAAAGAATAGATGGGGCAAGAAATAAATGCACAATCGTGTGTAAAATTTGAAAACTATTGATTTTAAAAATAGGAGGGACAAAATTGGGTGTCAACAGCAGCCCCTTTTTGCCCGGGGATGATGAAAGAGTCTTCGGGCAAAGACATTGATAGTGCATCCAGTTTTGTCATGACTCTAGAGGAGTGTTTGAGAATTAGGGGAGTTTCCGGGGCGTCAGGTTGTAATGTTTGCTTTGCTTAGGGTGCATACCCTGCAATGAAGATGTGCCTGCAACATAATGTATATGCAAAACGTACCTTCCCGCCGGGCTGGATTGTCTTTCCAAGATTTTTGCCGTATATAGTTGTGTTTGCTATGCCATGATTATGTGTCCCTTGCTGTCAAGTGTTAGATTCGACATCGGGTTGTGTGCCCTCCGTCGGTGCATTGGGCTGTGTACCCTCCGCAAAAAAATAAAATGACAAATCAGTATCGGGTTGTGCACCCTCAACCGACGCTTCGGGCTGTGTACCCTCAACTAAATTAAATAACAAATCGATATCTGGCTGTGTACCCTCAACCGACGCCTCGGGTTGTATACCCTCAGCTAATTTAAAATGCAAATCGATATCAGACTGTGTACCCTCAACCAGTATGAAACTGTGTTCATTGGAAGCGGCTGGCTCGATAGGTCCTATGACATCCATTCCTCAGGCGGCAAAAGGCCAAGGTGATCCCATGATATTCAGTTTAATTCTTGTCTGGATGTTTGATCATAGAAGATATGGTGGCTAAAACATCCGCAAACTCATTTTGCAGCCTAGGTACATGCTGGAACTCTATCTTGGTGAACCTTAGCTTCGACTTCTTTATACATTCCAGGTACGGCAGCATCTTGGAGTTCTTCGCTGTCCACTCTCCTCGGACTTGGTGAATCAGTAAGTCAGAATTCCCGATTGCTAACAGCTCTTGTATGTTCATTTCCACTGCCAATCTTAGACCCAAGATGCAAGCTTCATACTCCGCCATGTTGTTGGTGCAAGGAAACCTCAGTTTGGCCGTGACAGGATAGTGTTGTCCAGTCTCGAAAACTAACACCGCTCCAATGCCGACTCATTTGAAATTGACCGCTCCATCGAAGAATAGCCTCCACCCATCATACTCTTTGGTGATGTCTTCCCCTACGAACATAACTTCCTCGTCAGGGAAATAGGTCTGCAAAGGTTCATAGTTATCTCCCACCGGATTCTCGGCCATATGATCAGCCAAGGCTTGATCTTTCACCGCCTTTTGAGTGACAAAAGTGATGTCAAATTCACTGAGCAGCATTTTCCATTTAGCCAGCTTTCCAGTGGGCATTGGTTTTTGGAAGATGTACTTGAGAGGATCCATCCATGATATCAATTTTGAGTAAGACATCAAGTAGTGTCTCAACATCTGTGCTATCTAGGTTAGCGTACAGCACGTGCATTCCAGCAATGTGTATTTGGCCTCGTAAGGATTAAACTTCTTGCTTAGATAGTATATTGCTTGCTCCTTCCTTCCAGTTGAATCATGTTGTCCCAATGCACAACCAAAGGCCGATCTACTACTGACAGGTACAGGATCAAAGGTCGCCCGGGCTCAGGTGGAACCAGCACGGGCAGGCAAGACAAGTATTCCTTTATCTGATCAAATGCTTTTTGGAAGTCCTCTATCTACTCGATCACTGCGTCTTTCTTCTGTAACTTGATGATTGGCTCAGAGATGACAGTGGATTGTGCTATGAACCGGCTGATGTAATTGAGCCTTCCTAGGAAGCTCATAACCTCTTTCTTGCTTTTCAACGGTGGAAATTCTTTGATGGCTTTGATCTTGGATTGATCTAACTCAATACCTCTTCTACTGACGATGAAACCTAGAAGCTTCCCCGCTGGAACACCAAAAGCACACTTTGCTGGATTTAACTTCAGATTGTACTTTCGTAAGCGATTGAAAAACTTCGCAGTTTGTCAAGATGCTCTGAACTCTTCTTTGATTTGATGATCACATCATCCACATAGACCTCAATCTATTTGTGCATCAAGTCATGGAACATAGTTGTCATTGCCCTCATGTAAGTCGCCCCAGCATTCTTCAATCCAAACGGCATAACCTTGTAGCAATAAGCCCCCCAAGATGTGGTGAAAGCTGTCTTCTCGGCATCTTCCTTATCCATGAGCACTTGATGATAACCGGCGAAATAGTCTACGAAGGATTGTAGTTCATGTTTCGCGCAATTATCAATCAGGATGTGTATATTTGGCAAAGGAAAATCATCCTTCGGGCTTGCTCTATTCAGATCCCTATAATCCACACAAACTCGGAGTTTCTATCTTTCTTCGGCACTGGGAAAATGTTAGCCAACAAAGTTGGATACTCAATTGTTTTCAAGATCCCTGCATTGAGCTGCTTGGTTACCTCCTCACCAATCTTCAACAAAATCAATGACTTGAAAGTTCGGGCCTTTTGTTTGACTGGCGGAAAGCCTGGATTGATAGGAAATTTGTGAGCTACCACATCCGTGCTTATGCCAGTCATGTCATCGTACGACCAGGCGAATACGTCCTCATATTCCTTAAGAAACTCAGTATATCGCTTTTTATGTTCGGCGGTGAGATGCACACTAATCCTTGTTTCTTTCACAATATCCTCATCTCCTAGATTTACCACCTCAGTTTCCTCTAAGTTTGGCTTAGGCTTGTTTTCAAATCTCTCAATTTCTTCTTGTGTGGTTTCATCAAAATCGTCATAATCAACTCCAGTTTCCTCAAGATCCATTGTTTCATTACACGTTGCAATTGTGGACTCAATGGGATTATTAGTTTGAATGCTGAAAAAGTAAAATATTGTAAAATGAAAAGATTAAAGCAAAAGTTAAACGGAAAATAGTGCGATATCTTATTTATGAATCCTTGCAAAACAAAGTTTGTAGGGAGACATGTGCAATAAAGAGAGGAAAAAAAATGCAAATTCCACGACTCAAAGTCGGGTTTTATTTTAGAAAGCGTAAAAAATAAATTTTATCCCCCCAGCTCTACCAAAGTCCACGGTAAGCTCGGGCCCGGTTGCTGATCCAGTTGTTCAGTGCCGCTCCAGATCCAGCCTTCGTCAGTCCAGGAGGTTCAACATGTTCTTCCAGGATTACACAGCAGTCTTCATCAGATATAAATAGATTTTGCACTCCTGCCAGCAGATCATCTTCAGCATCAACTATCTTCGGCTTCATCCCTTGTGCTGCGGACACCTCCCCTTTTCGGCCATCTAAGTATCCAGACGAGACGAAGATATGAAAGAGAGTCTTATGCTTTTCTTATAGAACTTGAAATCCAGTGATGCTTCTTCCATGCTCTTTTCGTAGCTCATGATGTACCCTATGCCAGCCTTCTTATTTTCGGGCCTCATCACACTTCTGATTGGCTCGACCATAGCATCCAGGTTCTTGCCCAAACCTTTGCCAGGTTCATAGCCTTGCTTGATCATGATGCCTACGACCCAGTCTCCGAGCCATTTTGCAGGTTGTGGGAGTACATATGGCTCTTCGATCACTACTTCCATAGGTTCGGGTGCCTTGGGTATCCACACTTGCTTTCCCCTTGTTTCTTTAGAGATGCGCTTCCAGTTGGTACGAGCATTAGGTGAGTACATTGGTCATTTCTCGGTCTTAACCGACAAAGTCTCACGGAACTCACATGAGGGAACACCCCAATCAGATATGACGGGATCCCAAACTCAGTTCCTCCCTTCATAACCTTTGCCTCGGCCATCCAAGTAGGCGCTGTAAAAGTTTCTCTTCCTTTCTTCAACCCCAGGTGGTGTGTTGACCAACTTGGGAGCGAAGTGTGCAGTATAGCCTTCTTAGATCGTGTCTGTGGGATTCCAACTTGAGTCATAGTTCTTGTGACGTCCCCTTCAAGTACCTTTCACTACTCCCACGAGTTCTACAGTATAGAATGTCTGCCCATCAGGAGCGTTCCCTTCGATTTCTGGTATGGTTTGCTCATTGTAGATTGAATTGTTCCCTTCACCGAACACTACCACCTCTTTGTGGTCCCACTCGAACTTCACTGTTTGGTGTAATGTAGAAGGCACCGCACTAGCCATGTGGATCTAAAGTCTCCCTAATAACAAGTTATAGGAAGCAGAGATGTCTAATAGACATGAAATTCAACAGTGAACTCCACAGGACCGATCATGATAGTTAAATCAATCTCCCCAATGGTGCTCCTTTGCGATCCATCGAATGCCTTCACCTTCATGTCGCTCTCCCTTATCTTGCTTTGGTCAATTCCCGTCCTTTTTAGAGTGATGAATGGGCATATGTTCAGACCAGAACCTCCATCGATCAAGACTCTTCCCACGAACCAATCTTTGCATTTGACAGTGACGTGCAAAGCTTTGTTGTTACTCAATCCTTCAGGTGGTAGTTCGTCTTCGTGAAAAGAAATTCAGTTTGCCTCCATGACTTGTTCAACCATGCTAGCCAGGTTTTCAACTGAGGTGTCCATCAGAACATGTGCTTCATCCAACACTTTCATCAAAGCACTTCGGTGGCTCTCCGATTTGAGGAGTAGAGTTAAAAGGGAGATTTGTGCTGGAGTTTTACCCAAGTGTTCAACCACGGAGTATTCCTTTGCTTGTACTTTCTTCCACAACCCCTCGGACTCCTCTTCGCTGATGCCTCGTCTAACTTGAACAAGAAGCTCGGGAGTGTAAATCCTTCCACTCCTAGTCATCCCTTGCGCAGCAACAGTCTCAACTGTTGACTTGTTCTTCTTCTCGATTTCATAATCTCATGGAACCGCCTTGTCGCTGTATGGGGGAACCACATCGACATAAAATTTGGGAGCCACTTCCACCTCAATAGGCTCTGGTGTTGTAGCGGCTTGAGCAACTGAATCGGTTGTCGGTACATTTTCTTTTGCCTTAACAATGGTCCTTTCCAAATTGCATTCCTCATCCAACTCGATCAAATTCACCCTATTGTCTCCATGATTAGGCAGGGGATTATTGTGCACATTCGGAGCCTTCAAGTGTATCACCTTTTGATCGATCAAATCTTATATTTTGTCCCTTAAGGCGTAGCACTTTTCAGTATCGTAACCAGGTCCTCCAGAGTGGTAGGCACATATTTTGGTTTGATCAAAATAGGGTGTCTTCCTATCAGGCATCTTAAATGGCACGGGTTTTATATGACCGGCTGCTTTGAGTCTCTCGAACAGCTGAGTGCGAGATTCAGCCAATGGTGTATATTTTCTTTTTGGTCTCGGGTTGTTATTGCCGTGAGGCCTTGGTGAATAGGTGTTGATGTTTCGGTAATTAAGAGTTTGTGGGTATGTTGGTCTTTGTGGTGGTGGGTTTTGGTACATGGGTTGAGTGTTGTATACTAGGTAGGTGGATCTGGGTGGTATGTATGGGTAGGATGGATGAGGTGTTTGGTAGTAGTGGTTATGGGTAGGGGTGGTCAAGTGATGCAGCCACGAAAGAGACATCGTCCTTCTTCTTTCTTGATGTGGTAGCGCTGCCAGCTTGTAGGGCTTTGTTAGCGGCTTGTAGTGCAGCCAGTCTAACAATCCTTCCAGTCTTCAGTCCATCTTCGACCATGTCCCAAATCTTGATCAATTCTCCAAACTTCTTATCTTGCAGATTCAGCATCTTGTCAAATAGACGTCTCCTTGTATACGGATGAAGGTGGCCACTATTTCGGCGTCTTTATGGGAGGTTGTACCTTGGCGGCTTCAGCCCTCCATCTAGTTGCAAATTCCCTAAAAGTCTCAGTGAGCTTCTTCTTCAATTTCTCTAAGTAGAACCGATCGGGTATAACATCAGTGTTGTGCCCAAAGCTGTCGACGAAGTCCCCAGTCATTGCTTCCCAGCTCATCCATTTCTTTGTTTGTTGCTTAAGTACCACACTAGCGCATCTCCGGTCAGACTGCAGTTGAACAGCTGCATGCGGATCTTTTCGTCATGTCCAAATCCAATCAACTTGTCACAGTAAGATCTTAAATGAGCCATTGGGTCTCTACAACCGTCGAACACATTGAACTTGGGTGTCTTGTAACCTTCAGGCAGCTTCAAGTCGAGATACAAGCAGAGGTCCTCATAGGCTAGCCCTCGGGTTCCTTTGGTGTCTTGGAGTTGTTTGGACTTCTCTACCAGCCATTGGACTTGCTCCTTGGTGTTATCTGGGTCTTCCTTGGTCCATGCATACATTTCATGATCTTTGGTTGGTGATGCGATGGCTTTTATTTCAACAGTGAAGGACAGTAAGTTGTTTTGCAGTGCTTTTAGTGGTGTAGTGTAGGCAGGGTAAGGAATGTCTTTTTCAGGGTAGAGTGGATCTTTGCCATGAGGGCGGGTAGTCTTATTTGGTTCAATGATTTTATCAGTGCGGGCAAGAGGGATCCTATTCTCCAACTCGAACAGCCTCTGTTCCAACTTGGCATAGTCTTCATAAGCAACTACACCTTGCTTCTCAGGAGTTCCATTTCCAACTTTATCGAACTCAGCCATGATATTTCGTCTCGTCCTTGTCCTTGTTGGTAAAGGGGGAGGTGTTGGGATTGATCCTCTGGATCTCAACCGGTATTGCAGCGTGGCCAGAATGCACAAACCAAACTATCAGGGACTTGGGGACTGATACATCAAAAACAAAGAAACAGAATGTGAGTATACGTTAGTTAAGGATAAAATCGCGTCCTATTATGCATGGGACCTCTTTTGCGCCAGAGGTAAGCATATCGAAGATTCGAAGTAACGTTTGCACCAAACACATCATTTCATTTGCATAAGCATAATCACCACCGGTCTAAAAACCCAAAAATAACGGAATTTTATTTGCTTGGCTTTATTACAACCACTAATTTAAGACAATGACTCGATTAAAACGAAAACGAAGACAAAAGGGACAAGACGACACGACCCGATATGACCAGACCACGTGAAGCAAAGAGACTCCAGATCAAGCATCAGTTCCAGCGTCCTCTTTTTCCTTCTTCTCTTCTTTGGGCTTGTGACAAACTCATGGTGGAGGATCACCAAATGTCTCCATCGGGTCCTTTCCAACTTCCATGTCTCCCAGAGCTTTCGTGAAGAACTCACAGATTTCTATTCCTTTTGCTTCCTTCTCCTCTAGTGGTACTGACTTCAAAATACTCTCCCCATCCCTTGAGCAGATCTTGCAAATTCCCAGCAGCTTGCCTCGCAGCCATGACCTTGCCGGTCCAATACTTGAGTTCATCCCTTTTAATCTTATCCTTGTATTGTCTCCTCATCTCTCTCTCTCTCTTGTGTCACCCTTAACTCCTTCTTTCCTTGATCAAACTCGTGTCTCAGTTTCTTGTATTTTTTAGCGGCACTTGGAGCTTTAGTTTTCCTTTTTAATGTAGTCTTGAATCGGAATCTTGCCTTATCTTTGCTGAGCCATTGGGGATAAGCCAGAGTAGTTGTGAGGTTCACCCTACTATCTCGACCACGGCAAAATTTCATAGTGGTGCCAACCATCGGGTGTTCAATGTCCTTTATGTCAACTTTGAAGCTTCTTCCCTTAGTCAATTGCAAAGTTTGTTGTGTCATTCCCACTTGTCGGAGGACTCTTAGAGGAACATAGTGATGAGTTCCTCGGAATCCAATCAATAAAAAGAAAGTGATATCTTGACCTTGTATGGAAACAACGAAGTCGGCACAGTTCTCTATTACCTATTGCAACTCTTCGAACTTGGTGTACCATCCTTCCATGTTTGCTAGGTCTTCCCATGCCGCTGTTCCAGGCATGCGGGTGCTATGTGAGCGGATCCCCCCTTTCCAAGATGGTTTTGGTTCTACCGGACTGACGGGGACGCTATGCAAATGCTCTATTAACCATATTTTCAGCAATAGGTTGCATCATTTGAAGAAGTCTCCTTCCCTTCTATATTTGGTTAGAACCCGATATACCTCTCCCAGAATCATTAGAACCAAGCTTACTTGATATTTGAAAGCACCTCTGCGTAACCCCTCTACCACTCTTCCCAACCTTATGTCGATCTTTCCTTCCTTCTCGGGGAAAACCATGCTTCCCAGAAAAGCAACGATGAAAGCATTGGATTCAGTCCAGTCGTGCCTAAGCGTTGGGTCTCCAAACCTAGAATACAAGTACTCCAGCGTGACTTTTCCATCATGCACCCCTTTGACGTACGGATCATCGGGAGCACCTAATAGTTCAATGAACTCCTTAGGGTTTACGTCTCGGGGGTAAATCATAGTCTCGAGCCCAGGCTCTAACCCTGCTAGTTCCCCAAATTCCTCAAACATTGGTGCCAACTCCAAACCATTGAAATGAAACACAACCCTCTTGTAGTCCTAGAAGTGTGTAGCAGCCTCGACCAAACCAGGCATGGCAGTGTAGGCCTTGAGAGCCACCAACTCCCCCAACATCTTTTGAACGTGAGCCTTACTGATGATAGCCAGATCTTCCCACCAGAGTCTGATCAAATTGGGAGGCCAGGAAACAATCTCGAACTGAAGTGTACCTCTTGCAGCCATAGTCTGTAAACAAAACAAGAAAAGGGTAAAGACAAAACATTCTTATAGTCTTGATCATGTTTAAGCAGGCGGTCAATATTTTGTGCAAACATTTCTTCGAATCTATGCAGGGATGCAATTTGTCATTTCTCGGGTTAACAACCCTTTTGACGTTTGGACAAGGCTTCCTAATAGACCTTAACACGCCATGGACGTAAGGCTTTTCTATGTTTAAATGATATGAAGAAAAAAATAAACATGCGTCGCTAATTGTTCTCAAAATTCCCCCAGAACTTCATTATATAACTTGGAGTTTGATACATAGAAACTTTTGTAAATAAAAAGACAAGACACAACTAGACACTAGGTTCCTCCTCTAGCATGGCCCTCTTTGCTTCTCTCACTATCTCTTGAGCTTCCTCCAAAGCCTCTGCTAAATGACCTTTGACTGCGAACAGGTGAAGTATGTCTACGGCGCTGCATTCGGCGTTCCAGTTCCCGAGCTTTTCCATCAATCCCTCTATCTTTCCTTCTAAATTAAGTGCATGTTTCTTCCATGTCTCTGTCTTTCTTTGGTGCTCCATTTTCGATTCTGATACCCTCCACATTAGCCATTCGTATTTAATTTGCGCCTCTACTTCTTTGTCTTTGATAATGTCTCTCCTATTTGGTCGCGGTGTAATTGTCCCTCCTAACTCTTCTTGCAACCGGTCTGCGTAGTGCGGTTCACAGCCCGCTCTATACCGATCTCGTTCTATAAAGTTTGGGCCCATTGTACGACGATATTTCAAACTATCGATGATTTCCCCAGCTAAAATAATCTTTTCTCCAGTGTAATCAAGTTGATACCGTCTGGTGAAAGCCATTTGAATTATGCATTATTTTCAACCAGCTAGCCTCATGACTCTTCCAGGGATGTATGGTTGGAGGCCTCGCAGCCCCATTATAGTCAAGAAAGGAGTGGCATTGGCTCGAGTTGTGAACTCATTTGTTGGGAACCAAGTGAATATCCATTGCACTGTGTCGTCTGTTATGCTGTTAAAGAGTTTCAACCAACCTTCAGCGCTACTTGCTTGTTTCAAGGTTCTTGGTTTGAGTATTTCTGCGCTTCCTCTCACTATATCCAAATGCTCCTTAAACCAAAGTTGTAGTAACAAATTGTACCCTTCAAAATATTTAGCCTCCTTCTTACAAAGCCCCAAAGCTCTATAAATGTCGGCCAAAATCATAGGTACACAAGTGCACTCTCGTTTGTCAACCCCGTTCATCACAACTTCTACTACCTTGATCAATCGTACCCCAAAGTAATGCTTTGAATTTTCAAGAAACATTATAATGCCCAAAAACAAACTATGAAGGCGAAGATCTTTCCTTTATGCCAATCATCGTAGGAAGTGAAATCTTCACGCCTTTGATCAAAAGCACCATCAGAGCCAAACTTCTCATACAAAAAGGACAAAGGTATACCGCCCTTTTATATGAATGTCACCCCATCGTTTCCAACAAGGCCAAGCAACTTGCGAAAGTCACTCAAAATAGGAAACTTTGGGATGATGATCGCCGTTTCTTGCCATGTACGTTTTTCTCTGATCATACCAGAATCTTCTATAAAAACACCTATCTCCTCTAACAACGGTGTCAACTCTACGCCATTGAACCTAAAGACATTCCTTTGCTCGTCCCAAAACGTAACCGCCGTCTCGATAACCCCACGACATGGTTCTACTTCCATTAGTAAAGGTAGATGCCCCAAGTAGAGGAGGAACATCCATAACCATACCAAACCTTGGCCATTTTTGAGCCATAAAGACCTACAAATAAACAAGAAAGTAAAAATAAACATCCCACCCTTATTTTGAGAACAATATGACCGTTACATGTTTATTTTCCATAAATGAAAATAATCATGTCCCAACGCCGTTTGGGGTCTAAAACCCGTTTAGAATGTTGGACAAGTTGGCCTATTCGGACTTGAAAAAAAGTCAACTAACAAGATATCATGATGCATGAGTTCCTATCGTCTCCACTAAGATTTGGTTTAGACATGGTTCCCCCAAACGGACAATTTAGAGGTGGAAAAGTTTTGGGACCGTCGGCTGTACCACGGACTCGACCTATCCCAAACTTTTCCGAAGGGTATTTTGTAGGAGTGAGAACGGCCATCAAACCGACGCAACCGTTTTGTTTTTCCAAATATATCACATGAGTGAACGTCGATGGGGAGGTATGTCAAATAAAATTCATTAAGAAACTGAAAAGATATTACAACCAAAAATTAAAATAAAACAAAAAAGAAGAAAGAAGTTAGTTCTGGATGATAATAATAAATAACAAGATAATAAACAATAAAGATCCCAAAAATAAAGACTTGTTGTGGTTAGGACTTTAAAATCCCCAGCGGAGTTGCCATTCTGTCATACCCGATTATGGACTCAACTCGAGGCGAGTCGAGTTTCGAATTTGACTGGGTAACTCGTTTGAGTTTAAGTGTTGGAGTCGCCACCTAATATAGTCTTCTAAGGTGTATTAGGCCACCCAAATATTTAAGGTCAAGTTTAATAGCCATACTAGTCTTTTCCAGAGATTCTAAAGGGTAAGAGGTCCAAATGACTCGGGGAAGAAGGTGTTAGGCACTTCCCCGAGTCCCATGAAAGGTAGTTCCCGTCCGAGTCTATATTTTGGAATGAAAATGGTGCATATTATCATAACTACTAACTTGGGAGGTTAATCTAGCATTTGGTTCAAGAAAATAACATGTCTATGCAATTTATTTTACACACATACAAATAGATTTCATATACGGCCTATATTTATACCTAGTCGCATTTCAAGGCCTCTAGTTGAGTCATTTAGCGTCGGTGTGACTCGCCATTAATTGTCGAGCCCTAACCTTAATGGTCTTTTTTATTTAGGAGAGTTTTTTTGGAAATATTTAGGTAAAAGGGGCCGTTTTCGAAAATGGGTTTTACATAAGCACAGAAATGCAAACAAAGGCTGTCACACGTAAAGTACATACGTATAAGTATAAACATGTAAATATATGACTAAATAATAGTTGTAACTTTAGAAAAATATTTATAAAGTGTATAAGTGACCCCAACTACTTTATACACCCCTAGACACTATTAGATAAGTGTATAGGAGTGGAAGGGTTAAAAAAATATTTTATTACACATAAAAGGCCATTTTAGAAAATATTTTTGGGCCTGGATCACTTGTGAGAAAGGGGCAGTTTCAACTTTACGAAAGACGGCCTGATCTTAACACATTTTTTGCACAGAATAGCCCATGTTTCAAATAAATCTTCAGTTTTAACCATAAAACAGACATACTTTCGAATTTCGAACCTAAAACCTGTATAAAACGCTTGACGAAGCAGTGTTGACATCTCAAAAATCTTATAAGAAATATGCATGACTTCTTCGAATATCAAACTGATTTTAAGAATATTAGAGCCTAACATGATGCAGCACACAAGAGCAAGGGTTAGAAGAGGGCCCCTGGACAGCCAATGCACAGCCTAGTAGCTGTGACCCTGTGTTAGCAAATTACAAGGAGGGATTCCTATCAAATGTACATAATAGGGGACAGTTTCTAAATGGGAATAGCCTGCAGAAAGAAGGGAAGAGCTAAGCTTAAAACTATCAATTAAATGTCAGTTTATAGAGTGCCATTGCCATGGCCATTTAAGTTCCTTATTCCTGCAATTAAGATGATACTGGTATGGCTTTTAGAGCCATCCAAACAGGCTGCACGCAGAGGTTAGTAGAGGATGCAAAAACAGGGGTACACCAATTCATGTAG
The DNA here is from genome assembly GCA_029990575.1 of Petunia axillaris subsp. axillaris. NCBI lineage: Eukaryota > Viridiplantae > Streptophyta > Magnoliopsida > Solanales > Solanaceae > Petunia > Petunia axillaris. The sequence continues at coordinate 127,684,355 of JARKNS010000005.1, forward strand.
TCACAAACAAGGTCGAGGACAAAAGCTAATAGGCATAGGCAGATTTGGATCAGAGGTAACAAGTAATCAAGGATAGGAAAAGTACCTTCAAACAGTAAAGAGCAAGTAAATAAAGTTGCAGGCAGTGCTTGATGCTTGCAAAGAAACAGAACCAGAAAGTAAGACAAGTTGAGGTCTCCAATTATCTTGAAAGCAATCAGAGAGAGAATAGTATGCTTAGGCAGTTTTTTTGCTAGGCAGTTTTGCTATGTTTTCTTTGTGAAGAACTCTCTGGTCGTGCAGTGTGTTAATGTGTAAACTGTGTCCTAATGAATGAGAGGAACAGTGTTTATATAGGTGAAGGTAATGGTTAAAATTTCAAACGAGTAAAAAGAGCCAAAGAAGGCAAGGAAAATATTATTTCCTATAGTCAAGAAGGTCAGCCTTGTACCCTTTCAATATATGGACTAATAAAAAACCCCACAGATTAAGGTAGAACAAATTTCAAACAAACTGGAACCCCTCCCATTAAAACCATATAAAGTCCAGGTTCATAAACATGTTCTTAGGCTAATTTTAGGCTTGAAGATCAGTCAATTAATCTAGATAATTCTCAATCGAAATTACATTAACCACAGGACTGATTATTAATCAAGCCATTAATCAAAGATTATCATTGAATCAATCCAAAATTCTCCTAATCATGCCAGAACCGAATATCAATCAATAATCCAAATTGAAATCAATCAAGACCCCTAAAATCATGTTTAAACTACCCCCATATTTCAGTTTTACCCATGTAAATGCAAAACAGGTATCTCGATTGAGCGAAGAAATAGAAACATGGTTAATAGAGATTAACTTAGAAACCCAATCATGGATTTCAACACTAACAGAGGCGACCCTTAAACGTGCAGAATCTAGAGTAATGCTTAGTCACAATAATGAATTAAATCAAAGACTAACAATCCTACTATCTCTACATACAAATATTAGTCAATTAAACCTGTTGACACATAGGCATCGCGTAGACTGAAGCAAACAAAAAGGAAAAAGGATTACCCGTTAATGTCGGAGTCGGGTCAAGTTGACCCGCCATAAATTGAGTTCACATGGAGGTTTTTCACCATTTTCCGATAGTAAAATTGTTTTCGGATGCCTTTTAACCCAAACCAGAAATTTTCCAGTAGCGGGGACCCGTCGACGAGGGTTGAAAACCAACCTTGCTCGAACATTATAAAATGGGTATGGGTTTTGCAGCGGAGGAAACGAGGAGTATGTTGATGTAATTTGTTTCGAGTTTGGCCGGTTAGAATGGCCGGAATCGCCATCGACGGCGGAGACGTAGATAGAGAGAGAGACAGTCGCGAGGGAAGAGAAATGGGAGAGAGGAATAGGGTTTGGGGGTGTGTTATGTAATTAAAAAAGGAAAGAATATTTTCAGCCGTTGGATGAGGGGAACGGAGGGTTAGGATGTTGCCACGTAGTCGCTTAGGTGTTAAAGTTATAGTTGATGTATATAAACATGTATATGTGTATATATGTATTTTATGTATATACAACGTATAAATATTGTATATTAGGCATAATTTGATATAAAATAGGTATAAAAAATATAAGAAAATTAGGGAATTAATTTTAAAGCAATAAAATGGCTAGGGAAGCGTTAAAAATGTATTTTGGGATTTTAAAATAAATTGGGTAATTTTATCAAGAATAAGGGTAATTACAGAAATTGTAAAAATGGCTATGGTTTGAGATGATGCTTTTGAAAATGGCCTCGATTGTCAGGCTATTATGTGAAGATAATTTGAAAGAATGGACGGGGCAAGAAATAAATACACAATCGTATGTAAAATTTGAAAACTATTGATTTTAAAAATAGGAGGGACAAAATTGGGTATAAAAAATAGCCACCCTGTACTGACAATTTAACCGCTAGCCACCTGTTGCTCTTTTCTCAATTCTGGCCTTCCTTTTGACTTGTTTTCTTTCCAATCTCTTCCAAAGCTCAATCCACCTAATATATGAAATTAAACCATGATAAATATATTTATGTTATCAATCTAACACAATAAAATCTCAAGTATAAGTATGTAATGTGTGGCATTTTAGCCACACATCAAGCATACCTCGTTATAGTTTTTGGTACTAACGCTTCTAGATGATAGGCATAATTGGAATCGAATGATGACATACATCACCCACGAACACAATGAGCTCAAAACCCTCTTAGTCGGATTCGATTTTTCTGATGAACACTCTAACATGGTCTTCATCTTTAAGTCCATTCCGTTCTTCTTTGCATCCTTGTTTCAGGAACAGTGATCACACTCAAACAGGGAGACGTTGAACCAGTGTCCGACTCCTCATACTTTACACTCGAATACTAGGAGGAATGGAGAAGGAAGGAGAATTTTAAGAAGGATTTTTCACAATTTTCCACCGATTACTTGCAAACTGGAGACTTCTCGAGTCCAGAACCGATGACCGTTCAAAGTGAAACTGGGGACTGCCCCAAACACTGAGGACTGCTCCAAAACGTCCCATCGAAGAAGATTACACTTTTACGGATAAAGAACCGGCACTCACACTGGGGACTGTTCGAAATTTAGATTTCAGGTCAAATAAAATGTAAATGGTCCGTTAGTGGCCAAGTTAGTATACTCAAGAAGCACCCCCTAAACGGCCATATTTTGGATCCGATCATAATATTAGATCGGATGATATGCACAATGCGCCCGATAGCGGCTGATATTACAATCAATGCAACACTTCTTGTCTTAAGTGTTACGAAATAATTTTCTGAACTAAGTGTTCGAAGAGTGCGTTGGCATGAAAGTGAGACGTCATTCTTCATTATACACTATTTATATTGGGCCCCAATACTCAACTTGTTTCGATAACAAAAGCAGACATGTCAAAGAAACGAAAGATGGAAACATAACTTGTCTGTTGGAAAAACAATACTCAAAACTGAGTCATTGAACTTTCAAAGCGATAAAACATAAAACTCCATCTTCAAAGTAAACGAACGCAATGACAACGGAAAGAAGAGTTCTTCATTAATAACGGCCATATGCCTCATTGTCTTTACAAAACGACCACAACATTTGGTCGAAAACACTTAAAAAACACTAAGATAAGAGGTCACTTTTCTTCATCGGAGTCCTCTTCTCAAGAGGAACTTGGAGGAAGGCCGAGGTCTTTACGAGCAAGCCTCACAGTTTGAATAGCTTCCTCTCGTTCCGCGGGCACATTTACTATGCGCTTCGACATCTCTTGAAGGACATCTCGACGAGATTCAAAAAACGATCAACTCTTTGCGGATATCAAATTCGTCCTCCATCAATCTCTTTTGGCCAGCCAGCTCAATGCCCAAGTCTTGATTCTGCTTCACAAGGCTTCGATTCCTTTCAGTCAGGTGTTTGTTCTCGGCAACCAAATCCTCTTTGTCACCTTGCAAGGCATGAAGGTCATCTTTCAGCTTAGCAATCTCCAAGCTATTGTTCGATAGCTCAGACTCCAGCTTAGCGCATTTGCTCCCCACATCATCTTCATAGCGCTCAAGCTGTTCATTCAGCGCCACAATCTGCGACTCCAACTCTGATTCTCGGAGAGCATCAGCGGCCGCATTTTTTGTTCGCATCAGCCTCAAGCTCGAAATACTTCACTTTCAAGACCTTGAGAATTTGATGGCAAGCGCTACCAGTAGATGCTAAAAAAACGGCAGACGTTCAATTTCAGCTTTGAGTTGCCTAATGCAATCTACTGTCTCGATCGCCATTATAGTTGTCTGAAGTATGAAAATAACCAAGTTAGAAACTTAAATCAGAAAGTATTCACTCAAATCGATAAAAGGGAAATTACCCGAAAAGCGTCGAAGGAAACATGAGAGGCAAGGTTCAAGTCACTTCGAAAATTCATCCGGGCCCTTACCATCGGCCAAGTAATGTCGTACAAATAATCAGCAAGATGCCTTGGAAATATGAGCAAATCGATGTTGCCAGGAACTGTAACATTGATCGATCTCCTTTTTATCTCCCCAACAGCATCAGTCCTTTTGTAAGCGACGAAAGAAGATTGGTCCTCGCCCTTCGGCAATGAAGTTATAGGTTTATCGTGATCTGCAACAAAGAAAGATGAACCTGAACTTTCTGTATACTTCAATTTCGTCGGCTCCACCTCTCGATAAAGGGGTAGCTTACTTTTTTTTTCTTGCTTCATGCTCCTCAGGAGAAAGGGCGGCTTCCAACATTTCAGCTCTATCCCCCAAGCCAGAAGAAACTTCCAAAATCGAAGGAAGTGGAAGTTGGGGGAGTCAATCAGTCAACTCCATAACGGGAGCTACAGCATACTCATCGACCGCCTTTAGCTGCTCGGCTGCCTCTTGCATCCTCTTTTTCCTCGGCTTCTTTGGGCGGCTCAACGGCTGCTCAGAGCCTGATTCCTCAGCGGCCTCTTGATCAGGATCGAACCGGACAAGCATACTTTCCTCGGCTGCTTTAACGGTGTCGACAGCAATCAGTACGCCAGTAACTACATTTTTTATAGGTTTAAGAGCGGTCGTCGCACCAACCTCTTTCGCCACTTGTTCTTTTTCCTTTTGAGCAGTTTTGGAAATGAGTCTTGCTCGAACTCCATGGTAGTTCAACTTCTTCTTCTTCTTCGGGAGAGCGTCCTCGGGTTTCTCCCCATTGGCCATTTCCTCGTCATCTTCTCTGCTCGACTCACCTCCGGCGCCCGTAATGCCTGAAGGAATTTTTTTTAGCTAGAGTAACCTTACCCATACAAAAATGCAAGGGAATGAAAAAGAGACGTACCATGGTGTTTGGCCTTCACTTTCAAAAGAGAGGCTATAGGCTTCCAAGCTCTCTCATCGTTGGTAGTCTTATCCAACACTTTGATTAACGACTTGTCGATATCTGGAACCAGCTCGAACAAAACTTTGCTGGCTGAAATATGAGCACAGTTGAACTAAGTAAAGGAATTGTAGAGAAGTAAAAGCAAAAACCGGGCACTTACGAGTTCGGTTCCACACGTCAGGGAGTAGGTTTGCCCCCGGAGCTGTTATTTGATCGGTTGGGATGAAAACAAAATGTTGGTCCCAACCTCGGAAATCATCATCATTTTTTTGAAATTAGGGCCCTCTGCCCTCATTTCTGCACGGTAATGATTCCGGCTTTGTAAACACGAGGGGAGTAAAGATAGAGGATGTATCGAAGTGTCAACTCTACTTCAGCTTTCTTGGCGATCTATCGCATCATGGCAACCAACCGCCAAATCATTGGGGAAACCTGTCCAACACAAACCATGTACATGCGACAAAATTCAGCGATCAAAAGGTCGATCGGGAGCGTGAATCCAATCGTGAAGGGGTATGTCAAAACGACAGAATGGTTGAATGTATGGGAAGTCAAAGTCATCTTATTCGTAGGACACACAACATCGATCGTACCCCCTTTCCATCCACAATCTTCTCGAACTCTTGGCATAGAATCCGGAGTAATAGCATAGAAAACGGTGTCAACAAGAATATTCCTCTTCCTCTTCATCTGAACAGCGTTTTGATGACTATCTTTACAGTCATCGTCATAGCTGAACTCCTTCGGAAGAATCTCAGTGTAGAGTTTCTCCGGGCCAAAACCCTTTGGCTTCCGCTTCTTCCCCTTTCCTTTAACTTTAGAAGAATCAGCAATGTTGGCTTGTTCAGTTACAGCGATAGGCTACGGCGGCACAACGGCGAAAGGCGCGGCTGAAGCAACAATATTGGTGGTGATCGCTAGAGTAGATGTTTTTTCAGTTGCCATTTTCCAAAGATTTCAAATAGAAGCAAGATATAGAACAAAGTTTCAATTGCAGTACAAGAGAATTGCAATCAGAAGTTGAGAAATCACAGAAATTTTCTGATAAATTGAAGAGAGTTGTAGAGCAAAAGTTTGGAAATTGGATTTAAAAGTGGTATTTACAAAGAGTGAGGTAATAATGATCTCGGTAACCGGAAAAAACTGTCGCATATATGATGGCGTGCACGTGTCTTGATGGGAAGGCGAAGTGACGTTTTGGTGTTTCAAATTGCGCGGTTGAGGGAGCTCCACATATTTTCCCGCCTAATATTTTACGCCACTTGCCAAGATCTTACTGACACTCACTCAACAAGTGGGGGGACTATCTGACTGATCGAAATTCGTCCGAACACATCGTGACACGTGTTCGTTGATGTGGCGAGCTCAGAGCCAAAATCGGAGACAAGTCAGCTTTTCTTGCGAAGAATTGACAATTGAGGATGATTGTCTATTTTCATCGATCGAGGTCGTTTATACCGAAGACAGAAGAGGACAACATATAAACATGGTTAATCAAATCCCTATATTTTCGGAAGCCGTTGGACGTGGATAACAACCTTATCAGGTCGTGGAGAGACGTGCACGGAGTAGAGCTTGATTAAGGTTGAAGTCTTGTGCCTATAAATAGATTTCCCATCCCCCATTGTAAAGTTACGTTCTTCTGAACATAACTCTCCCTTAAGCAATCATAGCAGCTACCACTGTTGGTATTTCCACCACAATTATTTATATTCCACAATATTGTTGCTTATTTCATATCATCACGCCGTTGTAGTCAAGCTTAGCTTCGGAGAAGACGTTCACCTTCTTCAAACGGAGCCCGACCGCTTGATCTTCAATATAATAAGCTTTACTATTTATTTATTACTGCCATTATTGCTTGTTCAATTGCTTAGTTATTTGTTTATTATATTAATTTGTTAATCATTGCCGTCATAATTAATCATTAAACACACTTTGATCGGAATCCTATCTAAACGAAACTTTAGCTTATTGTTGATTCACATTTATATCCATTGCTCATTGAATTTCTGATTAGTCACCGTTTATTCATCTAGCTATTGTCGTGGACTGTCGACCAAATTGAGTGTATAATCTATCTGCTTAATCTAGTAATTCTTGGATAAGTATTGTTTGATTATTCCTTAAGTGTATTCGCCTGTGTAAACGATCAAATAATCTGCTTATCCAACTAGTTCGAGTTTCTGTTGCTCGTTTAACATATTCTTCGTTTATTCTTGTCATTTGCCATCTGTCGTACCTTGATACTGTTCGAACATATAAACTGCTTGTCATACCCGACTTTAGACTCAACTCGAGACGAGTCGGATTTCAGATTTGACTGGGCAACTCGTTTGAGTTCAAGTGTATTAGTCGCCACCTAATATAATTTTCTAAGGTGTATTAGGCCACCTAAGTGTCTAAGGTCAAGTTTAACACACTAGTCTAGTTTTCAGAGATTCAAAAGGGTAGGAAGTCCAAATGACTCGGGGGAGAAGGTGTTAGGCATTCCCCCGAGTCCCACGAAAGGTGGTTCCCGTCCGAGTCTATATTTTGGGATAAAATGGTGAATGCTATCATATAATACTAACTTGTAAGGTTAAACTCGTATCCAATTCATGAAAGTAGATATATCTATGCAATTTGATCCACATATACAAATAAATTTCATACACGACCTACACTTATAGCCTAATCGCATTTTATGCCTATTCGTGAGTGTGATTCAAGCATGCAAGAGTGTTTAATTTCAGCCTACTTACGCAATTCTAGCATTTAAAGCAATTTATGCAAATGGGCAGTTTTGCAAATAAATTTCAGATTTGTACCAAAAACCAAATGGGTGTTATTTTTAAAATGAAATATTGGCCATTTAGGGTTGGTGTGACTCGTCACTAATTGTTGAGCCCTAACCTTAATGACCTTTTTATTTAGGGGTCAGTTTTGAAAATATATATAGGCGAAGAGGCTATTTTAGAAAATGGGTGTCACACAAGCACACAAATGAAAACAGAGAGGGTTGTCGCACATAAAGTATATACGTATATGTATAAGCATGCAAGTATATGACTAAATGATAGTTTTAGCTATAGGAAAAAATACATATAAAGCGTATAAGTGACCCCAAATATTTATACACCCCTATGCACTATTAGATTAGTGTATAGGAGCATTGATTAGTTGAAAATTAACTTATCACACATAAAGGTTATTTCTGAAAATATTTTTGGGCCTGGATTACTTGTGCAAAAAGGGGCAGTTTCGAATTTTATCAAAGACAGTCCGATTTTAACATGTTTTGCACAGAATAGCCACTGTTTCAAGAGAGATTCCAGATTTAATCATAAAACAGACATACTTTCGAATTTTGACTCTGAAATCTGTATAAGATAATTAACGAAGCAATGTCGACGTTTCAGAAAGTCTTACAAACAATCTGCATGACTTCTATTTTAACTATACAAATATCAAACTGATTTTAAGAACATTAAAGCCTAAAATGATGCAACATATAAAAGAAAGAGTTAGGAGAAGGCCCCTGGATAGTCAATACACAGCCCAGTAGCTGTGTTCCCTGTCTTAACAAATTACAAACAGGGGTTCCTATTAAATTTACATAACAGGGGGCAGTTTCTAAACGGAAACAGCATCAGAAAGAAGGGAAGGTCTAAGCTTAAGATTATCAGTTCAATATTAGTTTGCAGAGTGCCATCATCATAGCCATTAAAAACTCCTTATCCCTGTAATTAAGATGGGACTGGTATGGCTTTAGAGCCATCCAAACAAGCTGCATGCAGAGGTTAGCTGGAGAGACCAAAACAGGGGTCACACAAATTCATATACTCACAGTCAAAGCCAGGGATAAAAGCTAACAGGCATAGGCAAGTTTGAACTAAAGGCCACAAGTAATCAGGGACAGGGAAAGTACCTTCAGACAACAGAGAACAAACAAATAAAGTTGCAAGTGATGCTTGATGCTTGCAAAGAACAAAACTAGAGAGTAAACAGGCAGGGGCGTCCCAATTATTTGAAAGGCAATCAGAGAGAGAAAATAGTGTGCTTATGAAATATGCTATGTATTTCTGTGTCCAGAACTGTGTGTCTAAGTGAATGAGGGGACAGGTTTTTATAGGTGAGGGTAAGGGTTAAAATTTCAAACGGGTGGAAGTAAAACGTGGAAAAGTAATATTATTTTCCATAGTTAAAATATGCCTTTGATATACCTCCCAAACATAGATCAATTAGGATCCTAAAAATTAGGGGAAACCAGATTCTGAGCCAGTAGGCTTCTCACCTTCTAACAATAATCATGTCTAGGTTCAAAATCAGTCAATAAAAACATATTCTAGGCTCGAAAATATCATGATCATCTTTTCAAATTTTCACAGATTCTCAAATTAATACCTATCAATTACTATAACCACTTTCCAAGCAAATATCAATCAAGAATTTCACATTGAGTTAATCAGGATCCCTTAATCATGCCAGTCAAATTATCATTTCAATTTTAAGCATTCAATCGCAGAAATCATATGTCTTGACAGAACCAGGGGCACATACACTGGAAACATGGATGAGTAGGACTATTTCACATTTAGGAACTTTAACAAAAAATGACCTAAGGCACAGATTACGAGTATATTTCACTCAGACATGCGAGAATTCAAGGCCTAAGGTTCAATTATAGAGGTTCAAGAGAAAAACAATGCTCGTCTTGACAATGTACCATCATGAATTAAAATGAGAGCAAACATAGTTATACAGTCTTTACCCTAATTAATTTAGGTGTAACAGTTAACAAATTGAGCATGCGAATATCTAATTAACCAGTTAATAAAGAATCAAAGCAAGCATCGATGTCACCTAATAATTCAAAATTCGTAAAACAAAAGGTAAAAGGAATACCCGTTTGATTTGGAACCGGGTCAATCTTGACCTATCTTCCCACTGTACATGTGTGAGGATTTTCACTCCGACAAGTCGTAGAAGTTAGCTAGGTTTTTGCAAACCCTCGCCTAATTTTCTTTTCTTCGGCGACAGAGGCGACATCGACGAAAGGTCAAGTTTTTGACTTAGTCGTTTGGAGAAATTTCCATGGGGGTTTTGTAGCGGACCACGAGAAGAGTAGAAAAATGTAATTTCTTATGGCTTTTAGTGGCCGGAGGTGGCCGAAATCGGCCATAATTAGTGCAGCCATTAGGTTTTAGGCGGGAGAGAGAAAGAGAAGAGGCGGCCGAGTGTTTGTGAGTGGAGTGAGTGAAATGTAGGGTTTGGGGGGGGGGGTGTAGTTAAAATAGGAAATATTGTTTTCAGCCGTTGGATGAGAGGAACGGAGGGTTAGGATGAGGCCACGTCGACATGACGTGGCGCTGAGATGGCATCTATGTGGATAAGTGAGGGTGTGTGAGGTGTACGCGTGGAGTGTATGTATATGGTGTATAAATAGTGTATATTAGGCATAGTTTTAGTGTAAAATAGGCATAAAATTGTATAAAATAGGTGTAAAATCATAGGAAAAATTATGGAATTAATTTAAAGCATTAAAATGGCTAGGAAGCGTATAAAAAAAATATTTTAGGATTTAAAAATGAATTGGATAATTTAATCAGAAATAGAGGTAATTGCGGAATTTCAAAATGGAAGCGCACATCTTGTAAAAAGGGCTATGGTTTGAGATGATGCTTTCAAAAATGGCATTGATTGTCAGGCTATTCTGAGAAGATAATTTGAAAGAATGGACGGGGCAAGAATAAATGCATGATCGCGTGTAAAATTTAAAAACTATTGCTTTAAAAAACAGGAGGGACAAAATTGGGTGTCAGCACTGCTCGATTCCTTTAAATACACATCAAGACGGTTAAGTTTGCTAACATAAGAATAGCAATCATCCATCGAGTTTTGATATAAATTGGTCGCCTGTGGCTCAACTAAATACAAATTTAATTGTAATACCTGAAAGTATATTTTAAAAAATACACATGTAAAAATAAAATTATTTGTCTTGTTGTCTAAAATTTCTTTAAGGAAATACCCCCCCATAGATGCCGTTACTGATTTGTTGTATTTTTTTGAGAATTTTACATAAATGGCCGCTCTAGACAGTATGCATAAATTATGCACATAGTATGCAACATTATGCATAAAATATGCATCAAAAAAAAAAATTGCTAGTTTTTGTTAAATTGATCTAGCATTGTTCATGCAACATAATTTTCCATATTTTTTCCCAAGCTACTCGTGTATGGTTACTGGTGTAAGTATTTTAGGATAAAAATTGCTAATATTATAAAGTGAAGTACAAATCCCTTTAAAGGCTTCTATAAGTTCAAGGTTAAATTTAAATTGCGAAAATTATAAAGTGATTTTCAATACTGAAAATGAGATAGATACTATCTAAAAAGTAAAACAAGAAATATGTGGATGAATTAATCTAAGGAGAATTAGAAAATAGTTAAATTTCAAGAAGAAATTTTGTTGGATTATGGATATAGCATTTTGTGAAAAAAAATCCATTTTAGCTTACAATTTTAAAAAGAACTACTTGAAGCAAAGTTAGCTGTCCCATCTTCTTGAATCCTAACTTCTGAATTTGAAAGTCCAAATACTCATAAACATTTTTGACATTGAAGTTATTTTAGCTATGTCTTCAATTTTCGGTGTAATCAGCCTAATTCATTTGAAATGGGGTGGGTGTGAAGAGACATCAAATTGGGATTTCTGATCAATTCGAATAATGGGGCTAAAATGAAGTTTATTTATCTCTTAACTTATATGATTTCTCTGATATATGTGGTTATGTAATTTGAATAGATGGAGCGCTTAATGAACTTTTTCACCAGGGGAATACATGGCTACATATACAAAATAACATTTTCCAAGAAACATATATTTATTTATTGAAGGTTGCCCTGGGCTTCATACATCTGAATTTGACGTCCATTCAAGGGCTGTGCTGGTCTTGCATTTCTCTTGCATGTTGAATCCAATGGAGCTCTCAGAGCTTCTACTTGCCCTCTTGATATTGATCTCACCTACATTCACATTTTTTACTATCATTTGCTAAGAGAAGGAAAATAATTCATTTATGTAACATCTCAAAAACAAGAAAAGAAAACAATAATCACTCATAAACCTATTTTTGTCACGTCTAATGCATCATTATAATGGAACTCTATTATGTATGATACGAAATATGACATTTGCATTATATGAATTGCATATATATCCATTGCAATATACGAAACTTATGGTAATTATGAAATAACAATCTCATACCCTATTTTAAAAGGAATGAAGTTAAAGAGGAAGAAAATTGGTGAACAACGATAACTCACGCTGCATTATAACATGATCTACCTAAGATGTGATACAGAAACAATTTTGCTAACCACCAAGGTTGTGGTCGAATGAATATGATCCATCCACGCTCGAGAAGTCTTGGGTTTGATTTCTGGGAATGAAAAAATTTCTAGTAGGGAATACTTACCCCGAGAAATTTCCCTTATGCACCATGCATGTATCCCGATTAGTGAGAGTTTCAATATGGGTACCAAACACTGGGTGAGAAACCAAACAAAAAAAAGACACCATTTTGCTCATGTAACATTCCATTTTAGCACTAACTGATGATGCTCAAGTCCTTAAAAAAGAAATAAAATTAAGAAAAAAGATTGAAATACCTTGCCAAGGATGTGCCAGGAGACATTTTCGGAGCATGGGGGAGTAGTTAAAGAACCAGTGTAACTGTAATATTTGTGGGAGTGTTTCCTTATTTCATGTGTGTCAATGGTTCCCAGTTGAAGCTGTGTATCTTTCTGTGATGCTACATCCTTAGCTAGCTCATTGAGCTTGTTTTGTAGCTGAACATGAAAAAGAACTAACTTTGTTAGATTACACAAAACATACAGGTCTTTGTAATCACTAATATGTTGTGTTATTGCTAGACAACATAATTACTGCCCTAATAATTAGGCAGTTATTTTGACCCTAATATCCCTATATATATGTACATGTACTTGTAGTTCAGATGAATATTCCTGTTTATATGGGGCTATAAACCTTTTTGTTCCTTCAGTATGTTAACAACTTGTCATTAGTATAATTTTCAATGACTTTCAGTTTGGAATAGGTGGTACCGGATTGGAGCTCATTAAAGTTTTTTGGTCAAGTAGTTTGTGACTAACAGAGTAATTGAAAGTAATAATAAATGCAATATGAATAGAGAATGCGGTGGTACCTTGGTCATTAGTGGATCAGGATGGCCAAGATGGAAGAGGGTTGCCAAGACTGCTATACTGTTGTCTTCAGCAAAATGAACTAGATGAAGCTCTGCAGCATATCTGTAAATTTGTAACCTCTTATTAATTTCTATTATAGAATCACATTGTTTAAATAGAGTGGTTGCAAATTTATGAGGTGTCAAAATTAGTTCAAAGGTTAGTTCTAGGATTTAGTTACTTATGGCTTAGCTAGGTACCACTTATTTATTGCTCATACAACAGAACAAGTTGATAGCTTGAAGTATGATGAACTTTCATTGGAGTTATAACCTTATTATAGTAAATGCTATCGGCTCTCTGTGTGCTTGGTAGGGAGAAAATATTTTCGCAAAAATGTTTATTAATTATACATATTTGGTTGGTCAGAGTGTTTTGAAAAAAAAAAAATTTCGGAAAAGAAATTTCTTAAATGTGAGAAAATGACATATTTCTTAGTTGGAGTAGAAAAAACAAGTTCAAAAACAAACATCCTATATATTGATTATTCTCCATATCCCCCAACACCTCACCTCAACCCCTCCTCCCCTGCCACCACTTCACCACCCGCCACCTTCAGCCCCACCCCCACTGCCACCTCTCTTCACCCTCCATAGTTTTTGTCTAGTTATATAATTACTCTTTGAATAATATTTTTTGGTTGCTCTTTGAATAACATTTTTTGTTTACTTAGAAAATACAGAAAAATAAGTAAGATAACTATTTATTTTCTAGGGAAATTCCAAACACCCCTTAACCGTCACATTTCTGCATTTGATTCTCATTGGCGAAACACGTTTAATTTGTGCAATGAAAAAGAGCAGGTAAATTTCACATATATACTACACGAAAAGAGAGAGAAGCATACTGTCTCCCATCAATTCGATGCTCAGAAGGAGAATGCCAATGCATTTGCTTCAAGTTGTAAGTTTTACCATCCAAAATCAAACTTCCTGCCTTCTCACCATATTTTATCTGCACGATCAAAAGTAGAAGTAATGTTATGGACGGTCATTCAGCTTTCCTTTTTGTTTTATTTATTAAAGTGGTTAAACTATTTCTTTAACCAAAAAAAAAAAAAGAATCATTCAAAGTTTACATACGTATCACAAAAGATAAACTAGAAAAATACTTATGTATACATAGAAACAATGAGTAAATGACATGTTCTTCTTTTAATTAAGGTTTCTCATAACCATGTTTAATACTCCTTCCGTACCACTTTATTTGTCATACTTTTCTTATTAGTCCGTTCCAAAAAGTTTGTCATATTTCTAAATTTGGCAACAAGTCAAATCCAAAATTACTCTTAACTCATTTATAGCCATAAATATCCATGACTTATTTTAGACCATAGGTTTTAAAAGTCTCCTTTTCTTTATTAAACTTTGGGTCAAGTCAAACTACGACAAACAAATTGGGACTGCGGGAGTATATGCATTTGTGCTTTAAGTTTGAAAAATAATTATATAGGAGTATATAATAATGTGATTAACAAAACGAAATTTGGACATAATAAGATTTGGGAAAAACTAACCCCAACATTGAAGCCATTATCAACCAAAGTAGCAACTTCAGAATGATTATATTGCATAATCAAAGGCTTCAATTTTTTGTTTATGACAACATTGTGGCTGTCGATGTTAATTGGGGACTGTGATTTGCCATTTGAGCAGGCTGAAAATGTTGGGTTCAAACTTCCCCACTTATCTGGGCCTATTGGGCCTGTGTAACCAAACTTGACTGCCAAAGCATCACCTAATAACCAAAATAATTGTATAAATTAATTAATATTTGGAGATTGAGTGGAGATTAAGAATATAAAGCTTCAATCTGCTATCCTAAAACTACAAGGTCACAGCCCCTAATTGCTGGACCTTCTATCCCATTTCTCATACACCTATAAAATTTCTCATCCTTTGTAATTAATGATGAAGTAGTAAATCAATAGTTTTACACTGGGCCATGTGTAAATTAAGTTTCAAAACACCCAAGATAAGGTGTTAGCTTAGCTTTCATGAACTACTAATTTGTTCTTAAAACTATAATTGAGGTCATAGTTGAAAGTGTAGGTCTGCAATATGTACAAGCAAAAAACTTTGTTATGTTAGAGGACAAAACCATAAACCAACAATAACCATAAAGAACTTTAGACAATAGAATCATGATGTTTTGTTCTTTGAAAAGCATATTCTCATCACAAATTCGTCAAAGATTTTTCAACGAGCAACGACTAAAGTATAGGATGGTTATATTACGTGTATGTCACTACTAAACTTTTCTGTATGTGTAGGAGAAAACAACTGAAAAATATATTTAAGCGCTTAATTTTATATTACTCTAACATATAAAGTTGGAGATACAACCTACTTTATGAAGAAAATATCCTCTACACACAAATTTACTCTCTCACAACAATAATGGGAAAAGAATGACAAGCTTTCCCCATAAATGAGTATGTTCTTTTCTCTATACAAGAGAATGACCAATACAAAAAGTTGATATTTTCGCAAGAAAAAGAAAAGAAGAAAAAAGTCATGCTCAATGATACATCGACAACTATAGTGCTATAGTAAGAACTTTATCATAGGCTTCCTTAGACCTGCTCTATCTCAACTTTATTCCAAATTGCAATGCTCTTTATACTATGAGTCTTTGGGTTGGCAGATTATGAATATGATTCTATGCGTAAAAGTATTAAATTAGAACACCCTTAAACTTATGTGTTCAAATGTGTAGTAAAACTTGTGTTCACCAAAAGTAGATCCAACAATAGGCTTGCAATTTGGTAGAATTTGGTCAAATGTGTCTTGACAGTGAAAACAAGTAGCGTATAACTTTTTAACTCCTAGATGGGTTGCTGTCCAAAAGAGTTTTCCTACCACCATAACCCATCTCCTCCATTAACGAGACCCTAGATGAAAACATGCATGCAATGAAGTGATCAAATGCAGCAACATATAATATTAGAAAACTCTAGAACCATACTTTCATCTCTTTAAATGTTTCTTTTCAAGAAAGATAGAGTGGAGTACTTACCGGATGTTATAGTAAAGAGGAGAAGAACTGCACATACATTCATCAGCCAAACTGAAATATCACCAGTTGCAGCCATTGCTGATGCGATATTTTCTTCAGGATGAGCAAAATATAAAATTAAAAACAAAACAAAACAAATCAGAAAATTTTGTATTCTTGAATGTATAGCTTTTTATAAATTTGGATTATGAGAGACTTACAAAACTAGAGACAACCACTCTCTGAGAAGTTTACTGGAACACCTCAATTTGTGTCCTTATTTATAAGCTTTTGGACAAACCCCCTTTTGCTATATCAGCAGTAGCCCATTATTTGCATTTGCCTTTTTGGTTTTGGGACTTATTTTGTTTTTTCTGAGGATAATTCTTTTCTGTTTCAACAAGTAAAAACATATAGTAATTGGTTAACTGATTCTATTTAGGGATAATCAAGAGGGGGTATATTTTTATTTTATATTTCCTTGGTCAATATATTATGAAATAGATTCTGAAGTCTTAGATTATGCGTGAGATTTCGATTACTTACTTGAACTAGCTACTTGATTAACTTTTTAGATGAGAACAAATTCTTGGTAAATTATTACAAGTGTTATTTTAGTTATAGAACATCTCATAAGATCAACAAAGAAAAAAATAACACAAGAGCTCATTTTAAGGTTATTATTTATTTAATTGTAAGTGAGCATAAGAGATTATTTTCTAGCAAATTCCTGTAAAGTATTAAAACACTAATCCTTTGCATAAATACCTTAATAGTTCTATTACTTTCTCCTTCAACTGAAAGTAAATATAACCTAAATATTCCCCCGGTTTTATTTATATGTCATATTTTTTTTTTTAGTCAGTTCCAAAAAAGTTGACACATTTTTATATCGGAAAAGGGTCAAAACTGCCCTTAACGTATGCGAAAAGGATTAAAATTGCCCCCACCGTTAAGTTTCTGCAAATTTTGCCCTCACCGTTAAGTTTGTGGCTCATTTTTGCCCTTACTACTAACGGCTCTATTTTAATTTTTCTGTTTTGTTTCTTTTAAAATACGTGGCGCTCTATAATTGGTCCGTCCCAAATAAATATACCCAAACCATTTTAATACCCAGCTCATTCATACAACCCGCCCCAAATAAATATAACCTATCTTCTTCATAACCCATTTTTCCTCGTTCAAAACAATAAACTGATTATATTGATGAAAAAGAAAATGGGGAAGTCCATGAAAATTAATTTATATACAGTTGAGATCTTAAATAGTAGATGTTGGGAAAATTATCTTCTTATATACTATTGATGGAACTGAAGATACCTACATATATAAATGAAAATTTTATATTTATATTTTACTTGAAATCCGCAGCAAAAACAAATATACGTAATTTGTAAGTAACTTGGATTCTATTAAAATAAGACTATACGGAAATTTTTACAATATTGATAATAATTTCAATTACAATTTTGGTGTGACTCTAGGCTTCATTTATTTGTACTTATAAATAAAGGTCTTGATCTTTATCATTTTAATTTGATTTATTAAGATATTTAATTTTAGGAGGTTTGAAACTTAGACCAACACTTAATAAGTCTAAATAGATCTGACCCACAACCAATTATTTGGAGTTTATGAAGAAGATAAGATATCTTTATTTGGGGTGCGTTGTATGAACGGGTTGAGTATATTTATTTGGGACAGACCAATTATACAGCGCCACGTATTTTAAAAGAAACAAAACAGAAAAATTAAAATAGGGCCGTTAGTAGTAAGGGCAAAAATGAGCCATGAACTTAACAGTGAGGGCAAAATTTGCAGAAACTTAACGGTGGGGGCAATTTTAATCCTTTTCGCATACGTCAAGGGCAGTTTTGGCCCTTTTCCGTTTTTATATTTAGTAAGAATTCAAATCAACCACCTTCACATGAATTGGGATAAAGAGAGTAATACATAAAATGTGAAAAATCTGGCGTAACACACACCCCCGCTAATATTATTTAGAACAAAAGGGTCATCAAACCAATCTCGCACAATTTTCAAGGAATACTGGTAAATTGTTGAGTGGTGCATTTATCACTACTGGATGTGTATATGTATATTGGAAAAAGGAATAAGAATATTTTGAATGTTTCATGAAAATGTGTTATCCATGACCCGTGACATTGAGCAACTGAATTTTATAATGGCATTATTTTGGATAAAGGAATTATTTTAGTATTATTACGGAGACAGGCATTTATGAAAAAATGTATGTGTGATCCCAATTGTCACTAACTAATATTTATGTAGTTGCCAGTTTTCTTGATTTACAGATACTGTTAGAAAAGAAAGAAAGAATATGATGCGTGTATATTTGGTTTGAATTCTGAAGATTATGTTAGAGCTAAAAGGCCAATATAAGTGTATATGATTGCACTAATGAAAAAGAACTAGAAAGAAGGGGTTAAGGAATTTTTCCTTTTTCTTTTTCTTGGTTGACAAGTGGATGGTGACAACCACCATGATCTGGTTTGCTGCAGAAGCCACAAGTATCCACTCTGAATTTAGAGGTCACTATAAGCCCTCAAAGGGTATATTTCACAAAATAAAAAGTTGTGGTACAGAGATGACCTCAAAGAGTTGGAATTGGCAGGGAGAGATATTGGGCATACGATTTCTTTTTTGGTTTTGGGGGGAGGGGGGCGGGGGGATAGAGGAAATAATGAAGGTTATACTGCGAATAGATTAGATATGTAAATAGTTAGTTATGTAAATTGTATATTGGGTCAAGCCCGTTAAGTTTACTTGGCTTTTTAGTTAGGTTTAGGTTTTCTCTTGTATAAATAGGGGACTCTCTTCATCAATGAAAGCAAGAGTTTTCATCCAAATCTTATTCCTCTTGTGTGAGTGTGTTCGGTTTACGTGTTTGGTTTCTTGGCGTGTTTGGTTTTACAGGAAAGGTGGTTCGGCATGTATATCATCTCAAAAATTTACCCTCTACATCTCAAATTTACGCTAGGAGTGTAATGGGGTAATTGGAAATCTATATTCAACCAGAGTATCTCGTTCAAACTTTTGGAAGTTCTTGGTAGAAAAGTGTTTCACCTTTTTGGCATGCCTATTCGATGTCAATTCAAATTAGTCAGGCTAGTCGTTTCTACTATCGAATGCCTAAAAGAAAAAAAAAGTGTTTGATACAAATATCACTAATAACATCTATTTATATAATTACCGAAATTTTAACATTTCCGACTAATTTAACTATTATAGTCTTTAACTTTGCTCGATATTTTTCTTTATCATAATTCACTTTTCAACTATTATTCTAACGTTTATTTCAAAATTACTACTAATACAATGAGCAAATTAATTATTAAAATCTTAAATCTGCCTAGTGTCAAGTGGTGACAAATGAAATAGGCCAGAGGGATCACCACATTTCTTTTGTTTGAAAAGCATATACAACCTCCCTGGTGCTAGTTTCCAGCAACGAGTTTGCTAGTTCCATTGGCATTTCTATGTTTTTAATTAAATTTTATTATATGGTTCATTTCGGGAAAAGAAAAGTTCAATGCTACATGAAGAATCTACTCATTCCCCCTTTTTGAAAGCCTCAACAATTGGATGAGAAGGTGCCAAGATCTTACAGCTTGGATTTTGTTTCTTCTGACAATTACAAAAAATGCACCAGCTAGAGATCAGTAATAATTGTACATGGTTGGTCACGAGGATCCAAATCCTGCACAAAATACTTTTGGGGTACGCCAGAGCTTATTTAATTTTTAAAGGGGCAAATAAAACTTAACAAAGATGTAATTATAGAATGGATCACTGCGTCAAAACTTCAACAATTAACAGAGTCTTAGTTAATGATTGGTTGACTCACTAAGTCAGTGTCCGAGAGACCTTATTCCAATGACCTTTTTACAAGAGATTAATAAAGGATTAACATAAGAGATCTAAATAGGGGAATTGGGACTAAGCCAATACTGCCTCTGTTTCTCGGGTTGTGTCACTAAGCCGATACCACCTCTGTTTAATGGTAGAAGCGGGGCTAGTCCGGAACTCGCTTCGGAACGAGGCACGTCATTTTCTTGGAATTATATGTAGGTGTCACAGACGCGGATGGCGTGGCGTTCTCTATGCGAAATAATCGCCACCAAGGAGGCTCATTGTATATATATGATATGGTTAACCTCTGGAACTTTCTAGATTTCTCTAGAATTCTCTAGGATTGTGTAGGAATCCCTCTTGTACTCTAGAGAAGTATAGAACCTTCTAGAGATATGTAGAGAACTCTACGGAACCCTAGTTATTCTAGAAACTTCTAGAGATATGTAGAGAACTCTAGGGAACCCTAGTTATTCTAGAAACTTCTAGAGATATGTAGAGAACTCTAGGGAACTCTAGCTATCTTGGGTTTCTCCACAAAGTTCTAGATAATTCTTTAAGGGACTCCACACATGTATAAATAGGAGTCCCCTCCTCATTTGTAACACTCTCAACAACTCAATCTTGTAAGCAATATAAGAGCTTAAGTTCTCTTTAAGTGTTCTTCTCTTGAGTTCTAAGAGAGAGTTAGAGTGAAAGGCTGCTTAAGAACGGTTCTTAAGGCCGCACGAGTACGGAGTTGCTAAAGTCTTCTCTTAACCCGTGACAAGTGGTATCAGAGCCTCGGTTTCCGTCCAAGCAAACAACCGAGATCATGGCTGGCACATCTGAAACCGATGTCACTCACGTTGAGGAGGTGAGGAAGGAGAGGCGTGGCCGCGCAAGCTCTAAGGACATAATGTCCACCATTGAGGGGGAGGTGTCTAAGTTCCGGGAGTCCATGGGGAGCATGCAAGACGACCTGGAAGGCACCAAGGAAAGCATCGAGGAGCTAAAGTCCACGGTGGACGACCTCCGGGAGGAGATGCAAGGAGCCCTTAATGTTGCGATGGATAGCTTGAGCAAGCGCGGGGACGAGCGGGATGATGCTCTGGAAGCTATGCTCACGTCTCTGGTAGCACGGATGGATAGGCTCGAGGGAGAGCTTCGAGCACTCGCTAGGGGAGGCGTTGTTGCTCCCTTAGCACCGCGTCAGGATGCCCCAAAGCCCAAGGAGTTCAAGGGCTCAAGGTCGGCAAAGGATGTCGACAACTTCTTATGGCACATGGAGCAATACTTTGGAGCAATCGGCATGGTGGACGATGCGTCCAAGGTAAGTACTGCTTCTATGTACTTAGCTGACATTGCTTTGTTATGGTGGCGTCGACGGAGTGACGGCCGCTATGGAGCACCTATCAACACTTGGGAGGATTTCCAACAAGCCTTCCGTCAGCAATTCTACCCCGAGTATGCAGAGGATGAAGCTCGGGCGAAGCTCCGACGCCTTGAACAAAAAGGCGAGATCAAGGAGTACGTAAGAGCTTTCTCGGAGCTGATGTTGCAAATCCCAAGCTTGAGCGAGAGTGAGGCATTCTTCCAATTCATGGACGGCCTCAAGCCATGGGTGAAGATGGAGCTGCAACGCCGAGGAGTTCAAGACCTCATGAAGGCAATGTCCACCGCTGAGAGTTTGATCGAGTTCAAGAAGGTGGACAAGTCCGAGTCCAAGTCCCATGGCAAGGGATCTAGTGGGGGAGTGGATAAGGATAAGGGCAAACACGTGAGCCGGCCAAGCCACAAGCCAAACTTCAACAAGGAGAAGCATGCCCAGGGAGGTGAAACCAGCCAAAAGAAGGATTGCCCCTCACCCAAGTGCTTTATATGTGATGGGCCGCATTATGCACGGGAGTGTCCTAAGCGCTCTAAGCTGACCGCTCTCGCCAAGGAGTGCGACCAGGAGCGAGAGGAAATCCGCCTTGGTGCCATGCGCACGCTAAACGCCGTTAAGACCCGCAAGGCCAAGGGGGACAAGGGACTAATGTTCGTGGATGTAGAGGTCGCGGGGAAGTCCATGAGCGCACTCGTTGACACTGGTGCGACCAATCTCTTCATCAAGGAGGAGATTGCCAATGAGTTAGGGGTGAAGATGGAAGGAGCGGGATGGCTCAAGACTGTCAACTCTAAGGAGATCCGGACATGTGGAGTGGCAAAGGATGTGGAGATCCGCCTAGGCCAATGGAAGGGACGGGAAGCCATTGAGGTAATTCCACTCGATGACTACGACTTTGTAGTTGGTCTTGATTTCCTTGACAGGATCAATGCCCTAGTCATCCCATTCGCTGATTGCTTATGCATACTCGACACACGGTGTCAATGTGTCGTACCCGTCAAGAGGATGGCGGGGAACACGCCGAGAATGCTCTCGGCTATGCAACTCTCCAAGGGAGTGAAGAAGGGCGAGATGACAATCCTTGCCACTTTGAAGAGTGAAGAATCAAGCCAAGAGGAGGAAGTCCCTAAGGAAGTGGCACAAGTGCTTGACACCTTTCAGGATGTGATGCCCAAGGAACTTCCGAAGAAGCTGCCACCAAAGAGGGAAGTTGATCACCGGATCGAGCTGGTGCCAGAAGCTCGTCCGCCTGCCATGGCCCCTTACCGCATGGCACCTCCTGAGTTAGAGGAATTGAGGAGGCAACTTAAGGAGTTACTCAGTGCTGGGTTTATCCAGCCATCCAAGTCCCCATATGGCGCACCCGTTCTCTTTCAAAGGAAGCACGATGGGTCACTAAGAATGTGCATCGACTACAGGGCGCTCAACAAACTCACCATTAAGAACAAGTACCCTATCCCACTCATCGCTGACTTGTTCGACCAGCTAGGGGGAGCAAGGTGGTTCACCAAGCTGGACTTACGCTCAGGATACTACCAAGTACGGATCGCCGAGGAAGATGTGCCAAAGACGGCGTGTGTGACCCGCTATGGAGCCTATGAATTCCTGGTGATGCCGTTCGGGCTTACAAATGCGCCAGCTACGTTCTGCACATTGATGAATAAGGTACTACAACCCTTCCTTGATCAATTTGTGGTTGTGTATCTCGATGACATCGTGGTGTATAGCCGGACGCTGGAAGAGCATATTGAGCACTTGAGACAAGTCTTTCAAGTCCTTAGGGACAACCAACTCTTTGTGAAGAAAGAAAAGTGCTCATTTGCCCAAAAGGAAGTCCCATTCCTTGGCCACATCGTAGGAGGCGGCCATGTCCGAATGGACCCTAACAAGGTGCGAGCTATCGTGGAGTGGGAGGCGCCGACCAAGGTAACCGAGTTAAGATCTTTTCTTGGGTTGGCTAACTATTATCGCAGGTTCGTGCGTGACTACTCAAAGATCACCACACCACTCACGGACTTGCTTAAGAAGGGGAACCGATGGGAGTGGTCGGTGAAATGCCAGGCGGCATTCGATCAATTGAAGCAAGCCATTACAAAAGAGCCGGTGTTGGCACTGCCTGACTACTCCAAGCCTTATGAAGTACACACAGATGCTTCCGACTTCGCCATTGGAGGGGTGCTGATGCAAGAGGGACACCCGGTGGCATTCGAGAGTCGAAAGTTGAATGACACGGAGCGGCGCTACACGGTACAAGAGAAGGAGATGACCGCGGTGGTGCATTGTCTTCGTACTTGGAGACACTACCTTTTGGGGACGCCATTTGTTGTCAAGACCGACAACATTGCCACGAGCTACTTCCAAACACAAAAGAAGTTGTCACCCAAGCAAGCTCGTTGGCAAGATTTCCTGGCAGAGTTCGACTTTGTGCTGGAGTATAAGCCTGGAAAGGCAAACTCAGTTGCAGATGCACTTAGTCGCAAGGTGGAGCTTGCTAGCATAAGCAGCCCTGGGAGTCCCCTGATCGACCGCATCAAAGAAGGGTTGCAACATGATCCAACCGCGAAGGCCCTTTGCCAACATGCTCAAGAAGGCAAGACGCGGAGATTCTGGTGGGAGGATGGGCTACTCTTCACCAAGGGCCAACGCATATATGTACCACAACATGGCAAGTTACGCAAGGAGATCATCCATGAATGCCATGATTCAAAATGGGCGGGTCATCCTGGCATTCATCGCACAATGGCATTGGTGGAAGATCGCTACTATTGGCCGAATATGCGCGACGATGTGGAGGCATATGTCAAGACTTGTCTTGTTTGCCAACAAGACAAGGTAGAAAATCACTTACCGGCGGGACTTTTGGAGCCACTACCTATCCCGGAGCGACCATGGGAGAGTCTCTCTATGGATTTCATTGTGAATTTGCCAAAGTCAGAAGGGTGTCGAACGATTATGGTGGTAGTGGACAGGTTCTCCAAGTATGCCACGTTTATCCCGGCATCGAAGCATTGCCCGGCAGAAGAAGCTGCAAAACTTTTCCTCAAGCACGTGGTCAAGTATTGGGGAGTGCCGCAGACGATTGTGAGCGACCGAGACCCGCGCTTCACTGGGAGATTTTGGACAGAGTTATTCAAGCTATTAGGGTCCGAGCTTAACTTCTCAACCAGCCTTCATCCCCAAACAGATGGAGAAACGGAGAGGGTGAATGCTTTGTTGGAGCTCTACTTACGGCACTATGTAAGTACCACTCAAACCAACTGGGCTAAGTTGCTTGATATTGCCCAATTTTCATATAACTTGCAGCGAAGTGAGTCCACCGGGAGAAGCCCGTTTGAGATAGTGACGGGACAGTAACCACTCACTCCGAGTGCGATTGCTTCGGGTTACAAGGGACGTAGTCCAGCTGCGTTCAAGTTCGCCAAGTCATGGCATGAAGAGGCGGACTTAGCACATTCTTGTCTTCAAAAAGCAGCCAAGAGAATGAAGAAGTGGGCAGATAACAAGAGGCGTCACGTGGAATATCAAGTAGGCGACCTCGTCTTGGCCAAGCTTCACCAAGTCCTTCGGTATAAGGACGTGCACAAGGGTCTCCTCCGGAGATATGAGGGGCCTTTCAGAGTTCTTAAGAAGGTAGGCAAGGTGGCCTACAAGCTTGAGCTCCCTCCCAAGCTCAAGTTACACCCCGTGTTTCACGTGAGTATGCTGAAGCCATATCACGGGGATGAGGATGATCCAACAAGGAACAAGAGTACGAGGGCGCCTATCGGGAAGAAGGTCTCTTACGATCGAGATGCTGAAACCATCATTGCCGATCGAGTCATTCGTGAGAGACATTGCAAGCCGCGAAGAGAATACCTCATCAAGTGGAAGGGGCTACCCGAGAGCGAGGCAAGTTGGGAGCCGGAGGAAGCTCTTTGGCAGTTTCACGACCAGCTTGAGAAGTTTCATGCCGAAGATGCGACGAGGGCGTCGCGAGACTAAGTGGGGGAGAATGTCACAGACGTGGATGGCGTGGCGTTCTCTATGCGAAATAATCGCCACCAAGGAGGCTCATTGTATATATATGATATGGTTAACCTCTGGAACTTTCTAGATTTCTCTAGAATTCTCTAGGATTGTGTAGGAATCCCTCTTGTACTCTAGAGAAGTATAGAACCTTCTAGAGATATGTAGAGAACTCTACGGAACCCTAGTTATTCTAGAAACTTCTAGAGATATGTAGAGAACTCTAGGGAACCCTAGTTATTCTAGAAACTTCTAGAGATATGTAGAGAACTCTAGGGAACTCTAGCTATCTTGGGTTTCTCCACAAAGTTCTAGATAATTCTTTAAGGGACTCCACACATGTATAAATAGGAGTCCCCTCCTCATTTGTAACACACTCAACAACTCAATCTTGTAAGCAATATAAGAGCTTAAGTTCTCTTTAAGTGTTCTTCTCTTGAGTTCTAAGAGAGAGTTAGAGTGAAAGGCTGCTTAAGAACGGTTCTTAAGGCCGCACGAGTACGGAGTTGCTAAAGTCTTCTCTTAACCCGTGACATAGGGCTCTTGCTTCGTAAGGCTTACGCCTCAAGCTCCTAGGCTAGCATTTTAAATGCGTCTAGTACCCGATGCACGAGATTCGCACAACAGTTCTCTAAATAAATATGTGTAATTAGTTTTGTACACCTTTCAAAATCCCTTTACTAACCGTTTGACTCTTCAAAAAGTATTGTTCAAACAAAAAATTAGAAGTTAAAAATATTGATACTCATATTTGTAGTTCCAATTATATTGCACTATATAACTAAGAACGAAATAATATTAGTTTCTGATAAGACCTTCTGACAATCTTCATGTACTAACTTTTGTAAGGTCTTCAATAATCAATCTTTCATATTTTTCTATTTGAATCTTAGTGCATTAGTTGTAATATTTACCCTTTTTTTAAAGTAAAGTCAACTAGGCATTATACCTAATGACCAAGTATTAATAATAAAAATAAATAAAATGCCTTAAAAAACCAACAAAGTACATACTAAAGCAATGTAATTTTAGTTTATTTGATGTACTATCCTTTTCTATTATATTCCTCTCAACGGAATGAGCACCAAGTGCTAATACCACCATAAAAAAATACGATAAATTAAAATAATATATTTGATAATGAAAGCAAAAAGCTAGTCATTTGATAATGAAAGCAAAAAGCTAGTCTATAGATGTGCAAATTAATTATTACAACTTGTAAATCATTGCTCCAATGTTTTCTAATGATGTTGTCTTTAGATGTGCTTAATTTTCTCCTTGAAATGATGATGAAGTGCATCTCTATTGTAAATAGATTAGTTATGTATATTAGGTTAGTTATTGTATATTGGGCCAAGCCCGTTAGGTTTACTTGGTCCCTAAGTTAGGTTTAGGTTTACTTGTATAAATAGAGGACTCCCCTCATCAATGAAAGCAAGAGTTTTCACCCAAATATTGTTTTCTCTCGTGTGAGTGTGTTCGGTTTTACATGGTATCAGAGCCATCGTGAAACTCTTCAAGTAGAAAAGTAATGGAGGCTCCAAAAGGTGATGTTGCAGTCATACGGAAGACAATCTCTCCGTACGATATCACCTCGAATGATAATCCTGGTTTGATTATCACACAGGTCCAGTTAACCAGTGAAAACTATGAGGAATGGGCGCGGTCGGTTAGAACGGCGCTGCGTGCAAGGAAGAAGTTTGGTTTCGTTGACGGATCGATCAAGATGCCCGATGAAAAGTCGATCGATTATGAGGATTGGTGGACTATCAATTCTCTTCTGGTGTCGTGGATTAGGAATTCGATCGATCCTACTCTTCGGACCACCATATCGCACATGGAAGTGGCAAAAGATCTGTGGGGGAGTATTCGAGAACGTTTCTCCGTGGGAAACGGACCTCGGATTCAGGAATTAAAAGCGGCTTTGGCTGGTTGTAAGCAAAAGGGATTAACTATTGCTGCTTACTATGGAAAACTGGCTATGTTGTGGGAAGAACTAGGAAATTGTGATAAGTTTCCAACTTGCTCGTGTGGAAACTGCACTTGCAATCTAACGGTTGCACTGGAAAAGAAAAGGGAAGATGATAGGGTTCACTTATTTCTTATGAGCCTGGATGAAAGTCTTTATGGAACTGTCCGTTCCAAACTCTTGGCTCAGGATCCGTTGCCATCGATGAATCAAGTCTACCAAAAGGTAATCCAAGATGAAGGGTCAAAAGGATGGCACGAACTCAGAAAGAACGATGGGAGGTGACAGCGTTTGCTGCACAAAGATCACAGCCACCGAAGACAGGCTATAAGGAGTGTCACTTGTGTGATCGAGGAGGACATCCTCCGGAACGCTGCTATGAATTTATTGGCTATCCGGAGGGGTGGGTGCATTATCCGAAGCAAGGTACTTCGAATGGAGGATGTGGTAGAGGAAGAGCTGAAGGTAACAGAGGTGGAAGAGGTCGTCGACATCAACAGTTTGGTTCAAATGCTGGTCGAGGACGTGGCAATAATCGAGCAAATGCTGCTCAAGCTAAGCTCGAGAATGGAGAAAACGGACACATGAGTGTGCCCGGACAGACTAACTTGTCCGGAATAACAGGTGTCAGTTGCAGATGCTGTTCGATTTGCTGAAAAATGAGAAGGCAAGCACAAGTGAACCATCGACGGTAAGAAAACTCATCCTTCATGGATTCTTAACACGGGGGCGTCAAATCACATGACCGGTCAGATAAGTGCTTTAGAGAATTTACGAACAATACCAAAGTGTCCGGTAGGTTTACCGAACGGAAGCAGTACGATGGCGACTCATGAAGGATCCATCAGATTTAACAAAGACATGGTTCTTCACGGAGTGTTATATGTGCCCGAAATGACTTGCAACTTGATTTCTGTATCTCAATTAATTAATCAAGTTGGTTGCAATGTAAATTTCACTAATGATTTGTGTGTTATGCAGGACCGGGCTACGGGGAAGTTGATTGGAGCGGGTGAACAAAAGAACGGACTCTACTACTTTCGGACGATACCCGTGGTGAAAGCTGTGAAGGTCGATGTGGTAGATTTATGGCATCAAAGGTTGGGACATCCTTCGATGCAAGTAACAAAATCTTTTTCAGTCTTAGAAGATAGTGGGAAAGGTAGCATAGAAGAAAAGGCATGTGATGTATGCCTTAGGGCAAAACAAACTAAAAATGTATTTCCTTCGAGTAATAATAAAGCTGCTGAACCTTTCGATTTAGTTCACTATGACTTGTGGGGTCCTTATAGAACTGAGTCTTCGTGTGGTGCATCATATTTTTTTTACTGTTGTTGATGATTGTTCACGAGGAGTATGGGTGTTCCTGTTAGTTGATAAGAAAGAGGTCAGACAAAAATTGAAAGGTTTCTTTGCAATGGTAGAAAGACAATTCAATAAACGGGTTAAGTGCGTTCGGAGTGATAATGGAACCGAATTTGTAAGTCTGAGAGGGTATTTTCTCGAACAAGGGATCTTGTTCCAAACTTCGTGTGTGGGGACACCCCAGCAAAACGGTAGAGTTGAACGGAAACATAGACATATCTTAAACGTGGCACGAGCGCTACGTTTTCAAGCCAATTTACCGATTGACTTCTGGGTAGAATGTGTGATGACGACATGTTATTTGATTAACCGGACACCCACTAAGTTGTTGAATGGGAAGACACCTTACGATATCTTGATGGGTGTGACACTGAATTATGATCATTTGAGGGTGTTCGGTTGCTTATGTTATGCTCGCAATCAAGGACGAACAAGTGACAAGTTTGAAAGTATGAGTCGTCGATGTGTGTTTTTGGGTTATCCAAATGGGAAAAAAGCGTGGAAAATGTATGATTTGGAGGCAAAGGAGTTTGTGTTCTCGAGGGATGTGGTATTTTACGAAAAGGAATTTCCGTTCGCATCCAAGGAGACTGATAGCGAAAAACGGACACAAGATACGGTTCCTGTCACCATTGCATTGGAGGAGGAAGAGGAGACTCTGCAAGGAAAGGGGGTGTTGAACCCGAAGTCATGACTCCGGTAATTGAACCCGAAGTGGTGACTCCGGAAGCTGAACCTGAGGTTGTTCCCGAAGTTGAACCCGAAGAGTTGGGTCGGGGAAAACGAAATAAGAAAGAGAATATCTTGCTGAGAGACTTTGTTACTAATACGGTCCAAAAGATGAGTCACCGGGTATCGTCCTGTATTCGAAAGTCTGCTTGTTCATCCGTTTCTCAACAACCCTCTGGTAAGCCCTATCCTCTAGCACACTATTTCAATTGTGATAATTTCTCTTCGAAACATGTGAGTTTTCTTGCAGCTATAACGCAAGGACATGAGCCTACCTCCTATTCGGAGGCGGTAAAAAGTGACAAATGGAGAACAGCCATGGGGGAAGAATTGAAGGCATTGAAAGCGAACAGAACTTGGGAGATAGTTCATGTACCTACCGGGAAGAAGGCCCTCGGATGTCGATGGGTATACAAGATAAAGTACAACTCGGATGGAACTATTGAAAGGTACAAAGCAAGACTGGTGATTTTTGGAAATCATCAAATCGAAGGAGTTGATTATACGGAGACGTTTGCACCGGTTGCAAAGATGGTGACTGTCCGAGTTTTTCTGGCCGTAGCAGCTGCCAAAAATTGGGAATTGCTTCATATGGATGTGCACAATACATTTTTGCATGGTGATCTTCACGAGGAAGTATATATGAAATTGCCTCCGGGACATCGCATGACGGGGAGAGGAACTGTGTGTCGCCTTCGAAAATCATTGTATGGATTAAAACAAGCTCCCCGATGTTGGTTTGCGAAGTTGTCTGCTGCACTTAAGCAATATGGGTTTCGACAATCATATTCGGATTACTCATTATTTACGATGAAGAAGGGAAATGTGCATTTAAATGTGCTTGTCTATGTGGATGATCTAATTATATCTGGTAATGATTTGAAGGCAATTCAAATTTTTAAGTTATATCTCTCGAAATGTTTCCATATGAAGGATTTAGGTGCCTTGAAATACTTCTTGGGAGTTGAAGTGGCAAGGGCTCCGAAAGGAATCTTCTTGTGTCAGAGGAAGTATGCATTGGATATCATATCGGAAGCAGGCTTGTTGGGGGCAAAACCGGTTGGTACACCGATAGAACAAAACCATCGCTTGGCACTTGCGATTGGTCGTTTTATCAAAGATCCTGAACGCTATCGGCTACTGGTTGGAAGATTAATTTACTTGTGTTTTACACGACCGGATTTGTCCTATAGTGTGCATGTGTTGTCGCAATTCATGCAGAGTCCCCGTATTGAGCATATGGAAGCGGCACTCAGGGTTGTTCGATATTTGAAAGGCTGTCCGGGACAAGGCATTGTATTTAATTCTCAGTGTGATCTGAGACTGCATGGGTGGTGTGACTCTGATTGGGCAGGCTGTCCGTTGACACATCGATCGTTAACAGGTTGGTATGTGCCGTTAGGAGACTCACCGATATCTTGGAGAACGAAGAAGCAACAGATCGTATCGAGGTCCTTCGCTGAGGCAGAATATAGATCGATGGCGATGACTGTGTGTGAATTGAAGTGGTTGAAAGGGATTTTATGGAACCTTGGAATCGATCACGATTCTCCGATACATTTGAAGTGTGACAGTCAAGCTGCGTTACATATTGCTCGGAATCCTGTCTTTCACGAACGCACTAAACATATCGAAGTCGACTGTCACTTTGTTCGGAATGAAATCATCGGAGGAGTCATTCGTCCCAGCTATGTGCCTACGACCGCGCAACTTGCTGATATTTTTACGAAGGCGCTGGGACGCGCCCAGTTCGAATTCTTCCTTAACAAGTTGGGCATAAGGAACCCTCACGCTCTAACTTGAGATGGGGTATTGTAAATAGATTAGTTATGTATATTAGGTTAGTCATTGTATATTGGACCAAGCCCGTTAGGTTTACTTGGTCCCTAAGTTAGGTTTAGGTTTAGGTTTACTTGTATAAATAGGGGACTCTCCTCATCAATGAAAGCAAGAGTTTTCACCCAAATATTGTTTTCTCTCGTGTGAGTGTGTTCGGTTTTACACCACAAAATTCAGCAAACTAAGATAGGCATATACCATAACAAATTGGTCTCGTGGTCATCGTGTACCACAAGACTTCCAATCCTCGTGGTAGCCTCGTTTTCTGTCCAAACTGAGCTGAAACTTTGAGGCCAACAAATGCTTCCCTCGCGTAGTAGTTTCGTGGCACGAGATACCAAATTGCACAGTCCAAACAGCCTCGTTGCCACCGGGTGACACGATAATTGCTGGAGCCTTTGCAAGCATGAACTTTCTCAAACACCCACGCCACCATATGATCTGAAATGTTGCCAACCATTGCTCCATGCCACCATGCCAATAACGTGAGGTAACAAGCAAGTCATACAGTGAACAAAACATCACTAGGGACGTTGTCCAATTTGGAGTAACGCTGCTCCAATCCACAGCAGCACTTCCATTGCGAAATCCCAGCATCTGTTGTTCCTTTCTCCCTCCAAACTTGCATACATCAATCAACCTTCAACCTAGGATATTCTCCAGTATCTTGAGCTACCAAGTTAACATTTTCAGTAGTGAATCCTCAATTAAATGTATGAAAACCAAACCTGCAACAAAGAGAAAAATGTTAGCTAAATTTTATCCCATGTTCTCCTCCCTTAGGATTTGAACACAAGGCATGTAAAACCCAACACTGCACCATTCATACTCCCTTCACATCCCACCACACTGCATGAGAATCAGTTCCTCCATGGTTTAACTCTTAAGTATGATTTATTCTTTTTTTTTTATTCAACTTGTCACTAATAACAATTTTCCTTTCTTGAACATCCAAATCACCAAAGCTATTAGCTAAAATATCTCCATCATCCAAAGCAAGGTTCGCAAGATAATATGCCACTTTATTTCCATCCATTAGTGTATGAGTGACTACAACATCTCTTCCTTCCATAAGTCTTCAAATCTCCTTAACCATCGGCCTAATTGACCAAGGGGCTTCCCATTATTTAGTCACCACATTCTTAACAAACGTAGAGTCAGTTTCTATTACACCTCAGTTTCTATTACAACGACGAGTGAAAGATCAATCAACCACATACCTTAAAGCCTTGAAAAGTGTCATAGCCTCAGCCTAAGTACTAGTACTTTGCTCATCCACTAATTCCCGAGCTTGTGCATATAACAAATCTCCTCTATCATTTTGTACACAAAAACTCCAAGAACTCATCCCTGGATTACCTCTCGAAGCACCATTCGTATTGCACTTGATCCACCCAACCTCCGGAGGACACCAACCCACTTTAGTGATTTTTATTCTAGGTATGTGAGTCTTCAAGACCTAGAGCAAATCAACCTACCTAACAGGAGCATACCGAAAATTTTTCCTACGCACCTGTAAAAATATTAGCACATGTTGCATAACAAGAAAAGTGACCCGAGCCTCTGACATTCTTCCACCATGTAAAAATGCATTTCTTCTTTTCCAAAGTTCCCAAACAATGACAGAGGAACTACATGGAAGATTAATTTCTCAAGCGCATTGCCAGGTGCATCCCACCACAAGTTAAATACTTGCACAAGCTGCAGACTATTAAAATTGAGTCCTGCAGGCCCAGCAAATTAATTCCACACCGCGCTTTACCACAGGGGCATTCAGAAAGACGTGGGAGATATTTTCTCCCCCAGGATGCACACAACAATGATATCTAGAAGCAAATTGAGAAACCCACCTCTTTAATATGTCATTAAATGGCAATTTATTCTTCCACGACCTCTACAAAAAAAGATATTTTTAAAAGGCACCCCCTTTATCCATATGTGATTATATAAATCTGAAGTAGTTTTCCGTTGTCTAAACAACTCAAAAGCCGAGCTCACAGAGAACTTACCTCGTGACACATGATGTCAATATGGTATATCCAACTCTTCGTCAGCTTTGGGAGGCTGAATATTCTCCACATTATGTAGCACTAATCTTCGGGAAATAATTCTCTAAGCATCTCTTCATTCCACACCCCATTAGCAGCAGTTTCATGCACAGGAACCGTTGTTTTATCATAATAAAAATCTAGAGGAGTAACATCATACAGGGATGCAAACCCTGTCCAATTATCGAGCCAAAACCGTGAATTACCTCTCTTGATTTGCCACCCTATTTCATGTTTCATGTCCTTCCTATATTGAAGCATTCTCTTCCAAATAAAGGTGTTTTTTTCATGGAACAACAACTGCATGATTTTTCATCAAATACTTGTTGGCCATAAAGTCTCGCCATAAAAACTCATTAGTTCAAAAATTCCACCAAAGCTTTTAAATAAAGTATACGAAACATCATACAAATTTCTGAAACCAAGGCCTCCTTCACTGATAGGGTGACACAAAGTCTTCCAAGACTGTTTACTCGAGCTACCCACAAAGTTACTCAAGAAAAATTTTGCAAACATCCTGTGGAGCTGGGCAATAACACATGCAGGAAGATCACAAGCAGTGAGCAAATGAATAGGCGTGCTCTGAAGAACATGCGATATCAAGACAGTCCGACCTCCAATAGATAGCAGCTTGCCCATCCATAAATTCAACTTCCTCTGGACTTTGTCAATCAGCTTATTAAAATGACAGTTCTTCCCCAAGGTAAGTAAGCTGAAACTCCTTCCTCAGAATCAGAATTCTGGTAATATCCAAAAATGAATCCACAATGGCCTGAGGAACCTGGTGATGCATATAAATGACACTCTTCTCCTTATTCACCTTCTGGGCACTAGCATATTCATAATCAACAAGAGTATCCACCACTAACTTCAAGGAATCATCATCGGATGACGTGAAAATAATAATATTATCCACATAAGCAAGATGATTAATATGTCGGCTCCACTTGGGCATGTCAAACTTTTTATCCTGATGTACTGCATTCAACGCCCTTGATAAGCATCCAACTGCTAAAATAAATAAAGCAGGGGAAGAGGATCACCCTGCTTCACCCCCTCAATGACATGAAGAACCCATATGCCTGCCCATTAATCAGCGTAGAATACCAATTATTGCACAACGTCCGAAACACTATGTCAATAAGCATCAGAAAATCCCATCCTGCTCAACACCTTAGTCAAATAACCAGGAAACTCTACCATACGCCTTCGCCATATCCAACTTGATCACAACATTAGCTCGTTTGCCCCTCTTCCGAATGTCATGTACGATTTCTTGTACTAACAAAATATTTTCCACAATACTACTTCCCTTCACAAAACCCATATGCTGAGGCGAAATAATATGCGGTAATAATATAGCCAACCTCTCATGGATCACTCTAGAGAACACATTGTTAATAAAGTTACTCAAACTAATTGGCCTCATGTCTGAAAAAGGTAGCAACATCCTTTCTTTTAGGAAAGAGGACCAAATTAGTCAAGGTAACATATCAAGGCAACTCATGCCCCCCTCCCCTCCCAAAGAAAGCCTACACCATGTTAAACACATCTAACGCAATAATGTCCCAACAATTTTGAAAATAAGCTCCTGTAAAACCGTCAGGACCTCCTGCATTGTCAGCATTCAAGCCAAAGACGACATGTTTCACTTCCTCCATGGTTGGCAGCATACATATAGCCTCATCCTGATCCGGAGTAATCAAGTTAGGAATATGATCTAGGATATCAAAAGCAGAAGGAATATAATCTCCTGAAAATTGGTCCTGAAATCATCCTCAAGCCAGACCTGATTAGCATCTTGAATTCTTCGTAGTTGCAACACATTTCTCCTCCCCGCAACATGTGCATGAAAA
This sequence comes from Petunia axillaris subsp. axillaris, assembly GCA_029990575.1. Classification (NCBI taxonomy): domain Eukaryota; kingdom Viridiplantae; phylum Streptophyta; class Magnoliopsida; order Solanales; family Solanaceae; genus Petunia; species Petunia axillaris. Next base: position 127,719,507 of record JARKNS010000005.1, read on the forward strand.
ATCTATTATTTCTATCCCCATCCTTGAACTATTGTATACTTGATTTCTGCTTCCAAAATTGTTCCTCCAGAGCATGAAATCTAATCAACACAACCTGAAATTTCTGGAGCTTCTCCCTATTTTCACTAGTAGGGTAATATTCAAATTCTAATTCATGAACTTGAACAACATCCTCCAATGTAGCAATCCGCCTGAAGATGTCACCATAAGTCTCTTTACTCCACTTGAAAGGAGCCTTCTTTCATTTATTCAGCTTGCACTAAAAATGATAAAAAGGATCTGAAGCAAAAAAACTCGTCCAATTGTTCCAAATCACATCTTGAAATGTATCATGTTGCAACCAAATATTAAGAAATCTAAATGACTTCTTTAGTGTCGGTCTATCCATATTTGATGTAAGTAATAAAGGTGAGGAATAATTCAGGTTGGATTACTTACCTAACTATGTAATATTGGAAATTATTTTACTGAAAAATATTTATACTACAAGACTCTCAAAACATAGCAAATATACATAAAAGGTAAAAAAAAAATCTTAGATTCCTCTTACTCCTCCCCCCCCCCCCCCCCCTTCGCACCTCTTAGCCACCCTTACCACTACCCCTAGTCACCCCTTTGCCCTGCCGCCTCTGGCAACCAGTCAACGGCCATTTTTTTAACAATTTTATATACTTGTATGTCAAGTATTTTTTTCATTGTATATATATTTTACGTACAATAAGATACAATATATACACATACACACACACACACATACACACACACACACACACACAAAAAATAGATGTATATCATTGGATATAGCTTGTATGTCAAGCGTCTCTTCGTTGTATGTACAGTGACATACGAGGCATAGAATGAAAATACAGTAGACATATAATTATAAAATTGATGTAGATCATTATATTTCACTTGTATGTCTAATGTATGTACAGTGTATATTCTATGCATCATTGTACATACTGTGAAAAAATAGTAGACGAACAATCCTCCAATCTTCAAATAACCACCAACAACACTGTTATAACTGACATAACCACCATAAGGAGTAGGAAGAGAGGATGAGGAAGAAGAACTATACATTGAAATATTACAGTGAAACACAAGAGATACATTAGCGATACAATTGATACACATAAATACTATTTAAATATAATTGAGGCACAATTGACATATATTTGAGATAAAACATTAAAAATTACAGATTTGGAGTAGATCTGAAATGCCGCATTTGGCGAAGAAAATGAAGCAGCAGCAGAGGAGACGAAGAAAATGCTAGAGAATAAAATGAAACAGCAGCTCGCTTGCACGGAAAATGAAGTAGCAGCTCGCCGGAGAAGAAAATGAAATAGCAGTTCGCCGGAGAAAAAAAAAAGAAGCAGCAGCTCAATGGAGAAGAAACGAAGCAGCAGCTCGCTGATTAAGGAATGAAGCAACAGCTCGCCGAAGAAAGGGTGAAATATTGAAACAAAATCAAATCTGAGATGCCATCGAAGATGCCGGATTTGGTGTTGGGAAATATAGAAAATACTTAGAAATTGTTATAGCTTGAGGCGTGTCAAAGACATCGTCCTTAAGGATATTTCACCGATATCGGTGTATCCCCCAGGATTCAACAAGCTCTTCTAGTATAAAACTAGGAGCAGGAACAACAAAGAATCTCAATAGAAAGAAACCCAGTAGAAGTAAGGAGAAATTGTTTGATGTTTGTTTTGTATGTGAAATTTTCCTTGTTAGTGTTCATCTTCAGAAGAAAGAACCATCATCAGATATATAGGAATTGATATCCAACGTTAAGTTGTTGTGTAACTTATGGCATTATTGATGCCAATAATTACTCTATTATTAGAAAAATATTGATGACCCCAACAGTTATGGAAAGATTTAATGGGCAATGGTTAGGAATATTGACCAAGCTTTAATAGAGTGAACCAAGACACAATTTTGTTTGAATTTTTCTTTTGAGATATTATTATTATAATTTTCACAATAATCCCCCACATATCTCAAAAGGAATAGAAAATGAGAGAAGGGAAAAAAGAGAGATTTTTTATTGGGTTTCAAGAATGAGCATAATTCATCGTATCTGGTGTCCGTAGACTATGAACCAAAACTGGATAAAATAAGATTAAACTTACAGAATATTTGGTGAAGTTTAAAACTTCTATAAACCAAGAATTCTTTTGTAAGAACATGGTCTTATTTATCACATTATACTCCCACTTTGTTGTTCGTTGCGGTTTTACGCTAATAGGCCATGCGCAGCGCCCGGTATTCATGAGTGCTCTAGAAATTTTGTCAGAATTTTATAGGAGCGGCCCCACTCCACACTCATATAGGTCCAATCATCAAGTGTATTCTGCAGAGCAATACACCACCTATAAAGGATATGAATTGGATTAAGAGTTGATACTCAACCTCACTGCCTTGCAGAATTTGCACTATTCACACACCTTAGGAGGAGACATATTTTTATAGTACATAGTGGGTCAACTAATGACTTGTTATTACCCATATGAACCTACTTCATGGGATCTCCAATCACATAGGTTGGGTTACCATCATTGTTGACATTTCTCTAGTTGACATTTATAAGTCTCATTCCCCTTGATGTTTTCAATTAGTCAGTGAATCGGCCAAATTCACTTCTGACATCACATAATTTATGGAAATAATTCCATCTCTAAACAGCTGTTTTATAACATTATGTTTCAAACCAATATGTCTATATTTTCCAAGGAAAAATTCCTTTTTCACTAACACATGTTGCTTGGCAACCACATTATAGACATAAAAAGTGTTTACATTATTCCAATTGGAATACTCGCTAAGAAGTCTTTACCACTTAGCCTCAGTATAAGCCAACTCCAAAACCACAAATTTAGATAGATTTATTTGGCTGACGTTCCTGCAATTGCAGCCCCACAATGGGTGAACTGTATAGCAACTAGTGAATTTTATCTCGTCTGAATCAAAGATCCAGTTATCATCATTGTATCTTTCTAATACAATGTAAATCCACTATATTAAATACCATAGTTTATGGTACGTCTTCAAATATTTCATAAAACTCGTGCCAATGCATTTCGATAACTATTGTTAGAATTATGAGTATATCTACTCCACCTTCACACATCATGCATTAGACTACAAATTATTTGAGCATATATATTTTGAGAAATAACTTCTCCATGATTCTCGTCAAATAACAATATTAACATCACTTAAAGTGCTCTCAAGTACCACATTCAAATAATCAAAATTCATAAGAATTTTCTCTATATAATAAATTTAGTTAAATTCGGGCCATAATTACCTCTTATAGTTTCATGTTCAAGATGACACCGGTTTCTCCAAAGTATTCTAAATCAAAGTTAGAAGATACTAACTTTCTGGTTTCAAGAGCAATATTAAGACTAATACCAAACATAAACATGGCATCCACATAACGACTGATAATCACAAAATCACCAATGACAAATTTTGTATAAGCAATGAAGCACATTTATATATGCTTCAAAAAATATAAAAACTTTATATAACAAAACTTAATCAAGTTGCTCATGTCACTCTTTGGAGCTTGTTTTAAACCTTATAGTGACTTTATTATTTAGAAAACTTTTCCAGGCACTACACCATATTGAAGTTGCTCCATCAATTTCCTCCTCCGAAATCAATTTAAATCCACTCTGTTAAAATCCATATTGAATTTGCTCCATCAATTTCCTCCTCCAAAATCAACTTTTAAATCCACTCTTTTAAAATCCATTCGACAAATCAATTAAAATACGAGAAGAGGAAATTCTCATTATAAGAGTATAAGGAATAATCAATATTTTCTGTTTAGTCTTTATCAAGAAGCCTTGCCTTTATTATTTATCAATAAGGTCAGTGTGAATAAAACTCAATTTAAACTAATAGTTTTAGCTCCCGGGATAAACCAACAAACTCTCAAGTACTATTTTATATAAAAGTAAATTAATCCAATATCAATGGCATTTTTCCAAAATATGAGAAGAAATAACATATAAAATATTTTTAGAATCATAATCATCAAGATAGGTGTAGGAAACTATCACCAAAAGATTTAACTTTTGTTCTCTTACTTCTTCTCAAATCATCATTTCCATAATCATTTGAACAATGGGGCCACGAGTAATATATTATTGCTTTTAGAGAAAATATATTCTCAAAATCCAATAACTTGTTTTTCCTTTCATCAATAATAATGTTTGCTCAATACCACTATTAATCACAAAAAAATCATATAAAATAATATTATCAAGATATTCAATGAATATATCATCAATTTTTTTTTATACCTTATATATACATTTAGAATCAAGTAACATATAACCTTAGTAAGGTACCCCAACACTTTTAATATTTCACAATAGGAAGATAACATCAAAATTTATTTATTTATCTAACCTCAAATTTATTCATTCCTCTTCATAATAATGATTAAGCAAAGTATATTTGCCAACTCTGTCAAATATAACTCATTTGATCTTCTTATACAACTGATTTTCCATTTCAGACTTGTACTTGAAACATTTTCAAAGCTTCAACTTTACTTCTCGATAAATATACTTTTGTATATTTAGAAGAAGTCATCCATAAACATGATATTATATTTATAACCATAATTTATTTTAAATATCTCGGGTTCTCTGAATATATATGACTTCCTAGAGCTTAGCTTCAACACAAATCTCACACTAGTCAAGCCATAATATTCGCACACTCAATCGCATTTTCTTAATACAAATTAAGCATTTCATATAAGTCAAATGAATCAATCAAATAATTAGCAAAAATACTGGAATATTTGGCACATAATTTCAAAATATTAAGTACGCATAAATCATTGTTACAGTATCCATCGCACACAAAGTTAATGTTTGACACCATCTTATAAGACTCAAATCAAACCTTCATCCAACTTATCCTAATAATCCCTCATAACAAAAAATTGGTTTGGATTTTAGGAGTATGCAACCTCAATTTATGCCAATGTTTTCATATGTGAGTTTGAGAAGAACTTTCCTTTACAAGAACTTCAGTAGTTCTTGAACCACTAAAATATATAAAATTCTCAGTATCTTTTAATTTGGGTGTGAAAACAAATAATTATTTTTGTTCTCACAAATATGCCTAGTAGCACCACACTCAATCTCTCACATTGGCCACAAGATTCACTAGCGAAATGACCACAAAAATAATATCATCCGCTTCAACCAAATTTATTTTGGCCTGGTGGAATTGTCATTTCTCTCGAATCTAATTCTATATTAAGGTTGCATGATGACTTAGTTTGTCATCCACAAAATAATTTAGTTTGAAGGTTTGATATAAAGTTAGCTTTGAGCTTTTATCCATATTCACAATAATACCAAATTAATCAAGTATTCATGCACAATAACACCATATATATGTGTGAACATGCAATATCTTTATCAAAGGAATAAGATGTAAATACTGACCTGGCTATATATTTAGAGAGTAAAGATATTAACCAGACTGCTGTGTGACTATTGTCCCGTGTTCACCGGTCTCTTGCATATTCACTGCTCTTTTAATTAAGTATCATATCCTCCGATTTTATCCTTGCTATGTACAAATCTTTGCTTGTCTTGAATCCATGGAGCCTTGTGTATTTGCAATGTTTCCTCATAATTAAGAAGTATCTGTAACTGACTCATCATTGTCTCAAGTCCTCTTGGTGATTTGTTGCACCAAGCACTGATCACCGCTGGTTATCCACAAAAGCAATTAAACCATCAGTTAACGTAACAAATCTGTAGGGGGTAGTATCTTCAATTATAACATAGAAGAAATATCCTTAAGATTATTGGGAAATATGGAAAATACTTAGAAATTGTTATAGCTTGAGGCATGTCAAAGACACCGTCCTTAAGGATATTTCACCGGTATCGGTGTATCCCCCAGAATTCAACAAACTCTTCTAATATAAAACTAGGAGCAGGAACAACAAAGAATCTCAATAAAAGAAACCCAGTAGAAGTAAGGAGAAATTGTTTGATGTTTGTTTTGTATGTGAAATTTTCCTTATTAGTGTTCATCTTCAGAAAGAAGAACCATCATCAGATATATAGGAATTGATATCCAATGTTAAGTTGTTGTGTAACTTATGGCATTATTGATGCCAATAATTACTCTATTAGTAGAAAAATATTGATGACCCCAACAGTTATGGAAAGATTTAATGGGCAATAGTTAGGAATATTGACCAAGCTTTAATAGAGTGAACCCAGACACAATTTTGTTTAAATTTTCCTTTTGAGATATTATTATTATAATTTTCAAAACATTTGGGCTGTTGTTGTTGCTTTTGTGCCATTGCCGCTCACCAAATCTAAGTAGCTCGCTGGAAAAAGGGATGAGGAGGGGTGTCCACGGTTGGAAAGAGAGGGAGGGAGGGAGGGAGGAAGTGTGAGAGAGAGAGTATGTGTGTTAGGATTCCTTTTCTTTTACTCATACTTCTTACTAGAGCCGTCAATTTGGGCTTTGGCTCGCGGGCCGGCCCTATCTAACCCTAGATTTTGTATGGTTGGGCTTAGTTTTTTAAAGCCCAAAGAGGACCGAGGCTTTTTAGCCCGACCCAAATAGGCCCGCTAGCCCGTGAGGCTTGATCGAGGCTGGGCCGGCCCGCGGACTTTATGATAAAAATTAAAATAAATTATATAATTCAAAATTATAAATATCTAAAGAAATAACAAAAAATTACATAGTAGGAAAGAAGTTAAACCCACTACATTTAAGTTTTTATGCGCAAATATTGCTTAACCTGCACAACTACTTTACAATACACAACTCTACAACTCAAAAGTTATGATGATACATCCAAAAAATTTATAAATAAAATCTACAGTAGAATATCGCGCCCTATCCTACGATAATACATCAAAGAATCATACAATTGTATGGTTGAATACTTTAATTGTGAACTTGAGACTTGATTACTATATAAGATTTATATAACTTTATGTTTTTTGTATTTTTAGTTAAAAGTTTGAAGTAAAAAAGAACTATAAAGAAATATTTTAAAACGTTGGGCCGGCCCGACCCAGCCCGCGGCCCTAGTTGGGCTGGGTTGGGCTCATCATTTAATGGCCCGTCAAAATATCGGGCCGGCCAACCCCAGCCCGTCAAACTTCAAAGCCCGTAAGGCCTGTGCTGGGCTGGGTCGGGCCGGCCCAAATTGACAGCTCTAGTTTCGATCATCATTTTAGGAACTGGGATTTTTAAGACAGACCTCTTGACATGTAAGAAAGAGGGAATCTGCAAGGTTATCTTCATAATCATCTCATTTCTTATGTTTTATGGAGGACTGTATAATTTTTTGAAACGAGTTGTGTCTATGAGACCATTGTTGTCGGAAATTACTACTCGCCTTAATGCCATTGAAAGCGGGTTTGGAGACCTTCCTGTTGAATTGGCCAGAGCGCTATCAGAATATCAAAAACCTCTCAAGCATCCAGAGATCTATTAAATACCATTTGACGGTGGTTTTGTCTGCTGTTGGTACTATTATGCTGCATACCACTGTTGTAATTTTTACTGTCTTTGTAGTTGTGAAACAACTAAAAGAATGTAACAAGCCTGCTCCACCACCTTGGTACTTCACTTATTGCTTTTTATTTGATTTCTTTTTCTTCTTTTGTTACATAATTGCTTTCTAACTATATTTTTCTTTGTTTGTAGTGGATGAAGTAGGAGAAGAAGAGAAGAGAATTTTTTTGAAGATGAAGTGGAGAGATAATAAGAGCAAAAAATAATTTTTTAATGATGAAGGGAGAAGGAGAAAGAAAGAAAAAGCAATTGTTTATGCTAGTTTATTTAACTTATTTTATTTTCTTATTTTATCCTATATACTCTTTTGATGCCAAGTCTCTCTTGAAGTAATGATTGAGTTTATCTATTCATTTTATCTATGGAATCAATTACTTGAATGGAATGACCCTTTAAAAGAAGTCAACAAAGTTGAGTCACATATCCTATCTTTTGATGCCGACTTTGATATATTTGGAACCCATTTTCGCACAACCGCATCAGTTTCGACTTTCGATCATCATTTTAGGAACTGGAATTTTTAAGACAGGCCTCTTGACATGTAAGAAATAAGGATTCTTCAAAGTTATCTTCATAATCATCTCCTTTCTTATGTTTTATGGAGGACTGTGTAATTATTTGAAACGAGTTGTATCTATGAGACCATTGTTGTCGGAAATTACTACTCGCCTTAATGCCATTGAAAGGGGGTTTTGCGACCTTCCGGTTGAAGATCGGCCAGAGCGCTATTAGAATATCAAAAATCTCTTAAGCATCCCGAGATCTATTAAATATCATTTGAAAGTGGTGATGTCTGCTGTTGGTACTATTATGCTGCATACCATTGTTGTAATTTTTGCTGTGTTTGTAGTTGTGAAACAACTAAAAGAATGCAACAAGCCTGCTCCACCACCTTGGCACTTCACTTATTTCTTTTTATTTGATTTCTTTTTCTTCTTCTGTTACATAATTACTTTCTAACTATATTTTTCTTTGTTTGTAGTGGATGAAGTAGGAGAAGAAGAGAAGATAATTTTTTTGAAGATGAAGTGGAGAGATAATAAGAGCAAAAAAGAATTTTTTAATGATGAAGGGAGAAGGAGAAAGAAAGAAAAAGCAATTGTTTATGCTAGTTTATTTAACTTATTTTATTTTCTTATTTTATCCTATGTACTCTTTTGATCCCACATCTCTGCTGAAGTAATGATTGAGTTTATCTATACAATGTATCCATGAAATAAATTACTTGAATAGAATGACCCTTTGAAAGAAGTCAACGAAATTGAGACACATATCCTATCTTTTGATGCCAACTTTGATAGATTGGGAACCATATTCTCACAATCGCGTCAGTTTCGATTAGAGCCGTCAATTTGGGCTTTGGCTCGCGGGCCGGCCCTATCTAGCCCTAGATTTTGTAGGGCTGGGCTTAGTTTTTTAAAGCACAAAGAGGACCGAGGCTTTTTAGCCCGACCCTAATAGGCCCGCTAGGCCGTGATGCCTGATCAAGGCTGGGCTGGGCCGGGCCGGCCCGCGGGCTTTATGATAAAAATTAAAATAAATTATATAATTTAAAATTATAAATATCTAAAGAAATAACAAGAAATTACATAGTAGGAAAGAAGCCAAACCCACTACATTTAAGTTTTTATGCGCAAATATTCCTTAACCTGCACAACTACTTTACAATACACAACTCTACAACTCAAAAGTTATGATGATACATCCAAAAAACTTATAAATAGAATCTACAATAGAATATCGCACCCTATCCCGCGATAATACATCAAAGAATCATACAAATGTATTGTTAAATACTTTAATTGTGAACTTGAGACTTGATTACTAATCCGTCCGTCCCATTTTGTTTGTCGTAGTTTGACTTGGCACAAAGTTTAATAAAGAAAGGAAGTCTTTTGAAACTTGTGGTCCAAAATGTGCCATAATTATTTGTGTGTCTATAAATGAGTCAAAAAGTAAGTTTGGAGTTGAATTGTTTCCAAATTTAGAAATATGACATCTTTTTGGGACAGACTAATAAGGAAAGTATGACAAACAAAGTGGGACAGAGGGAGTATATAAGATTTATACTATAACTTTATATTTTTTGCATTTATAATTAAAATTTTGAAGTAAAAAAGAACTAATAAAAAAAATATTTTAAAACGTTGGTTCGGCCCGACCCAGCCCGCAGCCCTAGTTGGGCTGGGTTGGGCTCATCATTTAGTGGCCCGTCAAAATATCGGGCCGGCCCGCCCTAGACCGTCAAACTTCGAAGCCCGTGAGGCTTGGGCTCGGCTGGCCTGGGTCGGGCCGGCCCAAATTGACAGCTCTAGTTTCGATCATCATTTTAGGAACTGGGATTTTTAAGACAGACCTCTTGACATGTAAGAAAGAGGGAATCTTCAAGGTTATCTTCATAATCATCTTCTTTCTTATGTTTTATGGAGGACTGTGTAATTATTTGAAACGAGTTGTGTCTATGAGACCATTGTTGTCGAAAATTATTACTCGCCTTAATGCCATTGAAAGGGGGTTTGGCGACCTTCCTGTCGAAGATCGGCCAGAGCGCTATCAGAATATCAAAACCCTCTTAAGCATCCAGAGATCTATTAAATACCATTTGAAAGTGGTGTTGTCTGTTGTTGTTACTATTATGCTGCATACCATTGTTGTAATTTTTGATGTGTTTGTAGTTGTGAAACAACTAAAAGAATGCAACAAGCCTGCTCCACCACCTTGGTACTTCACTTATTTCTTTTTCTTATTTTGTTAAATAATTGCTTTCTAACTATATTTTTCTTTGTTTGTAGTGGATGAAGTAGAAGAAGAGAAGAGGATTTTTTTGAAGATGAAGTGGAGAGATAATAAGAGAAAAAAAGAATTTTTTAATGATGAAGGGAGAAGTAGAAAGAAAGAAAAAACAATTGTTTATGCTAGTTTATTTAACTTATTTAATTTTCTTATTTTATCCAATGTACTCTTTTGATCCCACATCTCTGCTGAAGTAATGATTGAGTTCATCTATGCATTGTATCCATGGAATCAATTACTTGAATGGAATGACCCTTTGAAAGAAGTCAACGAAGTTGAGGCACATATCCTATCTTTTGATGCTGACTTTGATATATTGGGAACCCATTTTCTCACAACCGCGTCAGTTTCGATTAGAGCCGTCAATTTGGGCTTTGGCTCGCTGGTCGGCCCTATCTAGCCCTAGATTTTGTAGGGCTGGGCTTAGTTTTTTCAAGACCATAGAGGACCGAGGCTTTTTAGCCCGACCCAAATAGGCCCTCTAGCCCGTGAGGCTTGATCGTCCCGCGGGCTTTATGATAAAAATTAGAATAAATTATTTAATTCAAAATTATAAATATCTAAAGAAATAACAAGAAATTACATAGTAGGAAAGAAGTTAAACCCACTACATTTAAGTTTTTATGCGCAAATATTGCTTAACCTGCACAACTACTTTACAATTCACAACTCTACAACTCAAAAATTATGATGATACATCCAAAAAACTTATAAATAAAATCTACAGTAGAATATCGCGCACTATCCTGCGATAATACATCAAAGAATCATACAAATGTATGGTTGAATACTTTAATTGTGAACTTGGGACTTGATTACTATATAAGATTTATATAACTTTATGTTATTGCATTTATAGTTAAAAGTTTGAAGTAAAAAAGAACTATAAAAAAAATATTTTAAAACGTTGGGTCGGCCCGACCTTGCCCGCGGCCCTAGATGGGCTGGGTTGGGCTCATCATTTAATGGCCCGTCAAAATATCGGGCCGGCCCGCCCCAGCTCGTCAAACTTCAAAGCCCGTGAGGCTTGGGCTGGGCTGGCCTGGGTCGGGCCTGCCCAAATTGACAACTCTAGTTTCGATCATCATTTTAGGAACTGGGATTTTTAAGACAGACCTCTTGACATATAAGAAAGAGCGAATCTTCAAGGTTATCTTCATAATCATCTCATTTCTTATGTTTTATGGAGGACTGTATAATTTTTTGAAACAAGTTGTGTCTATGAGACCATTGTTGTCGAAAATTACTACTCGCCTTAATGTCATTGAAAGGGGGTTTGGCGACCTTCCTGTTGAAGATCCGCCAGAGCGCTATCAGAATATCAAAAACCTCTTAAGCATCCAAAGATCTATTAAATACCATTTGAAAGTGGTGTTGTCTGTTGTTGGTACTATTATGCTGCATGCCATTGTTGTAATTTATGCTGTGTTTGTAGTTGTGAAACAACTAAAAGAATGCAACAAGTCTGCTCCACCACCTTGGTACTTCACTTATTTCTTTTTATTTGATTTCTTTTTCTTCTTTTGTTAAATAATTGCTTTCTAACTATATTTTTCTTTGTTTGTAGTGGATGAAGCAGGAGAAGAAGGGAAGAGAATTTTTTTGAAGATGAAGTGGAGAGATAATACGAGCAAAAAAGAATTTTTTAATGATGAAGGGAGAAGGAGAAAGAAAGAAAAAGCAATTGTTTATGCTAGTTTATTTAACTTATTTTATTTTCTTATCTTATCCTACATACTCTTTTGATCCCACGTCTCTCCTGAAGTAATGATTGAGTTTATCTATGCATTGTATCCGTGGAATCAATTACTTGAATGGAATGACCCTTTGAAAGAAGTCAACGAAGTTGAGGCACATATCCTATCTTTTGATGCTGACTTTGATATATTGGGAACCCATTTTCTCACAACCGCGTCAGTTTCGATTAGAGCCGTCAATTTGGGCTTTGGCTCGCTGGTCGGCCCTATCTAGCCCTAGATTTTGTAGGGCTGGGCTTAGTTTTTTCAAGACCATAGAGGACCGAGACATTTTAGCCCGACCCAAATAGGCCCGCTAGCCCGTGAGGCTTGATCGTCCCGCGGGCTTTATGATAATAAATTAGAATAAATTATTTAATTCAAAATTATAAATATCTAAAGAAATAACAAGAAATTACATAGTAGGAAAGAAGTTAAACCCACTACATTTAAGTTTTTATGCGCAAATATTGCTTAACCTGCACAACTACTTTACAATTCACAACTCTACAACTCAAAAATTATGATGATACATCCAAAAAACTTATAAATAAAATCTACAGTAGAATATCGCGCACTATCCTGCGATAATACATCAAAGAATCATACAAATGTATGGTTGAATACTTTAATTGTGAACTTGGGACTTGATTACTATATAAGATTTATATAACTTTATGTTATTGCATTTATAGTTAAAAGTTTGAAGTAAAAAAGAACTATAAAAAAAATATTTTAAAACGTTGGGTCGGCCCGACCTTGCCCGCGGCCCTAGATGGGCTGGGTTGGGCTCATCATTTAATGGCCCGTCAAAATATCGGGCCGGCCCGCCCCAGCTCGTCAAACTTCAAAGCCCGTGAGGCTTGGGCTGGGCTGGCCTGGGTCGGGCCGGCCCAAATTGACAACTCTAGTTTCGATCATCATTTTAGGAACTGGGATTTTTAAGACAGACCTCTTGACATATAAGAAAGAGCGAATCTTCAAGGTTATCTTCATAATCATCTCATTTCTTATGTTTTATGGAGGACTGTATAATTTTTTGAAACGAGTTGTGTCTATGAGACCATTGTTATCGAAAATTACTACTCGCCTTAATGTCATTGAAAGGGGGTTTGGCGACCTTCCTGTTGAAGATCCGCCAGAGCGCTATCAGAATATCAAAAACCTCTTAAGCATCCAGAGATCTATTAAATACCATTTGAAAGTGGTGTTGTTTGTTGTTGGTACTATTATGCTGCATGCCATTGTTGTAATTTTTGCTGTGTTTGTAGTTGTGAAACAACTAAAAGAATGCAACAAGTCTGCTCCACCACCTTGGTACTTCACTTATTTCTTTTTATTTGATTTCTTTTTCTTCTTTTGTTAAATAATTGCTTTCTAACTATATTTTTCTTTGTTTGTAGTGGATGAAGCAGGAGAAGAAGGGAAGAGAATTTTTTTGAAGATGAAGTGGAGAGATAATACGAGCAAAAAAGAATTTTTTAATGATGAAGGGAGAAGGAGAAAGAAAGAAAAAGCAATTGTTTATGCTAGTTTATTTAACTTATTTTATTTTCTTATCTTATCCTACATACTCTTTTGATCCCACGTCTCTCCTGAAGTAATGATTGAGTTTATCTATGCATTGTATCCGTGGAATCAATTACTTGAATGGAATGACCCTTTGAAAGAAGTCAACGAAGTTGAGGCACATATCCTATCTTTTGATGCCGACTTTGATAGATTGGGAACCCATTTTCTCACAACCGCGTCAGTTTTGATTAGAGCGCGGGCCGGCCCTATCTAGCCCTAGATTTTGTAGGGCTGGGCTTAGTTTTTTCAATCCCAAAGAGGACCGAGGCTTTTTAGCCCGACCCAAATAGGCCCGCTAGCCCGTGAGGCTTGATCGAGGCTGGGCTGGACCGGCCCGCGGGCTTTATGATAAAAATTAAAATAAATTATATAATTTAAAATTATAAACATCTAAAGAAATAACAAGAAATTACATAGTAGGAAAGAAGTCAAACCCACTACATTTAAGTTTTTATGCGCAAATATTGCTTAACCTGCACAACTACTTTACAATACACAACTCTACAACTCAAAAGTTATGATGATACATCCAAAAACTTATAAATAGAATCTACTGTAGAATATCGCGCCCTATCCCGCGATAATACATCAAAGAATCATACAAATGTATGGTTGATTACTTTAATTGTGAACTTGGGACTTGATTACTATATGATACGAGGCTAGATATTGCAATAATTTTTATATTTTTGCCTCGTGTTCATACTTCGACTTGTGATATTTGTTGGTATTTTAAACGGAATTGCTCTTATTTGGTGTATTTTATTTTGCAGGAATTGAACATGGTGAATTGAGCAAGAAAGTGCAAGTTTTGCACTTAAAAGTGAAGATATTAAAGATTTCAAGTGATCCGTGTGCCACGCGGGTGACACGGGAAGAAATAGAGTCTTTGCTTAGGAATTGAATAAAAATTTCAGCGCATTTAGGCCAACTACGCGAGCGCCACGCAAGCTGAATTGCCAGGAGAAAATCAATCCGCGTGGCGCGCGGGTGCCACGCGAAGCACAAAGCTGTTAGGCGAAATTTTAAGGGCTTTTTGGTACTTTTGCTTAGTTTCCTACAGGGTATAAAAGCTTCTTTTGCCTCCATTATGAATTATACACTGGAAAAGAGGCAAAAAGGAGGCTAGAGCTTTGGAGACTTGAAGAACACGAGTTTTTCTAAATTCTTCCCAACTTTTTGTAATTTATTCATTCATGCATTATTTTGATATGACTATCATGAACATGAGTGGCTAACTTACCCATTCTAGGATTGATTGAACCACTCCAATACTTATGTATTATGAATATTTATTTTAATGATTGAAACTTGTGAATCCTTCCTATCTAAGTGTTTATGTTTTGATTGCTATTAATTGGAAGAGCTCTCCCAATTGATTGTTCCCATTATTCTTGTGTGTCTAGGGATAGATTCATAGGTTTGGGTTAAACACTTAGCAATATTTCAACATAAAACCAAGGTATTACTTAGGTTGTCAATAAGGTGATTTGTGACCATTGATCCTGATTGTGAACTAAACTTGTTTTCCTAGTTATCTTCATTAATTAATTGGAAAATTGGTTAGTGAAAGTTACTACTATTACATGGAAGTGAATAGTTGTATAATTGGAGCAAGTGTTTAATAGGAAGAAAATCAAGTTGAATTTGTTAAAAGAATTACTCTAACACATAGGTAGGAGTTGGGTAAATCAATCCTAGGCTTCTAAATCCTTGATCAATTTATTTCTTAATACTTTGAAATTTACTTTTCTTACATTGAAACTATTATACAATTATAAAACCTCGAAGTTAATTGGTTAGATAAATTAGTTTGATTAGCAACTAGATTTCGAGTGTTCCCTGTGGGATTCGACCTCGGGACTTTAAGTATTGAACTATATTTGCTGCGACTGCTTAGTCCCTTTTATAGGGCGT
This sequence comes from Petunia axillaris subsp. axillaris, assembly GCA_029990575.1. Classification (NCBI taxonomy): domain Eukaryota; kingdom Viridiplantae; phylum Streptophyta; class Magnoliopsida; order Solanales; family Solanaceae; genus Petunia; species Petunia axillaris. Next base: position 127,735,121 of record JARKNS010000005.1, read on the forward strand.
AGTTGGGCGTGATCACTGTATAAGATTTATATAACTTTATGTTATTGCATTTATAGTTAAAAGTTTGAAGTAAAAAAGAACTATAAAAAAATATTTTAAAACGTTGGGTCGGCCCGACCTTACCCGCGGCCCTAGTTGGGCTCATCATTTAGTGACCCGTCAAAATAACGAGGCCGGCCCGCCCCACCCGTCAAACTTCAAAGCCAGTGAGGCTTGGGCTGGGCTGGCCTGGCCTGGCCTGGGTCGGGCCGGCCCAAATTGACAGCTCTAGTTTCGATCATCATTTTAGGAACTGGGATTTTTAAGACAGACCTCTTGACATGTAAGAAAGAGCGAATCTGCAAGGTTATCTTCATAATCATCTCCTTTCTTATGTTTTATGGAGGACGGTGTAATTATTTGAAACGAGTTGTGTCTATGAGACCATTGTTGTCGAAAATTACTACTCGCCTTAATGTCATTGAAAGAGGGTTAGGCGACCTTCCTGTTGAAGATCCGCCAGAGCGCTATCAGAATATCAAAAACCTCTTAAGCATCCAGAGATCTATTAAATACCATTTGAAAGTGGTGTTGTCTGTTGTTGGTACTATTATGCTGCATGCCATTGTTGTAATTTTTGCTGTGTTTGTAGTTGTGAAACAACTAAAAGAATGCAACAAGCCTGCTCCACCACTTTGGCACTTCACTTATTTCTTTTTATTTGATTTCTTTTTCTTCTTCTGTTACATAATTGCGTTCTAACTATATTTTTCTGTATTTGTAGTGGATGAAGTAGGAGAAGAAGAGAAGAGAATTTTTTTGAAGATGAAGTGGAGAGATAATAAGTGCAAAAAAGAATTCTTTTAATGATGAAGGGAGAAGGAAAAAGAAAGAAAAAGCAATTGTTTATGCTAGTTTATTTAACTTATTTTATTTTCTTATTTTATTCTATGTACTCTTTTGATCCCACGTCTCTCCTGAAGTAATGATTGAGTTTATCTATGCATTGTATCCATGGAATCAATTACTTGAATAGAATTACCCTTTGAAAGAAGTCAACGAAGTTGAGGCACATATCCTATTTTTTGATGCCGACTTTGATAGATTGGGAACCCATTTTCTCACAACTGCGTCAGTTTCGATTAGAGCCATCAATTTGGGCTTTGGCTCGCGGGCCGGCCCTATCTAGCCCTAGATTTTTTAGGGCTGGACTTAGTTTTTTCAAGCCCAAAGAGGACCGAGACTTTTTAGGCCGACCCAAATAGGCCCGCTAGCCCGTGAGGCTTGATCGAGGCTTGGCTGGACCGTCCCGCGGGGGGCTTTATGATAAAAATTAGAATAAATTATATAATTCAAAATTATAAATATCTAACGAAATAACAAGAAATTACATAGTAGGAAAGAAGTCAAACCACTACATTTAAGTTTTTATGCGCAAATATTCCTTAACCTGCACAACTACTTTATAATACACAACTCTACAACTCAAAAGTTATGATGACACATCCAAAAAACTTATAAATAGAATCTACAGTAGAATATCGCGACGTATCCCACGATAATACATCAAAGAATCATACAAATGTATGGTTGAATACTTTAATTGTGAACTTGAGACTTGATTACTAATCCCTCCATCCCATTTTGTTTGTCGTAGTTTGGCTTGGCACAATGTTTAATAAAGAAATGAAGACTTTTGAAACTTGTGGTCCAAAATGAGCCATAGTTATTTGTGTAGCTATAAATGAGTTAAAAAGTAAGTTTGGAGTTGAATTGTTTCCAAATTTAGAAATATGACAATATTTTTGGGACAGACTAATAAGGAAAGTATGACAAACAAAGTGGGACAGAGAGAGTATATAAGATTTATATAACTTTATGTTTTTTGCATTTATAATTAAAAGTTTGAAGTAAAAAAGAACTATAAAAAAATATTTTAAAACGTTGGGTCGGCCCGACCCAGCCCGCAGCCCTAGTTGGGCTGGGTTGGGCTCATTATTTAGTGGCCCGTCAAAATATCGGGCCGGCCCGCCCCAGACCGTCAAACTTCAAAGCCCGTGAGGCTTGGGCTGGGCTGGTCTGGGTCGGGCCGGCCCAAATTGACAGCTCTAATTTCGATCATCATTTTAGGAACTGGGATTTTAAAGACAGACCTCTTGACATGTAAGAAAGAGCGAATCTTCAAGGTTATCTTCATAATCATCTCCTTTCTTATGTTTTATGGAGGACGGTGTAATTATTTGAAACGAGTTGTGTCTATAAGACCATTGTTGTCGGAAATTACTACTCGCCTTAATGTCATTGAAAGGGGGTTTGCGACCTTCCTATTGAAGATCGGCCAGAGCGCTATCAGAATATCAAAAACCTCTTAAGCATCCCGAGATCTATTAAATATCATTTGCAAGTGGTGTTGTCTGCTGTTGGTACTATTTTGCTGCATACTATTGTTGTAATTTTTGCTGTGTTTGTAGTTGTGAAACAACTAAAAGAATGCAACAAGTCTGCTCCACCACCTTGTCACTTCACTTATTTCTTTTTATTTGATTTCTTTTTTTTTTTCTGTTACATAATTGCTTTCTAACTATATTTTTCTTTGTTTGTAGAGGATGAAGTAGGAGAAGAAGAGAAGAGGATTTTTTTGAAGATGAAGTGGAGAGATAATAAGAGCAAAAAAGAATTTTTTTAATGAGGAAGGGAGAAGGAGAAAGAAAGAAAAAGCAATTGTTTATGCTAGTTTATTTAACTTATTTTATTTTCTTATTTTATCCTACATACTCTTTTGATCCCACGTCTCTTATGAAGTAATGATTGATTTTATCTATGCATTGTATCCATGGAATCAATTACTTGAATGGAATGACCCTTTGAAAGAAGTCAACGAAGTTGAGGCACATATCCTATCTTGTGATGCCGACTTTGATAGATTGGGAACCCGTTTTCTCACAACCGCATCAGTTTTGATTAGAGCCGTCAATTTGGGCTTTGGCTCGTGGGCCGGCCCTATCTAGCCCTAGATTTTGTAGGGCTGGGCTTAGTTTTTTCAAGCCCAAAGAGGAACGAGACTTTTTAGCCCGACCCAAATAGGCCCACTAGCCCGTGAGGCTTGATCGAGGCTGGGCTGGACCGGCCCGCGGGCTTTATGATAAAAATTAAAATAAATTATATAATTCAAAATTATAAATATCTAAAGAAATAACAAGAAATTACATAGTAGGAAAGAAGCCAAACCCACTATATTTAAGTTTTTATGCGCAAATATACTTTACAATATACAACTCTACAACTCAAAAGTTATGATGATACATCCAAAAATCTTATAAATAGAATCTAAAGTAGAATATCACGCCCTATCCCGCGATAATACATCAAAGAATCATACAAATGTATGGTTGAATACTTTAATTGTGAACTTGAGACTTGATTACTATATAAGATTTATATAACTTTATGTTTTTTGCATTTTTAGTTAAAAGTTTGAAGTAAAAAAGCATTATAAAAAAATATTTTAAAACATTGGGCCGGCTCGACCCAGCCCGCGGCCCTATTTGGGCTGGGTTGGGCTCATCATTTAGTGGCCCGTCAAAATATCGGGCCGGCCCGTCCCAGCCCATCAAACTTCAAGGCCCGTGAGGCTTGGGCTGGACTGGGTCGGGCCGGCCCAACTTGACAGCTCTACTTCTTACTATTATTGTTTGGTATGTTTTGTCGCATATTTTGAAAGTGTCATTATTTTTTGTAAAGTAGGAAAAATATCTCTCTGTGTCATAAACAAGACCGGTAGAGTTACACTTTTAAATTTAATTTTCATATTTTATTTCTTCGACTTGTCATTTGCTTTTTCAAATTCTATGCAAGCGCGATCTTCCTAATGATATGCGGGACGAACATATAAGTTGTTTTATATCTTTGTCTCCCAAAAAAATATTTTAATAAAAATTAGTGCTGAGTCGCTGAGTTAAATTTAGATATATAGATACTAAAATCTATATTAAAAATTTCTACGATAGACTTGCAATAACTATTCTTACCAACAATCCTAGCAACCAGCGAATCTAAACAATATTACCTTTTTTTGACATGAAGAAATAAAAAAGTCATTACAATTGCTGGAATGACAAGGTTACCCACCACTACTACGGAAAATGCGAATGGATCGTGTCATGTGGAACAAAGAGTACTACTGTAATAGCGCAGCCTCCTAGCAACAAACAATGTTTCTATCTCGACTGATATTGACAGGAGAATGTTAGAACTGAGAAAAGATAAGCTGAAAGGAGAAGTTACTTGTTTATAGATTAGGCCTACGGTACCAAGCATAAAAGTTAGGATAAGAGACGTGCAGACATACATAATGGACAGCCGATGCAGGCTCATCTACTAATTTGGCTCTACTAGTATGTAAAATTGAATTTCATTTTATACATTAGGTTCGATTTTTAACTATTCAATTTTAATTTTTCGATTATCAGTTTTGAAAAATTGCAATTCAATCCGAACCAAAATAAATTTATTTTGGTTCGGTTTCATCTTTTCGGTTGTTAACTCACCACATGCATACTTCATATCCTTGATTCCCTAACTTGCTAGAATAACCAATCTTTTATTATCAACCAGACATACAAATCAAGAGCTGAAATTATCTCTCGCAATAGTCAAGAGATAGGTCTAAACACTCATTTATAAGAAACCAAAGCATAAAAAGACTCCGTTCACAACAGAGCATTCGGATTTTACCAATATTACTACTGAATTATATGCATGTGGCAATCTATTTGTGCATTGTTCAGTCCACTGTTACTGGAAAGAAAGTAGAAACAGATGGAAATAGATACAGTAGTGCCACTGAACTAGTCACTTTTCAACCATTATTAGTTTACATATTCTTTATTCTAATACGTGAATAGAAATGTACATCTAAAAGTTCTCGAGAATAATGCAAGAAACTCAAAGTGACACAGAGAATCATCGAACAAACTAGAATAGAACAAAGTGTTGACAATGATATCAGCCAAATCAGTCAGAAAGCAAAATGTAGGACCGGAATGATTCAAGATAAGCATAAAATGTAAGCACTATAATCCATATTATTAATCTTATAGCTACTCAAAGTGCAGGAACCACATCTTACCGAAAGATCACCATGCTTCTAAGTGACACAGCCTTTACGAATTGTGACAAAAGTGGAGAAGCCTGTCAAAGGACCACAGAACATGCTAGTCCCCAACTTCCACAAGAAATGGCTACTATTGACTACTTTTTTCTAGTGAGCTTCAAAATACATATAGAAACTCCATAGTCAACTTTGATAGCAATATATCATCCTCACCCCTCCCCCCCCCCCCCCCCCCAACCAAACCCCAACCGCCCTCAAAGGCCAATGTTGGTAAGGTCCCTGATAATTCCAGTGCCAAACAGTCTTGTAAAGAGAATATCCTAAACTTAAAGGATTATAGAAAGTAGTATAATGTTCATCACCCTATGTTTTGGAGACACTAAACCTGAACTTCACAAAAAATAATGCTATGATGCACTAAAGTAAGTAGTGCTTTGGTACGTGTCATAAGCAGTTGTTTGCAATATTCCATTAGAGTAACATAATCAGAGAAAAGAAAACACTGCAAGAGAAGTATTTTGCTTGTTCTTCATACAATGTCCCTCTATTACTTAGGAAGCATCTTCTCTTCCTTCAAGTATGGGAAGGCACATCTATACTTTGCTTTCTAAACACAATATCTTCCCTTCTTCATACATTATATTCCCTTTAACCTTAAAAGGTGAGGAGAACTTCGAAACAGGAAAATATATGTTGCATCCGTTAGGTAAATAATTATATTGCATGCATATTCTTGGATGATTGTAATCAAAAGAGGAATTATACATGAAACAGAGAAGCTTGAGGATGATGGACCTAACGGTCATGCAGCTGCTATGCCTAGCAATTGAAAGGGTGAATCAAATTTATGAGCCATTTACACAATAGCAAGAGCTTTAACAAGAAGTTGAATAAGCCAATAAGGGGAGAATTAACCATAACATCTCATTGGCGCCACTCATGATTGATATTATAAGCCAATGAGTTGCATCAGTGAAGATCTTCAAGTTATCAAACACCTTTCTGTTGACAGGATGCAAATGTATAGACCAATGTGCCTGATCACAAATTCTTTAGCCTAAATTTACAAGCCATACATGGTAACTTCAATATTTTCTCTTCAGAATACATATTTACAATTTTTATCGCCCCTATAGCCAAGCCATGTTCTAACAAAAAATTGACTGAAGTTAACTGTTATACAAACAACACGAGATGGATTGATAACATATTGTATTAATAACAATGTGAAATGTGGGCAACGGATGAAGTTCCATATTGGATTTAAGTAACATAGGCCAATCTTTTGAAATGTATCAAAGCTATTTACTTTTACCAGACTGAAGTCGCAGCTTCAATGAGGATGTTGCTGAAACATCACTGTCCCAAGGAACATCTTTCCTTTTGTTTCTGCTTATCCCCTTGGCAAAAGCTTTATCTTGAGTTCATTTAATAAGAGAAGATACTTTGTGCCGCCTAGCAGGTATTCTATCCTGTGAATTATCCAGGAAGAAAGCAGTTCAGACAAATTTGACATCTCTAACTTGATTGTTAAGAGAATGAATAAATTGTAGAAAGTTCATTTGCAACAGAGGTATTAAGAAGTTAACTTAGTGATAAAGGGAGAAAACCTCACTCCTTAAAGAGCATAAGTTGCCTGTATATAATCCACAATATCTGCACTTTCAAACATCTGTACTCCGGTATTTGGATCTTCTAAGTATGGGACCTGAAAACAGACCGAGACATTGTTAATTTTCCACATTTATTGAGAAATGTGCTTAACACATACAAGACATCCAAAAGGTAGAGCTAACATAAAGCAAAGAAAAACCTGGAAATGTCCAACTCTCTGGTATAATACTTGGCGTTTGGGGCTACCACGAGCACAACTGCACCATTTTGTTTTAATGCAGTCAGAGCAAATAAAAAGCAAAGAAATTGATGTTGAGTATACCAGAACAGACATGCCAACTTTATCCATTTAAATAAGCCATGAAAAATAGTAGAAGAATCACGCTGATCAAACTAGTCTTCTTGGAAAAGGAATGCAGTCATTCAAGCCACCACACCAGCTAGAAATATCATCATCGAAATTTCTTAGCCATATAACTTAAATAATGATTCATCAACGGTTCCCTATCACAAATAGAAAAGAGGTCAACATCAGTCTCATCCCTGCATGAAAAGATCCAGCTCAATGTTGTAAACCATAACTCTCTTATACCAATAAAGATCACGAGGCCTCGCACAGTTTAATTTTCATCTCTGTTCTGGCTATTTAAAGCCGTACACTAGAGTCAGCCAACACCCCCCATCCCCCACCATTCTGTCCAAAATTAGGCTATCGCTTTTAGGCACAAATCCGCGTTTATCAGTCAGCATCTAAGCATGACTCTGAGCATGGGGGGGAGAAAGGATGACATGACTTCCTTTCGATGAAGTCTAATCTAAATATAGCTCCTCTTTCAGTCAATTTGGTTCTCCTGCTTTCACCCCTGTCAATTTGGTTCTCCTGCTTTCACCCCCTGTTAAATCTCCCTCCCTTCCAAAACTTTGAATGCACACAAAAGAGAAGGAGTCTTTGCCCTTCTTATTTTGTTTTTTTTTTTGGTCTTCGGTCTTCTCAAAGATGCGGTTTTAAGAGCCGAATAATCTAGTTCTCATACCAAAACATTATATGAATAGGTGTGATCACTGAAGCAGACGTAAATCAACTATGTGAACTTATACAAGATATAAGAGAAACGATACTTAATCTTTGATGGTATTCTTATAAAGATCAGATAAAATTCGGATTTATTCAGGTTATCATTTCACGGCAACAGCAACCTATAATGCAAAAGTATGTAGGTTTTTGTTCATCATCCATTTCATAGTAACATGTACCTGTGAAGTATGTGGGGTATCTCTAGTTCTACAAGTACCTCACGTACAACTTTGCAAAAGGGAGAAGGCTGAAAGAAGACACAAGTGCAAGTAAGTCAAGTGATATGGATATGCTATTTACATGATGATTGAATAAGCAACCTTTATAGCGAGAGCGTAATGCTTTATATATAAGCAGTCTAACCTCGTATGCCCATATCTCAAGCGGCTTGGGTGGCAGTTTAGATGGCCTGTAGGAAGACCCCTGCAAAATTCGCAACAAATCATCTAGGTGTTCTGTTCTCAAAAGTTTTCTGCCAATATCTATATACTGAATCCTAACTCTGAATAAAATTCTTGTGGGGATAAAACTGTATGGACCAGAAGCCGTGGCAGCAAAAGCCCATACACTTATTAGCAGAGAGAGAAAAGCCTATACCTTTCCCATTCGACCAATCATGGCAAAGCCTTCAGTAAGCGTCTGAGAGAACAAGATCCAATATTCAATTCACTGTAAATTTATTACACACTTTCTAATAGTTCTAAGTAATTGATGACCATTTATTTGTTGCTTACAGTGAAAAGACCAAGGGACAACATAAGTGGGACCTTTCCATCACCTGCACAAGGAAATACAGAATTAATGCACTCACTAAGAACAGAGTCTTCCCAGAAAGAAGGAGAAATAGTAAGAGATTAATGAGTATGCAAACCAAACGATCTCTTAAAGGGGTCAATAAGAATCAATTGTGTGTCATGTCAATCCTAAATCTAAAGGTTGGTAAAATTTTCACAAGAAATCTATATGGACACTAGTATATAGCTTAAAGTTTCAGGATGTGCAAACAAGAATTTAACTTTAAGTAGAATTCAGATGTCTTTTTAATATAAGTTGGCCATTGCAGCTGCATACCATATTTTCCAACCAAGTACTTAATAATCGCGTCTGATTCATACATAGCAGCTCCAGTGTTTGGATCAACCTGCAGCAGAATAACACAAAAGATCAGATGCCATAACATTGTAACAGACCTGATCAACTGATTAAACGAAAAATCAGATTATTTTGAAGAAGCAAAGTGCCGCGGAGTTACACAATAGCTAATCATTAACATTTCCAAAATGAGCCAAAAAAGAAAATGTAGCACGAGAGACTTCAGTGTCCAACAAAGAATCTACTTAGGTGTGTTTTGAGCCATCTAAAGCCATCAAATAATTGCATAGAATATATAGATAGAGATTGGTGAATTGTTTCAAAAGCACTTTTAGTAAATTAGAGTATCTAATAGACAAAGTTTGTCAATTAACAAGTGAATTACACCTGTTGCTCTTCAGTTCACATTCAATAACATAGTGCTTGACATTTTGCGAAGGAAAAAAAATAAAGCTAAAATCACTTACAATGAAATTTCAGTTCCTCACAACTTTGTTTTTGTGTCTACATAATTTTTGACACAATCGTTCTCTTGACGCACATTACCAAGAGAATACTAGAGGAAAACAACACTATATATTTTGAAAATCAACAAACTTCAGTGACATTAAAGGGGACATATAATAACAATGGTGCAGGTTACAACTGTCACTTTTTTTATTTTCAAGCATGCAAAGCATATGTGGTCGTGTGAATTTTGATTGCTATTTTTCTCTACAGGGGGCTACAGGAAAGAAAAAGTTATCTAACCATATAAGGGAACTGCTGCTTTCCACCCATCTGGCCTACTTTGGGGCGGAAATTCGGACCATTTCTTGGGCAAGGATAATAGAGGACGTCAAGGTCTAAAATTGCAACTATTTCCCTTACCTGCAATAAATTGATATCATTAACAAACACATACTTCTTCAGGAGCAAAAGAAGAGGAAAAAGATCAAATTTAGAGTTCAACGTGTATAGTATTCAAAAGAAAAGACGTTACCAGTGTGAAGAAGAAGAATGTCAGAAGACTTTTAATATGTTTTTCTAAAATCTCCATGGAGTACTGTAACTTTCACTAAATAATCATCTTATTGACTGAAAGAACTTCCCACATACAGGCACATTGGAGATGCTTGATAACTGTAACTGGGGTTTATATAATTCCTTTTTTTCATAAGGAACTCGGTTTTTATACATAAAACCTCTTTCTGTCCATTCCAGCTGTTAATTCACATAATGATGGTAGATGAGTAGACTATAACTATGAACCTCAATCAGACCGAGAAAAAAAAGTGTAAATGCGTCTGCGCTTACCTTCCTACAAAACGGGCAGCTGAAGGAATCCCCCACATGGTCAATGCCAGGCAAAAAGAGAGCAAACACGTGAATTAAATCAATAACAAAGTCTACAACTTAGACAGGCAATAACAAACTGTAAGAAAAGAAGGGTAAGTTTGTCATGATTAGATGTTGACAGCTGAATGTAAAAAATACCTTTCAAACTCATAAATCTCAATTGGCTTCTCCGGTCGAGGACCTAAATTTGAACTCTCCTTCACTTTGAAGCCTATTATAAACATCTCGTATCAGAAAAGCATCACCCAAAACTTATACTCTTAAGTTCAAATTAAAAAAGGTTAGACAATGTCCATAAATAAAACCTAGGAAGGATATTTCCAGCAATATATCAAAAGTTAGCCTTTGATGTTGCTGAAACTAGAAGATCTCATATGACAAAATATGATATACTAGTAGATAAGTGTTTAACCTTTTGAGCAGACCAAACACATGCATAAGCTACAAATAGTCATGGTCTACTATCACTTAATTAATAAACAAACATTATATTATTACCTAATGAACAATGACTTGGAGCTTTGTATGTATTTCTATTTATTATGGAACTCAGTCTGTCTTCATTTTTTATTCTCCATGGGAGAGTGTTTGGATTAGTACGGTCATCCTTTAATACTTCCGGTTTGGGGAATTTTACATGTCGCTTTCTCTACTTTCTAATATGCACATGAATTGTATCTATATCAATGCTTGCAGATAATTGTTGCAACATCTAATAACTGATTCCAAATCTCCCCGACATCGTCCTAACAAGTTTTGGGTGAAAATGCATGAGAATAAAACATGGATGATAACTACCAGCAATTCCAAGTGCATACTGGTCAGCTGGAACCTCATTTTTGGAGACAAAAGATGCTGAATACCTGCAGTAGTTAAGAAGAATATCTTAAATATATTAAATTCTGCATGGTAGAAGAATGAATAAAAATGTCTTTTAGAAAACCCAAATGAAAGATGTTAATAAGCTTCAATTAGTCCTTCTTATGACTGAAAAATGACAGCTTGTGGTATTCTGACTTCCATGCAAATCATATCAGGAATAACTATGTACACCACATATAAGGATAACTAGACACTCCAGCTTAGTATTTTTTACATCATGAAGTGCTGTAGTGGTCAAAAAATGTACTCGCCCGGAGCGAGCTTAACTGAAGCAGTCTGTGCCAGATTTGTCAGAAATATTCAGTCCCCCAAGGGACGATCGAGTCTTCAGCGGCAACCCCTGCCAGCGAGATGGTCAATGAGCGATTACCCAGACAGGCCCTCTACCTAGTCGACTGAGACTACCTACCCAGAAGCGGAGCACAAAGAGATCCCAAGCCATTACCTCCGCCAGCTCACTGCTCCCAACCACCCCATATCCGAGATTTCAGGATTAAAGCTGCATGCTAAACAAACCTCAGCAACTCGCTTCGAGAAGTTTGAACCATGCCCTTCGCCCTCCAACGGGCAATTCAGTTGAAGGACCTTCGAAAAGCTAATATCCAGCCTTGGCCTTCAAGGATTTTCACACCTATAAATATTGATCGAGAATCAGATTTCAAGGCATCAACTTCACTTTATAACTTAGCGTAGTCATTTCTGCCACCCTCCTTTAAGAACATTGTGACGCCCAACTATTGATATATTGAAGCTCCTACTTTTATGCACATTTTGTATTGTACGCACACCCATGGTGGCCGCTACCCGAGCATTGATTGTACTTAAACTCATAGTATAGGCCTCATTTAGCTCCCCGCCCCCCAACCACATTGTACCTGGAAGATTGCTATTGGAATATACACTGCTAACTCCCTCTTTCCTTATATTTACATTTTGCCCTTTCCAATATTAACTGCCGATATCGCTCATTTAACTTGCACCATTATAGGTCGCATCCTTCTGGATCGACCGGAGAGATTTTAACCTCTACTTGCACAATCTTGAATTGTTTTCTACAGCTAGTAAGAAGTTAAACCTGTGATGCACACCTAACTCAATCATATCACGATGCAATCTTACCACTAGACCAAAGCATTGGGGCCTTTATCCAAGCTTGAAAATAGCCGCACTTTACCAAACATATGTCGTATTAACACAAAATCAAATTCTCAGAATATCTAGATACTTCAGAAACATATGTGAAACTATTTGACTAGACATGGAGAGTTTAAGAACAGAATGGGAGCCAATCTTTTCACAATTACAGTTCACTGCGCCTGCTCCTTTAAAGGGCGGCTAAAAAAGCGTGAGCCGTTATTAAAACATTATGGGAGCCTTGGAGCAATCGGTAAAGTTGTCTTCGTGTGAACAAGTTCAAGCCATGGAAACCGCCACGGATGCTTGCATCAGAATAAGTTGCGTAGATCACACCCCTTGGGGTGCGGCCTTTCTCGGACCGTGCGTGAATGCGGGAAGCTTTGTGCACCGAGCTGCCCTTTTACGGAGTTTAAGAACAAAAATAAGACTTTTCAAATTTCTGATCTTAAACCTGGCATGATTTATTGTGGCTATACAACTTTTAAAATCTGTGGTCTGACACATCTCATAGCATTTGTATGGCTATAAAAACTCATCATTAAGGGAAAGTGAGAAATATAAGTTAAATTATTTCCAAATTTATAAAAGGGTCATTCTTTTACAACAAACTAAAAAAGAAACATAGTAACATAAACTGAATAAAAAAATGAAAGTATAATATGAAAATGATACCCAGAAACAAGAGCACCAGTGCCAAGACGAAAAAGCAAGGCAAGAGAAGCAGCCAAAATGTCCAAAATCTTGTCGGTTCTTGGTGTAAATGGCTTAGGCTTTGGTGCCTTGAAATTTGGAGGCGGTGAAAATGAAGAAGAACCATCTTTGGTGCTCACAGAAGTGGAACTATTATCTGAAGATTGAGCCATTGATTTTACAAACAAGACTCTCTTGTTGGTTCTAGCAGTTAGTTTATGAGCTGAAATTGGCTTGAATAATGGTGCTGGTGAAATGTTTACAACTCCAGCCATGATTTTCCGGCTAATTTCAGAAACTAAACAAGTGGATGCAAGAGTATCTGCTATGTAGTAGTAGTAGTAGTCGTATCGGTTGGTGTGGCCAAAAATGGAACAGGTAATTCAGTTACTTAGGAACAATTGGACCTTTTTACCATCCAACAAAACGCTGTCAAAACGTTAAATTTGGAGCCTTTGCTTAATTTCTCATTGCAAACAATAACTTTGTGACTTTAGTAATACAAGTAAAGTTTAGTGAGCTACACGAAATTAATTTTGGAAATTTTATGTATAAATTTCTTTAACAGGGATATAGTTTAAAGGCATTATGCGTATCTCGTATGCACTCGAGTCAAACTTGTCAAATATGTGAGTTAGAATCGTCGATGATGTGTCAAATGAACGAATTAAATAATGACACGTGTATTTTTCATTTTAAAAAAGTTGACATGTATAATTAAAATAAAAAAATTCTATATTTAAAGGAAAGAAATCTACAACTATTAAATACTCTTAAATAAAATTCTTTTTAACATTAGAGTTGGAGTCGCCACCTAACATATTTTTTAACTAGGCGCATTAGGGCACCTATGTTGTTTCTAGTTAATTTTATAATTAACTCCGAAACTTAGTCTACCAACCAAAAATTCTAGCTAAGAGTTCAAGTTAACCCGAGAGGAAAAGGGGTTAGGCACCTCTCAGGCTCCACCAAATGTAGTTACCGGCCAGACTAAATATTGGAATTCTAGAGTAAATATTTATAATATACAATTTAAATAAAAAATAATAGCATATAAAATAAATATCTGTCTTCTTCTAATGGCTAAGCTTTGTCTAAATGTACCTTGCAAAATAAACAAACAAGTTAGTAAGAATTGCAAACAAAATTAATAAAACAAAATTAAGTAAAGTCAATGATTTTAAATATTTTGTCCTTTTTCGAAAGGGTTTCCTTTTTGTAATTTCACCACTATGTACCTCGCAAAAAATGTAAAAATATGAATTAGTATAATAATAAAAGTGATAATAATAATAAGGAATAACAATAAAAATGTTAGTAATAAGAATAATAATAATAAGGAGTAATAATAATAAAGTAAATGGTTCTTTTTATTGATTGCCTTCTTTCAAAATAAACCTCGCAAAAAATATAATAAAATGAGTTATTATTAATAAAAATAATATTAATAATAATAATAACAATAGTATAAAATATCAATAATAGCAATAATATAAAATATTAATAAAATAAAAGAAAAAATGGATTTTATAAAAGTGTAGGCTCAGGTTTGTATGAATCGGCTAGAGTTTAGGGACGTCGTTACGGCTGCAAGTACGGGGGCCTTCCAGTTGCCATGCCAAGTACCGGTCCCACCACTCCATTGCCGGCTCGTTTTGCAATTGAAGCTCATACACGTCATCATCACCTTTTTTGTTTTTTAGGACAGGGGGTACGGGATTGTTAAGTATAGTATCATGTTCAAATCAGTGTATATTTTCCGTCAAATCATTGCTAAGCCTCAAATAAAAATATTTTCAGCTTTTTGTAATCACAGTCACTGTCCGAATCAAGGTCCACAGTGTCAAAGGATCTGCAAAACTTCTCAAAGAAAAGATCAGTAACAGCCAAAAGCCAAGACCGGGTCACCAAAAGCAGTGGGATCCAGTTGTAATACAAACACGATAATCGAATCCAAGGCAGTAAGACCAAGCAGAATCAACTACAGGAAACAGTAAGCAAAGTTATATCAGCAGTAAAGAACACGAACACGAAACATACAATAAAATTGGAAAGAGACGGAAACAAAGAATAAGTGACCAGAAAGCAAGCAACTCCGGTGAAAGCAAGCGACCTAGGCAGGGATTACACAGGAAAGAGGAGCGACCACCGGCGAGGTTCTCCGACGAGCCTCGCGACATCGCTGCTACTCTCCATTACCAATATCCCTTCTACGCTTTTCTTTTCTGAACCACCATCGAGAACTGAATCGAAGAAAACAGAGGGAAAAAACTATGGTACTTTTCCGATCGAGTCCCCACAGTGGCGGTGGTGGTTTTACGGCGTTGAAATGTTTTCCCCGAACCCCTTTTCGATCTAATCTGTGCTACCCCGTCTCCCCGTTCCCGTTGATCAGTGTGTGTATATGGTTTCGGTCTGTGGTGGCGATGTGCGACGAAGGAGATGACTAGGGGTGTTTTGGTGCGTGTGTGGGTAATGTTGTTGGAATGTAACAGAGGAAGACGAGGGGATGTGATGGGGGTGCATATATGTATCTGTGTAAATGATGGTATGTTGGTGTAAGGGTGATGTAGTGATATGTGTGAGGAGAATGCAGGTGAAGTTGTACTCTGTTGCTGCTAATGATTGTACTGTACTGATGTTGTGAGAAAGATAAATGGGAGTGTGTATGTGATACTGTGTGTGTATATTTGTGGTAAAGTTTTTTTTAGGGAAGAAGACGAGTGGGGTCGGATGAAAAATGGTGTAGTGTATGTGTATGCTGATTGTCAATTGTGTATCGTGTGTGTGTGATAGTGTGTATGTGTGTGTTGTTGATATTTTTACGCTGATCATTGAGTGGAGAGAAAACCAATTATAATAAAAAGTTTTAAAAAGTAGTTGTTGGAGATTGGAAGTAATTCTGGGATTTTGAGGAGAAGATTAGGAAAGGATTATGGGAAGATTAGGAAAAAATATTAAGGAGGGATTGGAGAGAGATTTTGGGGATTAAGAGTAATTAGGAAAGATAGCAAAAAATCAAGAAGAAGATTTTAGAAAATGCTCTTTTCAAAATTCAAATAATAAGGATATACTTGGTTAAAAATTGTGTCTAGGTTCAAACAGGAATGTAATTTAATAAATAAAAATAAGTATAAATAAATAAAGAATTTTTGGTAGGAATTTTGAAATATGGAGGAATTAATAAAAAGGAATTTGGACATTTTCTTTTAAAATTGGCCAATATTCAATTTAAAGGTACAAAAAATAAAATATAGATATACATATATATAAAATAGACAAATAATCATTACATAAACTAAAATAAAATTATTTAAATATAGATAATCACATATAATTACTAATTTGCACAAATGATCACAAGTCGATATAAATTTGATATGTAGCCTAAATGATGCAATTATATGATATTATAAATGTACTAAATTGTGCAAACAGTCATGGTTTTGACAAATAACCTAAATGATGTAAAATTACGTAATATAGCCACATTTATGTATGTAATATATAAGTATAGGATAACGCACGTAAATGCATGATTTCTAAGCATATTTTGCACAAATAGTTAAATTGCACCTTTAAGTTAAATTATAGCCAATTTCAGAAAAAGGTGGGACAAATTTGGGTGTCAACAGCTGCCCCTCTTTGCCCGGGGATGATGAAAGAGTCTTTGGGCAAAGATAGTTGACGGAGTGGCCAATTTGTCACGACTGGTAGGAAAAATAATTTGAAAAGGGAGCATGGGAGTTTTGGGGCATTTTGGCCGAACCCCGGTCTCTGAGTTGAAATATGCTTTGCCTTTTGGCGAGATGAATGAAGAATAAAGCAAAGGTATTATCGAAGACAAAATAACATCAATAAATCGAGCATGGAAAAATAGGCTTATAATCATCCTAGTTATGAAAATGTGGCGCGCTACACACCCATAAAGAGGAGTTTATATGTACATAGTTTCCATTTCGTCTTGATAAATGAGTAATTTCGCCTTCAATGTTGCCTTGACTGAGCTGGGAAGTATTTGGGGAGAGAGTTTTATAAATGCGCACGATTCAATCATATGGGCACGATTAAGTATGAGAACACGCACGATTGACGCAGATAGGCTTGAATAGACAAAATAAGCATTAATTAGAAGGAAATGCAAAGTGACATCCTAATTTGCGATGAACGGTCGGGTAGATTACTTGTGGGGGCATGAGATGAGTAGCTTTGGGCGAGTCGGACTTTGACAGAATAGGTAGTTTGCAGGTACAACAAGGGCATTGTCAAAAGATGAGATAACATCAATAGATCGAGTGTGGTGAAATAGGCTTGTAATCATCCCAGTTATGAAGATGTGGTGCACGACACACCCATAAAAAGGAGTTTACATGGGCATATTTTCCACTATAACTCGATTGATGAGTCATCTTGGCTTCGACATTGTCTTGAATGAACTGAGGAACACTGAAGAGTAAAGCATGATAAATATGCACGATTCAAATAGGCAGGCACGAATGGGAAGGAATATGGAGCTGGTACCCAATCGGCAAGGAAAGGTTAGGTAGAGCACTGGTGCGAGTATAGAAATTGTAGCTTTGAGCGCTTTGAAACTCGGCAAAATAGGTAGCTTGCGGGTGTAGCAAAAGCATTGTCTGTGGGATCAGGCTTCTTGAATGATGCTTTGTATGTATTCGAGGTTTTGTGGCTGCACAATTGGTAGTGATTTTGGGAGCGGGTATGAGAGTATGGCACAGGGGTTCGTTGAGAGATAAAAGTAAAGATAAAGTAAACTTCCCTGTTGAGTTGATCTCTCCTTTGTCTAGTCCGCTTTCAGGTACTCAGTGCTAGGGAATGTGTGCCTCTCCTCTGAGGGATATCCATTTGCTTAGTGCTTCTCGTCAGGAGGTGATTGCTTCGTCACACCGAGCTGTGCTTGGATCATCTTGCCAGTGCAAAACCAGATTGTATGTCCGTTGCTCTTCGTCCTTTAAATGTGTGCTTGTCATGCCGGGCTGTATACTCTTATTTGTATTGAGCTGTGTATCGCTTCATGCAGGGTTGTCTATCATTCTTTTATTTTGGTTGCACACTCTTTGTCAGGCCATCCTTTCACTGGACTGTCTACCCTCCAGGTTGTTTTCCTGTTACAATGTAAAATTTTGCATCGGGCTGTATACCCTCCGCTATGTCAAACTCAACATCGAGCTGTGTACCCTCTACAAAAAATGAAAATGCTAATACCCTCAGTCGATGCATCGGGCTGTGTACCCTTCGCAAAAAGTGAAAATGCTAAATTCGACATCGGGCTGTATACCCTCGGTTGATGCATTGAGTTGTGTATCCTCCGCAAAAAATGAAAATTCTAAATTCGACATCGGGCTGTGTACCCTTCGCAAAAAGTGAAAATGCTAAATTTGACATTGGGCTGTGTACCCTCAATCGACGCATCGATC
Source organism: Petunia axillaris subsp. axillaris (assembly GCA_029990575.1). NCBI lineage: Eukaryota > Viridiplantae > Streptophyta > Magnoliopsida > Solanales > Solanaceae > Petunia > Petunia axillaris. The sequence continues at coordinate 127,753,476 of JARKNS010000005.1, forward strand.
TGTGTACCCTCCGCAAAAATTAAAAATACCAAATTCGATATCGGGCTGTGTACCCTCCGTAAGAATTATAAAAGTCAAATTCAGCACAAGCTGTGTACCCTCAACCGACGCATCGGACTGTTTACCCTCCGCAAAAAATTAAAAATCCCAAATTCGACATCGGCATGTGTACCCTCAGTCGTCGCATCGGGCTGTGTACCCTCCGCAAAAATTAAAAATCCTAAATTCAACATCAGGCTATGTACCCTCAGTCGATGCATCGGGCTGTGTACACTCCGCAAAAATTAAAAATGCTAAATTCGACATCGGGATGTGTACCCTCAGTCGATGCATCGGGCTGTGTACCCTCAGTCGATGCATCGGGCTGTGTACCCTCCGCAAACAAAAGTAAAGTGCAATAAGTAAAATGATATTGTTATGCCGTGCGATGTGCTAAGGAGGTGTCTCTTTTATAAGGACTTTCTTGAAATTTTTTAGGGGACCTCAAAAATTTTTGCCCCAGTGTCAAGTTTGCGTCTTCTGGAATTTTTTAGGGGTTCCTCAAAAATTCTGCCCCAGTTTATTGTCTATGACAGATCATCGAGAGAGGGTGGTTGTATTGCACTGAATACCAATGTATTGGCTAGAGTCTGCATTCGTCCTTTAGTGTGACAGTTGGATGTATTGATGACTATGAGTATGTGGATATTTGCATACTCAGACTGGGGCTTGATATTTGAATTTTTCCGGATTTGGAGGTTGACCATAATTGTGCTTGTTTTATGTTGTGATGTGGGTCTTCATGTTTCATGCTTTTGTTTTCGAAAGTCATGGAGCTAACTTTAATGGATTGGCCTTCGTATTTGTGGTGTAGGAGTTGTAGTTTCCCTTTATTGGTTCTTGTTGTATCATTGTTTGGCTTTAGTCAATCAGGCTCTGAATACTGTGTTTCACTGTTGGATATCTTGCGGTTTCATGGTATGGAACGTTTGAGTGACGAGTTTAGATCTTGTCGGATCGATTTGAGGAATTGGTATCTAGGGGGTAGTTTATCTGCTGGTTGCAATGTCCTTTGATTGGGCTAAAGGAGCAAAGGCGTGGGGTTTTATCTTTTTACTTGTGTTGAGCCTAGTAAGGTTGTTGTTTGAAGTTCTTGACAGAGAGGGAGGTTGTAAGTTGTATGGGAATGAAACTGTCTGAATGCTCTTGGTGTCATATGCTGGTGGTTCAAAGGACTTTGTTGCAGAGGAAAGTGTTTTTCAGCTTAGCTTGCCATTTGGGCTTTTCTTGAATGCAGATTCTTGACCAATCTCAGTTTTCAAACACAAAGCAACCGTAACAAAGTGGTGAACTGCACAAAACCGCGTGGGCTCATTAGCAAAGACTTGATGCAAAAATGACGCATAAGCTTAAGAAAATTCATAGACCGCAAATGATGGGTTAGCGCTTGAATTTGGAGATTATCATACAACGCCCAGACATCACAAGAGATTGCCTAAGTGCTTTATATAGCAGTCAAGGCAAGGATTTTGATCAAACGACCGATGCTTATTTAAGCGGAAGATGAGGAGTTGGATGTCAATGAAGAGTGGTAAAGATGTTGTGTAAGAAATAGATTGTGTTGTGTGACAGAAAAGAATGTTGGCTTTTGTCGAACACCAAGACCTTGAGTGTATTTGTCATCCTTCCTTGCAAATTTATCTGTCATGATGGCTATGTGTCCTCGAAGAGATACTTAGTGTCTTTCATACTTGTCAACCAATTACTGCAATATAGTCTTTGCAACAATTTTCTTTGTTGGATAATATCTTATTGCTGAGTCATTGAACTCGATGTAGGTTGCCTGTATCATGTCTATTCTCAGATTGTTGCGTCCTATTATAGTTGTCGTCATGAGAATTCATATCATCCCAATTTCATCGTCTTGTTTTATCTTGACTAGTGGATAAAGACATGCTTTCAAAATACTCGAGGGGTTTCTAGGTTTGTCAATAATGATGGCTTTGTCATTGTGTCTTTGCATCTCCTTCACAAATTGAATCGGCTTGCTTGTTTTAGTTGTGGTGCACAAGCCTTTGCTACATCTCTGTCTTTTCAATATTATCTTTCACTGGCCCTTTGACTGCTATTTTGATCGTGATAGGAACGAGTTGGAAAGTGCTTTGCGTCACAGTCATGTATTGCGAGTGGTATGACTGTGTAGACTAGAGGAACAAAGATGATTCTTGGATATTGGTGTCAAAAGGTCTTAGGTGAGCCATGTGTGCCTTTGAGTTTGACCATAATTTCTCTTGCTTTGTCAATTTTTCTTTCCATGCGCATAATACCTGCTGGAACAATTGAGGTACCGGGACAATAAGCCCGATAGTTTTTAATCTCGCGAACACTTGAGTGTGGGATTCGGCTAGTGGAGTGTAGTTTCTGTTCAGTCTTTGGTTTGCATCAGGGAGAGGCCTATGAGGGTATGGTGGTGCATTTCGATAGTTGGATTGAGTGTTTTGCTGGTATGGTGAACGATTTGGTGTTAGGATATGGAATATAGGTCGAGTGGGCTGAGTGTTTTGTAAACTGGATAATCAGATGGTATGTGAGGGTAAGGATAAAATGGTGGTGTTGTTTGATAATAGTGGTTGAAAGTAGGGTCTTGAATGGTTTCAGAAAAAAAAAAAAGACTTCATCTTCTTTTGAAAAGGCTCATATTTCCAGACTGGCTAGCCTTATTTGTAGTTTGTAATGCAGCCGAGGTATTGTAGAGATAGGAGAGGGCTGGTGGGAATTACTGTGAAAACTTTCAGAAAATCCCTGACAAGTGCACTTGCTTAACATATCTTTTGCCTTGGTATTCAACTCGAGCCAACCTTTTGGGTAATAGATTTTTTTGAGTTTGGTAGTGAGTTAGAGACAGTTTGGACATGCGAAAGGTTTTAGATGTCAAGATTTGGGCATAGAGTAGGGAGAGAAGATGTCTTGGTAGAAGATTGAATTCAGAGAAAGAATTCCTTTAGAGACCTAGAGCAACAGACACATTCATGCAATGCACACATATTAAATAAGAAATGCATCCTATAATGCGAGGACCGTTTTACGCACGATGATTTTGAAAAGCACTTTGTGCCACATGCATCATTTCATTTATTAACAAAATGCAGAGCCTAAAAGATAATATTGTATTTATTGGACTTTGTTACATTGGCTGATATTGAAATTGTACAAAAGGTGGAAAACATTGCTAGAAAGTTAGAACATGGCCAGGTGAACGTCTTTCATACTGATCCATCTCCAGAAGATTCTTCTTCTTCTTCTTCGGACGAGTCTTCCTCGGATAAGCTTGCCTCTGATGAGTATCCTTGGAAGATGATATTGTCTACATCAATTAAGAGTGGGGATATGTCAAATGTGAAGTTTTTTAACATCTCCCAAGCCTTTCTTCCCTTCTCCTCTATTCCTTTGTTTGCCACAGAGTTCATCCCCTCGCTGGCCCATATGCCGATAGACTCTATGCGTTTTGTCAGGAGTTCTGCCTTACTGCGGCATTTGCCTTTTTCTTTGTTCTTTGCTTCGACCAAACTTTGCTTCTTTGCTATTTTCCCTTGTGCCCTTGCCAGTTGTTTGTGTAACCTTTTATATTCAGATTCTAACTCATCAGCATTTCTTTTCCTCTTTATTGTTGCACTTGTTTGAATTGCCCTTGCTATGTCTTTCCTAAGCCAGTCTGGATAGTCTTCATCAAAGCCAGCGTCAAACCTGTCTCGCCCAATAGTCTCGATTCCCATTCGTTGCCTTTCTTTCTAAAGTTCTATTATCTTGTCTTTGAATGGAATCACTCATCCGAGGATATTTGCTTTGAAACTTCCGATGTCTGCAATTTGGGGTACAGTCTGCTTTCTCCCTGCTTGTCTAAGTGTCCTTAAAGGAATGTATGGGTAAACTCCTCTAAATCTCACTAAGATGAGAAATGAGTCTCTTTCGGACCGTGTGATTACTGTTATGCTGGGAAATTAATCAAACATCCATTGTATGTTTACTGACAGAACATGTGGTGCCAACCGTTTGCAGTTGTTGGTTGGTTCCAGTTCCCATGAGCATTGTCCATGCGGGCGATATGAGTCAAGATGTAGTTTTCTCTTGGTATGGAATGGAAAGCTTGCTTTGTGCTATCCATCTTTTGCAAATACTCCATCAGTCAAATTTGTAAAAGCAAATTACAACCTTCGAAGAAACTAGCGCCCTTCTTGCTACTTTCTAAAGCACGGTTCATCTCTGCGACGATCATAGGTATCAAGGTGTATTTCTTGTCAAAGCCTTTGAGTAAGGCATCAGCAATTGAAACCATGCAAACATCAACTCGTCCTTTGTGTTGTGGAAACACGACAGTCCCTAAAAAGCTGGTGAAAAAAACAAGTATCCTCCGCTTTTGCCAATCTGCCTAGTTAATGCTGAAATAGTCTTCGGATTCTTGAAATGCTTCTCTATACCCAAATTTGATGTCGAGGGAAGTCATAGAAATTCTTGACTTCCTTATACTATATGTACATAATTCGGGCTTAAACCGTACCATTTCGAAGAACTCTTCGGGTGTAATGCTCTTAGGCATCATGACTTCTTCACTTTCAAATGGTAATTGAGTTAACCAGCCTATTTCCTCCAGTAATGGTGTCAACTCTACACTTTCAAAGTGAAAAACTGCTCGGTCTGCATCCCAATAGTGTACTATTGCTTCTATCATCCCTTCTACTGTAGTGTGCTCCATTAGTCAAATCATATTCCCTAACACTATTTTGACTTGGTCTTTTTCATCTATGCTTAGATTTCCCCACCAATCTCTGAGCAACTGAGGGATTTCAGCAACCATATCAAATATTCTATTGGCCATGATCTTTTGGAAAAGGTGAAGGGTGATAGGAAAAGGGATAAGAAAATTGCCTAAGATTCGCTTTATTGTGAGCAAAATTATCAACGTGTGGCATAAGCTTTTGAAAACAATGTAACAGAGAATATAAAGAGTTGTGTCGTTGTGGGTTGAGAACCCTTTAGACACTTTAGACGGAAGTTGCTAATGGACTTTTGACATGCCAAGGATGTCAAGTCTTTATATAATGCTTAAAGGATAAATATGTGTGATGTGTCATCCCACCTATCAACCGGCCATTTCTGCTCAAATCGGGATTTTAATGCCTCTTCGGTTACCATTTGAGCCTTTGAATAGCATCAAATACAGAATGATTTCCCAATCCTTTGGGAATAAACGGTCGTTTTTTTAATTCAAATTAGGCTTTTAATACCTCTTAGGTTACCTTCGTGCCTTTGAATAACATTGAATATAGAATAATTCAGACTGTTTAGGAGTAAGCAATCATTTCTAATTCTTTTGACGCCTATTAGGTAACCTTTGTGCCTTTATGACATTGAATACAGAAAAATTCCGACTTTTTATGAATAAACAATCAGTTTTGATTCAATTTTGACTTTTGACACCTATTAGGTAACCTTTGTGCCTTTGAATGGCATTGAATACAGAAAAAATCTGACTATATATGAATAAACAAATTTCTGATTCAATTTGGGCTTTTGACGCCTATTAGGTAACCTTTGTGTCTTTGAATGGCACTGAATGCAGAATAATACCAACAGACGGTCCACATTCGTACGTTCAATGCAAATAAATCATGTTTAACGCTCTGTGGGGTTAAAAACCCGGTCGGATCGTTCGAACAAGTTAGCATATTGGACTTGAGAACAAGCCGCATAATGATATGTCATGATATATGATTCCTAATGTTGCTGCTAAGGAATAGAGTTAGCTAGACTGGATTTTATTATCCTCCTAAGCGGACAACTCAGGAGTGGGAACGTCATGGACCAAATAGATTCCAAGTCATTCCCTCTAAAAAAAATTTATGTGAGGGAAGAAGTGGCCGTAACCACCGTATTTTCAACGCACGATTTAGAAAGTTGCCAGGAGTTGCGGAAGATATGCGTGATACGCACAAGTTTTAAAATGTACAAATTTTGGAAAGAAATGCACATGTTTTCTAAAACGCTTAAGTACTGCACATATGGAAATATCTTAGAAAATAAGTTTTTTTTTTTTTTAAAAAAGGATAATAAAAAGAAAAACAATACAAACACGTTAGTTTCGAAAAATAGGATTAATAGAAACTAGACAATATTAAAAATGAAAAAAGAAGCATCAAGTGAAATTGTTTTACAAAAAAAGATTTAGCAATTTTATCAAAAGGGTGCACATATTGGAGTATTTCGCAAAAATAATTTTGAAAAGGAAGAGTAAAAAGAAAAACAAAACAACAAGTTAGTTTCAAAAAGGAGGATAATAGAAACTAGACAATAAAGAAAATACAAAAAGAATTATGATGTGAAATTATTTTAAAAGTAAAAGATTTAGCAAATTTATAGAAGATTTGAAAATAGGTGAAGTGCGGGACGTGTTGTAAGAACCTTCCAAGAGTGGGTTAATCTAGACAAGGATATAGTTCCCCTAGGCGGACAATCAAGGGGGTGGGAACGTTTGGAATTGTTGGTTGTACCACGGACCAACTATACCCCAAACTGTTCCCCCTAAATGGGGGATTTTTTTTTTTTTTTTTTTTTTGAATGAAACAGTCGTGAGATCCACGTAACAGTTTATGGTGTGTGCAAGTGTAGACTTTTCAGGAGTGGAGGAAGTGTGAGTGACATAAACAATAATAAAGAAAATATAACCAAGCAATTTGAATAATAGAGCGCCAAAATTTAAAAATTTAAAAATGACCTTAATCCGGCAAAAAAGGAAAGGAAGAAAACTTAGTCTCGAAATAAATGGTAATAAAATAAAGAAATTAAAGAATCCCAAAGTCCGTTATACTTTGAACCTTGATATCCCAAGCGGAGTCGCCATTCTGTCGCATCCTATTTTTTAACGAATCGGTTAAAGTTCAAAATATGGTTCGACTTATTGGAACTCACAGGTAAAGAGTTCGAGTCGCCACCTAACATATTTTTTAACTAGACATATTAGGGCACCTACGTTGTTTCTAGCTAATTTTATAATTAACTCAGAAACTTAGTCTGCGAACCAGAAATTCTAGGTAAGGGTTCAAGTTAACCCGAGAGGAAGGGGTTAGGCACCTCTCAGGTTCCACCAAATGTGGTTACCGGTCGGACTAAATATTGAGATTCTAGAGCAAATATTAAATACTAATAAACTATAGTATACAATTTAAATGAAAAATAATAGTATATAAAATAAATATCCATCTTCTTCTAATGGCTAAACTTTGTCCAAATGTGCCTTGTAAATAAACAAACAAGTTAGTAAGAATTGCAAAAATAAATTAATAAAATAAAATTAAGTAAAGTCAATGATTTTAAATATTTTATCCTTTTTCGAAAGGGTTGTCTTTTTGTAATTTCACTACGATGTACCTTGCAAAAAATGTAAAAATATGAATTAATATAATAATAAAAGTGATAATAATAAGGAATAACAATAAAAATATTAGTAATAAGAATAATAATAAGGAGTAATAACAATAAAGTAAAGGGTTCTTTTATTGATTGCCTTCTTTCAAAATAAACCTCGCAAAAAATATAAAAAAATGAGTTAGTATTAATACAAATAATATTAATTTTAATAATAATAACAAAAATAGTATAAAATATAAATAATAGCAATAATATAAAATATTAATAAAATAAAGAAGAAAATGGATTTTATAAAAGTGTAGGCTCAGGTTTGTATGAATCGGCTAGATGTTAGGGACGTCGATACGGCTGCAAGCACGGGGCCCTCCGTTTGCCATGCCAAGTACCGGTCCCACCACTCCATCGCCAGCTCGTTTTGCAGTTGAAGCTCATACACATCATCATCGCCTTTTTTGTTTTTTAGGGACATGGGGTACGAGATTGTTAAGTATAGTATCATGTTCAAATCAGTGTATATTATCTGTCAAATTATTATTAAGCCTCAAATAAAAATATTTTCATACGCTTTTTGAAATCACAGTCACTGTCCGAATCAAGGTCCACAGTGTCAAAGGATCTGCAAAACTTCTCAAAGAAAAGATCAGTAACAGCCAAAAGCCAAGACCGGGTCACCAAAAGCAATGGGGCCCAGTTGTAATACAAACACGATAATCGAATCCAAGGCAGTAAGACCAAGCAGAATCAACTACAGGAAACAATAAGCAAAGCTATATCAGTAGTAAAAAGCACGAACACGAAACATACAATAAAATTGGAAAGAGACGGAAACAAAGAATAAGTTACCAGAAAGCAAGCAACTCCGGTGAAAGCAAGCGACCTAAGCAGGGATTACACAGGAAAGAGGAGCGACCGCCGACGAGGTTCTCCGACGAGCCTCGCGGCATCACTGCTACTCTCCATTACCAATATCCCTTCTACGCTTTTCTTTTCTGATCCACAGTCGAGAACTGAATCGAAGAAAACATAGGGAAAAGACGATGGTGCTTTTCCGATCGAGTCCCCACACTGGTGGTGGTGGTTTTACGGCGTTGAACTATTTTTCCCGAGCCCCTTTTTGATCTGATCTGTACTACCTTGTTTCCCCGTTCTCGTTGATCAGTGTGTGTGTATGGTTTAGGTCTGTGGTGGCGATGTACGACGAAGGAGATGACTAGGGGTGTTTTGGTGCGTGTGTGGGTAATGAGATCTGTATATGCGTGTATTGTTGGAATGTAACAGAGGAAGACGAAGGATGTGATGGGGGTGCGTATATGTATCTGTGTAAATGATGGTATGTTGGTGTAAGGGTGATGTAGTGATATGTGTGAGGAGGATGTTGGTGAAGTTATACTATGCTTGTTCTAATGATTGTACTGTATTGATGTTGTGAGAAAGATGTGGGGGTGTGTATGTGATACAATGTGTGTATGTTTGTGGTAAAGTTTTTTTTTTTTTTTTAGGAAGAAGACGAGTGGGGTCGGATGAAAAATGGTGTAGTGTATGTGTATGCTGATTGTCTATTGTGTATCATGTGTGTGTGATAGTGTGTATGTGTGTGTTGTTGATGTTTTTACGTTGATCATTGAGTGGAGAAAAAACCAATTATAATAAAAAGTTGAAAAAAAGTAGTTGTTGGAGATTGGAGGTAATTGTGGGAGGAGAAGATTAGGAAAGGATTATGGGAAGATTAGGAAAAAGATTAAGGAGAGATTGGATAGAGATTTTGGGATTAGGAGTAATTAGGAAAGATAACAAAAAAATCAAGAAGACGATTTTAGAAAATGCTCTTTTCAAAATTTAAATAATAAGAATGTACTTGATTAAATATTGTGTCTAGGTTCAAAGAGGAGTGCAATTTAATAAATAAAAATAAATATAAATAAGTAAAGAATTTTGGTAGGAATTTTGAAATATGGAGTTTAATAAAAAGAAATTTGGACATTTTCTTTTAAAATTTGCCAATATTCAACTTAAAGGTGCAAAAAATAAAATATGGATATACATATGTATAAAATGCACAAATAATCATTAAATAAACTCAAATAAATTTATTTAAATATAGATAATTACAGATAATTACTAATTTTCATAAATGATCACAAATCGATATAAATTTGACATATAGCCTAAATGATGTAATTATATGATTATAAATGTATTAAATTGCGCAAACCGTCATAGTTTTGATAAATAACCTAAATAATTCTAAATTACATAATACAGCCACATTTAGGTATGTAATATATAAGTAGAGGATAACACACGTAAATGCATGATTTCTAATGCACATTTTACACAAATAGTTAAATAAGTTAAATTATAGCCAATTTCAGGAAAAAAAAAAGTGGACAAAATTGGGTGTAAACAGAAGAAACGGGGAGGATTCTTAATTTCGGAGTGTGGGGTCGGTGAATATTTATATCTTTGCTTTTGGCTGGAAACTTAGCAGATTAAGTGAGATTCATTGTTCAGTCAAAGATAGTAGTGAAATCTTGTCGCATTTTCCGAGAACATTGCGCATCAAATTAATAATGGAGAAAATTGTGCATCAGGTCAACAATGGGGAAAATTTTGCATCTGGTTAGCACTCATTTGTGATTATTTAGGGTGTTTAGATGGTGAATGGTAGATTTGTCTTGCCAGCTGGTTTTCACCTGGCGGATTTCCAGCGGAAGTTGACATTGGAAGGTGATGAGCTATCGAGGAAGAATGTGCAAATAATTTGAGATAAAAATGAAATTTTTTCTGGTGGGGCCCACTTAAGACAATTTAATGTAAAAAGAAAAAAAGAAAAGTAAACACAAAACAAATCACGCACTCAAAATGTTGTAAAGTACACCTGATTTGCCATGCCACTGTGAGGTATTTACGAGACACACTAGGGAATACATGGGGTGTCTAGTTGGTCACTAGGTAAGTTGAGGTATATATGTGGGAATTGGGTACAACTTCAAGGGCTATTAGGGGTCGTTAGGTTGGATGTATTATAGTGCGTAATACCCGCATTAAACTTTGCATTGCTAATACCATGTTTGGTTGCACCATTTGATAAAATAATCCCTGCATTGAAACTTGCATTATTTTGTACCATGTTTGGTTGCTTTTTTGTATTCCGCATAAAATATTGCATTGTTAATACAATGTTTGGTTCAAAATTTTGATTTCCGCATAGCTAATACCCGCATAAGTTATGCGGGAATCTATGTATTATTTTATGCGGGGTAGAATGTAGTATTAATAATGCGGGTATTAATAATGCAGGTATTAAAATTTAAAATGACAAAATTAACCCTCATAATAGTAAGAATATTTTTAAATTATATTTAAGGACTAACTAAATATTTTAAATTATAACATTGTATATTAATTTGTAATATATTAGTGATTCAAGAAATAATCCATATGTTATAACATATGCGTAACTAATACATATATTACTAATACCCACATTATTAATACCCGCATTACTAATACCCGTATTATTAATACCCACATTACTAATACCCGCATTATTAATACCCATATTACTAATACCCATATTGCTAATACCCGCATTACTAATACGTACATTGTTAATACCCGCGTAAACTCTATGTCAACCAAACGATCCGTTAATGTATTATGCCTAGTTTAAACAACCTGTAAAATCATCTTATTCATTAATTTCCAAAAATTAATTCGAAAAAACCTCTTTTATAGTCCATTCTAAAGAAAATTAATTCGATAATTCAATGTTGTCCTTGATATATGACAAACGAGTAACCTAAGTTGAAGAGCTTTGTTAAAGTTAAGTTTTGAAGAGTGATAAATAAAGAGGCTGGCAGTGGACCAGTTTTATAAAAATGACACAACTGATCGAAAAGATGATGAGTCATATTTCTAGTCCTAGTCGAAAATGGAGAGGAACACGTAAAGGAACAACTAGGCAATCCTAGTTGAATTAGGAAAAACTGGAGCATATATGGAAATACAATCCTACTCAACTAAGGTGTTGTGTCTTGAAGCCTAAGCAACCACCTTGTGCTAAATAAGGAAAAGAGTTAAAGAGTCAAAAAAGGAAAATCTTAATCAAGAGTCTTTTCCTAACTTAATTTGGAGAAGGCTCCTAGTTGAAGTTGGCTAGGGTTTTAACCCTATAAATACTTATTGGAGGCTGGCAGAAAATATTCATTCACCCACAGGAGAGCAGAGACAAGGCAAGTCAAGGCAAATTGTTGATCGTTTTGTAGGTGAACAAGGCAGGGCAACAGTTGAAGAACCAAGTACTGAAGAAGTTCGTTGTTAGATTTTTAGGCTATTTAGATCTCTGTTATAGGTATTGAGTTGTAACATATCTGCTTATTTTAGATGCTTTGTAGCAGGTATTTACTTGTAAGGACCTTTGTTGAAAGCAAGAATTTAGTTTAGGAGGTTAAGGTATTAGAATTTAGTCTTTTGGTTATAGAGTCTTGTAACCTAAATCTTGCTCATTGTTGTTTAGTAAAAGAGCTTCTCAAATCCCAGAGTTGGGTCATCGTTTTTCTCCCTTGAGCAAGGAGTTTTCCACGTAAAAATACTTGTGCAAGCTTTAATTCCGCATTACCTTGATTACGCAGTATTTAGGAGAAAATCCTCAAGAACCTGGTTCTTGGAGTTATGGGCAAGGTTCTTAGGTAGGCAAAAATCATGAGACACTATTCATCTCCCTCCCCCTCCCCTCTAGTGTCTATTAAAGGTGTACCAAGTGCAACGAGCTTCATTTTTCTCGATACATTGGAAAAAATTAAGAAAGATATTGAACTCACTCATATTGAATACTGTTTAAGTTCTTAGGAGAAGAAACTCCATGTCCCTAAGGAGTTGAGTAGGAGGGATAAGAGATTGTATTCCCTGTTGACACCCAATTTTGTCCTTCCTTTTTTTACATTTGTCCATATCTAATTCCAAAAATACAATAGCAATTTTTCAGACAAAATTGCACTAATTATCATACAATTTCCCTTGTCACCCTTGTCATTGATCTCCTGTTTATACTGACACTCATTCAATACATTTATATTGCATAAGTACACCACTGAGGTTATTTTAAAAGCACTCACACAATCTATGACTATTTGCATAATTTGTACACTTCTATATCATCTAAATCTTTATATAATTATTTAAAATTACTTGTTATCTTTCTCAGTCTCCAATAATATTTCCTACATCCTATTAATTATCTTTAGCATTTTATTGGCATTTTAAAGTTAATTTTACTCTTTTATACATATTTTATACGTATTCTATACATATTTTATATATTTTTATACACTTTATATACATTTACACTTGACACCTACGACTTTCCACAAGCTGCATACGCACTCGCTTTACACGCGCCACGTGGCATTATCTCGTCCCCCCATTTTGTTGATCCAACGGCCAAAAGGCTCCTTTCCTTTTTTAATTATACCAACACCCCCCAAGCAAAACCTAACTTCATTTCCCTCACAAAAACACCCGCCGCCCTTCCCACTGTCTCTCTCTGTGCAAAACCTTAGCGTCACCACTATCAATGGCTATTTTCGGCCAATTCCACCAGCGAAACATCATGAAACTTATATTTTCGGACTCCTCTCTCCCTCTGCAACAAAACCCTTGTATCGATTTGATGAAACTAGAAGGTACATATCAGAACCTTATCTTCTCTGTCACCGCAAAACAAAGAAACTCACCAAAGTATGAACTGAGGAGGCATGAGCACGACAATAGTCACCCTGTTCTTCATGAAAAGCAACGGCTCATGTCTAACCCGATTCAAATGTCTAAATAGGTACACTCCACCATTTTTGAATTATTACGTGATATACATGATTAAATTGCACATTTTAATTAGTTAAGTTAAGACGTGCACGCCTAGCTTAGTTAATTACTTTATGTTGAAAAATTAGGACAATGATTGTGGAAATTTACTCATAACAATGTTTATCTATTTCACGTTTATGATGGTTATTTGCATTAAAAGTAGGAGCACACTGTTAAGGTTATGCTTTTCTTTTGCACCATGATTTTTGACTCTTTGAGTATTGAAGTTCTGGATATTTAAATGAACATGCATATAGCTTATGTCCCTTATTATACCCGTTGGTTTTTGATTCTCAGAATCCCTAGAATTGAACATAGTATGAGCCTAGTATGTATCCAATCCATTATGTGGTAAAGTACAAGCTAAAATTGGCATAGAATGCCCCTGATTTTGAAATTCAAAATGAATTTGAAATTGTGATAGAAAAAAAGAAGATCTTGATTGAGTTATTTAAGTTACACTAATTTCATAAGGAAAAACCTTTTTATACAATTTCCCTTGATTTTGATAGTTCTAATTGACTTATATATGGAAACATACAAAAGAGGTTTTTTTTTTTTTTAAAAAAAAAAAATCTTGGCACAATATAGTCTTTCCTTATACATGTTTTACCAGTTTTTACCTATTTTTACACTTGGAATTCAAATTTCAAAATCCCTATACTACACCTATTTAAACAGACCATTCCCTCACTCTAAAACACACTTACACATGCTGAATATTCCTCTAGCATACACTCCTCTTTTTTCTGCATAATTTTCCTTTTTATTAAAAGCATCCAGTGACACTTATTCCTTTTCGATTAATTCTTACGGTTGGTTTTGATAGTTCTCTTGGCCATATATAGTTACTAGGTACCTACTCTAGCTTGCTAAGGTAATGGATTAATGCTAAAAAGCTTATCCTCTTTATCCCAATCTGTCTCATGTGTGTTGTTTCATGCGTATATCTATATCTGCCTGAGCCTCTTTTGGCCATCACTAACATTATTTGCAAGTTTAATATGGATAGTCTTAAGTACTATACCAGTTTATTTCATATAGCAGGAAAGAAGTTCCATTGAAGACACGCCAAAAGCTTGTTGCACAAACTTGTGTATATGCAGGTGTAATCACCTAATTTTAACCCTCCCACTCCAAAATTCATCATTTATAGGGTCCAATAAGACTCGTTTTTAATATTTGATTTTTAGTTAATTTAGTAGTTTTTATAAGAAAGTAAAAAAAAAAAAAAAAGTACAAAAAATAGTCACTTTACACACGTAGGACATTTTCAAAATAATTTCACCAAAAGGAGATTGCCTTGCAAATCATTCATTTACACCAGTACGTTTGGCGCACGTTAATTGATTTGTAGCCGTCAAAAATAAATTTGCTGAGAAATAGTCATTTTCGGACAAATCCCAGTATAAATACTGGGGCCTTGAACCAAACTTGTTCAAAGCCCCAGTATTTATACTGGGAAGTTTCAGTAAACTAACCCCAGTATAAAATACTGGGGCTTTGAACAAGTTTTGTTCAAGGCCTCAGCATTTTGTTATGAGACTTTGTATAAAGCTTCAGTCCCATAACAAAATGCCGAGGCTGTGAACAAAACTTGTTCAAAGCCCCAACATTTTGTTATGGGACTGAAGCTTTATATATAAAGTCCCATAACCCATAACAAAATGTTGGGGCTGTGAACAAAACTTGTTCAAAGCTCCAGCATTTTGTTATGGGACTGAAGCTTTATATATAAAGTCTCATAATAAAATACTTGGGCTTTGAACAAGCCCCAGTATTTTGTTAGGGACACTTACAAAAATACCCACAAAATCTAAAATAATTACAGTCACTACCTACTATTTTCAAATATTACCCAACCTACCCACTAAATTATTTACCAACTCTACCCACCCAGACTTGTATACCATAGTTTATGCAGTATACCATAAAGATATATACCTATAAGACATAACAAAGGTATACAGTAATAAATATCCCTCCAGACTTGTATACCATAATTTATGCAGTATACTTTAAAGGTATATACCTATAAGGCATAACAAAGGTATACAATAATAAATGGGTAGGTTGGGTAAATACTTTTAGTTTTATGGGTACTATAATTTGTAATGGGTATGGTTTGTAAATACTTTAAATTTTATGGGTATAGAGTGTAAAAATCCCATTTTGTTATGGGATTAGTCTGGGGTGTTTTTCCAACGCTAATGAAGCTTAAGTGTGCGCGCAAATTTTTGACTATTCTTCAATGAATTTGAAAATGATGGATAGTCCCCAATAAACGCGTCAAAAAATAACTAGTGATCAAAATTTCCCGTCACTAAGCGCCTTTATCGTAGTTGCATTATATTTCATCAATAGGCACATCTCCATTTCGCTGTTTATAAAAAAGTTACATATCACCAACTCATTATAAACTCACGCGTCACTGAACCTTGTGAAATTGTTTCTCATCCATAGGCATATTTCAATTGATCTTTTCACACAGTAGTCACTCGCAATACACACACACAGAACGCACACATGCACTTTTACGTGCACACTTTTTACATGAGCCCACATGCACTTATAAGCCTAATACATTTTTCTACGCACACAGCACATACATAAACACAAGGGGCTGGACATTTTTTTAGGGATACAGAATGAGAGGACAGGGTTCTTGTCTCCCTAAGCTAGCAGCCGATATTCCTTCTCCATTTTAGGGCCTGAATTCCACCATTATTAAAGGCCAATATGCCGTCATCCACCATGAAAATAAAATGATTCTTTCTTAATTTTATTTACATTCACTTCTAATACACAAAAAAAAAAAAATTAATTAACTAGTAAGCAGTTGGAGTATTTGTTCGTGATTGAAAAAGTCGAGTTCCGGTCGAGCGTTTCAGCCTGTGGGTGTCCATAAGTTCCAGTTCTTTAGTTCGTTATCAATTTTTCAGTTTCCATTTTTGGTGAAAGCTCACCTCGAGGTCCAATTTCTAACTTTTTCTATTTTATTATCATGAGTCATTGCTTGTATGATATTGTCGAAGATTAAATGATGTCATGACATCTGCTTTCCATGCTATAATCTGACGTTGCTTATTTATTTAAATTATTGGTGGTGTGATTTGGAATTCTGTAAGAAATCATTTGCATCGATGATGAATTTAAAAATGTTGCTTAAAGGAACTAGTAATAACATTTATAATTTAGGCCGTAAGTTTATTTTGATAATTTTTTTTTTTAATTATATGAGTGACTGTGTGCTTGCCTATGATTTTATTATGTATCTATTTATCCGGGTGAGATGTCTCAGTTTGTCAGAATGTAAAAGGTGGCAATTCGTGAAAAAATCCGGGATATCGGATACTCTTTAGTTTAGGCTAGTATAATTTATTTTTTTTATTTTTTTATTTTTGGGATTGTAATAAAATATACTCAAACTTTATATGCGTGTGTTTGTGTGCCCGTGTGTTTCAACCGAGCATTTTTCGAAAGCCGCCAAAGATCGAACGAGCAACTATGTATAGCATAGGGTCAGGGAGTGCCTAATACCTTCTCCCTTGTCAATAGAACCTCCATACCTGAACTCTATTTTCGCAAACCCGTTAATCGGATGTCATTAATTTTAAAAGAGGTTTTTCTTCAATAAATAAAAAGAATTGCAAATATTTATGAAGAGTCGATTAGCTGACCCAGCATATCTAGTTGACATATTTTCTTCACTTTTAATGTTGGGTGGCGACTCCGAAAATCTTTTCAAAAACCTCTTTTAAGCCACTACTCATTTTTCGTGTTTTCGAAAAAAAAAGTAGGTGCGATAGCCTTAGAATGAGATGTCATGGAACCCTAGGTAAAAATCCTGTCTCCCTCAGCTAGCAGCCGACATTCCTTCTCCATTTTAGTACCTTAATTCCACCATTATTATTGGCCAATATGCCATCATCGACCACGAAATAAAATGATTCTTTCTTAGTTTTATTTATATTCACTTCTAATACATAAAAAAAATTAATTAACTAGTATGCAATTGGAATATTTGTTCGTGGTTGAAAAAGTCGAGTTCCGGTCGAGCGTTTCAGCCTGCGCGTGTCCATAAGTTCCAGTTCTTTAGTTCGTTATCAATTTTCAGTTTCCATTTTTGGTGAAAGCTCACCTCGAGGTCCAATTTCTAACTTTTTCTATTTTATTATCATGAGTCATTGCTTGTATGGTATTGTTGAAGACTATATGATGTAATGACATCTGCTTTCCATGCTATAATCTGACTTTGCTTATTAATTTAAATTATTGGTGGTGTGATTTGGAATTCTGTAAGAAATCATTTGCATCGATGACGAATTTAAAAATGCTGCTTAAAGGAACTAGTAATAATGTTTTTAATTTAGGCTATAAGTTTATTTTGATAATTTCGGCCTATAATTATATGAGTGACTGTGTGCTTGCCTATGATTTTATTATGTATCTATTTATCCGGGTGGGATGTCTCGGTTTGTCCGAATGTAAAAGGTGGCCGTTATTGAAAAGATCCGGGATGTCGGATGCTCTTTAGTTTAGACTAGTATAGTTTATTTTATTTTTATCTTTTAATTATTGGGATTGTAATAAAATATATTCAAACTTTATCTGTGTGGGTTTGTGTGCCCGTGTGTTTCAACCGAGCATTTTTCGAAAGCCGCCAAAGATCGAACGAGCAGCTATGTATAGCATAGGGTCGGGGAGTGCCTAACATCTTCTCCCTGGTCTATAGAACCTCCGTACATGAACTCTGTTTTCGCAAACCAGTTAATCGGATGTCATTAATTTTAAAAGAGATTTTTCTTCAAAAAATAAAAAGAATTGCAAATATTTATGAAGGGTCGATTAACTGACCCAGAATATCGAGTTGACATATTTTCTTCACTTTTAATGTTGGGTGGCGACTCCGAAAATCCTTTCAAAAACCTCTTTTAAGCCACTACTCATATTTCATATTTTCGAAAAAAAATAGGTGCGACAGCCTGAGAATGAGAGGTCTTGGAACCCTAGGTAAAAATCTTGTCTCCCTCCGCTAGCAGCCAACATTCCTTCTCTATTTTAGTACATGAATTCCACCATTATTATAGGCCAATATGCCATCATCGACCACGAAATAAAATGATTCTTTCTTGGTTATTTACATTCACTTCTAATATATAAAAAAAATTAATTAACTAGTATGCAGTTGGAGTATTTGTTCGTGGTTGAAAAAGTCGAGTTCCGGTCGAGCGTTTCAGCCTGCAGGTGTCCATAAGTTCCAGTTCTTTAGTTCGTTATTAATTTTTCAGTTTCCATTTTTGGTGAAAGCTCACCTCGAGGTCCAATTTCTAACTTTTTCTATTTTATTATCATGAGTCATTGCTTGTATGATATTGTTGAAGACTATATGATGTAATGACATCTGCTTTCCATGCTATAATCTGACTTTGCTTATTAATTTAAATTATTGGTGGTGTGATTTGGAATTCTGTAAGAAATCATTTGCATCGATGACGAATTTAAAAATGCTGCTTAAAGGAACTAGTAATAATGTTTTTAATTTAGGCTATAAGTTTATTTTGATAATTTCGGCCTATAATTATATGAGTGACTGTGTGCTTGCCTATGATTTTATTATGTATCTATTTATCCGGGTGGGATGTCTCGGTTTGTCCGAATGTAAAAGGTGGTCGTTCGTGAGAAGATCCGAGATGTCGGATGCTCTTTAGTTTAGGCTAGTATAGTTTATTTTATTTTTATCTTTTTATTTTTGGGATTGTAATAAAATATACTCAAACTTTATCTGCGTGTGTTTGTGTGTCCGTGTGTTCCAACCGAGCATTTCTCGAAAGCCTACAAAGATCGAATGAGCAGCTATGCATAACATAGGGTCGGGGAGTGCCTAACACCTTCTCCCTGGTCAATAGAACTTCTGTACCTGAACTCTGTTTTCGCAGACAAGTTAATCAGATGTCATTAATTTTAAAAGAGGTTTTTCTTCAAAAAAATAAAAAGAATTGCAAATATTTATGAAAAGTCGATTAGGTGACCCAGCACGTCTAGTTGACATATTTTCTTCACTTTTAATGTTGGGCGGCGACTCCAAAAATCTTTTCAAAAACCTCTTTTAAGTCGCAACTCATTTTTCGAAAAGGACCTGAATTCCACCATTAATAAAGGCCAATATGCCATCATCCACCATGAAAATAAAATGATTCTTTCTTAGTTTTATTTACATTCACTTCTAATACACAAAAAAAAAAATTAATTAAGTAGTAAGCAGTTGGAGCATTTGTTCGTGGTTGAAAAAGTCGAGTTCCGGTCCAGCGTTTCAGCCTGCGGGTGTCCATAAGTTCCAGTTCTTTAGTTCGTTATTAATTTTTCAGTTTCCATTTTTGGTGAAAGCTCACCTCGAGGTCCAATTTGTAACTTTTTCTATTTTTTTTATCATGAGTCGTTCCTTGTATGATATTGTTGAAGATTAAATGATGTGATGACGTTTGCTTTCCATTCTATAATCTGATGTTGCTTTTTATTTAAATTATTGGTGGTGTGATTTGGAATTCTGTAAGAAATCATTAACATCGATGACGAATTTAAAAATGATGCTTAAAGGAACTAGTAATAACGTTTGTAATTTAGGCCATGAGTATATTTTGATAATTTCTTTTTATAGTTATATGAGTGATTGTGTGCTTGCCTATGATTTTATTATGTATCTATTTATCCGGGTGGGATGTTCCGGTTCGTCAGAATATAAAAGGTGGTCGTTCGTGAGAAGACCCGAGATGTCGGATGCTCTTTAGTTTAGGCTAGTATAGTTTATTTTATTTTTATCTTTTTATTTTTGGGATTGTAATAAAATATACTCAAATTTTATCTGCGCGTGTTTGTGTGTCCATGTGTTTCAACCGAGCATTTTTCGAAAGCCGGCGAAGATCGAATGAGTAGCTATGTATAACATAGGGTCGGGGAGTGCCTAACACCATCGTCCTGGTCAATAGAACCTCCGTACCTGAACTCTGTTTTCGCAAACCAGTTTATCGGATGTCATTAATTTTAAAAGAGGTTTTTCTTCAAAAAATAAAAAGAATTACAAATATTTATGAAAAGTCGATTAGGTGACCCAGAACGTCTAGTTGACATATTTTTTTCACTTTTAATATTGGGTGGCGACTCCGAAAATCCTTTCAAAAACCTTTTTTAAGCCGCTACTCATTTTTCGTGTTTTCAAAAAAAAAAAAAAGATAGGTGCGACAGCCCAAGAATGAGAGGTCACGAAATCCTAGGTAAAAATCTTGTCTCCCTCAACTAGCAGCCGACATTCCTACTCCATTTTAGGACCTGAATTCCACCATTAATAAAGGCCAATATGTCATTATCCACCACGAAAATAAAATGATTCTTTCGTAGTTTTATTTACATTCACGTCTAATACACAAAAAAAAAATTAATTAACTAGTATACAGTTGGAGTATTTGTTCGTGGTTGAAAAATTCGAGTTCCGGACGAGCGTTTCAGCCTGCATGTGTCCGTAAGTTCCAGTTCTTTAGTTTGTTATCAATTTTTCAGTTTCCATTTTTGGTGAAAGCTCACCTCGAGGTCCAATTTCTAACTTTTTCTATTTTATTATCATGAGTCGTTGCTTGTATGATATTGTTGAAAATTAAATGATGTGATGACGTTTGCTTTCCATGCTATAATCCGATGTTGCTTATTTATTTAAATTATTGGTGTTGTGATTTGGAATTATGTAAGAAATCATTTGCATCGAGGATGAATTTAAAAATGCTGCTTAAAGGAACTAGTAATAACGTTTATAATTTAGGCCATAAGTTTATTTTGATAATTTCTTTTTCTTTTTAATTATATGCGTGATTGTGTGCTTGCCTATGATTTTATTATGCATCTATTTATCCGAGTGGGATGTCCCGGTTTGTCAGAATGTAAAAGGCAACCGTTCGTGAGAAGACCCGGGATATTGGATGCGCTTTAATTTAGGCTAATATAGTTTATTTTATTTTTATCTTTTTATTTTTGGGATTGTAATAAAATATGCTCAAACTTTATTTGCGTGTGTTTGTGTGTCCATGTGTTTTAACCAAGCATTTTTCGAAAGCCGGCAAAGATCGAATGAGCAGCTATGTATAGCATAGGGTCGGGGAGTGCCTAACACTTTCTCCCTGGTCAATAGAACCTTCGTACCTGAACTCTGTTTTCGCAAACTAGCTAATCGGATGTTATTAATTTTAAAAAAGATTTTTCTTCAAAAATTAAAAAGAATTGAAAATATTTATGAAAAGTCGAATAGGTGACCCAGCACGTCTAGTTTGCATATTTTCTTCACTTTTAATATTGGGTGGCAACTCTGAAAATCCTTTCAAAAAATCTTTTTTAAGTCGCCACTCGTTTTTCATGTTTTTGCAAAAAATGGGTGTGACAGCCTTAGGGACTCCGCCGGGGACATTTGAGGGTTCGAGCTCGATTTGATCTTGTTGGCTTTTGTAAAATTCTTGGTTGAAACATTTTTTTTTTTGATTTCTTTGATTGGTTTTTCTGACTTTGTTGCTTAGTTGTTGTTTGTTTATTCCTTTCCATGTGTTACAGCTTTGATATTTGTCATCATTTGTATAACTCAAAAATTTCTTTCGGAACAAGTTTTGCCAGAGTGCGTGATGCGCACACGGCCTATTTGTTGAGTCACCTGTGTCTTTAGAGGGAGCTTCCGATGCATGGAGTAGGCGGAAAGCAAACCAGCCGCTAACGACCATGTGCCCCCGCAAAATGACCTTGTCTAGTGAACCCCAAATTTAGTTCAGCCTTTAGAGAATGTTTATGTGCATTCATGCATTTAAAACCTAGCGTGGCTCTTTTGTATCAAGTCTTTTGTAGGTGGCCTACCCAAACTTCAGCATACATTTGTTGAATATTTGTTTGCAATTCTTGAGGGGTAGATGGGTAAATTGTGCGCGTCATTCTATAATGGGTTGTGAGGCGAGACAAATTGAATGGTGATTTAAAGTGGGAGTAAAGAGGATAAGTATTTTTTCTTAGTTTTTAGTCATAGATTTTTCAGCTTTTCAACAAGAAAATGGAAAAAAAAATCAAAATGAAAAAGAAAAAGAAAAAGAAAAAGTGTGTGTGTTTCTTTTCAGAAGTATTCGCACGAACTACAGGGGGCCTAATTCTCTAGATGAGATACGTAGGCAGCCCATATAGGGTCCGGTTCACATAATAAAAAAAAGTGAAAAATTGAAAAACAAAAAACAAATGTGCTTTTTAGTCTTTCTATCGTATTTGC
This sequence comes from Petunia axillaris subsp. axillaris, assembly GCA_029990575.1. Classification (NCBI taxonomy): domain Eukaryota; kingdom Viridiplantae; phylum Streptophyta; class Magnoliopsida; order Solanales; family Solanaceae; genus Petunia; species Petunia axillaris. The sequence continues at coordinate 127,776,025 of JARKNS010000005.1, forward strand.
ACAAATTTTACGAGACTGGTTCTCTAGGCGAGATACATAGGCAACCCTTATCAGGTTCGGTTCTCATTTGTAAATATTTTATTTTGCTTTTAAAATTATTTTTACTGCCCCTGGCTGAGTCTTTTTGCATAACATTTTTGTAAATATCATTATCAAGTTTTTAAGGCTGGCTCGTGGTTTTATTTTCTTCTTGCAAATATTTTGGAAAAATCAAAGGTTGACCTGTGACAAACTAAGCTTTTCAGTCAAGCATCCTCTTCCAGTCAATCTAGATTTTCTCCAATAGATCCCAACATACCAATTACTTCTAGCTTCACCATCCCAGCAGTTGCCAAAGAGTCTCTCACAAAGGAAAATCAAGCCCGTTTGAAATATCATATAGTCTGCATATGCCAAATCTTGGGTCTGCCATCCCTGCCATCTTCCACTATGCTTACAAACGTGAAGACTTCTCTTCTTTCCAAAAGTCCGTATCTGACCTATCACCTACCGTTGCCCAATCCCAGCCACATGACTAGGATCATCACTTCACCACCAAGCCCTCTTCCAGTAGCACAAGTCTGACTATTGGAACACTATCTCAACATTTGGACCATGAGAATTGTCAGCATGCGGTCGCCTCTTCTACTAAACTGTCGCTTTTGGGGATTAAGAAAAAGGCCAGTGAGAGTTTTGAGGAATATGTCTCTCAGTGGTATAAGCAGGCAATTAGGGTTAGGCCATCTATGGATTCAAAAGATATGAGTAGTGTGTTTATCTTAGCGCAAGATGGTGACTATTATCAGCATTTTTCACCAATGATGGGAAAGTCTTTCAATGAGGTATTGAAAAAGGGTAATATAATGGAAGAAGGTTTGAAATCAGGTTTATTGGTTAGCTCTGCTGAGTCGAGGGTTGCAACACAGGCCATCCAGGTAGAATCAAGTGAGGCTATGCAAATAATGAATGGCGACAAGGGAAAATGCAGAAGGAGTAGTTTCACCATTGATTAATCATGTCCAGTACCAACAAGCTCCATCCCAATCCAAATACCCCACATTTCCATACTATTCTGCACCGATCCAGCTACCTCTTCATCATTTAAGCTCAGCATTCGAACTATCACATGAAAGAGACTGTCGCCTAGCCATCACTTTGCTTGAATCGTTGGAAAGTGTTTTTGGAAAGTTATTTGCTAAAGGGATGTTGGGAGTAAAAGATCAAAAGACTCCATACACTGCCCATCTTGATGCTTCAAAACATTGTATGTACCATTCTTATGCATGTGGTCATGATACTGAAGATTGTCTTGATTTGAAGCGTGACATTCAAAAGGTATTGATAAGGGTCTGGTGAAGATAGATTTAGAGCCTCTTCGTACAAACCATCCAAGCCACTTACGACACAATGCTTTTCAGCAGCCTATTCAGTACTTGCCTTTCCCAAAATATCAGACTCCTCAAGGCAATCCTGTTCGAGCCACTCGGTTTTTTGGGAATCTAAGCCTTCACGCTTATTCATCCTTTTGTTAGAATCTCAACTGGGCATCTTTGAGAAATTACAGTCTTCTAATCTTCCTTGTCTCGTTGAAGCCAAGGCATATGTGAGAAAATCCTGGTCTTTTGACCCTATGAAGCATTGCACTTTCTATTCCACTATGTTGGGTCATGATACAAATTATTGTACGCATTTAAAGAATTTGATCCAGGACTTCATCTATCAAGGGCACATAAAAGTGGAAATGTCTGATTTAGCTAATAGGGGATTGCTTGCATCATTGGTTAATGTTTATGCCACCCCAAGGTTCACTCTTATTTGATTGCCTATTGTGCGTATCAAAGTAGCAATCACAACTTTGGCCCAGCCAATTCCAAAACGGCAACAAAAGAAAGGTCGTTTTATTTCTTGGAGCGCTCAAAACACTGGTGCAATGCATAAAGGGAAGGAAAATGCCATTGAACAGATTGGGATTAAGAAGCATAACGATATACCATTTGTTTGAGGAAATAGGTTTGAGTCATCTGATGAGGAACTTGAGGATCATGAATCTCTCGCTGCTTAAGGGATTTTTGGAGTCTAATGGCATGGTTCTCAATTTGACCAACCATGAATTCTTGTTTCAGGTCTTAGCTTATCATTTCGGCATTATGCCTCTACTATTTTGGTTATAGAGCCTCATCATGGTTCTTTCCTTTAAAGTGTCAATAATTGAGTCTGTTGGCATATTTTCTTCACTTTTAATGTTGGGTGGCAGACTCCAAAAATCCTTTCAAAAACGTCTTTTAAGTCGCCACTCCTTTTTCGTGTTTTCAAAAAAAATGGGTGCAACAGCAGGAGTTTTCTAAAAGATGTGACATATGTAGAGTTCCCAGTGTGGAACTTTATAATTTAATGATGTGTACAAGACATCTTCCTATCTCTCTTTTAAATCCCATTAGGCCTTTATTCTATTGTATTTAATAAGAATCTCGCTTGTATATGTACATTCTTAGGCAGGGAAGGGAATGGTAAGTTTTTGGCCCTAAAAGGGCTGTAAAACGTAGCAGTGTTACTGTTATAATATTGGCTAATAAGAGGCCTTTTTCTCGGTCTCTACTGTCTTTGTTATGCATGCATCATTAATAAAAAGGAAGCTTGCATGTTAAGGTTTAAAAAATTAGTGTTTAAGGCCTGAAATAATGTGTTCATATTAATATGTAGCGATTTTAACGAGAAGTAATTGAAATCTGAAATTTTACTAAGCAGGGGCTATTTGTGCAATTTCTGTTTCAATTGAAACTGTTTCTGCAAATCTGAAACAACTCCTTTCTAAGGGAGGTCTGATCTTTCTTTTAACGTGGGCCTCTTTTATGTATTAAACTAAATTTTTTCAAAATGTATTATTCTCTTACACACTGACTAATAGTATATAGGGGAATACAAACTTTGGGGTCAAGTGAACAACTTTACTATATATATGTATTGCTTTTTTTTTTTTCTAAACTAAAATCACTACAAAGTCACTTAACATATATTGCATGAAAGTATGATGTATATTTTATGTGCGGGTGCCCTTATATGCCCTAATATATATATATATATATATATATATATATATATATATATATATATATATATATATATATATATATATATATATATATATATATATATATATATATATATATTTGAAACATGACCCCAAAAACAAAAGCCATTTGGAAACGTGTTTGAAAATTAATGTCACAACACCCCCTCCAAAACGGCTAACATTTCCTTAGCACAATAATCTCTCGTTGTCCCTTTATGTGGTTATTGTGTTCTTGGGAAATCATTTTTAAACTCTGCACATTGTCGAGAAAACAATGCTTCATTTTTGCAAGTTCGAGGCAAACTGATTTTGAGTCCTTCTTGCGTTTTCAGCCTCTCCGAAGTTAAAATTAATAACTAAAATTGCGAGTAGGCAGTGGGCTTAGACCATAAGTGAAAATTCAGAAATGACCAATTCCGCTGAACGAACACCACTGTTTACTTAAATTATTTGCATAAAATGGCCTTTATATATCTGACCTTGATCTTTTAGCCTTACATTAGGGAATAATCATCCTTAAGTTTGAAATTTGCTTTTAGGTCTGAATTTAGTTAGTCGTTTCTTTTATAACCTCTGAATGCTCTAGTTTGCCTACTAACTTGACATCCCAAATGGTAACTCGGTCAGGAACCATATTTGGTGGGACTTGGGAAATGCCTAACACATTCTTCTCGAGTCATAAGGGGTTCTTACCTTAGAATCTCTGTTGTTACGACTCACGGAGTAAATTTCGATCTAAAGACATTTAGATGACCTGATACACCTTTAGAAGATATTAGGTGGCGAAGTCAAATCAATCTTTGACTCGATCCGAGTTAAAAATAGGGTACGACAAAATGACGACTCCGCTGGGGATAACTTGAAAAGTCCTAACCACAACGGGTTTTAAATTTTGAGATTTTTATTGTCATTATCAAAATTATTATTATTTTCTTATTATTTTTAATACTTTGGACTAACTTATTTTCCTTTTTTTATGTTCTTTTTCATTATTTCGTATAACTAACATTTTTATGTAATATTTTGACATTCCACTCATACTCATCTGCTCCTAAAAAATTAACACTTGCACACACACAAAAACGATTACATGGAACTCACGGTCGTTTCACCCTCAAAAATCTTTTAAGGGGAACAGTTGGAATATAATTGGTTCGTGGTACAACCAATAATTCTAAACGTTCCCACCCCTTGGTTGTCCGCCTGGGGAAACCATGTCTAAAATTACCCAACTCTTAGAAATATAATAATGCATGCATCATGCCATATGAAGGCTTCATGCGAGCCATTAAATCCAACTTGTTTGAATACCTCGACGGGTTCTTAACCCCGAAAGACCATTCAAACATGACTATGTGCATTTGAAAAAAAAAAGAGAAGAGAAAATACGCAAGCATTTTGGTGTCTAATTGTTCTTAAAAAGGGTGGGTATTTCATTCATTTTCTTTTTCTTTTGTAGGTCACTATGAGTCAAAAATTTCACCAATTTTGGGATGATCTTGGGTGCTCCTCCTGTGTTGACTCGTTGGTGGAATAACTTTTCATTGCATGAACAGACAGAAGTACATAGACACTTGAGGCATTTGACAACTTTGCAAGAAATGGAACCTTGTCGAAAAGTTATTGAGGCGTCGGTAACATTTTGGGATGATAAATTTAATGTTTTTAGATTTGGAGACGTTGAATTGACACCTTTGTTAGAAGAAATAAGAGAATTCATATCAATTTTGGGGTTGAAAAAACATCGGTGGCAGGGGGATCGCATTTTGGTTCCTGATGTCCCTATACCGGGAGAATTTCGTAACAAATTTGGGATAGCGACAAATGTTGATGTGGGATTTTTACAACAAAAGGAGATATCCTTTTCCTATCTCTATAATAGGTTCGGGTATTTGAATGTTTTTGACGACCATAGGAAGGAGTTCAAATCTTATAATGATTGGAGAACTGCTAGATCATTCGCATTTGCTGTTAGTTTCTTGGGGGGTTATAGTGTTTCCCGAGAGTTCAAAGCACAACATATGTTCGAGGCTTGTCATGGCCACTGATGCATTGTTCAACGGAATTGGTAGTTACCGATACACAATTGTTCATATGATCGTAGCAGAAATTTACCGGGCTTTATGTTGTTGCAAAAGAGGAACAAAATACTCTCAAGGGTGTAATATTTTGTTGCAGGCATGGTACAAAGAAGATTTGAGGAAGGTTGGAGGGTCACAAGAATTACCTAAATCATCTGGTTCAAACTACTTAGTCGGGGATCGTTACGGGGGTCCAAAGCTCAAGCAACCAAGAAGCATCGAAAAATGGATAAAGTTGTTTGAAAATGTGATGGAGGATTCGATCCAGTAGATGTTTTACTAGTTCTCTTCATGGGATTTCATCATCAGCTCGGTGAAGGCGTCTTTTTGATACTTATGGGCCTACGAGGTCTCCAACCCTATCTCCCTTTAAGGGTCATGAGACAAGCAGGAAGAAAGCAGATTATACCATTGATTCCAGACACAAAGGAGTACAAATTTGATTACACTAAAGACATTGTCCCCATAGTTAAAAGCATCAGAAAATCGTGGGAGGGCAGACAAGTTATGGGGGAAAACTAGAACCTAACTACATCACTTGGTTGCAGTCCAGCATAAAGGAAAATGTCGTGGTCGGGCCGTGCCGAGGGAATGACATAAGGGATAAAGAGGCGGAGGCGCAAATTCGATACCACAAGTTAATGATGAAAGCCATAGAGATAGAGAAGAAAACAAAGAGGAGATTGAGACATAGAAGAAGCGTGCATTAGAGTTAGAAGACAAAGTGGAGGGATTGGCAATAAAACTTGAAAAATGGAACTCTGAATGTGACGCAGTAGACATCCTACATCTTGTTGCGGCCAAAGGAAATTTAGCCAAGGCTGTGGAAGAAGCTAAAGAGATTGTGCAAGAAACAAATATAGCCATACTTGGGGAGGAACATGTGGTTTAGTCTAGTTTTGATGTCTTTTATTTCGAAAAAGCCTTTATGTATTGAACTTCAAACTCATTTTTAGGGAAATAATGAGAACAATTAGCAACAAAATGCGTGTTTATTTTCCTGTGCATCATGCCAAACTTAGGAAGGCTAGACGTCCTTGGCACGTCACAGTCCATTAGCAAACCTTGTCCAAATGTAAAAAGCGGGTCCTTTGAATTTATGAAAACGTCTGCGCCCAAATGTCGATCGTTTGTTTGAGTTCGATCAAAACAATAGGATTATTTTGATCTTTTATTTTTGTTTTGTTTTCAGACTGTGGCTGCAAAAGACTCACTCCAATTTGACTCGGTTTCCCAAACTCCCTATATGATAAAACTTTGGTGGGATGATTTGACCAAGGCTAGCAAAGAGCGTGTTCGAAAGGTGTTGGGTGATCTGTTGGCCCTTATGTGGTACGAATCAATGCCGGGTTTGGTTGAAGCGGCTACTCATTTTTGGGATTGCAAAAGGGTTGTATTTCACTTCAATGGCATAGATTTGGCACCAATGTTGAAAGAAATTGGAGGTTTGACAAGGTTGGCATCTGGACTCGAAACTATGATTTACCTTCGAGAAGTAGAACCCGTTGAATTCCTTAATCCTCTGCAAGTCCCCTATATACCATACCGTAATGGGATTTGATCACGCGCAACTATGCCCTATAAAGAGGTACTAAGAGGTCGCAGAAAATATAGCTCGGTACTTAAGGTCCCGAGGTCGAATCCCACAGGGAACACAACTCCTAGCAGTTAATGTAGCTAAACTATCTATCCATTCAACTTCAAGAGTATTATTTTTATAAATCAAGTAGAGCGAATCAACCTATAAATAGAGCGAAGACTCTCCCATCCAATTACTACAGTCTAATCCTAAAAATAATCAACCTATACCCGGTTCAAACTACTTCCTTTGGAAAAGAACCATTGCACAATGAAAAACTAAAGGAGATTATTAATAAGAAGAATCCCCCACCCCACACTTAAAATCATGCATTGCCCTCAAAATATTAAAAATAAAACTAAGGGTGATAGATGATATAATCCAAACAACAAGAAAATGAAAGTAACAAAAACTGAAATATTGAAAGCAAGACCCACTTTTAATTAGAAAGGATTAAAGAAGTAAATTAGAGAAAGTAAGCCTAATTACCCCTTTAATTGTCTAACAAAATAAACCTATACTAATTGATCCTCAATTGGATCTAATCCAATTGCAAACCAAGGAAAAAGTGTGCTTAAGCAAAAAAGCTTAGCCAATAACCTCACAATAATTAATGTCATCAAAATCTAACCCTAATAAATGAAAGTTAAGGACCTTATATAGTGGTTCCTAAAATGGCAACAATGCCTTAATTGCCCTTGAAATGGGCTTGTAATAAGTCATTAAACTGAAGATAGTGTTCTAGTTATCGCTACAGCGCTATTGCGCTAGGACACGCGCGATCACGTGGCTTGAGTAACCAGAGCTTTGCGATTGTGGCTATGGTCACGCGATCACAAAGACAATTGCCTTCAACTATTGTTAGCTTCTTGCGCGATCACATCTGAGGCCTCGCGATCACGCTGTTCATCTTTTCCTCCTAGCGCGATCGTATCTGGTATCTCGCGATCGTGTTGAGCAGTTTCTTGACCTTGCGCGATCGCGTCTGACGGCTCGCGATCGCGATGAGCATTTTCTGGTTCTGAGGCAGTGAGCTTGCAAACAGATCCTGAAGTCTCCAAAATCTGCCCCAGCAGCTCCAGTTGTGCAAATATGGCCTGCAACTGTTGTAACTCCCGTACTTGACTTCTTGTAAATCGCTTGCTCATGCATCAGGTTGCATTATAGAAACTCCCTGGGCTTTAAGCCCGAAGAACGTCCTTGTGAACTTCCTTAGGGCACGTGGTACTCTGACTTTCCCAAGCAGGACTTTATCTTCGAGCATTATGGGTTTGCATAGACCCCACACTTAGACTCCAAACCAGTCGAAACCTGCAAAATAAAAAAAACTCACCAAGTAACATCCTTCAAAATATAATATTTTTTTATTTATTTTTTTTAATTTTTTTCTTTTTCCTTTTTTTACTTGTATACAATTACAACCACAGGTTGCCTCCTGAGAAGCGCCTTATTTAATATCATGGCACGACATAACCTAGAGTCAATACTTTTTCCTCCAACTTGAGCTTATGAATCGCCTCCCCAATTGTAACTCAACTCTTCGGCTATGCTCTTGGGGTGACACAAGTTCTTGCAAATCAAACATTAAGTATCTCATTCTGTATGTTGCCGCCAACTTAGGAATATCCCCAAACTTTTGGCTATACTCTTGGCCAATCACCAAATATACCATGTTGTATTCACCGGCATTCAAACGAGGATTTTCATCAGCCTAGATGGCATCAAAAATTTGAGAGTGTAAGCATCATACACACCTTCCTTCAACTCTTCAATCGGCTCAGAAGAATCAATTTCCATGTCCCCTTATAAAATCAATGTAGAAAAGTGTCTAGAATACGGTGCAACCTGCTCACACTTTGATTCGTTACTCATATCCTCTTTCTGGCACGACTTAGAATCAACTAGAATTTCAGCTTCAATTTTATTTTCCGACTCTAGTACTATATCTTCATTATTGGCATCTTCCCACACCATATGGCTAGATGGTTGGCTTTCAACCACTGTCTCCTCAAATGGAAATTCATGTTTTAGATCTTCAACTATAGCCATGATTTCTTCTTCTAATTCCATATTTTCTTGGCTAGGTTGTTGAATTCCCAATAATGCAGCCAACTGATTTGCTTGAGCTTCTATGCAGCATAGTTGTGCTCTATACCTTTCCCAACTCTTCTTCAGGTCAGCTTCATATTCTTCCTCTTCATCCTCCACTTCATTGCACCTGCTATTATCATAAAAGAAAGAAGTACCATCATAATAGGCGCTCGAGGATGAATGAGACGTATTAGCACAACCATAATAATGACCACCTTGATTACCACACATATTACACATATAAGATGAATCATCACCTAGCCACATGTAATTTCCTGATGCCATATTTTTTTTTATATAAATTAAACAAATATGTACAAAGGCAAAGTTTATTGAACTAACAATCCAGCTATCCTAACAAACTAGAAATACACCGTGTTCTCCGGCAACGATGCCAAAATTTGATCACACCCAACTACGCCCTATAAAAAGGTACTAAGCAGTCGTGACAAATATAGCTCGGTACTTAAAGTCCCGAGGTCGAATCCCACAGAGAACGTGACACCTAGCAGTTAATCTAGCTAAACTATCTATCCAATCAACATCAAGAGTATATTTTTGATGATGGTTTATAACTAACACTACTCGCAAGAAAGTAAATAGCAAGTATAGAAAGATATATTTGATTCAAGAGATGGAAAGCCTAGTATTGATTTTCCCAACTCCTCACTTGTGCTAAAGTATTGTACTAACAATTCTCCCTATCTCTTCTTATTGAACAAGTGCTCCAAGTTTACAACTGCTCACTTCCGTTAAGTAATCATAACTTTCATTAATTAACTAATGAAGATAGGAAGGACTACACTTATGGTTCACAGTAAGGATGAATATTCCTAATTCACCATTTTGTCAACCTAAGCAATGCCTTTATTTTAGGTTGAAATACTGCTATGTATTTAACCCTAGCTCATGAATATATTCCTAGTAATCACAAGAATAAAGAGGATAATTAATTGGGGGTCCTACCAATTAATAGCAAACAATTCGTAAACACATATATAGGAAGAATTAACAAAGTTTATTAATAACACAACAATTATCATCAAACAAGTATGTGGAGTGAGTCAATCAATCCTAGAGTTGATGATTTAGCCACTCATAGTCATATTGTAAGACTAGAAATAACTATAAGCATACAAAACCATAGTAAGATTGATAGATGGATGAAATAGAGCCTTGGATCTTGATCTTCTCTCCTCTTTGCCTCCTTTTGATGTGGAATAGGTCAAAAGTTATGTTTTGGACGTGTTGGATGCCTTTTATAACGTCCCCATAGACTCACACAAGTCGAGAATCCAAAATAAACTTGGAATCAAAATATTTGGATTTTTGGCCTGCTGCACAACGCATGGCGCGGCAAGGCAATTTGCCTATGTCTGAGAAAATTACACATCTCTGAATCTCTGGCTTACTGCGTCGCGCCAGACAACGTGTGGCGCGCCGTGGCAAGCCAATTTTGTTGCTTCTCAATTTCTTCTCTAGGTATTCTTCACGTGTTGATACCCGGTCAAGTCTTGGGCTTCTACTCAGACTTCAAAACCCTTGATTTTCATCAATGATACTCCATGAACGCCTCATTTCATCAATGTAATTCCTATAACATAAAACACACCAAATAAGAGCAATTCCGTTCAAAATACCAATAAATATCACAAGTCGTAGCATGAACACGAGGTGAAAGTATATAAATTATTGCAATATCTAGCCTCGTATCAGGATTCAAGATGCGAAAGTTACCTTAGAATTCTTGTACACCAGGTTCGGGGATCTGACTCTCCGGTATGATCTTCAAGAGGCATCGAAAATTTAAGATTGGGGTTGGACCGAGTCTGTGGCTTTCAACATTGCTTTCTTAGGGAGTGTGATTTTCCCTGAAAAAGGGAGGAACCATTGACATAAGGATGGGGTTGGTGCTTGAAAGTTTTTGCAGAGGTGCCCTCAAACATCAAGTGTTTTTTATTCCAATGATCGTGGGAGACATTTACAGGGCTTTGACTAAATGCAGGAAAGGAGCGGACTAATTCGAAGGGAGCAATTTCTTATTGCAGATGTGGTTAATTGAGCATCTCCAAAAGATCGAAATAACACCATCTGCACCAGTATCTCAGAGGACTTATGGCATCAGGACACACAGTGCTCGCATGGTTGATGCTGCACCATGGGCGAAACCTACAGGCATGAATGGATGGTTCAACAAGTTCGATCAATTGCAAGATATGCAGTGGGTGATAGAATATTGTGCTTGTTTTATAGTCTCCGTGCAAGGTCAAGACACTACCTTCTTGACACTGATTGGGTTCCGAGGGACTCATCATTACGTCCCATTAAGAACTCTCACACAAGTAGGGATGACATAACTGCTTCCGCAAATGATAAAAGGGCGGAGTTTCAATGCTGATATGGCCGACATAGACCGCCCCACAATTGGTAAAATATTGGTAATATGGGAGAAGAGAGCAACGAGACAATTTTGTCATGACCGAGACAATTTTGTCATGACCGGCACTGCTTTAGCCTATCCTCAATGGCTCAAGAAAGACAAAGAAAAGTTTAAGTCTAAACCCACATTGAAGAGGAAGGCTAAAGCCCCGAGCTTTGAGGAAAAGTATAAAAGGCTGCGAGCTAGATATGAATAAAAAAGGGCGGAGCTGAGAGCAACCCAAAATAGAGAAATGAGAAGGCAATACAAGAGAAATATCAAAGAAGACGAGGGTAGATTTTGGATGGGCAAGACAATGGGATTAAGGAAATTCGCAGGGAACTTGTAAAACCCTCTCATTGGGTGGGTAGAGCATTTCAAGGCAGTACCACTAGAAGACAAAGCAACATTAGGAGTGCAAATTCTCACTTCATTCGCAAAGTCACTGGGCAACATTACAGACTGGGAAAGATCTCATGGAAGCAGTTTTTATCCCTCCGGGAAACACTGGAGGAGGGGGCAAGAAGAGGAAGAGTATGAAGAAGAAGAAGAGGAAGAGGAAGACATCAAAGCCAATGTTTGATTGGAGCACAACTTTGATTGGCCTTTAGTTTAAGTCGAGTCATTTTCTTTCTTTTAGTCAAGTTGTTTAAGTCATTTTAGTCAAGTCGTTTCTTTCATCTTTTGCAAGATTAGTGGTTGTAATAAAGCCAAGCAAATCAAATAATTTTGTTTTTTGTTTTTGGGTTTAATGAAATTGTTTTAATTATTCTCAAGCAAACGAAATGACACACTCGGCGCAAACATTACTCCGAATTATTGATAGGCCTACCTCTGTTACAAAAGAGGTCCCCTGCATAATAGGACACGATTATACGATATCAACTCGTATATTAAATCTTCTAACGCTCCACTCATGTCTTTCTAATGATCCACTCATGTCTATTTTTGTTTGTTTATTAAGGTTATTTTGCTCCCAATCCCCCGAAGGTTGGTTTGTACATTCTGGCCGAGCAACATTATCGTCTAAGATCTAGAGGATCAATTTCGACACCTCTCCCTCTACCTACAAGGACAAGGACAAGGACGAGATGTAATATCATGGCTGAGTTTGACAAAGTTGATGGAAATACTACCTACTCCATCATTGGAGGAACTCCTGGAAAGCAGGGTCTGATTGCGTATGAAGAGTATGCAAAGCTGGAACAAAGGTTGTTTGAGTTGGAAAACAGAATTCCCCCTGTCTATGCTGATGGAACTACAGACCCAAACAAGTCTACCCGCCCTCATGACAAAGACCCCTTGTTTAGGATATCCTATACCCTGCTTACGTTGCACCACCAAAAGCACCATAAAACAACCTTACCACTCAATTCCCAACCTTCACCGCTGAAACCAAACCCGTCTCATCACCTACCAAAGAGCAAGACATGTATGCATGGACAAGAGAAGATATGGGCAGCACCAAAGAGCAGGTTAAGTGGTTAGTAGAAAAGTTTAAGCAGTTTCAGGTTACTAAGGAAACTAGGGGTTTAGTTTACGAAGGCTTATGCCTCTATCCTAACCTGAAGTTGCATGATCGTTAAAAGAAGCCTAAGTTCAATCTGTTCGACGATAGTGGGGATCCAATGGCTCATTTAAGGTCGTATTATGACAAGCTGATTGGAGTGGGACATGATGAAAAGATCAGGATACAGTTATTTAACCACAGTCTGATAGGGGATGCATTGACATGGTATTCCAAACAGTAGCTGAAGAAGTGGACTAGTTGGGAAGTTATGGATGGAGATTTTGTTGACAGCTTGGGCATAACAATGATGCCTTGGCCAACCCATTCTATCGGGAGAAGTTAAAGAAAAAGCCTACCGAAACTTTCAGGGAGTACGCAACGAGATGGAGAGCTGAAGCTGCAAAGGTCCAGCCACCCATGGACGATACAGAAATAGTGGCAACCTTCATCTGCATATAAGAAGATGTATACTTTGACAAGATGTTGAACCTGCAGGATAAGAAGTTCGGGGATTTGAGCAAGACTAGTGGCATTGTTGAAGATGGATTGAAAACGGGAAGAATTGTTAGCTTGGCTGCGCTGCAAGCTACTAACAAGGCACTGCAAGCTACTAACAAGGCACTGCAAATAGGTACCACAGGAATAACCAAGAAAAAGAAAGACGATGTCTCTTTCGTCACTACCTCTCTCGATCACACTCCTACCCACAACCACTACTACCAAAACACAACTTCCATCATATCTGTATACTCCATCACCACATTCTTACCCCGTATACAAAACACAACCTACTTTCCAAAACCTACATCCACAGAGACCACCATACCCACAAAATCCCAACTATAGAAACACCAACACTTATCAACCTAGACCCCGCCCAGATAATAACCAAAACCCCAGAAGAAACTATACTCCATTCGCTGAATCCCAAACCAAGCTGTTTGAAAGACTCAAAGCAGCAGAATATATCCAGCCTACCCATTCAAGATGCCTAAAAAGAGCTCACCATTCTTTGATCACTCCAAGAATTGTGCTTACCATTATGGAGGACCAGGCCACGACACTGAGAGATGCTTTACTTTAAGGGATAAGATACAAGATTTGATCATTCAGAAGGTGATACACTTGAAGGCGCTGAATGTGCACAACAACCCTCTGCCTGATCATGGAGATAACAGGGTGAACTTGATCGAGCTAGATGCTGACTGCAATCTAGAAGGAACCATCGTCAGGGCAAAAAAAGTTGCACTAGCACTTGCTTCCGTCGCCCAAGCAGCTAAAGCATCATGTGCCATTGAAGTAGAAGTTGCTCCAAAATTCTTCGTGGACGTGGTTCCTCTCTATGATGATAAGGCGGTGCCATAGGTCTACGAAGCTGAAAATAGAAAGAAAGGAAAGGTAGTGGTCGAAACCATCGCAGCACAAGGTATGACTAGAAGTGCGAGGATCTATACCCCCGAGAATCTTGTTCAGGGCTAAGAAATAAACAGAAAAGGAATCAACGAAGAAAAGTTTGAAGAATTGTGGAAGAAGGTTCAGGCAAAGGGATATTCCATGGTTTAACATTTGGGCAAAACTCCAGCCCAAATCTCTATTCTGGCACTGCTATTGAATTCAAAAAGTTACAGAAATGCCTTGATGAAGGTACTGGACGACGCGCATGTGCCGGTAGACACCACTGTTGAAAACCTAGATAGCATGGTTGGGCAAGTCATGTAATCTAACCGAATTACTTTCCATGAATATGAATTACCACCGGAAAGGCTCGGGCATAACAAAGCTTGCATGTCACTATCAAGTGCAATGAGTGGTTCATAGGAAGAGTCCTAATTGATGGAGGTTTTGGGTTGAACATATGTCCGTTCATCACTTTGAAAAGAGTGGGAATTGACCAAAGTGAGATCAGAGAAAAAGAAATGAAGGTAAAGACATTCGATGGATCACAGAGGAGCACCATTGGAGAGATCAACCTAACCATCATGGTCGGTCCAGTTGAGTTCACTACCGAGTTCTATGTCATGGATATTTCGGCATCTTATAAGCTGCTGCTAGGAATACCTTGGATTTACATGGCTGGGGCAGTTCCATCTACCCTGCACCAGATAGTGAAATTTGTGTGGGATAACAAAGAGGTTGTGGTATTCGATGAAGGGAGCAATTCTATCTACAATGATCATACCATACCGGCAATTGAAGGAAATGTTCCAGACAGGAAAACATTCTATACGGTAGAGATAGTGGGAACAATGCATGATAGTCGAAGCGGGTACTATAAAAATCACAATAAAAAGTACGGAGGAAGGAACCGTAACAGTCATCCCAAAGAAATTTGTAGAAAGAACATTGACACAGTGCAAATAGGGTATTCTGCATAGTTTTCTCCTAAACTTGTCAACGCGCCACTGGGAACAGCAAAGAGGAGAAATTTTTATAGCGCTTATTGGGATGACCGAGGCAAAGGTTACGAAGGAAGGGACCTAGTCTGGAAGCCCATAATGTCTGATTGGGGTGTACCTTCACGAGAGTTCCGTGAAACGATACCCGCCAAGATAGAAGGCAGCTTGTGTACCCATCAAATGCGCGTCCTGATTGGAAACGTATTTCTAGATAAACGAGAGGAAATAAAGAATGGGTACCTAAGATACTCGAACCTGAGGAAGTGCAAATTGAGGAACCCTACATACTCCCACAACCTCCAACGTGGCCTGGAGACTGGGTGATGGGCGTCATGCTAAAGCAAGGTTATGAAACGGGAAAGGGTTTGGGCAGGAATTTGGCTGGCATAGCGGAGCCCATTGGGATCTTGATGAGACATAACGAGGATAAATCTGGCATAGGATACTTTGTGGGTTATGAAGAAAGTCTTGATGAAGCATCCCTAGACTTCAAAAACTACAAAAGATCTGTCAAATCTCTGCAGCATGTTTTTGTCTCGTCTGGTTTCTTAGATGGTCACAGGGGAGAGGCACCTGTAGTGCTAGAAAATAAATCAGAGGTTGTTGATGCTGAAAAGGACTTGCTGGCAAGAATGCAGAAGCTGTTCTTATCTGATGAAGATTGTTGTGTGATTTTGGCTAAGCATACTGAGCCTCCTGGTCTTGCAAAAGTTGAATCCAGAGCTGCACTGAATAATTGGACCGGCAACTTTGCCCGAGCATATCGCGGACCTTAATAGAGCTGGGGACATTGATTTTCTTTTTCTTGCTTTCTAAAATAAAACACGACCGCAAGTCATTAATTACACTTTCATTTTCATTTTTAGTTGTCGTGAACAGATGTTTCCCTACAAACACTTGTTTTGTGAGAATTCATGAATAAAAAAGCATTGGTTTACTTCTCCTTTATTTTTTTAATTATGCATTTACTTTACTTTTCAGCATTCAAACTAATAATTCTATTGAATGTGCAACTGGAACGTTTAATGAAAAAACTGAGTGTAAGGAAGAGTTTGATGAGGCAACGCAACAAGAAATTGAGAAATTTGAAAATAAGCCTAAACCAAAATTGGAAGAAACAGAAGTGGTAAATGTGGGTGATGATGAAATAGTGAAAGAAACAAGAATCAGTGTAAACCTGACTCCAGAAGTTAGAGAGAAGTATATTGAATTCCTTAGAGAATATGAGGACGTATTTGCATGGTCATATGATGACATGACATGTATAAGCACGGACGTTGTGGCCCATAAGTTACCCATTAATCCGGGCTTCCCACCAGTTAAGCAGAAGGCCGTGACCTTCAAGTTGTCGACTCTTGTACAAGTTGGAGAAGAGGTAACCGAAGAACTCAATGCAGGAATCTTGAAAATAGTCGAATACCCGACTTGGTTGGCTAACATCGTGCCAGTACCAAAGAAAGATGGGAAAATCAGAGTTGTGTTGATTACAGAGATTTGAACAAGGAAAGTCCAAAATATGACTTTCCTTTGCCGAACATATACATCCTAATTGACAATTGCGCAAAGCACGAACTACAATCCTTCGTGGATTGCTTTTCCGGTTATCATCAAGTGCTTATGGATGAAAAGGATCCAGAAAAGACAGCTTTCACTACTTCTTGGGGGACATACGGCTACAAAGTAATGTCGTTCGGTTTGAAAAATGCTGGAGCCACTTACATGAGAGCGATGACTACAATGTTTCACAACCTAATGCACAAAGAGGTCAAGGAATATGTGGATGATGTGATCATTAAGCCAAGAAGTAGCTCAGCACACTTGGACAATCTGCGCAAGTTCTTTAATCGCTTGCGTAGATATAATCTGAATTTGAACCCAGCGAAATGTGCTTTCGGTGTCCGAGCTGGGAAATTATTAGGTTTCATAGTCAGTAGAAGAGGCAGTGATTTGGATCCAGCTAAGACTAAAGCCATCAGGGAATTTCCACCGCTAAAGAGTAAGAAAGAAGTCATGAGTTTCCTAGGGTGTCATAATTACATCAGCCGCTTCATAGCTCAATCTACCGTTATCTGTGAACCGATTATAATATTGTTGAGGAAATATGTGGTGATTGAGTGGACAAATGATTGCCAAAAAGCATTTGACAGGATAAAGGAGTATTTGTCTAGCCCACATGTGCTGGTTCCACTCGAATCAGGCGACCTTTGATATTATATTTATCTGTGGTAGATTCAGCGTTTGGATGTGTATTAGAACAGCATGACTCAATAGGAAGAAAAGAGCAGGCAATATATTATCTGAGTAAAATGTTCACTCCTTACGAAGCTAAGTACACACTGCTGGAGCGTAGTTGGTGTGCATTGACTTGGGTAGCACAATAGCTAAGACACTATTTGACATCTTATGCAACCTTGTTGATCTCGAGAATGGATCCCCTCAAATAATTTTTCCAAAAGCCGATGCCTACCGGAAAAATTGCCAAATGGAAAATGTTACTCAGCAAGTTTGGCATCACCTTTGTCACTCAGAAGGCGGTAAAAGCTCAATCCTTAGAAAATCACATGGCCGAGTATCCTGTGGATGATGACTACTAGCCTTTGCACACTTACTTTCCAGACGAGGAGGTCATGTTCGTTGGGGAAGACATTGCAGAAGAAAATGACGGTTGAAGACTGTTCTTTGACGGAGCAGTAAACTTTAAAGGAGTTGGCATTGGGGCAGTATTGATTTCTGAGACAGGACAACATTACCCGGTCATAGCTAAACTCAAGTTCCCTTGCTAAAAGTCTTACTATCCAACACCTAAACAAGAATTACATCGATTCCATACCCATAGCAGTGAAAGAATAATCAACGTATTGTTTCCATGTAGAAGAGGAGTTGGACGGAAAACCATGGTTCTACGACATGAAGAATTTTCTCAAGGAAGGCGCTTTCCCAGAAAACACTACAAACCTTCAAAAGAAGATGTTGAAGAGATTGAAAAATAGTTTCTTTCTGAATTGTGAAGTCCTATACAAAAGAACACCCGACCTGGGTTTGCTGAGGTGCGTAGATGCCAAGGAAGACGTGAGGTTGTTAGAAGAAGTGCATGCAGGAACTTGCGGTACACAAATGAATGGTCTTGTGCTTGCGAAAAAGATCTTAAGGGTCGGGTACTTCTAGATGACCATATTTCATAAAGCACGTGAAGAGATTCCATCAGTACCAAATCCATAGAGACATGATTCGGGAGCCCCGGGTGAGATGAATGTTATGGGGTCGCCTTGGCCCTTTGCTGCTTGGGAAATGGATGTCATAGGACCAATTGAACCCGCTGCATCAAATAGACATAGATTCATATTGGTAGCCATCGACTATTTCAGCAAGTGGGTGGAAGCTGCATCATACAAGTCGGTGACAAAGAAAGTAGTGACTGATTTTGTACGGGATAAAATGATCTGTCGATTCGGAATTCCCGAGTCAATCATCACTGATAATAGTTCCAATCTCAACAGTGAGTTAATGAGAGCAACTTGTGACATTTTCTAGATCAAGCACCGTAATTCCACTACATACAGGACTAAGATGAATGGAACAGTTGAGACAACTAATAAGAATATCAAGAAGATACTGTGTAAGATGACCGACATTTCAAAACAATGGCATGAGAATCTACCCTACGCATTGTTGGGATATCACACCACTGTAAAAATTTCAACAGGGGCTACCCCTTACTTATTGGTTTATAGCACTGAGGCAGTAATACCAGCAGAAGTAGAGATACTTTCTCTAAGAGTTATTCAGGCAGCAGAGTTGGAAAATGCCGAATGGGCTAAAAGAATGATGGAACAGTTGGCACTCATCGATAGAAAAAGGGTGAATGCAATATGTCACGGACAGTTGTACAAGAAAAGGATGGCAAAAACATTTAACAAGAAAGTCCGAGTAAGGCCTTTCGAACCTGGACAATTGGTTCTGAAGAAGATTTTTTCTAATCAGGAAGAGGCAAAAGGTAATTTTGCGCCAAATTAGCAAGGGCCGTATATGGTCCATCGGGTTTTGACTAGATGGGCATTGATATTGGCAGAAATAGATTGAGAAATTTGGCCGAAGCCAATCAATGGAGACGCAGTCAAGAGATATTACATTTGAAGACCTACGCTAGCTAGTAGCTTTACTCTTTATGCAAAATCTTGTGTAATCTGGAACTACGTAACAACCTGATTCCCCAAGATGGGATACGTAGGCCACCTACCCCAAGGTTTGGTCGCATCAATACAAAAAATTTATTTTTCCCACGAAGTAGACACTGGGGCAGAATTTTTGAGGATCTCTCAAAAATCCAAAAGGACGGGCAGAAATCGATACTGAGGCAAGAAAAGGCAAAATGCATAAACTGAAGCAGAATTTTGAGGTCTCCTCAAAATTCGCCAAGGATGGGTTTTAGTATGGTCTGAGAAGCCACAATTGCAATATTGTACTTGTATTACACAATGTGGCCTACGATTCAACAGAACAAAATACATTTTTTACAAATTCTTTTTCAAAATACATGCATATTTCTTTTTGCTTTTATTTCCCCCATAGCTTGACCAACATCTAGTGCTCATAAAAAGAGACGCCACAAAAAGAAAGCGTGAGGCAGACGAATAATGCACAAATCAAACCTTCCCCTCCCCCCCCCCCCACAACTTACATTTTTTTAGCGCAGACATCGAAAGGCAAAGAACACGAGAACATTTCAAGCAACAATGCAGACACGGTAACATCATTTTATTTTAGCACTTCACTTTTCTCGTTGTATGTAGGGTACACAACCCGATGCAACAGACAAATATTTCCTGACGAGAGGCACTTAGTAGCTCCTGACGAGCAAATGACTATCTCCTGATGAGAGGCATATAGAAGCTCTTGACGAGAAGATAAATATCTCCTGACGAGAGGCACTTAGAACCTCCTGACGAGCAAATGAATATCTCCTGACGAGAGGCACTTGGTAGCTCCTGGCGAGCAGATAAATATCTCCTGACAAGAGGCACTGGAAAGACAATCCAATAACAGGAAAGTCTACTTTATGTCCATAAATATTATTTGCAACGAGCTCACTTTTATTGCAAGAAACATTCCGGTTTCCTAGCAACACCACAAAACATCATTTATTCACATCATTCCAGGACACGTACAATTCCTAACTGCACTTTTCAAAAGCCATGACAAAATTGGCTACTCGTTAACGTCTTTGCCCGAAGACTCTTTTATCATCCTTGGGCAAAGAGCAGCAGCTACTGACACCCAATTTTGTCCTTCCTTTTTCACATTTGTCCATATCTAATTCCAAAAATGCAATAGCAATTTTTCAGACAAAATTGCATTAATTATCATGCAATTGCTCATATCACCCTTGTTATTGATCTTCTATTTATACTGACATCAATTCAATATATTTATATTGCATACGTACACCACTTAGGTCATTTTTAAAAGCACTCGCACAATCTGTGACTATTTACATAATTTGCACACTTTTATATTATCTAAATCTATCTATAATTATTTAAAATTACTTCTTTCTAAGTCTCCAATAATATTCCCTACATCCTATTAATTATTTTTTGCATTTTATTGGTAGTTTAAAGTTAATTTTACTTATATGCATTTTATACATATTCTATACACATTTTATACATTTTTATACACTTTATATACATTTACACTTGACACTTACGACTTTCCACACGCTGCATATGCACTCGCTTTACATGCGCCACGTGGCATTATCTCGTCCACCTATTTCTTTGATCCAACGACCAAAAGGCTCCTTTCCTTTTTTAATTATAACAAACACCCCCCCCCCCCCAGCAAACCTCTAACTTCATTTCCCTGACAGAAACACCCGCCGCCCTTTCGTCTGACTCCCTCTGTGCGAAAACTTAGCGTCACCACTGTCAATGGTCATTTTCTACAGTTCCACTAGCGAAACATCATGAAACTTATATTTTCAGACTCCGCTCTCCCTCCACAAAAAAACCTCTATATCGATTTGATAAAACAAGAAGGTCAACATTGGGACCTTATCTTCTCTGTCACCACAGTCATTGAAAAACGGAGGAACTCACCAAAGCATGAATTGAGGAGGCATTAGCACGATGATAGCACCCTGTTCTGCATGAAAAGCAACGAGTCATGTCTCACCCGATTAAAATGCCTAAACGGGTACACTCCACCATTTTTGTAATTTTTGAATTATTACGTGATATCCATGATCAAATTGCACATTTTAATTAGTTTAAGTTAAGACTTGCATGTTTAGTTAATTTCTTGACGTTGAGAACAAGGAGTATTTTTATCTATTTCACGTTTATGATGGTTATTTGCATTAAAAGTAGGAGCACACCATTAAGGTTATGCTTTGCTTTCTTTTGCACCATGATTTTTGACTCTTTGAGTATTGAGATTCTGGAAGCTTAAATGAACATGCATATAGCTTATGTCCCTTATTGTACCCGTTAGCTTTTGATTCTCATAATCCCTAGAATATTGAACATAGTATGAGCCTCTAGTATGTATCCAATCCATTATGTGGTAAAGTACAAGCTAAATTTTCATAGAATGCCTCTGATTTTGAAATTTAAAATGAATTTGAAATTGTGATAGCAAAAAAAAAAAAAAAAAAAGAAAGAAAAAAAAAAAGAAAAAGACCTTGATTGAGTGATTTACGTTACACTTTTTCAGAAGAAAAACCTTTTTATACAATTTTCCTTGATTTCGGAAGTTCTGATCGAATTATATGTGGAAACATACAAAAGAGGATTCTTTTTAATTCTAGGCACAATATAGTCTTTCCTTGTACATGTTTTACCAGTTTTTACCTATTTTCACACTTGGAATTCAAATTCCAAAACCCTACACTACACCTATTTAAATAGACCATTCCCTCACTCTAAAACACACTTACACACGCTGAATATTCCTCTAGCATACGGTCCTCCTTTTTCTCCATAATTTCCCCTTTTCTTAAAAGCAACACTTATTGCTTTTGGATTAATTCTTACTGTTGGTTCTCATAGTTCTCTTGGCCATATATAGTTACTGGGTACCTACTCTTGCCTGCTAAGGTAATGGATTAATGCTAAAAAGATTATCCTCTTTATCCTAATCAGTTTCATGTGTGCCGTTTCATGCATATGTCTATATCTGCCTGGGCCTCTTTTGGCCATCACTAACATTATTTGCAAGTTTAATATGGATAGTCTTAAGTACTATACAAGTTATTTCATATAGCAGGAAAGAAGTTCCATTGAAGATATGTCGAAAGCTTGTTGCACTAACTCGTTTATATGCATGGGTTTTCTAAAAGGTGTGACATGTGTAGAGTTCCTGGTGTGGAACTTTATAATTTAATGATGTGTACATGACATCTTCCTATCTCTCTTTAAAATTTCATTAGGCCTTTGTTCTATTGTATTTATTAGGAATCCCGCTTGTATATATATATTCTTAGGCAAGGAAGGAAATGGTAAGTTTCTGGCCCTAAAAGGACGGTAAAACATAGCAGTCTTACTGCTATAATATTGGCTAGTCAGGGGAATTTTTCTCGGTTTCTATTCTCTTTTTGTGCATGCATCATTAATCAAAATCAAGCTTGCATGTTAAGGTTGAAAAAACTGGTGTTTAAGATCTGAAATAATGTGTTCGTATTAGTAAGTAGCGATTTTAACGAAAAGTCATTGAAATCTGAAATTTTACCAAGCATGGGCTATTTGTACAATTTTTGTCTCAATTGAAACTGTTTCTGCAAATCTGAAACAACCCCTTTCTAAAGCAGGCCAGATCTTTCTGTTAACGTGGCCCTCTTTTGTGTGTTAAACTAAATTTTTTCAAAAGGTTTCATTCTCTTATACACTAACTAATAATGTGTAGAGGAGTATGGGGTCAAGTGTACAACTTTACTATATATATATGTATGGCTTTTTTTTTTTCTAAACTAAAATCACTACAACGTCACTTAACATGTATTGCATGCAACTATTATATATATATATAACCCCAAAAACAAAAGCCGCTTGGAAAAGTGTGAAAAGTAATGTCAAAATACCCTCTCCAAAACGGTTAATATTTTCTTAGTACAATAATTTCTCATTGTCCCTTTATGTGGTTATTGTGTTTCTGGGAAATCATTTTTAAACTCTGCACGAGAAAATAGTGCTTCATTTTTGCAAATTCGCACAGACGAACTGATTTTGAGTCCTTCTTGCATTTTCAGCCTCTCTAAAGTTAAAATTAATAGCTAAAATTGCAAGTAGGTAGTGGGCTTAGACCATAAGTGAAAAATTCAGAAATGACCAATTCTGCTAACCGAACACCACTGTTTACTTAAATCATTTGCATAAAATTGCCTTTATATATCTGACCTTGATCTTTTAGCCTTACATTGGGGAATAACCATCCTTAAGTTTGAAATTGTGCTTTTAGGCCTGAATTTAGTTAGTCTTTTTCTTTATAACTTCTGAATGCTGTAGTTTTCCTATTAACTTGACATTCTAAATTTGAACTCGGTTAGGAACCACTTTTGGTGGGACTTGGGAAATGAATAACACATTTTTCCCGAGTCATAATGGCTTCTTACTTTAGAATCTATGTTAGTATGACTCCTGGAGTTAATTTTGACTTTAGATATTTAGGCGACCTGATACACCTTTAGAAAATATTAGGTGGCGACTCCAAAACCGACTCAACCGAGTCACCTAATCAGATTCACTCTTTGACTCGATCCGAGTTTAAAACAGGGTGCGACACTCCCGGGATTAACTTTGGGATTGTTTTATCCCACGTTTGATAGAATTGGATAAGGTAAGATATACCCAAAAAAAATGAGATTATAATCCTAGGATTACTATCCTATATGCTATATGGGATTATAATCCATGGGATATCCCATTTTGTACCAAACGACTCTTAATTAAAGGTATCATTTCAACGTAAAAAATTCTCTTTATGGTTGTGTCCTTCATTTGCGAAAATATCGACATATTGATTTGCCTCCCTCTAGATGTGTCTAATCATCATCACGGTGACCTTTAGCAGAGACTTACAATTTTAGTAATAGGCGTAAGCGGATGACAATAAATGTCTTCTTCGATAATAAACTTGACAACAATAACTTAGGGTCATTTGTTTTTATTAAGATTAAGATGCCTGAATCTGATTACACATCTGAAAATTAAGATTTTGTTTCTAAAACTGGATAGTGAATGATTAAGATTGTTTGTTTTTACAAAATCTGAATAGTCATATAATATCTATTTTTAAAATTTAATAAATATACCTCTTTCTATTTTAACCATTTTCTTTCATGAAAACCTACCAGTTTTACCACTATATTATTCTATTATTTTCCTCATATTATATCTTGAAATGGATCTCTTTATACTCCAATCACAAAGCTGAAAAATACAGGTAGAAATTTGAAGAAAGATTAAAATTTCCATAAGAAAAATACCCAATAGAAATTGCAAGGGGAAGATTTGGATGGTGGTTGATAGTTGGAGAGAGGTTGCAATGTAAAGTTGCCTTTTGCAAAAAGCGGAAGTCGTCTCATAACGCTTTGCAGATTTTGTCACACATCTTATTTGGAAAGTGACATTAATTTCTATTAAGAGCTTTTTAAATATTAAAAAATAAATATACTTAATGGGTAGTTATCTAAATTATTCAGATCCAGACCCCCATTAAGTACAAACAAATGAGGCCTGTATGCTTGACTGCTATTGCTTCATAATTAATTTGTTTTGCATTAGATAACCCTTTCGTGATGCTCTGTAGTGAGGCTTGAAGTAGGCTACGAGCCCGTTTGGGTGGGCTTATAAGCAGCTTATTTTAAGTGGTTTATAAGTCAAAAAGTGACTTAAAAGCCACTTATGACTTATAATCCCAAAACATTTTAAGTTACCAAACATATATTAATGGGCTTATAAGCTTATATGCCACTTTTAAGCTCACCCAAACGGGCTCTACATCTTGCCTAGGTTGAAGAGCTTCTTTTAAGTACATTAGCAACTAGTCAACTCAACTAGTGTTAACTAAAAAAAATTACATGATGGACCATCGCCTAAGCGTGCTTTAAAGGTGTTTTAGAGCGAGTTCAAGGCGTAGCAAAGCGCATCGGCACATCCTATCAAGACAAAGGTATTAAATGGTGTAATTAATGGTGTAATTCACATAATTTGGAGCGAATACTTAGGCATTTGATGACTCTCGGGGTGTTATCCTAAATAATTTTGTTAAATTAAAATAGAAATTGCTCAATAACTCCAATTTAAAGTCTGCATTCAAATATCAACTTAGTAAATTCTCAAAAGTAAAAAATTAAAAGGCAAACTTCAAAGCCCTTTTATTCTGGGATTTAAGATTGCTCAGTAGTGAACACCCTAAATTTCCACTTTGTTGGTGGGGGTTCAAATCGGTATGCCCTTATTCTCGTTTCCCTTTCACTATCAATTCCTTTTTCCCTTCTACTATCCGCCAATATAGTATATAATACTTACTCTCAATTTCTCTCACATCTAGCTCTGTCTTTTTTTTTTTTTCAACTTTAGAAATTTTGGAACACTGAATGCAGTTTCGGGTAAGTGTAAGGCTATATGGGGTTGGCTGTTTTGGATTTGAAATCTGACTTCTTCTTGAGGGATGGGTAGGCGGTGGGATGTAGGGTTGTGGTGCCGGTTTGGTGGTGTTAGTAAGCTAGTTTTTGTGTTAGGGTGGACCGTGGGGGTACGGTGATGATTTGGTTTCTTCCCTTCATTCTTGCTTTCTTGCTTATTTTTAAGAATTACTCCATCAATTAGAATCTTTCTACTATCTTTTTTTATTTTTACTCTGCTACTCCTTTTGGGTATTAAATAGGTAGGTAGGATGATGTAATTTTTACGTAAAAATTAGGTACTCATAGAAAATGTCCGTTCTCTTTGTTAATGTCAAACACAAAAAATTATTGCGAATTTGAGGGAATTGTAGAACTATGACACTATAGGCAATGGTTTGCATCCCCTAATAATAGTTTAGAAAAGATGTTTTCTGCTTGGTTTAATGAATACATTTTGGACAGAAATATTCCTATGAATTTTATTATGATGCTCATATTCCTGCCCTCCATTTCTCCGTAAGTACTACCTATGGCAGCACTTGCTTTTGATCGCTCTTTCTTAGACAATATTTGCCCTTGTATCTCTTCCTACATTTTTCCAGATAACTTGAAGTGTTGCCGGAAAATACTTGCCCCTTCAATCTCTTCCCATATTCTCCTAAATAACTTTAAATGTTGCCGGGGCAAAACATGCCATTTGACCTCTTCCTAAGAGATATCACTTGCTGATTGATAACTTGAAGTGTTGTCAACGGACGAAGTGGAGATCATTTTACTAAAACTATCTTAAACGGTGACAAACTCTCAAAACGAGTCAATGGGCACCGGGTGAAACTTTTTGCGCAAATTCTCATTGGACTTCAGTTAGAAATTTGCAGAAATAAAATGTTTCAATACATGCTATTTAGCTTTTTGACCCCCATAAAAATGTTTAATATTTAGTCTCCGCACATTAGAATTTGGAAGCAAACTCCTGCCGACCCAAAGTCATGATGTGTTCTGGCAAACCATCAGAATTTTTAGTACAAAAATATGCTCTAAAGTCTAGGTAAAAATATTCAGGGCATGTCTTAGCAATTCGCCATGACTTCTATCACGAAAAATTTAGTAAACATTTGTATAACAACTAACGGCAATTTGCCATGACGCACCATCGTTATCTGTGGTAACTCTAGCGGAGGAGCATGAGCTCTAGTAGAGGACTATAATGTAAGAACTTTTAATGGGTAAAGAAGTGAAATGGCCAGTCTCCAGGGGTCACCCACTTAAATTTTTGGGTCAGCTGTCAAGTCAAAGATATAGACGAATTATCTTGACGAATAACTAATTTAAGACTGCTCAACAAGAAAAAATCAACAGTTATAAAGTTTTGGAGATATAGTCACAACTTATGGAAATGTTTTGAAGAACAACCACTAAAACTTTAAGAAATTTTACTGAATTTTCGAACTAAATTTCAAGAAAATTTTCTTTGAGTTGGTTCAAAGTTCTACGAAAGTTTCATGGGATCTTGAAACAAAATCATAAAGTTTCCAGGAATCCTGAGGAAAAATTTCTTGGACTTTCAGAGGCCACTTTTAAGAAAAATTTGCATTTTTTAAGCTAGGATTATTTTTATAAAAATCTATAAGTGCTGGCTGTTTCTCATTCGGCGACCTAAAAAGTAGTTACGAGCTTAAATTTTTACAAGATAGACCAAATGCTTTAAGGGAAAATTATGCAATATGCATAATGTAAGCACTTATTTACTATTCATAATCCCACTTTACACTTTCTTTCTTTATCTAACCATTCTATCTTTTCTCAAATATATATATATATATATATATATATATATATATATATATATATATATATATATATATATATATATATATATATATATATATATATATATATATATATATTAATACATTTTATACAAGAAATATTTATCCCTTTTATTTAGGGAGTAACCACAATGCAAAATATTTAAATAATATTTTAATTTTTGATAAATACAATAATCAATAGTGAATGGTGCGGTAATTAAGGCATCATAATTAAGTGTGCATAATTTAAGACATTACAATCAAGTAAAAATTTGATTAGGTGACCATTTTTAACATCACTAAGAAATACATAGCCGACACTTACAAAACTACTGAAAAATAGCCACTTCTTTCCTAAAATAAAATATAAGTGCAAGGACAAAAATACCTCAGCCTCCTTCTAAAGTTAATCTTTTTGGAACCCTAAGACGGTAAGACACCCATTCTCATTCTCTCTGCAACTTGAACTCTCCCTATTAAAAGCTAAAAATAATTTCAGGGAGAAAACAAAATCCAATTTCATTACTTTTTCTCTACAAAGTTTTCTTTGTCTCTCTGAATTTGAATTTTTTGTTTGAAGACATAGAGAATCTCTATTAGAGATGGTCAAGTTTATGAATTCATATTAAATGTGTAAATAGATGGAGAATTGAATTGTTTTCCTCTCCCACCATGGCTCACTATTTTAGAGCTTCAAATTTCTTCTAAAGCTTCTTCAAACTCCTAAACATTTTTTAGAATTTTTACTTTATCAAGCTCCAACTGCAGGATAATTTTTTGGGGTTTTCACTTGTTCAAGTCCAAACTCCAGTATAATTTTCTGGGATCTTCACTTGTTCAAAGATCAAACGCCAGCATAATTTTCTGGGCTTTTTACTTGTTTAAGTTCAAACTCCAGTATAATTTCTTTGGCCTTTCACTTATTCAATTCAAACTCCAGGATAATATGCTGGGATTTGATGATAAAGACTACAAGAAAATTGAAGTAAGGTAGGTCTTTTTATTTAGTTCTTTATCTGAAATTTTTTCTGGAGTTTGCACTAATTATTGCTTCATCTCGTTATTTTCACTTGGAGTTTGCACTGATTAATATAAATTTTTTTCCTGAAGTTTGCACTAATTATTTCTTGGTCTGAATTTTTGTCTTAGCTTACTGATTTCGTTGATTTGTATATTTTTCCTAGAGTTTCGTTGTTCTGGATAATTTTTTTTTTCTGGAGTTTGACTGATTATTCCTTATGTTGTTGCTTTCATCCATATTGAATAAGAGGCCATAGCAATGATGCCGCATTTACCATATTGAAGAAGGAGGAGAGGCGCTAGAAGAACATGGGAGAAGGGTAGCTTTTTCATGTTTGGGGTATTTCAGTCTCACAAACAATGAAGTGGCTAAATTTCTTTTATTTTTAAAACGATGGATATTAATCACTTAGTAGGTGTAAAACTGGCAATTGCTCAATTTCTCCCTACAATCAATGCACATTTATTCCTTTTTCACCTTCACACATAATTCAATATTCCATGTTAAATAAATATTCTATTCCTTCTCATCTCTCTTCTTTATTTAAAATTTAATAAATATTAATTTATAAATATTAATTAAATAAATATTATATACACAATATGTTAAAGTGTTAAGTGATTAAATATTAAATATACGATATGTCATAAAAAATATAACTATCATACATCCTTTAACTCCGTATCCTTTTGAAGGGCTGGTCGTCATTGACTTTTGTCCCCATTTTTAGAAGTTGCCAGGAAATAGGCTTATTTTGTCTTGTGTAATGCAATTAGATATTTTTATCCTTCCACTCTTCTTGTATCGCTATTATTTACAATTTTTTCTTTTACACATCTAATTCTTAACTCGATCTCATAATTGTGCGAGAGTCATGATTGAAAAATTGTCTAAAAGCGTCGAATGGATTCATGTGTTGCAAGTGAAGAACACCATAGATTTTCAACTGTAAACTTGAAATTCGTGTTTCCAAATAAAAAGTTGAATTTGATGGTTGATTATTGTTAAAATCATTTAAAACTCGGTCATTCGTGCTTAAATCTTTTGTTTAAACACCAATTAAGTGATTTGACTGAATATTTCAAAACTTCATTATTGATACTTACCTACTATTTAAAAAGACAAATGGGTCTTCTTAATTTGGTGTTGTTTGACTAAATTGATAAATAACAATTGTCTGTGCTTAGAGGCTTGTTTCAAATTTGAGATCATTTATTGTCGGTAGCTTAATCGAATTAGAATTGCAAATCAAAGAACCCATAGTTGAATAACATAGAGAAATCTTGCCAATCCGGATGAATTTGTGAATAATTGAATAATGCAACAAGTCAATAGTTAAAGTTCAATTGTTTTTAAATATAAAATATACGTGTAATCACCTAATTTCGGCATCAAATTTTTAAAAAAATTGCTCAAAATAGCTGCATTAGACTCTTAGGATTTTTTGCCGAATCTTCCTGAAATTTTAGTCTTGTATTTCAACTAAATTGTCATGAAATGGGAAGGAAAATATGAAAAAATGTGAAAATTACTTGTTAGGTGTGTAATTGTTGGTTCTATGTTTAATTGTGATGTTAGTGTAAATTGTTGATTTTTAGTTTGACTAATTTAGTGATTTTTAAATAGTGTAGTGCCTTCAAAAATGGCCATATGTTCATAATAACAGTCCAATATTCCAGCCCGTTAGCCCATTTTTCTTACCCGACCCATTCATCCCACATAAAGACCCCAAAACTCCCCATTTCTCTCCCATTCCCTTCCCAACCGCCAAGGCTAGGGAAACTCTGCCCAAAAATCCACCACCCACCGGAAATCGCCCTCCGCCGCACCATCGTCGCACCACCGCCATTGATCCGCCGCCGGACCACCACCTCCGGAGGTCGGAAAAAATACCAAAATACACCATTTGAAAGATCTCGGTCCCCTCTTTCCATTTCCGCTATTGGTTTCTTCAAAAAGTGAATCGATTCGCGTAGATCGGAGGTCAAAGTTTCGGTCAAAGCTTGAAATCAGGCCACCTTGATTTTTCTCCGGTAAGTTTTGTTCCCTTATATTCCTCTCCACGCTCTCCTGCACCCTCTTATCCCATTTCCCAAAAAAACCCGTTCCCCTTGCACCTCCCTGTCTGTTTTCGTTTCTTTCTTTCTTTCTTCTTATTTTTATTTCTCCTTTTCTGTTATGGCTGTGATGAGGATGATTTCGAGGCCGTGATGATTAGTTTGTTGGTGGAGGGGCTGTTTTTGATTGTTTTCGTAACTTGGTGGTAGTGGTGGGGGACTGTTTTAGGGATGTTGAAGCTGATTGAGTGACGATGGTGTAGCAGTTGCGAGGCTGATATGTTTTGGGCAGCGATGAGGACGATGGCGAGGCAGTGAGGCAACAACATAGCAGCGGTGAGATGATGGGATAAAGTGTCAGTTTCGTCATGGCCACGGGTTAGAAAGCAAAAACCTTGCATTCTTCATTGTTTATGTTTTCAATTTTGCTTAAAATGTTTAGTCGTAGTTTAACATATGGGATAGTATAATTGTATTGGTGTTAGTAGAAATGAGATTGAAACCTTATGTATGTGGAAGAAATCAGTTTGAATAAGAGAAATGGAGTTTTTACCTCAAGTATAATGTTAGTTGATTCTTGAATTAGTGTGTTGTCGTTCCATTTCCTTAAGCAAGAAAATTGCATAGCTTTGGTGTTCTAGTTCATTTCACTGTAAAAATTATCCCTTTGGTCTTTGTTTATAATCCGAGAATGAATCGATGTTTGAACGCTCAATTCTTGCGTAGCTCAGTCGAAATTCAGTTTACAAGCGGTCATTAGTTCATAATTTAGAATGAATTTTGTGGGAAAGCTGGCCCGTGAAGTACTGTTTAAGCTTGCGATTGCCCGAACCGTTAGCGTTGTACCAAGTTGAATGTCTAAATTGGCTTATTGTTGCAACAAGAATCTGTTAGTAAGATCATTTCCTATCTTAGTTTGAAGCCTGGCTTGTGTTTTGGTTTTCTGAAACAAGCACTTCTCAAGGTTATATTTTTGTTGTCTCGTGGTAATTGGAAGTTTATTCTGAAGTTTGATTCACTGTTCAATAGTTTTTTCTAAACTTGTAAATTCATTGTTCCATTGGTGTCCAGCATGAAAAACTTTACAGATGTTTCTTAATTTTGTTCAAAGATGAGTCGGTTGGCAAAGGATGTAAGCTTGAACTGGTATAATATCTTTTAAGCATGATTTGTTTGTATTAATCTTGCTAGGACTGAATTTGTTAAAATATGTTTAGTAGGGGGTACATGAAAGCATAGAGTCTTCACTGATAGTTGGACTTTGATGGGTCCAAATAGCCATGTTTGGCTACAAGTTAGAATCTGGTTGCTTTAGTTTAGTTTTAAGTTAGTTTGGTCCATTTAGTTAGTTTGGGGCTGATTTAGTTGGCTTAGTTGGTCCTAGTTTCTTCTAGTTAGTGTAATGAGTATTGGGTGTCCTTTAAAAGGACAAAGGACGCCATTTGTATATTTTCAGCTTTTTGGGACTGTTTAGATGGCTGAAAAAGTGGCTATAGCTGCTGTACTTTTGTTAAAAAAATAGGATTAAGTACACTCAAGTATAGGGTGTGGGCTTGTGTACAAGTCCACACCCCACCTTTAGGCCTCAATTTTCAGCTATAAAGAGGGGCATTTATTACCTTCTTTCAACAACAACAACCAGCTGAAAACAACTGAATATACTTAGAGAGAAAGGGTTGAAGCATTAAGCTTTTGAGTATAAAAATTTAGAACCAAAAGCCTTTACACTAAGGGTCTTTCGGGGAATAAATCTACAAGTCTTGGGGGGGTTAAATAGAGCAGTTAAAGGGCTGTTTCAGTGCTGATTTTTGGGTGTCATTGCTGTTTGGTTCATTCTGCATAGGGTTCATTAGCTGACAGGTAACATTTCAACTTTGTAATTTTTTTTTAATGTTTTCTCTGGTAAGAAACCAACAAGTAATGACTAAAGCTTCTTGTTGTATGTCGTCAATCATTGAGCTTGTTATTCTGTTGAAAGTTTGAATTATTGTGATTGAAAAGTGAAAACTGTTAGTAATTAGCTATACATCTCCAGGTTTATATTTATTACTTTTTGAGCAATATATGTATGAAATCATTGACCAAAAATCTAACCAGTTTTCGGTACGTAAATTCAGATATATTTGAAATTTTTAGCTTGTTAAAATTAGATTACTTTAGGAGAAATAGTCACGTAAGTGCAAGTATGTAAATCCGGACTGTCTTTTGCAAAGCTGTCCATGTGGTGCAATTTCAAATTTGGGTAGTTTAAAATATTTAGTGACATTAGTACGTCAAACGCCAAACATTTCAAACTTGTAAAATTGAAATAGGGACTGTTTAACGTAAATGGGTCTGTTTTAGCACGAATATGATGTAACTGGGCCTAAGGCCCGAAATGGACAAAAATCTGAAATGTACAGGCAAGTTAGGACGTTAAATGCAATGTTAGTTTAAATTGTAATTTGGACGGATAGCCAATGGATTTAGTTTGTTCGCTTAAAATTGGCCACATTAATCATATGGATTTAGTTTGTTCGCTTAAAATTGGCCACATTAATCATATAAACATTATTTGGACCAAGAAATAAATTATTATAATTTTTGTAAAACAACTTTTAAAACAAAATATTTTGTGCAAGAGAAATTGTTCCAATCTAAATTTTCAAAGACTTGGTCAGAATCTTCAAAGCATTATATTGAACAGGCTTTTTTTGCAAATAAAAATACTTAAGAGATATGTTTTGTTTCTTTCTAAAAAATGAAAGAGTGTAAGACTTTTTTTGTATAAAGCAGACTACCATTTTTTTCAATATCGCAGAACAGTCCATTCCTTTAGCAAATGACCATCATTATCATTTTATAGAATCATTTGGCTTCCGGCCCTGTTAAGCTTTCAAACTGAAGTTTATTTAATATTAAATGCGATTAGGCACAAATGATAAGTATGATTTGTGATCTATTTATTAGGCTAAAATAAAGCTAAATTGAGATTAAAACCAAATTATAAATTAATTATTTTTTGAAGTTAATTAAATTCTTTTAAAATAGACAAGTCCTTTGTAAGGTTGGAAATGCGTAATACATTTTTATTTATTTATCTATTTATTTATTTATTTATTTATTTACTATGAATCAAAGTGTAAATTCGTCCATTCCTATGTGAGGTTGGATAAGAATAACGCTTTTAATTTTCTGAATCAAAGTATAAATTCAAATCAACGACAAAAGATAACAACAGATTTTAATGAATTTAAAAATGCGACAATAAAGCAACAGTGCTCGGCACAGGACTCGAGGGTGCCTAACACCTTCCCGAGAATCAACTGATAACCTTATCCGAATCTCTAACGCAGACCATTAGACGAGTCAGAGGTGTTCCAAGGTACCTTTTGGTGACTTGGCACACCTTAAACTTGTCAAGTGGCGACTCCGAGTTCTTTAAATGATTTTGTACCTTTTTGAACACCAGTCACAAGCCTTTAAATAAACTCGCAATTAATTTTTAGGGCGTGACAACTTGGCGACTCCGCTGGGAAAAATTAGTGAAAACTAGAATATCCGGCTTTGATAAAATCGTCGCATATTTTAATTTATTAAATATTTGGTTGTTATATTCTTGCCGTTATCACATGAAAAGTTGAATGTTACTGCTTTGATATTGTTGAACTGTATATAAACTGTCTTCCTCCGCAACCCTCTGAGTCTCTGAAACACACGCACACGTGCACTTACCAGATTGCTTGTGGCATATGAGACTTTTTACTAAATTGCCCATGATTTAGGAGGAAGGCGTGACGGGGTTTTAGGCCGGATACACTGTTTCCGGATGGCCCTGATGCACTTTTCGCCCGGTTTGTCCACCGAGTTTTTCAACCAGTCTAGACACTGAGTCAGTTGTGTCACATAGAGTTAAACTTTTAGGCCCAATTATCTGCATCATATTTGACTTAATGAGGTGCGGTACATCGGTATTGCACTTGTCTAGGATGACCCCTTTGTGTCAAGATGGGCCCGTGTCCCGAAAAGACACATTATTGACATCTTTTGTGTTGCATTTGTTGTAGAAAGATGGTTGTTATGCTGACCGATCACCGGGGGTGGGTGTTAAATTTTGAAAAAAAGGAGAAAAATGAAAAATTGGTTTAGTCCCGTGACTCAAAATATCTTTAGTTGTCATTTTACGCCGTTATAATGACGATTTTTTTTTTCAAGAACTTTTAAAGTCTAATTTTGTGTCCGAGTTTGGTTTCAAGTATTAGAAAATAATTTGTCATAGTTTTGTGCCGGTATAATGGCGAAATTTTGGGACCTTTTTTGTTTTTGAGTCTGTGTCCAAGTTAAGTCCATATTTTTGGAAAGTAATTTATCGGGGTTTTACGCCGTCATAATGGTAAAGTTTTTTAAACCAATTTTGCATCTAATTCGTATAATATTTTGTGTCTTTGTGTCGTCATAATGGCCAAATTTTGCAAATACTGTAAGATTCTTTTTCAAATTAGATCAAAGAGTTTGTTTCAAAAAATTGTGTCAATCTTTGTGTTGTCATAGTGTCCGATTTTGGAATCACCTTTTGGATAAAAAATAGTTTGTTTCATAATCTATTCTTAAGTTCCGTTAGAACCTCCCTCGGGTTGAGTCTTAAATTTTCAAAAAAAAAAAAAAAAATAGAAGAAGAAGTTATTTTAGGGTCCCACTTTACTTTGTATTGTATTGTATTTTTCAAGGTCAAGACAGGGTACAGACGATAAATTACAATTAGCTAAGTTTTATTTTGCGTCGATCCTCGTTGAATAATCTGACTCCGCTAAAATATCGAGTCTGATTATTTTCATCGTCTGGGTGTACCCACCTAATGTGTCAGTTTTTATATATATTGTGACTCGTGTATCACGTTAAGCAGTTTATTTTGAGTCTGTCTCGTGTCGTTTGTCTAAATTATGTCTTTGAGTCAGAAAAAGAGGTAAAAAAAAAAATAAAAAAAAAAATCATCCATGTTTGTCCTTGTTCTAATTACGTGCCAGTTACAGTTTTGTTCTGATTTTTCTCAAGGCACGTAAGCAATTATTGGGGATACAATCGGTACACGCGGCTTGCGCTGTGAACCAATTTGGAATGACGCATAACGACCTTAGGCATTGGTTAAGCCGATGAGAAAATTCATGTTCCATGCTATCTTGTTGCACTAACGTGTTTTGATTTGATTAGCTTGAGCAACTGCCGTGCTGGCCCCACATTCCTATTTCACAGAATCAAGGGACCGCTGCCTGTTCCAGAAGTGGTTGAAGCACCTCTTCAGGAAAACATTCCAACAACGATGGCCGAGGAAACTGAGAACACTGAGCTGGTTCGTTTAGCTGAGCAACAGGCTAAGATGGCCGAGGACTTCTCAACTATGAAAGAAATGATGACGCAGCTGGTTCGTAACTTGGCAGCAGTTCAGGCACCTCCTGTTCCGCCAGGTGCTGCTGGTTTCATGGCAAATACTCAGCCACCAGGGCAAGGGCAATCTACAGTGGTAGAAGATCCCCGTTACTCTTCGGGATTTGGTCCACATCCGAAAACTGACAACGCAGCCCGACCTTCTACTGTACAACCTGGGGCATAATTTCCACAACATGGAAAATATGGAAGTTCCTGCCACAACATTCACCGTTCCTGCAGGACACACTTTGCAAAGATCGAACAGTGACCCACAGTTAAGGGCCCGTGATCAACAATTTGACCAAGCTCAGGGTAATGTGTGCCGCCAAACTGAGTCGTATGATCAGGGACACCACCCAGAATCGCATGCTGATATCGAGAGGTTGGGAAAAACAGAAGAGAATGATTTTGCTCGGAAATTGAATAGTTTGGAGCAAACTGTGAAAAACATACAAGGGCAAGGAGGTAAAACCAATATTTCATACAAAGACATATGTTTGTTCCCTCACGTGTCATTGCCTGAAGGTTTTGTTGTGCCCAATTTCGATCCGTACACTGGACAAAGTGATCCAAGGATACACATGAAGATCTACCTTAAAAAAATGAGGGGCATTGAGAAGGATGAATTGTTGATGGCATACTTTGCTGACAGTTTGGGAGGACCGGCAACAGAATGGTTTGTACAACAAGATGTTTCGAAGTGGGTCACCTTTGATGACATGGCCAGCGCTTTCCTAAACCATTATGGTTACAAAATGGAGGCTGCTCCTGATCGTCCTTCCTTGAAGACGATCAGAAAGAAACCAAGGGTCTATTTGTTACTAAAGGCGAATACCCCCTTTCCAAAACATTAACATAGTGGAAGTTTCAGAGAGTATGCCTACAGGTGGCGCGAACAAGCGGCGTGTGTGAGCCCTTTGATCCCAGATGATAAGATGGTTGAAGAATTCATCGAAGTGCTCGATGAAACATACTACCAAGTGATGGCCTCTGCCATTGGGAAGCAGTTCAGTGAAGCAGTGAGAATTAGGGAGATGATTGAGAGAGAAATTAGGGCAGGCAAGATTGTCAGCCAAACAGCCTTGAGAGCCACTACCCAAGCGTTGCAATCAGGGTCAGGTGCTTTTGGGAAGAAGAAATGAAAGAAAGATGAAGTGGTAATGGTTGGTCCTGGACCGAGAAGAAATGACAGAAGATACAATGACCGTCAAGGGTACATTCAGACATCCCCACCACAACAATTCTATCCACCTCATGGCCAACAATTTGCCATGCCGCAGTTCTCATTCCCTGTCAATGCAGCATCTTATTCTCAACCGCTATCTGGTCCACAATAGTGTGCACCCCCTGCTCCAGTCCAGTATAACAATCAACATGCACATGCTCAATTCCCGGCTCAGCAGGAAATGCCTTATCGACCACGAGGTCCACCGGGTTTTTGTCCAAACATGCAACAAGAGAAAAGACAGTTCACCCCATTGGGGGAAACTTACACTAATTTGTTTGAAAAGTTGCAACAAGCCAATCTGTTCTCCGAAGATTGAGGAACAAGAAGAGATCTATTAAGAGAAAGATTTATTCTAGAGAAAATCTTAACAGTTACATCCAATCACAAACTACACGAAAGTTGTCCCTTTTTTATGGAGATTTACCCATCACAGAGATGCACAGAGGAAGAGAACGAACTTCATATATCCCTTTTCTACTCAATCCAGAAACAAGATCGGACGTTATCCCGGTTCGTCTCCATTTGTTGAAGCCAATTCTGGGAAAAGTGAACCCCAATGAAAGAATTGATCATTCACGCCATTATGCATTTCATTCTGGAGCACCTGGACATGACACAGAATCCTGTTAGGAACTCAAAAGGGCAATCCATGCAATGATAGATAACAATCAGATAAAAGTCGTGAGATAAAAGTCGTGGGGGATGAAACACAAAATGTGAATCAAAATCCTTTACCAGCTTATGATGTTCAAAACAACGTACACATGGTAGGGATGGTATGCATAGAAGAAGACATGAAAGGAAAAACCACCAAGCAGATTGTGGCAGTTGGTCCCTCCCCAGACATCAAAGGCCATGAGCTATTTATTGTTGTAATCGGGGGAAAGTCAAGTGCGTCTGTTGTCAACAAAGCAAAGCAAGATGCGTCTGTTGAGCCAAGTTTCACAATTCCGGCTGCAAAGTAGGAAAAAATTCATGACAGTGCACCAGCATTTATTGTGCAAGGGGGCATCATGCCAGAAAACTCCGGTCTTCGAGGTTAAGGCAAAGAAGTGTGAACCATTTATCATCACTCAAGAGTAAGTGTTTACATAATCTTCTTCTGTCCGAAAAGCGCAACTTCCTGTCAAAAGTACAAAGGCTGTTCCTTGGAACTACAACAAGACAATTGTGTCTTACAACGGGAAGAAAATCATGGAGGTCGTTGCAGATGTAAATGGTCTAACTCGGTCCGGGAGATGTTTTACCCCGGGAGAATTGAGAAAAGCAAAGCTAGGTCGAGAAGACCAAGGACCCATCAAAGAGCCAGTGTCCGAGAAAGAAGCTGAAGATTTTTTGAAGAAAATGAGATCGACAGATTATTCTATCGTCGAGCAAGTGAGAAAGACTCCAGCTCAGATATCACTCTTGTCTCTACTTATGAACTCTGAAACACATCGTAACGCCACTGTTGAAAATACTGAATTAGGCCTACATTCCTGAACAAACTACTGTGGCTAATCAGGAATTTCTTGCTGGCAGAGTATTTGAGACTAATCGTGTGACGTTCACTGATGAGGAGCTGCCAGCAGAAGGAATCGGTCATAATCGAGCACTTCATGTCTCATTAAGTGTGAAGACTCCTATGTCACACGTGTTCTAATAGATAGCGGCGCAGGGTTGAACATTTTCTCTCTGTCTACATTGAAGAGTCTAAAAGTGGATATGAACAAAATCAGGGCAAGTTCCTCTGTTGTTCGTGCTTTTGATGGTGGAATTCGAGAATCTTTGGGCATCATTAATCTTGAGTTAATGATTGGTCCTGCTACCTTCAGTATTGAGTTTCAAGTCATGGAAATTGATGATCGTACAATCTGTTATTGGGCCGACCATGGATTCACTACTAAAAATCAGGTCTTTTCCGACCGCCCATCCGGTCGGACAACGGTCGGCTAGGTGACCGTTGTCCGACCCAACAAGGCGGTCGGCTAAATAGTCGTCGCCCACAGCTTTTCGACCATCGCGGTCAGACCCTGGATCGAAATTCGGTCGGACGGCGGTTGCCTACTTTCATAGGTGGAAAAAAAATATGTTGAACTAGGCGACCGACGCGGTGGGAGATTGCATAAAAACTGAGAAAGTTTCCCACCGCAGCGGTGGGCTGGGTGACCGCGTCGGTGGGCCCGCCGACCGACGCGGTGGGAAATTTCTATTTTTTGGGTAATGAAATAACCTGATTTCGGACCGCATTCGGACCGCGGCGGTCGGAAGACAGTGTAAAACCTGCAATAAAAAACCTGCAATTAGAGCTACACAACCTGCAAAAATAGCACCCAGAAGAAGATTAGGCTTCTCAAGCCTTAATAATAGTCTAAACAAGGCTTATTGCCTTTAAATTGAAAGTTTAACAATTTACATAACATCAATAATTCATAGCGATTCAAACAATTTAAACTTAACAACAACAAGTCTAAAAATCAAAGAAGTTTATCAAAACCAACCACAAGTCTAACACATGTCTAAAACATCAACTAAATCTTCCATACATTAATAGTGGTATGGAAGAAATATGTCCAACATATTTTGTATTGATTTATTTTTTTCTTCAGCTTCTTCATCCAAGTGCAATTCCGGCAAATCAACATCTTCATCCAAGTCCAACTCCAGCAAATCAACATCTTCATCCAAGTCCGATTCGGGCAAATCAACATAGTGAGGAAGAAAAATACGTAGCATTGTGTCCGGAACTTTTTGTTTTGTTTTCTTCCCTTTTTCAACTTCTTCATCCAAATCCAATTCCAGTAAATCAACATAATCATCCAAGTCCGATTCTGGTACCATATCAATTGATTCTTCAATCGTATCTTGAACGATTTCAATTGAGTCTTCGATTGACTCTTGAACGATATCAATTGAGTCTTTGAGGTTGATATCCATGATAGATCTTGACGGATGGGCTGCAAATTACACACCATTAACAACATTCAACAACAACAACAACACTACTAAAGGAACCCATTAACAACATTCAACAACAACCCATTCAAAGTGTACTCTTCTCCATGGAACACCAACTTGTTCACTACAACATTTCACTTTATTACTTTCCAATTTATCATCTTCTAAATTTGCATTCAATAACCCAATCACTTTTTGAACAACCCAATCTTCTAAATTTGCATTCAATAACCTAATTTTTACAATACCAACTAAAATGCCAAACTAGTTTAAACATTTCCCAAACCAAACAACAACAATATGTCAACTTGTTCACCACCAAATAGAAACTACTATGTCAATTTAATTTCATGAGCTAGAATTCAAAAATAGGAAAAAATTAAAAAAAAAAAAGAAAAGAAAAAACGGGCTGAAAATTAAAAAAATAAAATCGTGTTTCACCGGAAAACTCACGTCACCGGCCGGATTTGTACTCCACCACCACTGATTTCCTAATCCCTAACTTTGATAGATGGAAGAACTACAAAAAAATAGGTGAAAAAGTTAGGGTTTTCGGATTTGGGAAAAATAGGAAGAACACAATGAAAAGTAAACTTACCAATTTGTAGAGGAATGGAATTGATATTAAACCTTGGTGATTTGAGATTAGTGAGTATTTTTTAGGAATTTGGGTGTGTGGCTCGGGTTGGGGAAGAGGGGAAATGAAAGAAGAAGAAAGAGAATAGAAGAAATAGGGTTATGCGGCTGCTGCCCGTTATTTTAATTTGACTTTCCGACCGCAGCGGTCGGAAAGCGGTCGGATGATATAAAAAAATTATTTAATTTAAATTAGTTGAAATTGTCCGACCGATGCGGTCCGAACACGTAATCCGACCGACATTCGGTCCGAAATTTTCGGTGGGAAAACTCTTGATTTTTAGTAGTGATTCACATGGCTTGTGATGTACCCTCTACAGTCCATCAGGTGGTCAAGTTTACTTGGGATAATCAAGCTGTCGTAGTTTCTGGAGAGGATGACTTACAATTTAACAACAGCCTGGACGTACCAGCCCTTGAAGTTGTCACCACACGCCCGACCATCATATATCAGACCTCTGATGTGGTGTATGTGGAAAAAGTAACAGAAGGGAAACCCATACCCATCCTAAGAGTGTCAGAGACGTCTATAATGATGGAATCTGAAATGTTAAAGCATGGTTTCCAATTTGGAAAGGGTTTTGGAGCATCACTAAAAGGCAGGGTAAATCCAGTTTATCCAAATGACATGCAAGGCACGTGGGGACTAGGGTTCAAGCCAAAAGCAGCTGATCGTAAGCAAGCAAAGAAAAAGAAGTCGGAAGTTTGGTCTCTACCAAAGCCAATTCCGTGTATCGCTCAGTCTTTTGTGGGTTTTGTCATGAAACCAAAGGTTGTCGCTACAAATGTCAACACAGTGGAAGACAATCAGGATGCACCATTTGATCTAGGTGGCATTTCTGAAATCTGCATGGTACAGTCGGGTGAAGGCTCTAGCAATGCTTCAGTACAATACATTGGCCCGGACGTGCACCTGACTAACTGGAATGCAACTCCCTTCCCCATCAGGAAAGGGTCTCGGTACACTGTTGTTTTGCAGTTTTCTTTTGAATACACTTAGATATTCTAAGGGTTGTATGCCAAGTGTATTATTTTGTTCATCTTTTCCTTTGTAACTCAAACCCTTTTTCATTAATGAAAGGCCTAATATCCAAGCTTTCCTTCAATCTCTGTTCATATTCCTAATTTTATTCTACTTTTGTTTATCTGTAGTGATATATCTTCTGGTCCTGATATCATGACATGTTCAAGGAACTTATCGTCCATCCAGGGACAACAATCTGATTTTGGCTCCATAACTATAGTTGAGGTTGAAAGTGATGAAGAAAATATTGGGGAATTTGTTAACGAGATTGAATATGATGGGGAACATGCGGATTTTGAAATAGGCCTGGAAGTTGAACGCCATGAGGGCAAGCCTAAACCTAATTTGGCTGATATAGAGGATGTTAATCTTGGGAGCCCTAATGATGTGAAGGAAACCAAGATAAGCATGTATGCCCAGCCTGAAGTGAAGAACGATATTCGGAAAATGCTTTTTGAATATCGGGATGTTTTTGCATGGTCATATAATGAGATGCCAGGTTTGAGATCCGAATTCATAGTCCACGAATTGCCAATTCAACCGGGTTTCCCTCCAGTGAGACAAATGCAACGGAAGTTCAAAACTGATATGATCAAGAAAATCCATGATGAAATAATGAAACAGTTGGATGCAAAAGTAATTCAATCGGTTCAGTACACTACTTGGGTTGCAAATGTTGTTCCGGTTCCTAAGAAAGATGGAAAAACAAGGACATGTGTCAACTATCGAGATTTGAACAAGGAAAGTCCCAAAGATAATTTTCCGTTGCCTAACATACACGCTCTCATAGACAATTGTGCCAAACATGAGATACAATCCTTTTATCGATTGCTATGTCGGATACCACCAAATCCAGATGGATGAAGATGATGCATACAAAACGGCATTCACTACGCCTTGGGGAACTTATTGCTATAGAGTGATGCCGTTTGGCTTGAAAAATGCTGGGGCAACCTATGTGAGAGCTATGACTGCCATTTTCCATGATATGATGCACAAAGAAATAGAAGTGTACGTGGATGATGTGATTATCAAGTCTAGAACTGCTGAAGAACACGTGAGAGATCTCAGAAAGTTCTTTGAAAGGCTCCGGAGGTACAATCTGAAGCTGAATCCAGCAAAGTGTGCATTTGGTGTGCCTGCTGGAAAATTGTTGGGTTTCATTGTTAGTACGCAAGGTATTGAATTGAATCCCGCATAGATCAAAGCAATACAAGAATTACTTCCACCTCGAATCAAGAAGGATGTTAAAAACTTTCTAGGCAGGCTAAATTACATCAGTAGGTTCTTCGCTCAACTTACTACAATATGTGAGCCAATCCTCAAGTTGTTGAAAAAGAATGCATCAATTGCATGGACCGAAGAGTGCCAAGAAGCCTTTGACAAGATCAAGCAATACTTGTCAAATCCTCCTGTTTTGGTTCCGCCTGAGCTTGGCCGACCATTGTTATTGTACTTGTCAGTCAACGAAAACTCCTTTGGTTGCGTACTGGGGCAACATGATGCCTCGGGAAAGAAAGAGTAGGCAATTTATTATCTTAGCAAGAAGTTCACAGATTGCGAGGCCAGATACACTTTGTTGGAAAGGACGTGTTGTGCCCTAACTTGGGTTGCACAAAAGCTGAAACATTATTTGTTGTCCTATACCACTTATCTGATTTCCCGGATGGACCCATTGAAGTACATATTTCAAAAGCTAATGCCAACTGGAAAACTTTCCAAATGGGCAAATCCTGCTCACAGAATTCGACATAGTTTATGTCACCAGAACTGCAATGAAAGCTCAAGCCTTAGCTGATCATTTGGCTGAAAATCCGATGGATGATGATTATGAGCCATTGAAAATTTACTTCCCTGACGAGGAGGTAGATGTGCTCGAAGAGTTGATTGATGAAGAAGAGCACGTGTGGAAAATATACTTTGACGGTGCTTCTAACTCAAAGGGTCATGGCATTGGAGCAGTCCTCATCTCTCCCATGGGACATTATTACCCGGCGACAGCCCAACTTCGCTTCAGTTGCACTAATAACACATCTGAGTATGAAGCATGCATAATGGGTTTGCGTATGGCGCTAGACATGGACATCAAAGAATTACTGGTGATCGGAGATTCAGATCTTTTGATACGCCAAATGAAGGGTGAATGGGAAATTCGAGACCTTAAGTTGATCATGTACAAGCAGTGTATGGACGATCTTCGCCAAAAGTTCGATGTTCTAAAGTTTAGACATGTTCTCAGAATACATAATGAGCTGGCTGACGCATTGGCTACATTAGCCTCAATGCTTGTCCATCCTGATAAAGCCCATATTGATCCGTTAGTGATTCAGGTCCAAAGTCAACATGCATACTGCAATGTGGTTGAAGAAGAAATTGACGGTCAACCATGGTATTTTGATGTCAATAATTTCTTTCAAGATGGGACGTATCCGCCAATGGCAGAAAATAACCAAAAGAGAACCCTTCGACAACTGGCAAGTGGTTTCTTTTTTAGCGGAGGGGTGGCGTACAAAAGAACATCCGATTTGGGACTATTAATATGCGTGGATGCAACTGAAGCCACGAGGATTCTGAATGACATGCATTCAGGGATCTGCGCACCCCACATGAGCGGGCACGTGATAGTTAAAAAGGTACTCAGAGCAGGATACTTCTGGCTTACCATGGAACATGACTGCATTACTTTCGTGCGAAAGTTTCATCAATGCCAAGTACACGGTGATTTGATACATTCACCCCCCTTTAGAGTTGCACATGATGTCCGCCCCTT
The DNA here is from genome assembly GCA_029990575.1 of Petunia axillaris subsp. axillaris. Classification (NCBI taxonomy): domain Eukaryota; kingdom Viridiplantae; phylum Streptophyta; class Magnoliopsida; order Solanales; family Solanaceae; genus Petunia; species Petunia axillaris. The sequence goes on from JARKNS010000005.1 coordinate 127,820,661, forward strand.
GGCCGTTTACAGCATGGGGGATGGATATTATCGGGCCTATTGAACCAAAAGCATCAAATGGGCACAGATTCATTTTGGTTGCGATAGATTACTTTACTAAATGGGTTGAGGCCGTCACTCTCAAGTTCGTGACCAAGAAAGCCGTGGTGGATTTTGTTCATTCTAACATTATTTGTCGCTTTGGTATCCCAAGTACCATCATCATTGACAATGCGGCAAATCTGAATAGCCATTTAATGAATGAAGTGTGTGAAAGATTCAAGATCATGAAACGAAATTCCACACCTTACCGACCAAAGGCAAATGGCGCGGTTGAAGCAGCCAATAAGAATATCAAGAAGATCCTTAGGAAAATGATACAAGGATCTCGTGATTGGCATGAGAAGTTGTCTTTCACTTTGCTCGGTTACCGCACAACTGTGCGCACCTCCATAGATGCAACCCCGTATTCATTGGTATATGGAACTGAAGCAGTCATACCCGTTGAAGTTGAAATACCATCTTTCAGGATCATTGTGGAAGCGAAAATTGAGGACACAGACTAGGTCAAAACCCGATTGGAACAGTTGTCATTCATTGACGAAAAGAGGCTCAATGCAGTTTGTCATGGTCAATTGTATCAGCAAAGAATGGCCCGAGCCTACAACAAGAAAGTGCGCCTCCGTGACTTGAAAAAAGGGCAATTAGTCTTGAAAAGAATTTCCTCATCAGGAAGAAGCTAAAAGGGAAATTTGCTCCAAATTGGCAAGGGCCACACCTGGTAAAGAAAGTATTGCCAAATGACGCCTTGTACATTACAGATCCAGAAGGCAGGACAACTGAAATACCCGTCAATGGAGACGCGGTCAAGAGGTACTACATTTGACTCCAAGATGGCTTTCAAATCGGGATGAATGCAAGGATTTTGATCTCTTTTGCTATCCCAAATAGTATCCCTTATTAGCACTTTGTACTTTTGAGGCATATTCTCAGTTGGAATCAATGTAATTGTACCAAAATGAAATAAAACTGAAAAGCATCAAAAGAAACTTGGGCATTTGCCTAGAGCTACGTCTGACCTGATTCCTCTCAAAAGCATACGTAGGCAACCATTCCAGTGCAGTCGCAACAAGAGAAAATTCCTCTTTCCCTGTCTACTTTTATTCACGCAAAGCTTGCCTCCAGGCTTGCAGGATATGTCAAGAAAATCAGAGACCCCAGTTTATCCTAAACTGGGGGCAGAAATTGTTTTTATTTTTTAAGAAAGGGAGGAAATTCAATATTCCTTCCCATTTTCTTTGTGTTCGTAACAATGAAAAGTTCATTCTTTTCTGTTTCATATTGACGCAAAACGTGCCTCCAAGTTTGCGGCCAACATCAAAAGAAATTTAGATCCCCCTTTTATGTTAAATTGGGACATAAATTTATTTTTATTTTATTTCATAAATAAAATAAAATAAAAACAAACTTCTATTATTTTTGTATCATCTATTCACATGTTTCATGAGATGTTTGGCATACCAGTCTCGAAGTCAAGGAAGAAAAATAAAGCGCCCCAGTTTATTCCAAACAGTGGGGCAAAAGTTTTTATTTTTAAAGAAAATATGTCCAAAGGGGAGCGAATTGTACACAGTCATCTCATGATGCATTTTGGAGAGCTTATGTCAAATTTTCCTTTATGAAAAGTCGATGATGCCATCAAAAGAGATGTTTGTGTTGTAAATTGAATTGAAAAAAGAAAAGAAGAAAAGAAAAGAAAAAAAAAGAGAAAAAAAGAAGAAGTCTTGCCGGTGAAAACCTGAGAAAGCGCCGCAAGACAAACCGTGAGACAAAGGATTAAAGACAGAGGCTAATTGTCGAAAACCCGAAAGGGCGCTACTAGTCGACTTGAGAGTCACCTCAACTTGGTTATGATTTGATATCATCCATGGAGAAACTCTCAACAAACAAGTATCACTGGTCGGACGAGGTCACCCAAGATATATGTCATGATCATCAAGGCCACCAGTATATTGCCAGATAAGTTTCCCTTTTCAGAAAGACGTTCACTGTCCAAACAACTTTCGCCCTTAAGCTTTTTTACTATTCTATTTTTTAATATCTTGCCTCACTGTTAGTTCCTCGCCCTTTCGGCGCTAACCTCACATGAGCAACAAAAGAAAATTGCAAAACTCTTGTCTTTCAGGATTTAGGTTTAATTCCAGCGAGCAGGGCACACCCTCGACAATGGAAAGGTTTCAGCAAGTCATGACCAACCTTGATAATGGAGCACCGCACATCAGGCTGGAGGAACGGCATATCAAATTGTATCATGAAGAGTGGACATTTTTGGAAGAAGCCGGAGGAATTGTTCATCCCATATTACTGTGAAGAATAGAACAAGAATCACCAAGCTCATTTGCAAGATTTAAAAAGGGGTGTATCCACGATGCAGAAAGTCAGTGTGACATTTGCTATGTTGCCAAGAAAGAGATAGGACTACCTGAATCGGAGTAGCTACGCTAGATGTCAGATGGAACTCCATTTCCTTTTTGAGCCAGTTTCGCTCAAAGATAGCGTCATTTCCTTTCCATGTCAGTTTCCGCTAAAAGATAGCGATCATTTCCTTTTCGAGTCAGTTTCGCTCAAAGATAGCGTCATTTCCTTCCCATGTCAAGATCTACTAAAAGATAGCGATCATTTTCTTTTCGAGTCAGTTTCGCTCAAAGATAGCGTCATTTCATTTCCATGTCAGTTTCCGCTAAGAGATAGCGATAATTTACTTTTTGAGTCAATTTCGCTCAAAGATAGCGCCATTTCCTTTCCATATCAAGATTTGCTAAAAGATAGCGATCATTTTCTTTTCGAGTCAGTTTCGCTCAAAGATAACGTCATTTCCTTCCCATGTCAAGATCTGCTAAAAGATAGCGATCATTTTCTTTTCAAGTCAGTTTCGGTCAAAGATAGCGTCATTTCCTTCCCATATCAAGATCTGCTAAAAGATAGCGATTATTTCCTTTTCGAGTCAGTGTCGCTCAAAGATAGCGTCATTTTCTTTTCATGTCCAGATCTGTTAAAAGATAGCGATCATTTCCTTTTTAAGTTAGTTTTCACTCAAAGATAACGTCGTTTCCTTTCCATGTCAAGATCTGCTAAAAAAATAGCGGTCATTTCCTTTTAGAGTCAGTTTCGCTCAAAGATAGCGTCATTTCATTTCCATGTCCAGATCTGCTAAAAGATAGCGATCATTTTCTTTTCAACTCAGTCTTGTTAGAAGATAGCACTAACTTTTACTTCAAGTCACTTGCACTCAACGATAGCGATCATTTTCTTTTCAAGTCAGTTTTGCTAGAAAATAGCACTCACTTTAACTTCAAGTCTCTTGCGCTCAAAGATAGCAATCATCCCCAGCTTCAAGTCAAGACCTGTTTGAAACAGATGCGACCATTTCAAGTTTAAGATAGTGCTTGCCCCTACAACGGACAATAGAGTTGTCTTTCAAGCCAAGATTTACCTCAAGGAAGCATGAAGATTTAGGCTAGGGATTGTAATTTTATATTTTTCCTTGTATTTCCATTTCTTGTAAAGCAACGACCATCAGCAAGCGACCAGTAATCAGCAACGACAACCTTTCTGTCCCTAAGAGTGTCTAGTATCAGCCCCAAGTGTGTCTAGAAGAGTCTCTAGTTTGTCTTAGTAGTCTAGAGTATCTAGTGTTCTCTTAGTGAGTCTAGAAGAGTCTAGTGTTTGTTTGAATGCGGTAGTCCCAGCTACTGCACGTAAGGAATTACACTGACCTGATTCCTTAGTCTAGGGATATGTAGGTAACCTTGTTCTCGGTTAGAACCGAAATTCAAGGTACGGTCACCATTTTGAATAGCATACTTTTGGCTAGAACCGAAAAAGTCAAAATTAGTTGTCGATTACTTCTTTTTCCGAAAACTCTTCATGTTTCCGAACAAAGAGGGGCAGCTGTAATCACCTAATTCCGGCACCAAATTCTTAAAAAAAAGCTCAAAATAGCTGCATTAGATTCTTAGGATTTTTTGCCGAATCTTGCTAAATTTTTAGTCTTGTATTTCAACTAAATTGTCATGAAATGGGAAGGAAAATTTCTTGTTAGGTGTGTAATTATTGGTTCTATGTTTAATTGTGATGTTAGTGTAAATTATTGATTTTTAGTTTGGCTAATTTAGTGGTTTTTAAATAGTGTAGTGCCTTCAAAAATGGCCATATGTGCAAAATAACAATCCAATATTCCAGCCCGTTAGCCCATTTTTCTTACCCGGCCCTTTCATCCCATATAAAGACCCCAAAACCCCCATTTCTCTCCCATTAGCTTCCCAGCCGCCAAGGCTAGGGAAACTCTGCCCAAAAATCCACCACCCGCCGGAAATCACCCTCCGCCGCACCACCGCCACTGATTCGCCACAAGACCACCACCACCGGTGGCCGGAAAAATACCAAAATACACCATTTGAAAGATCTCGGCCCCCTCTTTCCATTTCCGCTATTGGTTTCTTCAAAAAGTGAATCGATTCGCGTAGATCGGAGGTCAAAGCTTGAAATCCGGCCACCTTGATTTTTCTCCAGTAAGTTTTGTTCCCTTATCTTCCTCTCCACTCTCCCCTGCACCCTCTTATCCCATTTCCCCAAAAAACCCGTTCCCTTTGCACCCAATTTTTCCCCTGTCCGTATCTGTTTCTTTCTTTCTTTCTTCTTATTTTTTCTCTCTCCACTCTCCCCTGCACCCTCTTATCCCATTTCCCCAAAAAACCCGTTCCCTTTGCACCCAATTTTTCCCCTGTCCGTATCTGTTTCTTTCTTTCTTTCTTCTTATTTTTTCTCTCTCCTTTTCTGTTATGGTTGTGATGAGGATGATTTTGAGGCCGTGATGATTAGTTTGTTGGTGGAGGGGCTGTTTGTGATTGTTTTCGTAATTTGGTGGCAGTGGTGGGGGACTCTTTTAGTGATGTCGAAGCTGATTGAGTGACGATGGTGTAGCAGTTGCGGGCTGATTTGTTTTGGGCAGCGATGAGGACGATCGCGAGGCAGTGAGGCAACAACATAGCAACGGTGAGGTGATAGGATAAAGTGGCAGTTTCGTCATGGCCACGGGTTAGAAAGCAAAAACCTTGCATTCTTAATTGTTTATATTTTCAATTTTGCTTAAAATGTTTAGTCGTAGTTTAACATGTGCGATAGTTTAATTGTATTGGTGTTCGTAGAAATGAGTTTGAAACCTTATGTAAGTGGAAAAAATCAGTTTGAATAAGAGCAACAGAGTTTTTACCTCAAGTACAATGTTAGTTGATTCTTGAATTAGTGTGTTGTCGTTCCATTTCCTTAAGCAAGAAAATTGCATAGCTTTGATGTTCTAGTTCCTTTCACTGTGAAAATTATTCCTTTGGTATTTGTTTATAATCCGAGCATGAATCGATGTTTGAACGCTCGATTCTTGCATAGCTCAGTCGAAATTCAGTTTACAAGCAGTCATTAGTTCATTATTTAGAATGAATTTTATGGGAAAGTTGGCCCGTGAAGTACTGTTTAAGCTTGAGATTGCCCGAACCATTAGCGTTGTACCAAGCTGAATGTCTAAATTGGCTTATTGTTTGAACAAGAATCTGTTAGTAAGATCATTTGCTGTTTTAGTTTAAAACCTGGTTTGTGTTTTGGTTGTCTGAAACAAGCACTTCTCAAGGTTATATTTTTGTCATCTCGTGGTAATTGGAAGTTTATTCTGAAGTTTGATTCACTGTTCAATAGTTTTTTCTAAACTTGTAAAGTCATTGTTCCATTGGTTTCCAGCATGAAAAACTTTACAGATGTTTCTTAATTTTGTTCAAAGATGAGTCGGTTGGCAAATGATGTAAGCTTGAACTGGTATAATATCTTTTAAGCATGATTTGTTTGTATTAAGCTTGCTAGGACTGAATTTGTTAAAATATGTTTAGTAGGGGGTACATGAAAGCATAGAGTCTTCACTGATAGTTGGACTTTAATGAGTCCAAATGGCCATGTTTTGCTACAAGTTAGAACCTGGTTGCTTTAGTTTAGTTTTAAGTTAGTTTGGTCCATTTAGTTAGTTTGGGGCTGATTTAGTTGGCTTAGTTGGTCCTAGTTTCTTCTAGTTAGTGTAATGAGTATTGGGTGTCCTTTAAAAGGACAAAGGACGCCACTTGTATATTTTCAGCTTTTTGGGACTGTTTAGATGGCTGAAACAGTGGCTATAGCTGCTGTACTTTTGCTGAAAAAATAGGATTAAGTACACTCAAGTATACGGGTGTGGGCTTGTGTACAAGTCCACACCTCACCTTTAGGCCTCAATTTTCAGCTATAAAGAGGGGCATTTATTACCTTCTTTCAACAACAACAACCAGCTGAAAACAACTGAATATACTTAGAGAGAAAAGGGTTGAAACATTAAGCTTTTGAGCATAAATATTTAGAACCAAAAGCCTTTACACTAAGGGTCTTTTGGGGTATAAATCTACAAGTCTTGGGGGTTAAATAGAGCAGTTAAAGGGCTGTTTCAGTGCTGATTTTTGGGTGTCATTGCTGTTTGGTTCATTCTGCATAGGGTTCATTGGCTGACATGTAACATTTCAACTTTGTAATTTTTTTTTATGTTTTCTCTGGTAAGAAACCAACATGTAATGACTAAAGCTTCTTGTTGTATGTCATCAATCATTGAGCTTGTTATTCTGTTTAAAGTTTGAATTATTGTGATTGAAAAGTGAAAACTGTTAGTAATTAGCTATACATCTCCAGGTTTATATTTATTAATTTTTGTAGCAAAATATGTATGAAATCATTGGCCAAAAATCTGACCAGTTTTCGGTACGTAAATTCAGATATATTTGAAATTTTCAGCTTGTTAAAATTTGATTACTTTAGGAGAAATGGTCAAGTAAGTGCAAGTATGTAAATCCGGACTGTCTTTTGCAAAGCTGTCCATGTGGTGCAATTTTAAATCTGGGCAGTTTAAAACATTTAGTGACATTAGAACGTCAAAACGCCAAACATTTCAAATTTGTAAAATTGAAATAGGGGCTGTTTAACGTAAATGGGTCTGTTTTAGCACGAATATGATGTAACTAGGCCTAAGGCCCGAAATGGACAAAAATCTGAAATGTTTTAAATGCAAAGTTAGTTTAAATTGTAACTTGGACGGATAGACAATGGATTTAGTTTGTTCGCTTAAAATTGGCCACATTAATCATATGGATTTAGTTTGTTCGCTTAAAATTGGCCACACTAATCATATAAACATTATTTGGACCAAGAAATAGAATATTATAATTTTTATAAAACAACCTTTAAAACAAAATATGTTGTGCAAGAGAAATTGTTTTAATCTAATTTCCAAAGACTTGGTCAGAATCTGCAAAGCATTACATTGAACAGACTGTTTGTGCAAATAAAAATACTTAAGAGATATGTTTTGTTTCTTTCTAAAAAATGAATGAGCGTAACACTTTTTTTGTATAAAGCAGACTACCATTTTGGCAATATCGCAGAACAATCCACTCCTTTAGCAAATGGCCATCATTATCATTTTATAGAATCATTTGGCTTCCAGCCCTGTTAAGCTTTTAAACTGAAGTTTGTTTTATATTAAATGCGATTAGGCAGTAATGATAAGTATGATTTGTGATCTACTTATTAGGCTAAAAGAAAGCTAAATTGAGATTAAAACTAAATTATAAATTAATTATTTTATGAAGTTAATTAAATTCTTTTAAAATAGACAAGTCCTTTGTGAGGTTGGAAATGCGTTACATTTTTATTTATCTATTTATTTATTTACTATGAATCAAAGTGTAAATTCGTCCAGTCCTCTGTGAGGTTGGATAAGAATAACGCTTTTAATTTTCCAAATCAAAGTGTAAATTCAAATCAACGACAAAAGATAACAACCATATTTTAATGAATTTAAAAATACGACAATAAAGCAACTGTGCTCGGCACAGGACTCGAGGATGCCTAACACCTTCCCGAGAGTCAACTGAGAACCTTACCTGAATCTCTAACGCAGACCATTAGACGAGTCAGAGGTGTTCCAAGGTACCTTTTGGTGACTTGGCACACCTTAAACTTGTCAAGTGGCGACTCCGAGTTCTCTAAATAATTTTGTACCTTTTTGAACACCAGTCACAAGCCTTTAAATAAACTCACAATTAATTTTTAGGGCGTGACAATATGAAATTTATTTAGAGCGGGCTAATAAATAATTGAGTAAATTCTGCATAACCCCCTTAACTTTTAGAGTTTAAAAAAGGGAAAATTTCATATCTAACCAAATATATACCATGGCCCTACATTCAAATAGCCATTGAACATCTTCACATATGCTAGCCAAATTTACCTAATATAAATATGTCTAAGTTGATTCTATTTCTAAAAAGTAGTTAAGAAAAGGAGAAAATTAAGGAGGTCAACTCCCACCCAATAAGGAGAAAATTATGGAGCCCTATTCCATCCAAACAATCATCTTCTTTGCTCGATTTTTCTATTCTTTTTAATTTTTGACGCTTATATATATTTAATTACACCAAAATTATTTGTAATCATTAAATAGATAAACATCAAATATGCATTTAAATTGTTATTATATTTACACAATATGCAATAGTAGTTGGTAAAAATTATATACACTTAACATCTCCAAATATATAATATTATGTATAAAATATTCTATTGATATGAGTGTGATATATTCTACATATTTATAATATTTATTTAAATATATAATATATTGATATTATTATACATAAAATATTTTGTTGATACAAGTGCGATATATTCTGCATATTTATGAGATATTATTTCAATAGATAATATATTGATAATATTATACTTAAGATATTTTATTAATACAACTGAAAATATATTTTGTATATTTTGCATATTCTACATATTCTGCATATTCTATTGATATGAGTGTGATATATTCTGCATATTTATGGCCTCATGAAAATATTTTATTGATACCAGTAAAAATATATTATATATACACCAAGAAGCATCAAGCGTACATATCTCATATATATTGTCATCTCCATGCTTAGAAAATTTAAACCTCAAAATATACAACATAAAGTACTATTAAAAATGCATCTGAATATATACATTAAGTATATCTAAAAATTATACAAATATAAATTTAATATAAATTATATTAACACCAAAAATACAATTATTCATTGGATATGCAAAGATACTATTTCGAACAATTAGTCAAATACATCTATGTTATACATAGAATATGTATAGTTTATACAACAGTCCATCGTCATTGTACTTTCTCTTCAACTCTGATTCGTGTTTGAAATACAAAAATTTAATGCTCACCCTGGAAAAAAAAGAAGAGAGAAAGGCAATATGAAGAAAGATTAATCAGCAGCAATATAAGCAGCACAAAAGAGGAGATGCATGTACTTAGATTTTGTTATAACTTTATGATCGATCCAAGAACACCACTTACATACAAAGCTTGGTTGACACTCTTGACCCATCTCCTAGGCATTAGAACTAAAAAATAAAAAGAAAAAATAAAAAAGTAGAATTCTACCAACATAACAACATAAGATAAATAAAATGGAAAAACTAATAAAAAATCAAAAATAACTAATAATAATGAAAATCTTACCAATAAACTATCATCAACAGTCGAAAAAGACAATAGAAGGACACAAATTAGCTTTGAATTTTTTCGGTGTAATAGCAATGAAATGAGAGAGTACTGATGAAGATGAAAGGTTAGAGAGTAAAAAGGGGACCTAAAAAGGGGAAAACTTAGGAGTGTGGGATAAGTAGTTATTAGCACATTTATGAGTAGAGGCTAAATTAATGACGGTTGACAATCATCATTTCCCGATAAAATAGGAATTAAGTAGAGTAATTGATGAGTTTTTGAAATTGGCTATAAATGTAGAAAACCAAAGGCTAAAGATCTAAATACCACAAATAAATTAAAATGTATCTATTTTATTTAATTAACAATTCAAAAGGTCAATAAACTGTAAAATTCACTTTAAAAAATAATACTTCCTTCACCTTTTGAATGAGATGATAAACCCTTTGATCTTACGTCAATGGCTAAAATGAGTTGGATCATTATACACATTTTCAAATGGTCCGAATGAGTTTAATTTGAATTAGTAGCAATTTTTTAACAAGCTATTTTTTCAATAATTAAAATATTAAGCATACTATTGTATAAAAATTAAAATTTCGTACCTCTCTTTTTCCTCTTTTAGTTTACCCTTGCATCTAATTTTCAACACCTCATTTTGCTTCGTAATTGTTTTTTCAATGTAAAGCTTCCAATTCTATAAACGGCCTCATTTTGTTTGCTACATGTAGCAGTGCTAGTAATGAAATTTTACTTAGCTAGTCAATTTTGTATAAGTTTTTTTTTTTTTTGAATTTTCGTATCATTCTTACATATTCAAGGTCTAATTAATTTCGTGAATATTCAATTGAAACTATTTTTAAGATAAAAACTTCCAATTTTGAATGTTACATGTGATTTATAAGTGATAAAATATTTCAAAATTTTGAAAACCAAATAAAATGTTAAACAAGATATTTTTATCCATAGAAAAAATGATTGAAATATTATTTTCTTACCTTAAAATATTACGAAAATTGATAATATTATTTATATTTACATGACATTATTGGCTTTTTACTATTTGAAAAAAAATATAATTGTCAATTAATTAGAGGTCATTTTTGACATATTAAAAATTACATTTAGTAACCTAACTCATTTATAGTGACTTAAGATCAAGAGTATATTGTTTCCCAAACCCCAAAAGTTAAGGGTATTATATGGAATTTACTCCAAAAATCCAGTGTTGCAAAAACTAAACCCAAATTAGGGTTTTATTCTTCGCCGGGCAATGAGATTATGAAATAATCCTTTGCATTTTATAACTTTTAATAATGATTGTGCTAAACGAAGAGACGTTTAATGAACTACGAGATGAAAATGATAACCATGTACTAAATCGCGAAAACAATCTTTAATAATGAGCGAACCTAAATTTTTAAAGCATTTCGTTCCAAAGCATGATTTGATCTAAAATTCTAGTAGCAGAATTTGAAACCTCCCATGTGCAATTTTGAAATGATAAGGTCCAACATTTTAAGATCAAATAGCATAATCTAAAAAAAGAAAAAACAAAGGGATTCACATTCAATATATATGACTATTGGCTGATATCATGATTCCCTCAGCTGATGGAAACGGTCTAAGGTGCAAAGGTGTTATGGAGATTTCTTTTCCCTCTAATCTTATCCCATTCTATCTTCAAGAACAGTTCCTCAACTCGTCCAACCCCTAGGCTACCTTATACAGCATCTACCCCACCCTATACATTTTTCTATTTCAGTTTTAGCTAGTTCATAGTTAAATTAAGATTTTATGTTTTGTGAAGAAATTTTACTCTATATACGGGCTAAGTTGACATAAAAAATCACCAACAGGTAACTCTCAATATTAAACATGACATGATAATCTAGAATATAGACAACCTGCTATATAATTACGTTACGTTAAATCGTATTGGTAATGTAAAGAAATTTTATAGTGTTGGGTCTCGTATATAAAATAAAAAATCTTAATTGATTTGCAAAGATAACATTGTTCCGAAAACCTCTAATTAAATTATAATATCTAATCTATGAGTCACATCACTGTAACGTTCTCAATATCAGCCTCTTCTTGTCGACTGTCGTTAACAATCACGTAACCTCACCCTTAGGTGCTCTATACTTGAAGTCAAAATTTTCGAAAGTTCACATTCTTTCTATTTCTCACACACGTCATATTTGTTCTGGACTCTATCAAGTAAGGGTGGCTAACGGTCCGGTTTTGACCGGACCGGACCGGAACCGGGCCGGAAACCGGCTCGGACCGGTCCGGACCGGTTGAAACCGGACCGTTGGCCACTAACGGCCCCCGATCCCGGTACCGAACCGGTGGGTCGAAAAAAAAACCGGTAGGACCGGATAAATTTGGGACCGGAACCGGCCCGGACCGGAACCGGCCGGACCGGACCGGAACCGGCCGGACCGGACCGGTCAAAAAAATAAAAAAAGAGAAAAATCTGCCCGTTTCTAGCCGTTGGGCAACGGCTATTTTGACCTCCTAGCCGTTGTCCAACGGCCAAAAACGGCCAAATACACCCCATAACCACCCCATAACCACCCCTAACTATTTTTTTTCTATAAATACCCCATTATTTCATCATATTTTTCACACAAATCTTCCAATTCTCTCTAATTCTCTCAAATTTTCTACAATATTGCTATTGTTCTACTTTGGCTATTTGTTAAAAATTTATAATTTGGCTACTTTATCAAGTTCTATTTGGAGTTTCTATCAAAGTTATATTGTGCTACTTGGTGAAGTTTATAAATATCAAGTATTGGGTTAATTGGAGGCGCTACGTGGTTGAAAATATCAATTTGGCTATTTTTGCAATTTTCCGATTATCAAGTATTCAACTAATTAATTGAAGTGGAGGCTCAAGTTTCAACTTCACCTCAATTATACGGTTATATTTGGTTGGTCGTTCCTACTTCTACTCTTTTATTATTTTTTTGTCATATATATTTATTTTATTTGCTATTATTATGTCTCAACGAGGTTCAATTGGAACTAGTAGTGGGGGGCGGGCACGTGGTCGTAGGGGAAATAGGGGTAAAGAAATTGCTGGTAGTTCTAGTCGGAATACCCACCACATAGATGATTCTCAACATTATCATAATATTAGCGCTGATAATATACTTGATCACGAAATGTTAGAAACACGATATGGGAATCAAAGCGAGGGTAATTTAGAAGAAACACCTGAATTTCAAGCTAGTCCACCCGAAGTTCAGTCAGACTTGCCTCCTGAACCTCCTACTAGAAGTAGAATACCGGCTAAACGTAAGGATAGATCTGATGTGTGGGATTTTGCATCAAAGAATGTTGAAGCGCAGACGGCCTCCTGCGGGCTTTGTGATAAGGTGTGGGTTTTTAGAACTGGGGGTAATGAGGGTGGGACGGGTAAACTTAGGAAGCACTTACAAAATAAACATCCTAAAGAATGGGCAACGCGGGCGGGTGGTATATATTTAGGGACCGAACATGGGGGAGTAGCGCATGATTCTTCTTCGGGTATCCAAGCAAGAATTAACCATTTAACAGGAGGGCTTCTTACTTATGATAAACAAAAGGATAGGGAAGAAATTGCTAAACTAGTTGCCCTCGAGGGTTTACCTTATAGTTTTCCTTCTTCTACTGGTTTTGTTCGTTATGTTCAGGCTGTATATAATCCCTCTTTTAGAGGTTTTCCAAGAACTACTGTTAAAAATGATATTATTAAATTTAAGAACGAATATCAGGATTATTTGCGATATATGTTTGATAACTTTGACACTAGAGTATGTCTTACTACGGATATGGGTCGTTCTACTAATGGATGTGATTATATTACTGTGACTTGTCATTGGATAGATCCTGATTGGGTTTTTCAAAAACGTATTATTGCTTATAAAATTGTTGATGAACCACACACGGGAAATTATATTTGTAACAAAGTTTCTTCAATTTGTCGTACGTACTGTTTGTCTAACAAAGTTTTTAGTATTACGGTAGATAATGCTACAAACAACACAGACGCACTTAGGAACTTGATACCTATTTTGAACCCTCATTTTCCTGAATTTTTTCATGTTAGGTGTGCATGTCATATTTACAACTTAGTAGTCAGAGATGGTCTTGTCTTGTTTAACGACATTATCAAAAAGGTGCAGATAGCTATTACTTATATTTTTAGAAATAAAAACCAAGAAAGAAGACGAGAATGGGAAAGAAAATGTGTAGAATTAGGAATGCCAGTTAGGAGAGTCCCAAAGGAAGTTTGTACTAGGTGGAACACTTTATATGAGGCATTGAATGTTGCTTATGAATATAGACTGCCTATTTCTCAAATGTATAATAAACATTTTATGGAAATCTATCACCTTAAAGATGAGGATTGGCAAGTTGTTCAACATCTTCTTCAGTTTTTACATAAATTTTATCAAGCTACTTTAGAATTTTCCGGTCAATATTATCCAACTACTCCTACCATGTTATATTATATAGCTGGAATATCGGAATTATTGAAAATGTATAAACAATATGCAGTTTACTTACCGGCTGTACGGTTAATGATTGAAAAGTTTAGAAAATATTTTTTTCCAATTCCTCCTCTTTTTTACATTGCTTCTGTGTTGCATCCTACTTTTAAAATTAAGTTAACTGAACGACTTGTTAGAGAAGTATATGCAAATTTAGAAATTACTCCAGATGAAATTGCTACTAATGGGTATCCAAGTGTAGACGAGGCTGTTGCTAAAGTTTATGCAGATACCGTGGCTGTTTTTGCAAAGTATAGAGCTTGGGCAGACACTGCAGAGCCAACGGAACCAATACTATCCACCGGGCAAAGTTCTTCACAGGCAGGAGCAGGAATGCGCACTTTTGGGGGACTTGACGAAAAGTTGCTTTCAGAACAGGACGAGTACGGAGAGGAATACAGCGAGTTCCAAGTGTATTTAATTCAATATCCAAAGAAACTTAACAACTTTGGAACTGCGAATTTGTTGGACTATTGGAAGAATCAAGAATCGCAATTTCCAATTCTTGCAAAAATGGCCCGGGATATATTAACAATTCAAGCTTCATCAGTTGCATCGGAAAGCGCTTTCAGCCAAGGAAGATTTCAAATTGGAGATCACAGATATTCGTTGAGAGAGGAGGCAATGGAGACAGGAGTTTTATTCAGGGATTGGATAAGAGCAGAGCGAAGAAACTTTGGTCTACCAGAACTTACTAAGGAAAGGGGCAGAGCATATATCGATCAAATTTTGAGCGACGGAACAAGTGAAGGGAGTCAAACCGGCAATGAAGAAGAAGAAGAAGACGAAGAACCAGAAGGAGATGATGAACAAGATCAACAACGGCCTGTTCCAAAAGAAAAGCCTACAAGTGTCCTCAAGAAACTAGCTAATATGTTTAAAAGAATGTAATATTCTAAATAAGAATTTTGAATTTACAAGTTTTTGTTTAGATGTAATTTGCACTTCTTATATCTTAAACAATTCAATAAAATTGCTCCAAGTCTTGGAATTCAATCACAACTATTGTCTTCATACTATTTATTTTTAATTTATAGTTTGCGCAAAAAATACTACAATTAATTACTAGTTTGTAAATTAGTTCAAATATTGAATTTTGAACTTAAAGAATTAATTCAAAAATTTGAATTTACTAAAATTAATTCAAAGTTTTAAACTTTGAATATTGAACATAACAAATTAATTCAAAACTACAAGTTCAAATTATAAAAAATACTACAAGTTTTTTTATTCTAAGTTTAAACTTTAATATATACAAGTAAAAACTAAATAATATTTTGTTGTAATATTTTTCAAAGTTTCCATCACTTTAGATAAAACTCAATGGAAAAACAAAAAAAAAAAAAAAAAAAAAAAAAAAAACTTATTTGGGCCGAACTGCCGGACCGGACCGGACCGGACCGGCATTTTGGCCCAACGGCTCTCTTTCAAATATAGCCGTTGGCCAACGGCCAAAAACGGCTATATTTGTCTATCACCCCCCCTAAACGCCCCCCATAACCCCCCCCCAACCTATTTTTATCTATATATACACTATTATTTCATCATTATATCACACAATTTACTATTTTCTATCAATTTATCTCTCAAATTACTCTCAAAGGCTATTTTCTAAATTTCTTCCAAAATCCAAACAATTATAATGGCTGAAAATCAAGCTCCCGTTGCTCCCGCTGCTCCCGCTGCTCCTGAACGAAGACGTCGTTCTATAGTGTGGAAACTTATTACGAAAGATACTGAATCTCAGAAAGCTAAATGTAACATCTGTAACAAAGAGTGGCAAGTTTACACTGGACCCAACAATGGAGGGACGGGAAAGTTTAGGCAACACTTAAAAAAAAAACACAGAACCGAATGTGATATAATAAATGGCTTTATTCCGCGTGATTGAAAATTTGAAGAGATGGCTAAGGGAATATCTATTTCAATTATGTATTTTCGAATTTCTAGTTTATTTAGCATCTTTGTAATTTTTCGATTTCTAGTTTGTTTTGTCATTTCAATTATCTATTTCTCATTCAATAAACGTTTGTTTTGTTTCATAAACTTTACACTGATAAAATAACAAACTAGAAGACGTCGTTCAATTATTTATTTCTCATTCAATAAACTTTACATTAATAAATTTTAAAATATAATTTACATAATTATTTTGTTAATTTGTTTCATTAAAAAATATAATTTACCTAATTATCACAAATGATGTTTAAATAAATTGTTAAGTTTTTCAAATTTTATTTTTATTTGCCTAAAAAAAAAAAAAACAAAACAAAAAAACCGTTAACCGGCCGGACCGGACCGGTACCGACCGGCCTAACGGTCGCCGGACCCGGTTCCGATCCGGCTCCAATATTTGAAACCGGCATACACCGGACCGGTAGACCGGAATTCCACCGGTTTTAATTTTTTTTGGCCCGGTTCCGGACCGGAACCGGACTCCGGTACCGGTTCCGGACCGGACCGGCCACCCCTACTATCAAGTACTAGTACAAGTGTACAACTGAATACTTCAAGTTTGAATGGTACCGAATTTAAAAATTAAGAAATGAACTTTTTTTAGACTTGGTCTAAAATAATTTTTGATATTTATATGATTATAATCATTTTATTAAGGCTAAAGTGAAAATTATTAAATTAAATTACTTTCTAATTTAGAAAAGTGTAATTTTTTGTTAGAACAAAATTAAATAATAAGAATGTTAGCCACATAAACTGAAATGGAGGAATTACTATTTAGTTATCATGTGATTGGATCAAACTTAACCATATTTGCTAAAAGGAAAATCAGTTTACGTAATAATTGGACGAATTTTATGCTTGTCAAAGAAATAAGATAAAATATAAATATCAAACAACTGACGGTTAGAGAAGCATCCACACAGTATATATGTTCTACTCTAGAGATTAAATATGTGGGGAGCCATGGCTAGAAATATGCAATAGTTAGTTCCCTTTCCTTTTCAAAAAGGACATTACAACGCTTGTCAGTCTAATAGTACCACTTAACAAGATTCCTGAACAACATAAACCTCATATGTTCGTGTGTGTTATCAGGAATTTTTTTTCTTGTTGCATATTCACTTAGTCATGATTGTTTTTTCCCCCCTCCGAATCAGCTTAGAGAAAGAGAATAGTTTAGCTAAGAAACATATTTCCAGCATAAGTGAAACAAGAGTCAAATCAGTTGAGGCATCAAAATATTTGACAAATTGGGGGTACTTAAAAGGACAAAATCGTGGATTTTATGCATGTTGATCGATTAGAAGTATCTAAAATAGTAACAACCTTGAAGAGATAAAAGGGGGAAATGGGGTAAGGAACCCACTTTTTGCGGTCGAATAGAAAGAATATTAACCAAGAAAATTCTTGACTTGAGAATACGACTCATGACTTTTGTGTTAAGATTCTGAAATTCCATTCTCCAGTATCTAGCTCGTTTTCTCCTTACAAGGAATAGCATTCTGTGGTGATTTTTATCTTTTTTATTTTGAGCCAATGCCTCACGTCAACAATCTGCCACGAATGTCCATTTTACATGTGTCAACGCTAATCATCGACGACCTCCTAAGATGATTCTAAATGCTCTTACTTTCTTTTTATGTGCTTCATCATGTCCTTTTAAAGTAAATTATTAATTAAATTGTCATAGGAGCCTTAAAAAGGAAATGCAAGTACAAGAAGGAACAACCGCCGGTGTTCTCTTCTTTAAAGTGGAGAATATATGGACAAAAGATTTGAGTCATAAGTACTGAAATTTTGAAGATTTATTTTACATTATTAATGTAGTTTAACCTATTATAATTATTTAGTTATTATTTTTCTCAGATTATCAATTAATATTTTAACTAGATAAATATTTAGTTATCATTTTTCTCAAATTTACCAATCAATATTTTATGTAATTATTTTATGACTGAATTAAATATCCAAATATTTTTTACACTACGAATACATACAAAACTCATCATGTAAAATGGGTGGACCTAGAAATTTATAAGAGGGAATTCAAAAAATATAGAATTGAAGTTGAACTTGGAAACAAGAGTACTTTTAAACTTCCTTTACCGCTACAATAGAGGATTTCTTTTGTCTTATTGGGTTCAACAATGTATATATAACCCAAAATACTTATCTTTTTTCTTATGCATGCATTATAATTTCAGGTGAAGGAACTGATCAACACCCTTAGGCTTACCTAAATCCGCATCTTCAGGTAAATAATTAACACAAACAAACAATAGAAGAGAAGAAAGAATATACAGGTAGGAACGGTGGCAAACAAGGTGGTGGTGTGTGAAGGGGTGAGGGTTCTTGTTGTGTGAAGCTATAAAATAATGTGACATTATTTAATATGGGCAGTGGCAGATCCACTGTGTTAATGGTGGTCCAGAGGAACTCGCTCTATTGAATAGAAGATCAAAATTTTATGTGTTAAATTTTTAGAATTGTAATGTATAGTATAGTGTGATGCCATTGTCAAGAGTATGTAAATATGGTATATCCATACATTTTAAATGCTGGACTTGTCTCTGAATGCGGGTCAAATCTATATGGTTTTCTCCAAAAGGCCCGAGACTTTTGTTCTACATCCAATAATTTTCCTCTCAAACTAACTTTTCATGGCTCATCACCAAGTTCCACGGGCCATTAACCATTATGTGCTTATCTGGATATTCATAGTGTGCAACTCCTAATTATGACCATCAGACACTACCTTATTTTTGTGTGTCTGTCACCAAGTTTATTGCCTAGTAAAGATAGTAAACTAAGCCCCAAGCCATCACTTCGCCATCTTCATATATACTCGTCTTGAAATTCATAAGCTCTAGTTAGTTGGCCTAATCTAGCAAAAGATAGTACTCCTAAAATGGTTAGAATTGGTCAACAAGAAAGAAATGGCACGACCCAAATTTTCGGTTAGCCCGTACGGACACCCGACATTCTTCCCTAGACCCGTCAGGAGAACTCTTTTTAATTGAATTCACAAAAATAAACATAAAATCAACTTAGAGATAAGAAATAAGACTGTTATACTCGAAGCACCTCCGGTAGACACTAGAAGGGGGTTGAATAGTGTCCTCTGATTTTTTCCGAAGAACCTGACTCTTAACTATTAGAACCCTGTTCTTGTGAAACAACCTCCACGAAAAAACACAAACACACACCTAACCAGCAAACAAAAGAACACAGTATTTTTTCGTGGAAACCTCCTTGCTCAAGGGAGAAAAACCACGACCCATACTTTGGAATTTTGAAAACACTTCACTAACACAAAGAACAGGTTTTTAGATTATAAACACTGTAATCAAGGGGCTACACTCTAGACCCTAAACACTCAACAAAGCTAATCTCTAGCTTTACAAAGTAATCACTCAAGTTTCACCTATTGTAATTGCTTCTAACATAAGCAGATAGGTAAAAACAACTTTAACACCAAGCTATAAATACTCTAGTAAAGAACCTAGACATAATATCTAATTAAGCTCTGAGTTCTTCAACAGTTGTCTTCAACAGTTAAGTCACTTTGAAAGTTACTGGATCGCTTTTGTTTTGCTCTCAACTCTCGTGGTGAATAACTACCCCCGGCTGCCTCAATTACTTGCTTTTATATGGGCTATGTAACCCTAGTAGTATTCCACTAGGAAACCTTGTCGATAAGGCATGTCAAGATTTCCTTGTGATACTCTCCTTGTTTAGCACCAACTCTTGTTCACACTTCAATGAGATAGCCCCGGCACAACTTCTTTTAGTTGACTAGGATGCGTAAGAGTCTACGCGCCACTACTCCTAGTTCCGTATGGATTTGCATTCCACAATCTTTTCGATCATTCGTGCCCTTCTCACCCAGGAACAAGTTCTTCAATAGACTACGAGGTCCTTCGTTTGTCATACTTTAAAACATTCAGCTCAACAAATTCCCCCTTTTTGATGATGAAAAATAAATATTGCCAAAGAACCTGTTCAGACACATACATAAAAAACACAGAAACAAAAATGCATTTTGAAAGATTTAAAACAGATGAGATTAGGTCAGAAACATCCCAACAATATCATCTTCCCCCTTTTTGCATCATCGAAAAGATTCAAATCCTGCAAGAACAAGTTAGTACAATCTAGTCTAGAGCACAAGGAAATAAGTCAACATAAGCACACTGTAAGTAATCTAAAGGCCCAACCAAAACCAGAGATATTATAGAAGAAACCACTAACAACACAAGCATTTTAAAACCAATTATCCAGGGAATACAAACATATAGCCCAATTTAGTACAAACCGAAAATAAATTGTCTTAAAGTGTGCACCAAATAGGGACGAGGGGAGGAATGAGGAGAAGGTTTGGATAGTGATAGGATAAGGAATAAGCAGCATTCAATTTTTCAGGTTGAAGTGCTTGAAAAATGCTCCAATGTTCTTTGAATTCTTGGCCTTTTCTACCACCAGCTCGGCCTTATGCTTATTGCACTCAATCTGTAAGCGATCAATTTCTTGATCCTTCACCTATAATTGTTTCTTCAGCTTTGCATTTCCATCATTCAACTCCAATAAGTGCTGCTCCAATTCCTTCACTGATTCAACAGCTTCCTCTGATCCAAACTCCTCACTATCTTCAGGCTGCTCTGTCTGGCATTGGACGCTTGGAAGCCCTTCTTTCCTTGAAGAAATCACAGTTCTTCAGGACATTCATACCATACATCTGATGAGATATTGGCTTCTTTCCATTTTCCAAGGGCACACAAAAATTCTCAAAGATCTGCTATAGGATGTAGGAATGCATTAAGGAGTGTGGCTTGTTGTCAGTATCTGCAATCCTTTTGATGTGTCTGATGATCAGACCAGGCAATTTATCCTTGTTCTTCTGTCCAGCAGGTCCATGTAAGTCAAGTCCAGAGCACAGGCCTCACTATTTCTCTCTCCTCTAGGCAACAAGAATCCGTGGACAAATTCAAACAGCAGCTGATGTGCTGGTTCCATCTCCTTCTTCTCAACTTTTCTTTCTTTCTTGATTCTTGTCTTTCCTGTGAATTTCTTCACCACATCTTGGGGAGTAACATCATCTGACCTCTTAGGCCACTTCAACTTAATATACCTGCAATAACCTTCAGTAGGTACATCAAGGATAACCCCCAGTTCTTTCTTGTCAAAATCCAGCTCGACACTCACTACTGAGAACACCCTCATTGCTGCCACTCTGCAATTCACATAAAATTCCTTTATTTACTCAGCATATAAGTAACTGTCCTCCCTTGAGAAGAGCTTCATTCACCCTTGGTCTCTCACCTTCCTGACCAAAGGTTTCATCTGATGCTCATTTAGGTCACTCAAGATGCTATCTGCCAGCACTTGATGCCTAGCAAAGAAGGCTTCTCTATCCACCTCTTCCTCATTTTCTTTTTTCTTTTTCTTGGTATCCACCTCATTGTCAGTATTTGAGTCATCTGGGTGAACATACTCCTCATCCTCATCACTTTGCACTTTCTCATCAGTAGCCATTTTCTTCTCTACTTCTTCCAGCTTCTCTTTCTGCTTCTGGTCATATTTTTCAAGCATCACTACCTACTGCTTCAGTGTAGACCTAGTTGCCACTCTTCTAGGAGATGCAGACACAATATGCATACTAACTCCCTCATCACCCGCTTGAGAGTCTTCACCATCACTCTCATCCACCAGTATACTCTGAGAAACATGTTTTCTACCTTTCACCAGCTTTCTTTTCTTCCCTTTCATGGGCTTAGTTTCACTAACAAACACCGCTTCTTCTTCATCCTCCTTATCACCCAACTTTTCATCTTCCTCTCCAAGCTTCCTTTTTGCATTTCTTTTTGGAACCTTCTCTACTTCCACCTCACCAGTATCCTCCACCTGAGTATCCTCCACATTGTTTTCTCCTGAATCAGTCCAGTCAAGTTCTGCATCATCAACTGCAGCAGGAGCCAAGGTAGAACCAGCTTCTTTCCCAGGTTTCTTTGTTGCTTCAGCAGAACTGGGCCCTTCACCTACAAGACCACTTAATACAGCCTCTACCTAAACTTTTTCTAAGGGAGCACCCTCCGAACTAGGTTCGTCGACTTGGCCTTTTTGAGATCCCACAGAGTTTTCCTCCCTTAGTCTTTTCAATATATTCTCAACAACATTAACCCCTTCCACTTTGTCAGTAATATCAGTCGCATGAACCCCAACCCCTTGTTCCAAATACTCTAAGGCAACCTGCACTTGTCTTCCCACTACTTACCCCTTATCAGTTGTACTACCAGGCTCTACAGCTTTAACAACTTCATCCAATCCCTTTACTAGGATTTATGTACTTAGTTTCTGAGGGCTAACAATAGACTCTAAAGCAATAGAACTAGCTTGGGTCGATTCAGGTCTTACCTCAACTGATTTCTCATCGGAGACTGACGGTGCAGATGCCAGAGCAGAGAGTTTTGAGGACGTTTTCTTAGGATTCATTTTCCCACTTTCTTTTGAAACTTGAGCCGTGCTTTAGCAATTCTTTCCGCAAGAGTAGAGGCAGGGGTTTGAGAGAGATATCTCTAGAGGTCTGAGTCTCTGAAGTTTTCGCTGGTGAAGCAGAAGAGGATTGTGCTTGAGACATTGTTGTGTTTTTCTTGATTTTGGTTTTGGGTAAAGAGGGTTTTCTAGTTTTTGAAATTGAGAGAACAAAGAGAATATGAAGTGAAAGAATTTTCTTTTGTATTGAATGAATTTTGAGAGAAAGAAACTGGTGAGGAGAGGTTTAGATAGTCTAGGGAATAGGCTGTAATGATGACTGAAAAGTGGAACACCTTTTGAGTTCTTGGGAAACTGGGAAAGGTAAGATGTGACGGTTATTTTTGATAGTCATTAAGACTCCTAGGGTGAGTGGGGTAGGTTTGAATTTTAAAATTTTAACCGAAAAAGGGAATTTTCCTATAAACTTGGGCAATTACACAACATGGAATGTTTCTATATGCACATTCAAGAGCAACCTATTTTAGTCATAGTACCTAATGTATATAGCTATATAGATGTATCTGGACATGGTTCCTCATGGTGAACATGGTTCCTTCTACATACTCAGTTGGTTCTTCCCTGGGAACTCATTAGAACACTTAAGCAGCACTTAGCTGAACAAGTATACTTAACAAAGTACTAAATTAGACTAGATTGTAAGAACTATATTTAAAAACAAGATAATGAACACTTAACTAGCCAAACCTTGAGAATCTGGTGCTGAGTCATCCATGTATTTTGGTCATCCCTAACTCCAATCTGTTCCTCTCAAATTGAACTTTGTTAAATGCTTTGGTAAAGATGTCAGCAATTTGGTCCCCAGTCCTGCAAGAATTCATAGTGATTAGACCTTTTCTAACATTATCTCTAAGAAAATATGTCTAGTATCAATATGCTTGGTTCTTTTCTATTGGACTGGGTTCTTGGCAATGTTCACAACACTTGTATTATCACAGAAAATAGGCATAGCTCCACATTTGATTCCAAAATCCTCCAGTTGTTGTTTGATCCATAGCAGCTGAGAACAAGAAGATACAGTAGCAACATCTTCAGCCTCAGCAGTAGAGAGGGTTACTGACTTCTGCCTCTTTGCAGCTCAAGAAACCAGACAAGGACCTAGAAAATGTGCCATTCTTAAAGTGCTCTTTCTATCCACTAGATGGCCTGCATAATCAGCATCTGCAGAGCCAATCAACTCAAATGTACCACCCCTGGGGTACCAAAGACATAAATCCTGAGTTCCTTTGAAGTATCTCAGAATTATTTTCACATCAGTTAAATGTGATTCCTTTGGCTTGGATTGAAATCTTGCACAAAGTCTTACACTGTACACAATATTAGGTGGACTAACTGTGAGATAGAGAGAGAACCTATAATTTCTCTATACTTAGTCTCATTTGTGGAAGGACCCAGTTCGTCCATATCCAGCTTTGTTCCGGAGCAATAGGGGTAGTCATCTCTTTAGCTCCTTCCATATCAAATTTCTTCAGCAGCTCCTTGATATACTTTTGTTTATGAATCATGGTTCCTTCAGGAGTTTGTTTGATCTACAACCCCAAGAAGAAGTTGAGCTCTCTCATCATGCTCATTTCGAACTCACTTCCCATCAACTCAGCAAATCCCTTGCACAGTTCCTCATCGGTGGCTCCAAATATGATATCATCAACATATACTTGGACCACCAACAAATCCTTTCCTTTCTTTTTCAAGAATAGTGTGTTGTCATTTTTTCCTCTTGAGAAGCTATTTTTAAGCAGAAAACCAAATAACCTCTCATACCAAGCTCTAGGTGCTTGCTTCAACTCATATAGAGCCTTATCAAGTTTGTATACATGATCAGGATAATCACTGTTCAAGAAACCTGGTGGTTTCACCACATAAACTTCCTCGTTCAGATGCCCATTTAAGAATGCAGTCTTCACATCCATAAGATATAATGTAAACTTCAAGTATGTAGCAAAGGCAATCAACATTCTTATGTCTTTCATCCTGGCTACTGGTGCAAACGTCTCATCATAATCAATTCCTTCTTCTTGACTGTAACCTTGAACTACCAATCTAGCTTTGTTCCTGGTTACTATGCCATGTTCATCCAGTTTGTTCCTTAATAACCATTTAGTTCCAATGATTGATGTGTCTTTAGGCTTTGGAACCAGATTCCATACTTTGCTTCTCTCGAATTGACGAAGCTCCTCTTGCATAGCTAATACCCAGTCTGGATCTTCTAGGGCCTCCTTTACATTATTTGGTTCCATAGACGACAATAAGGCAAAGAATGCACAAAAATTCTTCAAGGCAGACCTAGTCATTATTCCAGAATCTAGCTCAGATAGCACATTCTTCAGAGGATGGGAACTTTGATGTTTCCAGGTTCGAGGTTGTATGTGGCGGGAAGGACCTTCAGCGGCAGCTTCAGTAGATTTCTCTTGCGCATTTGATTCATCTTCTTGATCAGCTGTTCCCCCTCATATGTTGACTCCTTGTTCCCCCTGAGTCGAATCTCCATCTTCTCCACAAGGTTCCTCCTTTTCCGCTGAGTTCTAAGAGATTCCTGCAGGATATTCTCG
Source organism: Petunia axillaris subsp. axillaris (assembly GCA_029990575.1). Classification (NCBI taxonomy): domain Eukaryota; kingdom Viridiplantae; phylum Streptophyta; class Magnoliopsida; order Solanales; family Solanaceae; genus Petunia; species Petunia axillaris. The sequence goes on from JARKNS010000005.1 coordinate 127,845,863, forward strand.
AGCATGACCTATAGCCCGATCATCTCATTCCTTTTCAGCAGTTTCCTTGTCTGACTCATAAAACACCACATGCATGTTCTCCTCCACAGTTTGAGTTCTTTTATTGAACACTTTATATGCCTTGCTTTGAGTGGAATATCCTAGAAAGATTGCCTCATCACTTCTTGAATCAAACTTCTCCAATGGTTCCTTGCCATTGTTGTGCACAAATAATTTACATCCAAACGGCCTTATGTGAGCAATATTAGGTTTTCTTCCTCTGAGAAGTTCATAAGGGTCTGGTCCGGAATGGCCCTTATGGAACACCTGTTCAATAAGTAGCATGTAGTGTTTATAGCTTCAGCCCAGAAATTTCTTGCAAGACCACTTGACAACAACATGGTTCTTGCCATATCTTCCAAAGATCTGTTCTTCCTTTCAACTACTACATAGCGCTGTGGAGTTCTTGGTGCAAAGAAGTTATGATCAATGCTGTATTTCGCACAGTACTCAGATAATTTTGCATTTTCAAACTCTGTGCCATCATCAGATCTGATGCTGACCAGCTCCAAACTTAATCTTTTCTGCATGATTCTAGCCCAGTCCTTGAAGCTGTCAAATACTTCATCTTTGGATGTAAGGAACAGAGTCCATGTATACCTTGAGTAATCGTCAACAATCATGAAGACGAACCTCTTTCCTCCCCTGCTTCTGACTCTCATAGGTCCACATAAATCAATATGTATCAGGTCCAGTAGTTTTGACGTGCTCATAACCTTTTTGGATTTGAAGGAAGATCTCACATGTTTCCCCCTGACACAACCATCACACATCTTGATGTCTTCAAACTTCTTTGTAGGTAGTCCATGAACCAGTTCCTTCGATGCTAGCTTGTTAAGCTGTGAAAGGCTAACAAGCCCCAACTATTTGTGCCACAACTGTGAGTCACTCTCTTGAACATTCAAACAGGTTAAATTGTTCTCAGGAAGTGATCCCAATGATGCCTTGTAGACATTGTACACTCTCTTTCCTTCCATGACCACTTCCCCACTCTTTAGGTTCTTCACAATACATCCCATAGATGAAAAAATAACTTCATTTCCTCTATCACATAGTTGAGAAATACTCAATAGATTGTGTTTGAGACCATCAATACAGTATATATTTTCAATAGCATGATCCAAGGATCTCCCAACTTTTCCTATGCCAACAATCTGACCACTCTTTCCTCCTCCGAAGGCCACACTGCCTCCTTGAAATGCTGCAAGTGAGAGAAAGTTCTTTCTATCTCTCATCATATGCCTTGAACAACCACTATCTAGAATCCAGCTTGGGTTGTTCACTCTCACTCCAGCCTGCAAAACAAATCAAGGGTTAGATTTAGGAACCCAGACAAGCTTGGGGCCCTTCTTATGAGAGAATGGATGAATCAAGTCCTTCTTAGCCCAATCAGGTAAAGAAAATTTTTTATTTTTAGATTTAGCCTTGTTCATTTTTATGTAGTTTTCTTTCAACTAACTTGTGTTACCACAGAAGGTGCAAAGCATGTCGCAAGGCAGACCTACATATTTGCTCTTGGGATTACAGGGAGGCAGTGGCTTCCTATAACCTAGACCTTTCTTTCCTTGGACTTGGATTTCAAAAACCCAATTTATTCTTTCTGAAGATTTGTTCCACTTGGTTAATCTAGTGAGTTCGTAGTCCCTTTTCTCTAAGAATTCTGTTATTTTCAGTTTCCTGACAAAGAATCTCATTTGTTCTTTTAAGCTCATTCTCGAGAAAAGTTTGAACCTCACTAATCACTTGCTTAACATTTGAATTTTTCATTCTATTTTAGCTCAAGTTAAAGTTCTGCGATCTTAAAGTTGGATACAAGGGCCTGTCCCTTTAGAGAATCATTAATTTCTTCAAATTCAGCATTTGCTTCTTCAAAGTTCTTGCATCTAGTTTTCAAGTTAATCAAGACATCAGATAGTTTATCTTTCTCAGACTCTACCTTTTCATAGCTCTCAATTAAGGTAGTAGTTATTAGTATCATATTTTCAGGTGAGTATGTATGCAATTTTTCTTTCAATTCTGAGAAACATACCTCAGCTGAGTGAGCAGCTTCCTCTCCATCGATTGCCATGAGAGCAACTTCCTTCTTCTGCCTATCTCCATTGTAGAAATCCTTCAGTTTCACTCAGATTTTCTTGGCAGATTTTCAATCCATCACCTTAGCTAGTACATCAAAAGTCATTCCATTCTTAAGATATAACATAGCTTTGGCGTTTGCTTGAAGCCAGTCCAAGTCTTGTGGGTCCAGTTCTTCTACCAGTTTTAGAACCAGGGATCCATTTGCAATTCTCTTCACATAGACATGAGGTCCTCGTTTTATGATCAACCAAAGGCTATAGTCCATGGCATGAAGAAATACTTTAATTTTCTTCATCCATCTTTCATAATTCATTCCATCAAACAAGGGAGGTCTGAAAGGATTTCTTTCTTCTCTTATTTCAAGTGAACCAGCCCCATCTGTGTCTTTACCTGTTAGTCCTATCAACGCTAGAGGGGATTCATCCTCAGATTCCTTTTCTCCATCAACACTATCAGTTGGTCCCCAGGTTGCATAAAAGGCTTTTTTTCTCTTCCTTCTTTCTGTTCTGAAGTTGGGCGGACGTCTGACTTTCCTTTTGTCCTTGTCGCTGTCTTTGGAAGGATCCTTCTCCTTTGTGACTCTGTTTTTCATCCACTCAACTTCCCACATAGGGTAATCCACAACTGCATGATCCTTCTTGAAGCATTTAAAGCATCCTGAATAGTCTGGACTGTCAACTATATTCTTTCTCCTAGCATTATCTTTGATTTTGTTCCTAAACCCCTTGAACTTACCAAAATTTAACTTCTGTTTGAGAGCACTGATCATAGCTGCTTTAACTGATTGTGAGTCCACGTACTCTTCAGGTTCTTCAGGTTCCTCAAGTGCGAGGGTCTTGTCCTTATTAGTCACTGATTTGTTCTTCGACTCCTTCATCATCTCATGAGTCTTCAAGCTACCCGCTAGTTCTTCTAACTAGATAGATTTTAGTGGTTTTGACTCAATTATAGCAGTCATCTTTGGTTCCCAAGCATCAGGAAGAACATTCAAAACCTTGTCCACCATTTCAACTTCTGGGAGTTCCATGCCTAGTGATCTCATCTCATTGGTGATAATGGCCAGCCTTGTCATCATGTCCTGTATTGATTTCTTTTCACCCATAGTGAACAACTCGAACTCTCTTTTCAACATTCTCCTCTTAGAGTCTTTGACTTTAGTAGTTCCTTCATGTGCAACTTCCAAGGCATCCCAAATTTCCTTTGCCGTCTTGTAGGATGAGGCCCTGTTGAACTCTTCCGAACCAAGTCCGCAGATTACCAGTTGTTTGGCTTTGTGGTTCTTCTCGATCATCTTGTAATCAGCCTCAGTATACTCAGCTTTTTTCTTGGGTTCTTCTCGAGCAACGGCTCCTTCACCACTAACCTTGGTTGGAATCAGATTTCCCTCAAAAACATTCAACCAGAGTTGATAATCTTCAGCACAGATATAGTTTTTCATTCTACTCTTCCACCAAGCGTTGTATTGTCCATCAAACTGTGGTGGCCTCAGAACCGACTCTCCTTTAGTAATAGTTGGTGGTGCACTCATGATTAGATCCTTCTCAAGGTGTTAACCTAAAATGGGAAGACCCGCTCTGATACCACTTGTTATACTCTAAGCACCTCCTATAGACACTAGAAGGGAGGTTGAATAGTGTCCTCCAATTTTTTCCGAAGAACCTGACTCTTAACTACTAGAACCCCGTTCTTGTGAAACAACCTCCACAAAAAAACACAAAACACACACCCAACCAGCAAACTAAAAAACAAAGTGTTTTTCCTGAAAAACTCCTTGCTCAAGGGAGAAAAACCACGACCCACACTCTGGGATTTTGAAAACACTTCACTAACATAAAGAGCAGGTTTTTAGATTAAAAACTCTGTAACCAAGGGGCTACACTCTAGATCCTAAACACTCAACAAAGCTAATCTCTAGCTTTACAAAGTAATCACTCAAGGTTCACCTATTTTAATTGCTTTTAACATAAGCAGATAAGTAAAAACATCTTTAACACCAAGCTATAACAACTCTAGTAAAGAACCTAGACAAAATATCTAATTAAGCTTTGAGTTCTTCAACAGTTGTCTTAAACAGTTAAGTCACTTTGAAAGTTATTGGATCGCCTTTGTTTTGCTCTCAACTCTCGTGGTGAATAACTGCCCCCGGCTGCCTCAATTACTTTCTTTTATATGGGCTATGTAACCCTAGTAGTATTCAATTAGGAAACCTTGTCGATAAGGCATATCAAGATTTCCCTGTGATACTCTCCTTGTTTAGCACCAACGCTTGTTCACACTTCAATGAGACAGCCCCGGTACAACTTTTTTTAGCTGACTAGGATGCGTAAGAGTCTACGTGCCACTATTCTTAGTTTCGCATGGATTTGCATTCCACAATCTTTTCGATCAGTCGTGCCCTTCTCACAAAGGACCAAGTTCTTCTATAGACTAAGAGGTCCTTCGTTTGTCCTACTTAAAAACATTTAGCTCAACAAAGACCTAAAGAGTCACAAACATAATTATACATAAGCTATACAGAAGAAGGTACAGCTTCCTACCCAATGTACTAGGTATCCAGACAGACATCTAAGAATACAAATGAAGTATAAACATATTCTGAAGGGAGCAAACTACAACTGAGATATTAAATATAAAACTGGTGGCCATCATAAACAAAAGTTGGCTCGCCCTGACAGCTGAGGTCGTCTTTGCTCCTCAACCACCTAGCGAACTCAATCATAGAGCGAACCTGTCGGAACGAAATAAATAAACAAAAAGAAATAGAGGGTGAGTCAAAAGGACTCCATAAGTGAGGGTTGGCTAGCCACCTCGGAGAAGCAGATATGCTAGCCATGGAGAAAAAGAGCAGATAAACCAAATTCATATTATTTCAACTATAAAAAGGGCAGAGCCAAATAATAAATGATAACACATAAAAACCATAAACTCATAGATAACTAGGGACATAAGATCGACAGAAATATATAGGTAACCTGAAACATATCAACAATCAGAAATACATGACACATACTTAACATATCGCACTACAATCACACAATACACTACAAGTGGTGCAATGAAATGGAATGAATGCAGTATGATGCAATAGGGTCACATGTGCCTAATGAATAGAGCGGAATCCTCCTACTCCGAGACGGAATCTTCCTATCCTCAATGTGATGCAAGGAGCGGAATCCTCCTGCCCTCAGATGACATAACAACCCAACACTTATCTCCAGCGCGGGACTCTCATCGTCTGCCGGGGAGTACATATCAACCCATCAATAGAGTACAAAACTCCTATGCTTAAAGCTCCGCCATGAAGATGTGATATGCAATTCCACACAATCCAAACAATCACACAATAAATAAGCCTTGTGATCCTATAAGAATTTTCAACCTATAGGATAGTTCTATCTTCTAATTTATATTCATAATCATACCCGGGCCTCATTTCTCAACTCAATACTAGGCTTATAGATCAACAATAGATATTCCTAAGTATACTGCTATTTACGCGCCGAGGCCTAACAATTCAAGTTCATTTTCTAACAAGATACTTCTATTCATAACTCAATGCTGAGACTAATATGATACACCTATCATAAGGTTGCATATCGCAAAACGATAAACTCTTATTCAATCAATTTCCATAGTCCAGTCTAACCATTTCGTTCTAGTCATAATCTTAGGCTTATAGCTCCTCAATTAGTGTTCATAACAAATCTTAATCTCTTATCGATAACTCGACAATTATTACAGTAAATCTTAACACACATACCAAGCACATAGAACACGTTACGCTTACAGCCAGAGTACTCCCAAGTATATAGTAAACACAAAAAAATACTTAACAACACAATAATAGTTATTCACGAAGTTCTGGCGTAATAAGTACGCTTCTTCGGCAGCTACACACGTGAAAGATACGTGTGTAGAACATCCACGAAGGCCGAAAGCTATTAAAGAAAGGATGAAACCACTTATCTTTTAATTTCGGGCCAAATCGACTATCGAACGAACTCCTTTCCTTCCTGACGCATCTTGAACCACTTTCCTCTTACCCAAAGAAGAAAAATTGCTTGCATAAACACTTACAAATTGGTTCTTTAGTTATTAGCCGGATATGGAAAAAAATTACAAAAATGCCCCTAGGCTGGCTTAGCCGAACGCCCACAAACTTTATATTTTCGGACTTGTCATACTCTCGCGAGTCCGAATATAATATTGGATTACATTGGCAAGTTCAATTCGACAACTTTCCCCAATTCAATAAGTTTAGGGTTCTAACCCCAATTCCCTTCAATCCAATTCATGAATTCCCATTTTAATCATTGAATTAACATTAAGAATTGAATTAGAATCGTTACCTGAACAATTGGAGTGAATTGTTCAGAAATCACTTTGAAACTGATTGGATTTAACTAGAAACGAATTAGGGACAAAATAAGCCGACATGGGCCTTTTATACCAAGAAACTGGCGCGTTCGCGCTACCCCGCGCGCCCACGCGCCACCCCTTCTTTGTGGTCGCGCTCCTAACTGCATGATCTCACTTTGAGGAAGAAAAAAAAAGTGCGCACGCGCCCCCACGTGCGCAATCGCGCAGGCTGCACCAGAAAGTGCAGAATTCTACACCAACACTTGCTGGTGCTACAATTTAGGTCCGAATGTGACCCTAAAAGGCTCGGAATGAGCTCAAATTTTGTACAGAAGTCATACAACACTTATGTAACATGCTCACGAAGACAAATCTCGAAACGGATCTTCGTAGCTCAAGATATGGATCCCACAGAAAGAGGTCAATTTCTTGACTTTTGGGACATTAGTAATAACTATCCGAACAACCTCGGATTTCACTTCAGAAATTTTTCACAGGTCACAAATGATCATATAAAGCTAATGCAACCTTTAGATTTTGAATTATAGCTCATTTACTCAAAACGAGCTTGGAAACCTCTTTTAGGCTTTACCGACAACCGAAACGACAACCTTCTCAGAAAACCTACCAAACAAGGTCCGAATCAGCTCAAATTTTGCAGAAAAGTCCTAATGAATCTTATAGAGCTATTAAGACTATCAGCGCATCAATCGGAGTCCTAACTCTCGAAATGACTGATCGAGGTCATTTCAAGAAACTGCCTTATTGGCTTAATGGAAGCATCAAGGAAAGGACACTTAAGATAGCTTGGTTCACTTATTAGTTAAGCATGTAATTATATAGCATACACGTATTCTTTATGTAGTCATTAATAATAAGGGGATTGTGATGATCAACAATGACGGAATTGTTATATATGAGTTACTTTAAAAGGAAACATTTGTGTATAATCAAAGATTGTATTGTAGTCCTATATATGTGTTTGTTTCCCATCCCCACACTTGGAGAAGCTATTCTTATTATAGTCATATAGTATTTGGTATCTGGTATCTGGTACGTTACTCACTGGTTCGACTAATTTGTATTAACGTCTCTTTAGAGCCGACTAAAGTAGGTAACGCTCTTGACCAAAAAATTTTCTGTTACATGGGTTTGAAGACGAAACTTTTGATTAAGGGCCGATAAATCCCATCCAATCCCACCTTACTCCTTGGTGGTCTTGGAGAAACTACAGTAATTTTTTTTTTTTTTTTTTGTTTTTTTGAGTGAAACTAATAAGGTGGTCCTTAAAATATAGCTAAAGAGAAAAGAACACTTTAGATAGGGACTCTTTTGTATATCACACTAAACGAATATAAATGAAAAACTTGTACGACACTACGTACCCTTATAACCCCAAAAAGCGAAAAAAAAAAAACTCTTGTTTTGCAACCAAACAAATCTTAAGAACTTCAAAGTTCATGTTAATGAATGATGTGAAGTAAACCTTAAAGAAACTATATAGTATGTATTAAGCATCATAACATGCATTGAGCATTCTTTTCATTCTTATCCACATGCCAAACATATCAGAATCGGTTCACTTTTTGGGAAGTCCAACAGAAACTAATGAGCATATATTGTTCAGGAAAGATAAGGAGTTTTTACTATATTCTGTATCAAATTGGACATAATTAATTATATTAATTATTCACAGATAACAAAAGATAATGATAAACCCTGAATAATATAAAAAATTTTTTGATCTCGTTGACACTAAAAGCATTGAGATGTTCTCACTCTGTCTAAATGCTCTAAATTTTCATCATTTTAATGTTAAAATCACAGAGAACCTGGCCAGGTTCCAATTCGTAGCATGGGAATATATTCAGCATTAGTTGTTGATCAGCTGATTATATTCTTGAACATAATTATAGATTGGGTTAGGCATGGAATATAGATGTATGTAGGGTGAGCATGCATTCAAATTATCATTATCCATTAATTGATGATACTTAAAGATTTATCCAATATAACATTACTTCAAAAGATAACACAAAAACTTAAACAAATGCTTCTCTTGCATGAAATATTTAATGTATGCAAGCACAAAGCATACTACATGTTGCACAGCTCAATGCCTGCTAAATGGCACGACATCCTTAGGGAGAGGCGGATCCAAATTTAAACTCGGTCAGTTCAATCTTTTGTGAAAAAATCTGAACTAATGACAAAAAAGTTATGCAATGGGTGCAGACTCCTTTGTAAACCAAGGATATAATGATTTGCAGAAGGGTACCTTCAAATCCAATTAAAGCTTAGATCAAGGGAAAGACATGCAAAGCAATCCTCTTTCCGTTTCGAGTTGTCATGTTTTCCATCAAATAAGTATATATTGAAGCAAGCAGAGTCCTTTTTTTAACTTCCCCTTTTGAAAGGGGTCCCAATGCAGTTGGACATTTCTGTTTTTATACTGATAGTAGAATACAAAATATTTAACTGGAGGTTCCTATTCATCTATTTTATTTAGTCTATCCAGTACTCTGAATAAGTACCAAACTTACTGAAGGAGACAAAAAGGAATGTTATTCCTTATTCTATTCCTGGCCTTCAGACAAAGCCAAGGGAAGCATCTCTCCACTACTTTGATCCTTTCATTTGTATTTTTTTACTTTCTCCTTTTTCCTTTCATAAACAGTGATATTTTTTTTAAATAGCTTATGACGAAAAAATGTTGATGATAGAATGAGAGAAGATCGTTTTAGATAGTTTTGTCATGTCCTACATCGACCTCCAAAGCATCAAATTTTAGGTGCGGAACAGTGATAAATGAATGTACTAAAAGGGATGAATGAGACCTAAAATCACATTTTAGTCCTATCTGAAATTAATATGCAAGTACAAATATAGAACACTTTTATTACTGTCCTATATTATTGTTGGTACTTTTGGGTCTTAGATGAACTTAAATGCAGCAGCATGATTAGAGATGATTTATATAGTGGACTCTAAAAATATCGTGGCCAAGTATCGTGGCCAAGTATGACAACACTATTGCTCTAAGGAGCTCCCTGCAATGTCAAAATCAGTTTTAATTGTAATATATAATTGTTGTTTGCACCCAAAAAAAAAAAAAAAAAAAGAGACTGAAATTAACGAAAAAAATGTATTCTTTTTCTTTTTGGCACTTACAAAATAACAAGCGTCTCTCAGCCATCTTCCTATATATATTACTTACCTTTATTTTTTGTTGCATGTATCTAATGCCCAGCACTGGATGCTCTAGTCAACAGAATCTTCCATTTGCAAAGGGTCTTGGTTTGAAGGTTTAAGGACATCATTGATAGTGGATTCCTTCAGTCCATATCAGAAAAAGTTTCACTATTTAATTCCTGGGAATATGGTTCCCACACTTTGCCAGATGAAAAAGAATATGTCTGCATAGCAAAAGTGGATCAATTCTTGTACCCATTCTATGGTGTTAAGTGTTTCAAAATAACTTAAAGTGCAGAGGAATTTTATACCCTAAGATCAGAAAGCTAACTTGCAATTTCTAGGACCCCACTAACATGTCTTTTTTGAGCAGCTGTGAAGAATTGGTTGGTTTAAGGATTCTATTCCTCATATGGACCCAACTCCCTCTTTTTTTCCTCATTGCTTATAAGAGTTCCTTGACAACTTCTTGTTTTGTAAAATTTGTCCAAAAATAAAAACAAGGAGATATATTTACAGTAAGAGCTGTAGTATCAGGACATACAAAATTATACCATCAAGCACAACACAGAAGAACCAAAAACAACACATTTCAAAAAGATGTATCATCGACATCATCAAGTAAAAATGATGCACCATTCTTCAAGAATGTCAATTCCTGAAAGACAACTGTTCTTGCAAAGTGGGAATACCAGTGGAGATTCAGGGCTGGTCCTTTCAACTGATGCTAAGCCAAGATTGAAATGGACACCAGATCTCCATGAGAGGTTCATTGAAGCAGTTAATCAACTTGGTGGAGCTGACAGTAAGTGCTCGCAAATTCATTAATTTCAATAAGTACCAGAAGGATATTTTTATTATTTGTTATGATAATTAAATGCAACATTCAATTTTCATCTTATAGAAGCCACACCAAAATCAGTTTTGAAACTCATGGGAATCCAGGGATTAACGTTGTACCACTTAAAGAGCCATCTTCAGGTTAGTTTTATTCACCTAATATCTAGCTTTAATAAATCCGTGTGATTATTCTAGTAACATGTAAAAGAATCAGAGCAGCCAATTCGCTAACTAACCGATAATCTTAAGCCTGTAGGTGGAGTTGTCGATGATCACTTAAACACCTTTACACAATCTTACATAATCTATGAGGGATTAGTGTAGCATTTTCAGACACATACTAAGATATACATTCAATTTTCTTTTTCATCCAAAAATAATGAAGAATAATGCTAAGATGTATTTAGATATTTTTAATTCTATAAAAAAAGCTGACTATCCCTTTAAATTTTTGTGATGGCAGAAGTACAGGCTAAGTAAGAATCTCCACGGACAAGCAATTGCAAATGGAGTCAGTAAAGCTGGTAAGAAATCAAAAATTATTTTCTACAAAAACAAATGTTTCAAGAATATTTTTTTACAGGGAGAATATTCATAATCCTAGTGCTTTCCTAAATAATTGCAGTAACAGCAGTAGAGAATATACCTGAGACCACTGGAACTCAACTGCATGCCCCTAATATTGGACCTCAACCAAACAAGTAAGAATTTTAATTTTTGTTTTACTGGGCAATAAAGCTGCCATTCATTTTTCATGTTGGAACCCACTCTGCAATTTATATATAATTTCTTTGACCATAACATTTTTGTGTTCAGAAACATACAAATTAGTGAAGCAATACAAATGCAAATTGAAGTACAAAGAAGGCTACATGAGCAACTCGAGGTAATTAAGATTTCCTTTACAGTTTTTCTATTAAGAGTGTATCTGAGGATCAGAAAGAAGTCATTTTTTCAAGAAAATATTTCCTATGGGTAAATCATTTCTGGTATTTAGTTAACAATTTCTATCAAAAAGGGAAAATAACTAGGGGTTTCAACAGTTTTAGCCGGTCAGATTTACTGTTAACAAAAAAAATCAAGCAATATATAATCAGTGTATAATAAAGTTTGATGAGTGTATAACAATGTACAACACTGATTATTTACATGCTAAACTATTTTTGTTAGTTTCCCAAATAAACTACTAGATCTCTTATGAATGAAAGTTACTCTTTATAGCTGTCTCATTTTACTTATTCCAACTACCACTTGACATTATTATTAATCGTTTAATACTGAAAAATTTCAGCAAAACAACCTACAAGCCTTTTTTTCTCGAAAAATACTTTCACTCATCAACCAAACAATTGAAAATATTTTGTAGGACAATAACTTTCATAATACTAAGCACGCCAAAATCAAATGCCAACTATCAAACAAATAAGAGATTTTTCTTTCATGATATATAGTTAAAGGAAAGCACGGTAGCGCAAAAACTTGAAAAAGAATATTTGGGAAGAAATCCTCCAAAGCACATTAGTTAGTAGAAAATCATATTTAATTTCCTCATATATTCTCACATTGGTAATTTTGTTTTAAAACTTTAAAATTTGCTTTGTGAAACCGGGGAGGGTGTTATTTCTCTACAAATCAATTTTAGTGGCTTCTAAAATGAGGCCTAATAATATAATTGAACTGATATAGGTGCAACGACATTTACAGCTAAGGATAGAGGCTCAAGGAAAATATTTACAAGCCGTGCTGGAGAAAGCACAAGAAACACTTGGAAGACAAAATTTGGGAACAATTGGATTAGAAGCAGCTAAAGTTCAGTTATCAGAATTAGTGTCCAAAGTATCCAATCAATGCCTTAGTTCTACATTATCAGAGATAAAAGAAATTTCAGGGTTCCATCCAGCAGATTGTTCAATGGATAGCTGCTTGACATCATGTGATGAAATACATACTAACCATGGATTGAGGCCATTAAGTTTTACACCATCTAACGATATTGCAACTGAGACACTGAGATGGTGTGATGACCTAAAGGAGAACAAGAGTTTCTTTGATCATGAGGATAAAGAAAAAGTATTATTCTCTAAAGAGAGTAACCACTGCAGCAACTTATCAATGAGTATTGGACTTGAAGGATCAGGAAAATGGAACGACTATAATTCATCAGATGGTAGACTCAATCTAATTGCTACCAAAAGTGATTCAATGAAACCAGAAAAAAAGCAGAACTCAACTTCGTCACAAGAGTATAAGCTAGATTTAAACACAGATGATGAGACTATAGATGCTGCTACAAGTAACAAGCAATTTGACTTGAATGGTTTCAGTTGGAACTGAGAAAATCTCTATAGATAAAGGCTAAGAGCTAAGTTTAGAGGAAAGGTACTTTTCTTTTTGTTGTCTTCATTGTAGTAGAGAACTGACCCTTTTCACCAGGAGGAGGGTCAGTTCATTGTGATGAGTATATTGATGAAGTTCATTGGATGAGTATAGGTTAATGTGATTGAACTAATATGTTCAAAGTCTCATTATTTTATACTTGAATTCATGTACCTGGAGCTTTATATATAAAGTCCCAATATTTTATAGTGGGATCACTACAAGAAAAAGGGGTATTAGGGACCACGTTTTTAGGACGAGTTAAATATCTGGTCCTAAAAAGCTGCATATAAGGCCCAATAGTTTACCTAGTCCTAGAATTAGATTTTATTTTTTAACCTAGGGACGAGAAATTATCTGGTCGTTCTTAAAAATTGAAATCTGGTCCTAAATACATTAATTAAGCGCGCACACTTCAGGCGCCAAACCTAAAACAATTATCTTTAGGCGCCAAATCTGAAAACTATTATATTTCAATCTTAAAAAAGCAAAAAAAAAAAAAAAAAAAAAAAATCAGACTCTAGTAAAAAGCGAAAAAAACACATCCGCAACCTAATCCGAAAAGAAGAAAGATCAGACTAGTATCTAAAACTCCCGCTCAATCAATTCAACATAACCCTAGGTATCTAAAGGAAAAAACTTTTCTACTCATCTATTACCTATTGTTGAGCGCGCTGTAGAAGTTTGGGAATTGCAGTTCGACGTCAATCAGCAACCTAATCTCAAGGTAAACAATCATCTCGATCTTTTTAGTCTTCTTCTATATACTGATTCTTAATCTCATCCCGTCTCGTCTCGATTTGCCTTGAGTTTTAGCTCGTCGAATTTCTGAAAAATAAACTGTATGTTCTGTTTTTATGTATCCTTGTTGTGTTTCGATCTTAATCTGCTTGTATACTCTTCCTCGCTTGAGCAGAGTCAGTTTTGTATGAGTTTGTATGAACTATACTAAAAGCCTTAGGAATCGAGTGACTGGGAAATTTCGTATGGGTCTGTAGGAAGAGTCAGTTTCGTATGGGTGTATTGGGAAATTTTTGGTGATTCAGTAAACTTTGAGATCTGTTTGCGACTGGTTGAAATAGCAGAGATGCAAACTTTGAGATATGTGGACATCAGGCTCTACTGAATTTTGATCTTTCACCACAAAGTGTACAATTTATATCTGATTAGATATTGAATCAGTCGAGAAAGTACAGTGCCACCAGTAACCTGGGATGGTGCTTCTGTATTTTGAATTTGATTTTTAAAATTAATTGTGTGGATTTTTTTCGAATCTATGGAGATGGTTGTGGAAATTGTCACTGTAGCATACCAATTTTTATGTTCATAAAGACTTGACAAGTTGCAGGGAAAACAAAAAGAGATAACGTTTCTGTAATTTTTTGGATTTTGGGAATTTGATCGGACAGAGCACATTGTGACGATCCATTGAAGTGTTTTTTTTTTAAAAAAAATTCTATTTCCACTGATCCTTTGTTACAGTATAGTTTTTAGATGCAGTGATGTTCTGTATTTACCTAAAAACACATCCGCAAATGCGCGTAATTTTATTTGGTAATTTTCAGTCTTATGAGTGGGCTCGACTGATCAAGTTGGATCATTATTACGTGCTATATGTCGCCTATAGCACTCTGTATTGAAAAATGTTTGTCTGCCCTAAATCAAATAAAGAATACATTGTTATGGATTTATGTTTGAAGTTCCGAAAACAGTTCCATTTTTGCACTTGTATATTTTATGAAGAATATAATATATAGCACGAAGCAAGTGAAGAATCCGTAACTCAATTAGTTTGGAGTTGAGATGTAATTCAGTAACTTATTGATTGACTGATTGCAGTATTCTATTAGTAAAAAGTAGTAGCTCTCTCATGGATGTTGATATTAGTTACTCCATGAAAGTGAGAAAAAATAAAAAAGCAAGAACTGAAAACATATCAGGGATTGGAGTTCTGCCGCATACCAAAGCATGATATTTAAGTGAAAAGGATTGAATTTCAAAATGTGTGCGACTGGCCCTAAGAGATTTTAAACTCAGCTAGGCTTATAAGATTATCCTCATTAACTAAGCACTGACAGTGGCTGGTTGTGGAGCAACCATTAGCACCAAGGTGGTGTTTGTCAAGACCACAAAACTTGGCAGCTTTCACATCATCTTGAGCCATTTGCCTCAAAAACTCCTCGTGATCGTAGTTCAGAGTCGATGTTGTTCCTCCAAACTCTTTAGGAAGATTATCCACATCGAAGAATGATTTTCTGAGGTGTACTAAGATGCACAAAGGAAATGGTCAAAGTACAGAGAGTTGAAAAGTGTACTAGATGTGCTTCAACTTTTTTAATTTTCTGTTAGGCATGAATTAATGTTTCAGTTTACCACATTGAATTAGTTATCCTAGTTTTTTTATATCGATATTTGTATGTGTAGTTTAATAGAATCATATAATTCTTGCTAGCTGTCGTGTCCAAAGAAAGTTTTTCTTCATATAATTCCTACATAATTATCTTTATAACATGGTCTGTTTGAAATCATTGATAATAATTTTCTTTTTTTAGAAAAAAAACTCCTTTATAAGTTTTCTCTTTCCTTTGTGCATCTTATTATTTTTGTTTTAATCCTATACCTCTTTTAATAATTTCTGTTTAATGTACCTTCCAAGGTTATGGCACCTAGTAAGCAGTGGATGCAACTTGTTAATCGGCTCGATGAAGCACATTTAGCTGGGGTGGAAAATATTTTGAATTATGCTTTTAGAAGAGCAGGAGAAACAGATGAAATACCATGTCCATGTGTCAAATGTTTTAACACTGATTCAGGAACACATCAGACAGTGGATTCACATTTGAAAGTATATGGAATAATTAAAAATTATACTTTTTGGTATCACCATGGGGAAGTTTTAGGTGAACCAGAATCGGAGAGTGAAGTTAAAGAAGATGATAATGAAGTAGATAAGCGTGAGCGCAATGATGAAATACGAGAAATACTGAGTGATTTATATCCTAAATTTGACATAGGAACTACAGACATTGTTCGCGAGGATATAGTTGAAGAAGAACAAAATGTTCAAGCAGGTTTTGTTGAAGAGGAGCCGAATGTTGAAGCAAAAATTTTTTATGGCCTATTGAGTGATTTTGAGACATCACTATATCAGAATTCTAAAAGTTCAAAGCTTTCCACTTTGATTAAATTGCTGCACTTAAAAAGTATTGGTCGGTGGAGTAATGAGTCATTTACAATGTTACTAAAAATGTTGAAAGATGAATTGTTGCCTGATGGTGCTAATTTGCCTGGTTCATATTATGAGGCAAGGAAGGTAATTCGGAATCTTGGGCTTTCTTACCAAAAGATTGATGCTTGTAGAAATGATTGCATGTTATATTGGAAGGATGATAAATTGCTCGACTCATGCAAAATTTGTGGTGCGTCTAGATGGAAACTGGATAAACATAGTGGAGAAACAACGGATAAAAATGGAAAAAAGATAGCATCAAAGATATTACGCTATTTTCCATTAAAACCTAGGCTACAGAGGTTGTTCATGTCTACAAAGACAGCTTCTGAAATGACATGGCACAAGGATAAAAGGGTTGATGATGGAACCATGAGGCATCCAGCTGATTCAATGGCATGGAAGTCATTTGATGAACTTCATCCATCATTTGCCGCCGAGCCTTGTAATGTTAGACTTGGACTTGCTACTGATGGATTCCGGCCATTTCAGAATTCAAAAACCTCATATAGAATTTGGCTTGTGGTACTAATTCCTTATAATTTACCGCCTTGGTTGTGTATGAAATAAGAAAATTTTATTTTGTCAATGCTTATTCATGGCCCAGATAGTCCAGGAGATGCAATTGATATATATCTTCAACCCTTGATAGCAGAATTGAAGGAGCTATGGGAAACTGGCATCGAGACTTTTGATGCATCAACTAGACAAAATTTTAATTTGCATCCTTCTTTGCTATGGACCATCAATGACTTTCCATCGTATGGGAATTTATCTGGATGGAGCACCAAAGGAAAATTGGCATGCCCATCTTGCAATAAAGACACTTACTTAACTAGATTGTCTAATTGTAAGAAGCAGTGTTTTATGGGTCATCGGCGTTACATTCCACTTAATCATAAATGGAGGAATGTTAAAGAGTCATTTGATGGCACAAAAGAAAAAAGTCTCCCACCAAAAGTGCTTTCAGGTATCGAGATACTTAATCAAGTGCAGGATCTTGAAGGGATAAGATTAACAAAGGATCCAAAGAAAAGAACCAAGATTTCACATGATGCTCGGAAGGATAACTGGAACAAAAAAAGTATTTTTTTTGAACTTCCGTATTGGCACACTCTTTTGTTGAGACATAATTTGGATGTTATGCATATTGAGAAAAATATATGTGATAATATCTTGAGGACAATCATGAATGCCAAAGGAAAGACCAAGGACACCATTAATGCTCGGGTTGATTTGCAAGAGATGAATATTAGGCCAGAGTTGCACCCCATCCAAAGAGGAGAAAAATACGAAGTTCCAAGTGCACCTTACACACTGGCTACAGAAGAAAAGCACAAATTATGCAATTTTTTAAAGAATCTAAAGGTCCCAGATGGATTTTCGTCTAATATTTCTCAATCTATAAAGATGAAAGATC
Source organism: Petunia axillaris subsp. axillaris (assembly GCA_029990575.1). Classification (NCBI taxonomy): domain Eukaryota; kingdom Viridiplantae; phylum Streptophyta; class Magnoliopsida; order Solanales; family Solanaceae; genus Petunia; species Petunia axillaris. Next base: position 127,863,394 of record JARKNS010000005.1, read on the forward strand.
ACAAGATTTCTGGCTTAAAGAGTCATGATTGTCATGTTCTTCTACAAAATCTACTCCCTCTTATGTTACGTGGTATGTTATCCAAAAAAGTGTGTGAACCACTGATTGAGTTATCATTGTTCTTTAATATGCTTGGATCAAAAGAGCTAAGGAAGGATGACTTAGAATAACTTGAAGCCCAAATTCACATAACTCTTTGCAAGTTGGAAAAAGTTTTTCCTCCTTCATTTTTTGATGTCATGGTGCACTTGCCTATTCACTTAGCTAATGAAGCTATAATTGATGGACCTATTCACTATCGCTTGATGTATCCCATTGAACGGTGGTTATATTTTTTAAAGTGTCTAATTGGTAATATGGCTTGTCTAGAAGGTTCTATTGCAGAGGGATACATTGTAAATGAATGTATGACCTTATGTTCAAGGTATCTTCATACAGTTGACACAAAGTTCAACCGGCCTGAAAGAAATTATGATGGTGGTTTAAAAAATTCAGATGGAGGCTTATCTCTGTTTTGTCAACCGGGAAAACTTTTAGGTGCTGGGAAACAAGGGGATCAGTTAGAAAACAATGATCGTGAACAGGCACACATATATATCCTGAAGAATTGTGATGAAGTTCTACCATATCTCGAGTACGAAAACTCTTTCTTTTATATCATTTTATTATCTCCTTGTTTCTTTTAGGATTAGTTCTCCTTTCATATGACACTTGCGGTTGATCTCAATTTTATAGAGAGTTTGCACAAAATCAGGCCAATAATTTGCAACAATTATCTGATGCAGAACGGAATAGACAATTTATTGAATGGTTATAAGTCAGGGTGAGTGATATTCAAACATCAAAAAATTAAATGCTGTGTTACTAATTCTAAATATTCAATTTAATCTTGTTGATAGGTTGCACAATTGTATAAAGAAGATAACAGTCGGATTTTGGAAGATTTGCTATCACTATCACGTGGTCCCACCGGATATGTGAGACATTTTAGGGGGCTACCTAATTAACGGGTACAGGTTTCGCGTGGAAGATCATGATGAACAGTTAAGGACTCAAAATTGTGGGGGTGGTTGTATTTGGTGAGACTGATAATGGTAGCGAAAACCTGCATTACTATAGAGTTTTAACTGAAATTCTTGAGTTGCAATTCATCTCGGGTAGAAGGGTGATTTTGTTTCGATGTAATTGGTTTGATGTCTATGACAAAACAAAAGGAGTTAAGCGAGATGAATATGGATTTGTAAGTGTTAATTGGGGGCGATTCTTAAAAACAAATGAACCTTTTGTATTAGCGGACCAAGCATCTCAAGTATTTTATGCTAATGATAATTCCAATAAGGGATGGCGTGTGGCGAAGAAGATGCGGCCTCGAGATTCCTTTGCAATTGAGCAACAAATAGATGAAGATATAGTAGATTTAGATAATCCTATAGGAAATAAACGAAAAAGAACAAATGAATAAGGTAAAATCCTTTTATATGTGCACTGGATTATTCTCTCTTGAACATTATAATTGTATGAATATTTCTAATACATTGCTTTCATGATAGCTTTCTTATTTTGTTTTCTTTTGAATGTATTGCAGGTTTAATATGAAGTCATCAGAGTCTGAAAATGAGGGTGGATCCAGTGTGAAGGCTACCAAATGTGCATTTCTTCCACCAGGTGCTATTGGAAAGGAACTAGGGCGAGGGCGAGGGCGAGGGATGAGGCTTAGATCTATGTGCTCTTCAAGAGTGTCTACAAATGAAGTGAGATCCTTCCAACATAATGCTTTCAATGCTAGTCAGGGAATGCAAAACACAACAAAGAACTCCTTAGTTCTTGAGAAAGAGCAGCATCAATCTGATATTCAGTTGACTCCAACTACTGAGCTTCTATCACAACTAGCTAAGAAGAAAAATTTCGTGGTTCCCGAGAAAGAGCTGATTCAAAATAATATTCAGTTTCTCCATCTAATAATTAGTTGCATTTATCTAAGAGGAGAAGTTCCTTAACTTCTGAGAAAGATGTGAAGCAAACTAGTGTGCAATTTCCTCCTTCTGCTGATCAGGAGTTGCATCATACCAAGATGAAAAAGTGCCTAATTCCTGAGAAAGAGCTCAAGAAAAATGATACTCAGTTTCCACCGTCTGTTGTTCAAGTTACACAACACACACAAACTGTTGAAACTAGTATGGTTTGGAAGACTCTGGCCCTAATTTATTTATCTGTACAATATTCTAGTTATACTAATTTAGGTGTTGCAGGTTCAGGAACTACTGGGAAAGGAAAAAGAGTTCGAGGAAGGAACAGGTGCAATCAAGTTGCTGCACTTGAAGTCGGAGAGAAGCTGAAATTGAAATTTTACCAGAATCGAACTGTTGGAGAGTCAGGCAAAGCATTTTCAAGACACTTGGGAATAATAGTTCGTGACCGCAATATGTGTCCATTGGCAGTATCTTTATGGGATGATATTCCTAAAGAAAAACTAAATCACATGTGGGAAGCTGTTGAGGTAATAAAATTGTCCATACAGGGTTCCTGACATGGTGTGTAATAGTGAATATCCTCTGTCAAAAAAGTAAAAAAACAAAATAATACTATAGGCAAAAAGCTGAGTTTCCTTTTCTGAGCATTGTTAGGGACAGTAGCTGTTTTTGTTGCAGCTGGTGAAAATGTCTTCTTTTCTGCAGTTTTCTGCTCTACTGCAGTTTTGTTTCAGCTGGTGAAAATGCTTGATTTCCATTAATTGTGTTAGTAAAAGGGAACATGGTTTCATTCTTTTCTTTAGACCAGTGTCCATTTGGAGGACCAACTGTTGCTTATTAGTATGCTCTGTTGCTTTAATATTCTGCCTAAGTGTTCCTTTTGGAGGGTTATTATATAATTGTTGCGACGCTACTGTTCCGCGGCTGCTGTGTCGCTGTTGTTACGCAGCTTTTGCTACCTGTTTTTGCTGCCATTAATGCTCTAACAGTTGTTGCCTGCTGCCATTGATGCTCTAAGGTTTAATGCTCTAACTAGCTGTAAGTTTATTAACGGTTTGTAATATATTTTCTTTTATACAGGATAAATTTGAATGTGATGACATGGATATTCATCGCGATCATATTTTTACATGGATGAGACACTTATGGAACAAATGGAGAGGATATTTGCATGCTACATATGTGAGGGGTAAGACAATCCAAGAGGCTCTAAGAAATACGCCAAAGGGAGTTGACAAGAAACAGTGGGAGTGGCTGGTAAAAGAACATTTTCTTGCTGAAAAATATCAGGTTTGATATATTTACCTGTCTGAATTGGACTTGCATGATTGTGAAATTTTAGTGGAGATGTAGAGATTGGAAAACCATGCTTATAGGATTAGTGACTCTGCCTTAATGCTTTATGAATTATATGAAACCTGAAGTACTTCTTTAATTAGAATATGCACCAGTTTATTTGATCTTATTGTCTATCCTAAAGCCGGAATGGGAAGCTAAAGCTAATTTACTAGAGTTGTTATGATGCATTCTGCTTGTTTGTAAAGACTAAAGTGTGCTGCTTGTTTTAGTGAGAGGTGCACTATTTGAATTTGATTTGGCTAAGGGATAAACTGGTTAAGTCAAGCTCTATTTCATGAAAGTGTCGAGTGATCGACAGCTCTAGAGAGGCCGTACAATTTCATTCATCAAGACATTTCGATATTTTGCTCCTAAACTGTTGAAGACTAAACTGTCCCGTTGATCTAGTTGATCTGTATGAAACAGGATATTGAAATTTGAATGGCTGCTTTGTTCTATTACAAACTCCACCTTTGTCATGTCAAGCCAATTTTCTAGCAGTTTTAATTGGTCACAGAATCCTTTTGGCACTTGTTACAACAGCCATTGGTTATGGTTATTGTTACTACAGCCAGGCACCTATTTGATATGCTCTTATGATTCTAGTTAGCTGACTGAATCATTATCATTCTTACTACAGATTAGATTGTTGTACCTTAGCGGATTTGTGCTTTTTGTTATTAATGTTTATATAATGTGTTTGAGATGAACTTAAATGGAGCAACTTGGTCACTGAGATTCATATAGCCGACTCCAACCTGTATAGGATTGAGGCATAGTTATTGATGTTGTTGTTATACCTTTGTAGTTTTATTGTCACCACCTACTTAAGTGTGTGATAGAGAGAAGTGAATGTATTGCGTAAATGCATAAATAACTCCATCGTTGTAGTTATTGTTGTTGTTATTGTACCTTTGTAGTTTATTATCACCACCTACTTAAGCGTGTGATAGACAGATGTGAACATATTGCATAATGCATATTTTCATTGGGAAGTCCAGAAGTGGGAAAGTATTTGGGTAAACGTTTGATAGTAACTCCATGTTCTATTGGCTTATGTTCTACAGAGACTTTGCTTGGTCATTGTTACTAGGTCTATTGGTTGTTAATTTTAGTGGTTGGATTGTGCTTGTGACAGAGCATCTGTAGTCTGCTCCCGTGTAATTAGCTCCATAGACTGCAGTACTTGGCTCAGACCGTAGTCTCTTCACTTTTAAAATGGCAGGCCTTCAGAGACTTTCTTGTTCTATTGATAGATACTGAAGAAGGGAGAATGAAGCAAATTTTAAATGCTTCCTTCTTATTTTTAGAGGGGTAGAGACAAGTGAGAGCGAGATCATTAACTACTTGCACCCAACGGATTGTTTATTGACTAGATGATTATCCCTCAGGAATAGTCATATGGTCATTTGACTAAATGGTCGCATCTGTTTGGGATAATTCCGTTGATATATATCCAGTGTAGAAGGCTATGCACATGTTTACTGAGTAACATATCTTTTAGTCAACAGTACTGTAGCTGAGAGAGATCTGAAATCCAACCTTATATGCTCTGGGGGGGGGGGGTCATCAACCTTTTCTCAAGGACCAACTTTCTACATTCAACTATCTGTTCTGGGTTTAAAAGGAAAGGAGGACAGGAGAAATTAACAGATAATACAGATCAGAACGTTGAGGTAGCTGTGGTTTCTAAAGGAGAAATAGATCAATTGGCTTTCCATAAGTCAGAATTCTAAACCATTTCGCACATCCTGTTGTTATCTTAACCACGAGGTCATGTTAAGTGCAGGTATCATCTTTTGATATCACTTTGTAAATGCACTGCGTGGAAGCAACAAGGAAACCTCAGCAGTGTATAAGCACATTGTTGTTTGAAGAGCGTCAGAAAATGAAGCCACAGATTTGTGGAGATTCATGAGTTCGTACTTTAGAGGAGCAAAATATGGTAATCTAGGGTACCTTCGGATGGTGAGGTTCTGTTAGAGGTTTAGATTTGTTCTTTAAATTTGAAGCTTGATAAAGATCATGTTTGCTTAATGTTGAATAACGTGATAGTTGATAAAGTTGCACAGCCACATTCGAGGTGTGGCATCCCAAATACATATAAGTGCGAGGCTGTACCATCCATTTAAATCTCAGGAAAGATGCAGAATATGAACAGTGCTGCATAATCCGAAAGAAAAGAAGATGAAGGTCCAAAAATGAATTGTTTTTGGGCCAACAGGACTGATCCAAAGTGCTTTGAACGTAGCCATCTGTGGAGTTTCCTGGTTTTGTTAAGGCTTTCCATGTTTAAGTATTTGCTTTCTTCCATGTTCAAGTGTCTGCTTTCTTCAGCCTTACAAGACTGCTTAGCTAGGTTTTTTCATGGTTCATTGTCTTCAAGTTATTGTGAAATTGTTGAAACTAGTATGGTTCAACTCTGATGTTTACCCATATATAGGTGAAAAGTATCAGGAATGCAGCAAATAGAGCTAAACTGAAGATGCCTATCACACTGGTAGCAAGCCTATTAGGCAGATTATTTATGACAAGGTATTATCTTAAAATCTCTATTCTCTTAAAATATAGCCAAGGCGTTATTTGACATTTTGACTTTGATGTAAAGGGCGGGAAAGAAGGAAATCCACCAGATTTGGCAACTATTTTCTTTGAGACTCGCAAGAAGAATGAGAAACTTGTTGAACCCGAGGCAATTGAAAAACATGTGCGTGACGTCAATTTAACATGTAAATATTTTTAGCTATATGAGTTCTGCTAACAATATTTTTATGTACATTGTAGGCACAAATTCAAGAAGTGGTGCAGTCCGAACCATCTCTTTCTACCATAGAGATAGTTGAAAAATGCTTTGGACCTCAAAATCATAGCCATGTTTTCGGATTTGGTGGTGGAGTAAAAGCGAAGGATATGAAAGATGGCACTCCCTCAAAGGCTGAATTACGATATGAGTTACGTTCTACTCAAGCAGAAAACCAATTTTTGAAGGAACGCCTGTCTACCATGGAAAATGACTTGAACGAATTGAAGCAGCTAAAAGAATTGTTGAAGGATCGCCTGTCTAATATCCAACCTGCGACACCACACATTCCAGAAGAATAATAATTTTCTAAACATACCAAATAAGTAACAACTCACTCGAAACATTAATTTATTTTATTGATGGTTATATATACACTCTAATATGTTAAGATTTCCTATGTTTTCCAAAAGTCTTTAACGGAACATGAATTTCCTCTCCGTCGCTGCTGTCATGCAGCTGTTGTGTCACTGATGTTACGCAGCTTTTGCTGCCTGCTGCTGCATGTTGTTAGCCTGTTACGCAGCTGCGACGATGCTGTTACGCAGCTGCTGTGTCGCTGCTTTTACGCAGCTTTTGCTGCCTGTTTCTGTTGCCATTACGCAGTGTTAACAGTTGTTGTTTTTTTACCTGATGTTAGCCTATTACACAGCTGCGACGCTGCTGTTACGCAGCTTTTGCTGCTGCCATTATGCACACATAGATTGAGGCAGGAAACACCCATAGGGTCATAGAAGTTAACACAGAGATCAATTCTTTCAGGTCATTAGAAGAATGAAATGCATCCCTCCATCCATAGTGTTAGGCAGGAGAGTGATAGTTGATCAAAGAAGAAAAGATTCAAAAGTAACAGTACTAATTTAAATCAGTCTTGCATGCCTCAATCCCAAACTAGATGAATGATAGAGAATCAACTTTAATTATCCAAAAGAAAATAGCCCGATTTCAGAACTGAACATGCTGCATCTAATAAGCTAGCGAGCAAAACAGACTACTTATCAAGTCAAGTCACTTTAGATACTAGATCAGTTGACTGCATGTCCATAGGCCATATCAACCAGTCATAAGCTGTCAACAGGTTAGAAGCCATGCGATCAAGCATCTTTGTCGCACATGAATTAGATCTAGAACCACACTGTACACAGTTGGTATACGCTGGAACTTCATAGGACAAGGTAACCAATATCTGTCTTCTAATTATAAATGACTTTGTAGATGATGGAAACTTATAAAAGCAATAAATATTCTCATCAAGCGGAATACATACATGCTGGTTTAGAGAAGGGAATTACCCATTTAGAGTTGGGACAGTAACATGAGTTTCTTTAATGCAGTCACTGAGATCAATTACTTCAGCAGACTGAGAAGAAGTTGGCTTATAAACAGAGGAGTCAGTGTTCGCTCCAACTTCTGGTTTCTGAAGTTCTAAGTGATCAGTCTTTATTCCATTTTCAGAAAAGACAGAGGCAAATGTCTTTGTGCCAATACAAGTTTTGCAGCCACAGAGCTATCTGTTGCTTGTCTTATCATCTGTAGTAATTCTATCAATCTTTGAACATGAGAAGAAAAGGATGTAAAAACAAAAATGGTTCCATGCTATAGCAGGCCGCAGCCAATAAGGGAGCTACCTTTGGAGGATCATGCTCAAGGTCTACAAAGATCAGTCTTGTCTCCAAGTCCAAACTAGACTTAACAAACTCTGCAAATGTTCTTGCATGAACCAAGTATATCATATCTTCTATAACCATAACACGCAAAGGCTTAAATACTGAGCAGTCCTGAAAATGACATACAGATAACATACTTTGAATATGTGCAACTTCAGAAAATCTTTGCGTGTTTAACATCTTTTCGAAGTTTAACATCTTTGCGAAGTTTGTTGTTTGTTTAGTTTTTCTGAAGTTCCCTGGTGTACTTTCTATTTTTGTTTCCACTCTATTTGTTATGTTAATTGGTGCCTTATATCTCTCCTTAAGAGTGTTTCTTATCGCTGCTCCCAACACCAAGGATCTAGTTTTTCTAATTCATTTTTGTTTGGATATTCTTGCGCCTCTGTTTCTTTTTTATTGTTGAAGTTTACATAACACTATGAAGTTGGATACTTTAATTTCTAGGTAAGTCATTATATCATTACTAATTGTAAAATTGGAGTAACTATTTAAGAAATTCCTAATGATCGTTATATGCTCTTAAGAAAATCTTTTATACCATTATTTACAGGTTTTGGAGATTGAAGTTTACAGGTCAAGATGCAAATTGTGAAGACACACAAGTTGACTATCATTTTGCTAGGAATCTTAGGCAACATTAGTATATAATGTCTAAGGATGTTAGCTAGATCTTTTGTTTGGGGGATGTGTAATACTAATACTTTTAACTTACATTATGGGAGTGAAAAGTACATTTACAAGTACCTATCGTTTTATGAACGCACGATTAATGATTATATTATCATTTGATGATCAAATTTTTAGTTGCAAATTGTGAATGACAAATAATTTATTTATCGTTTATTACATTTCATTTATAGTATTAATTGGATAATTAGGGGCGAGTTAATTGGACAATCAGGGACGAGGTAGGACTGGTCCCCTAAAAACTATCAAGGACGAGGTGAGATTGGTCCCCTAAAAACTATCAAGGACGAGGTGAGATTGGTCCCCTAAAACTATTAAGGATGAGGTAGAACTGGTCACATAACATTATCAACGACGAGGTAAAACTGGTCCTATAGGATTATCAAGGATGAGATAGGACTGGTCCTTAGTAAATGTTAGCGAACACATTGCTCGTCCTTAGCAATTTCCAATTACGTCAGGAAAGACGGTCCCAAATATTTATTACGACCAGTATATAACCGTTCATTAGGCTTTTAAGGACCAGAATCACACGGTTGGTAACACCAATAAGGGCCAGTTTTATGGTCCTAAGAACTTATTGGCGACCAGATATTGTGTTGGTCGTAACTAGGTTTTAAGGACCAGTTTTAATACTCGTCGTTATATACATTTAACCATGGAAGCATTAGGGACGGGGTGACGACCAGCAATTCTGGTCTATAATTACTTTTTGGGACCAGAATGTAAGTTTTAAGGACGATATTTCCCGTCCCTATAGAGCATTTTTCTTGTAGTGGATTTTGAACTAACATGTTTTCTTTTAATATTCATTGTCTGATCTAATATTCGTTGTGCACACTGACAATGGAAAGATTTTTACACTATAACATAGTTTAACTTATGCTATATAACATGTTATTAGTTACCTTCCTATCAGACATTTGATTACTAATATCATCAAAATTTACCTACAATTAATTTATGGGTATATCAATTTAATTTTCTAACTGAATTTTATTCCAAAGATGTGATCTTAGAGCTCGCTTACACTTAGTATACCATCAGTGGGAACTTTTCTTTCTGGTTGGGAAGTGTCTCTGTCCTTTTCACTTCTTATTACTCCTTTCGTTCACTTTTTCTAACATTTCTAGTACCAACTAATTCATTCGGGCGAGACATCTTACGATGTCATGATGCGCCCATTCCTATGGCCATTCCTTTAATAAACATAAACTCGTGCAGTTGCATTTTCACTCATTCAACAACTCCAGACGTGGCAAATACATTGTCAATTTGCAAGTTCTCATATATGTGCTGAACTTATCATTTTACTTCTTAAGTCACTTCGATCGAATATTAAGTCTTCTTAGCTAGCGTTTGGACATAGATTTGGTTGAAACTTGGAAATTTGAGTTTTGAGAGTTGAGTTGAAAAATAATTTTTGGAACTTGAAGTTGTGTTTGGACATAGAATATACTTGAAAAAATAGTTGAAGTTTTGTGAGTAGTTTTTAAATTTCCAAAAAACTGCCCAAAAACAGCCTTTGAAAACTTTTTGAGTTTTTGGGACTTTTTGGGAGAAGTTTTGATGAAATAGCATAAACAATCAGTTTTTCTTCCAAAAACTGTCCCCAAAAACTATAAACAAACGGGGGCTTAGAACTTCATAAATTACCTAACTTTTTTGAAATAGTATGAGCTAAAATATATTAGGATCGAACAAGTGGGACATATAATTCATGATAAGTTAGAAAATGAGCACTTGCGAAGTAGTAATAATTAGTTGACTGAATTCATGTCTCCATATAGAGCTTTGATACCACCCGTAATGAGAGCTTATAAATTCTTATGTGTAAATCCGACCAGTTTATTTTGCATTCTCTCCGACACATGGAATTAGTTAAGCGGAATGCTAAAAATATCATTAGTCAATATATTAAATTATTAATAATTTAATTTTATTATTGGTATATGTAATTTTAATGTGATAAATTAAATAAGGTTTTAATGGAAGATTTTTCAACTGAAAAGTGTAATTATGAATTTCTAAAAGATATAATTTGTGATTTAGTATGGTAAGATTAATTTGGATAAGTAGAATTTATTTCACAATAGAAAACCTGTTAATAAATTTTGTGATCTCTATTGTGCCAAATTCGACTAGGAGATATGCTTTTATGGTTGGAAAATAAATCCTTTGCCTGTTCTGGATAAGGTTTTCCAATTCTCAAAACTTGTCTATAAATAATGGGATTTTCGTCCCAGAGACAAAAAAACACAGTTTTCTCTCTAAAAGCTCCTGTCCACATTATCAGCGATTAGGGTTTCATCAATGGCCAATGGAACATACCCTTTAGCAAAAAGCATAAGGGGAAAAAACCCACAAAACCTATAGAAAAAATCCGTAGGTCAAAAATCTGCCGAAACACCTACTGGAAAGAACAATGTTTCGCGTCAACAGCAGAAACACTAGTCGATAAAGCCATGGAACTAGACCACATTGGTGGTACATTTGGTGGAAATAAAAAACCCACACCCTTTATGCGTCTTGTCATAAAAATGCTCCAAATCAAGCCTGAAAAAACCATTGTTGTCGAGTTTATTAAAAATGAAGATTATAAGTATGTTCGTGTTCTTGGTGCTTTTTATTTGCGTCTTACCGCGGGTGAGAATGATGCTGATGTTTATCGATACGTTGAGCCACTTTACAATAATTATCGTAAGCTAAAGGTTAAATTAGCAGATGGGTAGTTTGTTTTAACACATGTGGATGAGTTTATTAATGAACTTCTGACTAGACAATATTCTTGTGACATTGCTTTGTCCTGTATCAAAGAAAGAAGGATCTTGGAGAAACAAGGGCAGTTGGAACTTCGGATAAGTGCGTTGGATGATGATTTTGAAGAGGAAGAGGAAGAGGATAAACCACGTGCTAATGCATTGGATGAAAATGATTATTATCATAAAAGGCATGCTTGTAGCACCGCCAGTCCTGAGCGGGACAAACCTAAGAAGAAGAAGGAGAAGATGGACGATGGAACAGATCATCCAGCTCAAAAGATAGCAGAAGCTAATAGGCTTAGGGCATCACTCGGATTAAAGCCTTTGAAGCTATGAGCATGTACATTTTCGGCTGGAGTTTTCAATATGTTGCTGATGTGTGATAGTTTGGTCCTGTTGTCACTTTAATGTCAGGGTATATTTTCTTTGCTTTTCTTTGGTGTACTTTTTCACTACTGGAAGGAGAAAAAAACTTGCATACAACTTGTTCCATTACCTTATTCTGTATCTAGTCTAGCGATGAATTTTAAGAATATATAGTTTTTTGATGAAATAATTAAGAGACAAGAAAGTAGCAGAGAGCTGTTTTTTTTTTTTTTTTTTTTTTTTTTTTTTTTGAAGGCGGGGAATGGAATAAGGAATAACATTCCTTTTTATCTCTTTGATTACTAAGTTTTATACATCTTCAGACTATTGGATAGACTAAATTATATAGGGGAAGAGGGACCTCTACTAAAATAGTTTTTCTATTCTTCTATTGGTAGGAAACAACAATCTCCAACTCCACTGGGAGCACTTTCAAAAGAAGAAATCAAGAATTGTACTTTTCTCCTACTTGTTTGTTGGATGATATGGAAAATTAGAACTGGAAATGACTATTGCCTTTTCCCTACATTTAAGCCTTTAATTGGATCTGAAGGTATTATTGAATCCCTATGTTTGAACATAGATTGGGCTAAAACTTGAAAAAAGTAAATTTTTGAAGTTGAGTTGAAAAATTGTATTTAGAATTTGAAGTTGTGATTGGACATGCATTTACTTGGAAAAAGGTTGAAGCCTTGAGTCAGAGAACTTTTTTTCACCGAAAAACTGATCCAAACCAGTTTTTGGAATTTGAAATCTTATCTTCACAAATTCTCCAAAAGCTGACCAAAATTTATAAAGAAACATTATTTTCAATATCCATTTTGAAAAAAAGTACCCAATTCTATACCAAAATGGGAGTGGATCCAAGATTACCTTTTTTACGTAAATTTGTGCCCATTTGTGACACTACCCGAATTTCTGATTACGCCGTGCGGATATTCGACTACCTTCCCTAAAGCTGTCGGGCGAACCCTATCGACAACCTCAATACATATATGACATACAACTGAGTTAAACATGAAATGAAACTAACTTTAAACATAAAATAGCTCCAAAAAGTAGGTACATACACATAAGATGAACAAATATACAAGCTGTCAGAACAAATATAGCTAACTACCCCAAATATAGGTTTAGAGATTTCCAGATCAGACATCTACGAAGTCAAAAGAATACGTACATCTCCCGGAGTAAGCAAAATAGAATAAAACTATAGTATCTACACCTGGCGGCCTCAAGGAACAAGCTGGCTCACCATAGACAGCTAGAAACGTCCTGCTTCTCAACCACACTGCAGTTGACTGGGTCCTGAAGCAGAATCATCCGAAACGAAAAGATACAACAAGAAATAAAGAGGGAATGAGGTATAAGGCCTCAATAAGTGAGGAATAGCTAGTGACCTCAAGGATAGATACAGTAGTCAGGGGAAACAGAACCATAGTAACAAATCAACTAAGTCAATTACAAATAAGTTATGCAACAAGTTCGTGTAGCTCAAAAAACATACATAAAGATATGAAATGAATGTATCAATGATGGAATGGGGTCACATGTGCAGAAACCTATCGCCGGGATAGGGCTCTCATCGACTACCAGGAGATATATGTAATAACCCTTCACCGGCGTGAGGTTCTCATCGACTGCTGAAAAGTACATTTCAAGCCCAAAATTGGAGTACAATACTCTTATGCTCAATGCAATAGCAATTACAAGTCATAATATATGACATACAACACACTCAAAGTTAAGGCATATAAAGTACGCCTATCGGCAGCTACACACGTGGTAGATATCCATAAGGCCAAAGGCCATCAACAAAATGGATATAATCACTTACCTCAAGTCCCGGCCAAATCAATCACTGGTCGACTACCTTTCCATTCTTACGCCTCTCAGAATAATCTCTTTCTGAACCAAAAGAATATTGTTGCACTCATAAGTGCCCGAAAAAGAAATATCTACCCTTTATACAAAAAATGAAGGAAATTATCAAAATACCCCTACGTCGGACTTAGCCAAAAACCCATAAATTATATAGTTTCGGACTGGTCATAGTCCCACGAGTCCAATGACGTTATTAGTTTTCATATCCGAATTCAATTTCATCAAATTCCTCAATTTCATAATTTTTAGGGATCCAACACAATTTCCCACTTCAAATTCTAGAGATTCCAGGTTAGGAACCAAGAATTAACGAAATTGAATGTTATAGGATTGATACCTGATGATTTTTAATGACTTGGTAGTTATATTTTCCTTGAAACCGACTGGAACAACTGTGTGCTACAGTGCTAAAAATGCACCAGCAAAAGCTAGTGCGACGTTTTTGGTCCAAACAGACCCTATGAAGCTCGGAATGACTCAAAATTTTGAATACAATTCATACAACACTTGTTAGACATGCTTGCGAAGACGAATCTCAAATCCGATCACCGAAACTCAAGATAGGGGTCCTACCGGAAGAGGTCAATTTCTTCACTTTTAGAACTTAGCGAAAACTATCCGAACGACCTTAGTTTTTACTTCTGAAAGTTACCACAGGTCACAATGACCATGCGAACCTAATGCAACTTCCGTATTTTGAATAGGAGCTCATTTATTCAAATCGAGCTCAAAAATCTTTTTTAAGCTTTACCGACAACCTAAACGAAAACCTTCTTCGAAAACCTATCAAAGGAGGTCCAAATCTGCACAAATGTTATAGACAGGTCCTTATTGTCACATCAATCAGAATCCTAACTCCAAAAATGGCTAGCCAAGGTCGTTTCATTCTCCTCGTATAGACTCTAGTTCGTCCTCGAATGAGCCAAAGTGGAAAGCAGATTTCACATGACTAATGGAAATTATTATGCCAACTTTTAACAACTATTCAATAAAAATTATCATATCATTACAGAACCAACAACAAAAACACGGATATGAACTTTGAAACTCTAAGAATCATGCTCATACATGAGTCATCAAAGAGATGAGGATATCTCTCTCATATATTGGAATCAAGCTCCCAAGTGTCCTTCATGTGAGGACGCTTATGCCATCGCACTCGAACCATCGAAATCTGCTTCGAAAAAGCTTCTGGACATCTGTTGCAACTATAGAAACTGGGAACTCCTCATAAGTTAGATTCACATCTAGTTGAGCAAGATCTAACTCAATCACCTCGGAAGGATCACATATACACATACGAAGAATCGATACATGAAACACCGGATGAACTGGAATAGAAGCTAGCAAATCGAGCTGATAAGCCACCTTACCAATGCGCTTCTCCACACGAAAAGGGCCAATAAATCAGAGACTGAGCTTCCCTTTCCTCACAAATCTCTTTACACCCCGCATCGGCGACACTTTCAGAAATACTATGTCGCCGACCTCGAACTCTAACTCTCGGCTCCTCCAATTTGAGTATGAAATCTGCCTGCTCTGAGCGGTTTGTTGACAATCCTGAATAATACGAACAACAGCTAGAGTCTGCCGAACCATCTCTAAACTTATCACCTTAATATCTCAAGACTCGAACCAGCCGATCGGATAACGATATCTACGACCATACAAGGCCTCAAATAGAGCCATATGGATAGAGGACTAATAGCTATTAATACAAGAAAACTCTGCCAAGGCCAAATGATCATCCTTAGTAGCCTCCGAACATCAATGCACAAGCTCGCAACATGTCCTCCAAAACCTGAATAACTCGGCTGGACTGACCATCAGTATGAGGATGGAATGTCGTGCTAAGCTGCACCTGGGTCCCCAACTCCCTGTGAAAAGACTTCCAGAACTGGAAAGTAAACTGGGAACCACAATCGGATATGATAGACACAGGAGTGCCATACAGCCTAACCACCTTATTAATAAAAATCCAAGCTAATCTTTAAGCTGAATTAGTAGTCTTTACATGGATGAAGTAAGCTGATTTAGTCAGTCTGTCGAGAATGACCAAACGAATCATGGTGCTGCAGGGTCTTTATCAAACCAACCAAAAAATCCATAGCGATCTGCTCCCACTTCCACTCGAGAATATGCAATGCCTGAGCGAACCCTGTCGGTCTCCGGTGCTCAAACTTAAGTTGCTGACAGTTCAGGCAATGAAACACATAATCATACACACCCCTCTTCATCCCCTTCCACCAATATAGCTCGTAGAGATTAGGAACACAGAATCGGTCCTTACATTAAAGAATGCAATGTTTATCAAGCTCGAAGAAGGAACTCCTCCGCTTGAGACACAACCACACAACTTCTGCAGATGAGGAGAATTGTCTCTCCTTAATTTGACTGACTAAGGAAGATTGAGCTGCAACAGAAGCCAAGATCAACCGGAGTCTGGGCAAACAAATCTCACTTTGGAGTCGCCAACGGACTGTAAATCTCACTTTCTAAAATTAGCTATAATTTAACTTAAAGATGCAGTTTGGCTATTTATGCAAAGTGTGCATTAGAAACCATGCATTTACGTGTGTTATCCCCTACTTATATATTGCATCGTAAATGGGTCCAATACATAGCCCATATTTTGCGGGATTACTTTACAATTATCCATTTACGATGCAGTGGACCCGTTTGCTTTTATGCAGCTGGACTCGTACATTTTGAACATATACTACGGACTGATTTGAACAGATACTAAGGCCAATGACGTTTGGAGGCCTAAAATCAGTCCCTTTACACTCCCCCACGTCCCTAAAAACAAATAGGCTATGATGACTTGTATGAGCCCTGATTGCAAAATGAGCCGGCGATGGAGTGTTGGGACCGGCACTGGGCATGGCAACACGACCGGCCGGCGTGTTCGCAGCCGTACCGACGTCCCTAACCTCTAGCCAAATCATACATACCTGAGCTTACACTTTTAAAGAATCACTTTCCCCTTTATTATTATTATTATTATTATTATTATTATTATTATTATTATTATTATTATTATTATTATTATTATTATTATTATCATCATCATTTTGATTATTTTCATTATTATTAATATTATTATTATTCACTAACTCATTTTTTTTAAATTTTGCGAGGTAAAATTGGATGAGAGGCGACAACCTATTTTGGAAGAAAACAAAAAGCCTTTTATCACTATTATTATTATTATTATCATTATTATTATTATTATATTCTTATTATTAGTAGTTATTATTTATTATTTATTATTTATTATTATTGTACTAATTCATTTTCATATTTTGCAAGGTGAAATTCTCCAAGGAGGAAGCCTTTAGCATATCACATTTTATCATTTAATACTATATGCATATTTACTAGTCATTCAAATTATTTGTCTATTCTTAGTTACTTATTTTATTTGCTTAGCTGTTCAAGTTTGAATCCCAATTATAAGTCCGACCGGTAACCACATTTGGTGGAGCTCGAGAGGTGCCTAACCCCTTCCTCTCGAGTTAACTTGAACCTCTTACCTAGAATATTTGGTTCGTAGACTAAGTTTCGGAGTTAATTATAAAATTAGCTAGAAACAAAATAGGTGCCCTAATACGCCTAGTTAAAAAATATGTTAGGTGGTGGCTCCAACTCTTTACCCGAGAGTTACCCACTAAGTCGAGCCCTATTTCAAACTTTAACAGGTTCGGGTAAATATAGGATGCGACAGAATGGCGACTCTGCTGCGAATATCAAGGTTCAAATCATAACGGACTTTAAATTGGATTCTTTACTTGCTTTATTTTCTTGTCATTTATTTCGATACTAACTTTTTCCTTCTTTTTCTTTTTGCAGGATTAATGTTTATTTTTGAATTTTTAAATTTATGTATTTTATTCTTGAATTTTTTGATTATATTTTATTATTGTTCATGTCACTCACATTTCCTCCACTCCTGGAGAGTTTACACTTGCACACACCATAAACGGTTACGTGGATCTCATGGCCGTTTCACCCTAAAAAAAAATCCTTTAGGGGGAACAGTTTGGGATATAGTTGGTCCATGGTACAACCAACAATTCCAAACGTTCCCACCCCTTGGTTGTCTGCCTGGGGGAACCATGTCCTTGTCTAGTAAACCCACTCTTGGAAGGTTCTTTAGGACAGGACAACACGTCCTAAACTTCAACTATTTTCAAATCTTCCATAAATGACTAAATCTTTTTCATTAAAACAATTTCACATCATAATTCTTTTGTATTTTCTTTATCATCTAGTTTCTATTATCCTATTTTTTGAAACTAATTTGTTTGTTTCGTTTTTTTTCTTTTTACTCCTTTTTAAAATTATTTTTTGCAAAATACCTCAATATGTGCATCCTTTCCATAAAATTTCTAAATTCCTTTTCTTTAAAACTATTTTACTTAATTCAATATTGTCTAGTTTCTATTAATTCTATTTTGCAAAACTAATGTGTGTTTGTTTTGTTATCCTTTTTAAAACTTATTTTGTGAAATATTTCTATGTGTGCATATTTACAACACTTAACCATTTTTAGGGGACATGTGCATTTCTTTCAAAAGGAGGGATGGAAATAGGCTGAGTCCTTTAACGTTGACGAAGCTAGCAAATCCCTTATCCAGCAAAGCTAGCAACTGCTCCTTTAACATTGACGAAGCCGTGCGATAGGAAGGGATTGAAATAGGCTGAGTCCCAGACACTACATCAATTCCAAACTAGTTCTTCTGATCAGGAGGAAGTCTTAGCAAATCATCTTGAAACACATCAGGGAACTCCCTTGCAATAGGAATGAAATCGAGGGATGACAACAGTGGTATCTCGAACCATGGCAAGATACGTTGAACACCTTTTATCCATCATCCATTTCACCTTCAAGAAAGAAATAACATGCCTCGTGGGTGGAAAATAAGAGCCATGCCACACCACCGGTTCTGAACCAGGAAAAGATAACAGAAGAGACTTGGCATGACATGACGCGAACTAATCTATGTCAATATTGACAAAAATATCAACCATATCAAACACCAGAAGGTCCACCTCATGACCCCCCAAAGGACATGGTATAAGCTAGATACACTCGATCCACTATAATAGAATCTCCGACAGGAGTAGAAAAATAGAATGGATCATGGAGACGCATATAATCAACATGAAACCCGATAGCAAAATAAGGAGCAACATATGAATAGGTGGATCCTTGATCTACCAAAGAATATGTATTTTGACCACAAATAGATAGAGTACTTATAATAACAACCGGAGATCCTCAAAATCCTGCCTGGCTGGCAATGCATATAAATGTCTCTGTGGCTGAGCTGAGCCTCTACTCTGACAACCACCTCTTGATGGACAACCTGAACCACGCCCACAACTTCTGCCGGGTGGTGGCGCACCTTTAGCTGGCTGAGACCCTAAAGGGACACCCTGAGGATACTGCTGCATGGGTGCCAGAGGGCGAGAGAAAGGCTGACTACTACCCTGCTAATGAAGATAAAGGTAATCTCTCTTATGATGCCTTGGATCACGACAGTGAACACACCTATAGCCATACTAGCACTGCTGATGACTGTTGGGAGGAAGCTATGGCTACCCATGTCGAGGCCCTGGTGCGTTCTGAAAACCACGCACTGGGGAGTGAATTGACCTATCAGAAGGCATTCTCTGCTGCTGGTAACTCCTACCTTCAAATGAGGTACTAGAATGCCCTGGACCACGGGATCTATTACTCTTCCTCCAGCTCCAACTTATGATATGCCTCATATCTCTAAGAAATATCAACGACAACATCAAATGGAGTCTGGGCCTAAATCCCTCGAGTCATCTTGGACCGCAAATGAGAAGTAATCCCATCAATAAAATCCTTGACCTTCTGCTCCTGAACAAGATCTGAACCATACTTGGACATCTCAGAAAACATGAGCTCATACTCTATGACTGACAGGTTACCCCGCCCAATCCTCTCGCACTGCCTCCTTCTCTCGTCCAACTACGAGGAAGGAACTTCTCCATGAGACAGTGAGAAAACACACTCCAAGTCAACTTAGGCAAGCCATGCCTAGCTGATCGACAGTGGTCTACTATGCTATGGCTGGACCACGAAACTGAAAGTCTATATAACTCTATACTGCTAAAGATAACTAAGGGCCTCTAGAATATGTGATCGATCTAGAAATTCACGGGGTTTCTTTGATGTAAGGCCTAAGATTATCAAAGGCTCAAGCCTGATTAAATGATGCAGCTTCTCTGGATTCTCAGCTGGACTGCTACCTGGGCTGGCCGACTAACCTGAACGAATGGAGGCACAAGACCTGCTACATCTGGATCATGAACACTTGGTGCATGAACGTTTGGGGCTACATCTGGATCTAGAAATGGGCTCCCTAAGCCTGAGAACTAACATCTACATCAGCCTTGATGAACTACTTGAGGTATACAAGGCCCCTAGGGCATCTACGCCGCCAAGAATCTCATAAAAGCATCATGGATTGCCAGGGAAACTAATAAGCCTTGCTCCCCTTGCCTACTTGGAGCTGGCCCTGTTGGGGCCTCTACAATTAGATCAAGACGACCCACCAACCTCGTGGCCTGGGTAGCTCTACCTCTACCTCTACCTCTGCCTCGAACACGACCTCTACCTCAGCCAACACCTCCTCCTCACGGAACACCTCGCATGGAGGCTGTCTCAAGCTCGTCTACCTCTCGCTAAGCAGTCGTGGGCATTCTCACCATTTAATGCGAATGAAATAACAAATATATTTAACTTCAGACAAGAAGACCCCCACACGATAAGAATAGAAAGAAAGAGAACTGCCTAAATTCTACCATAGCCTCTCGTAGAGAGATACAGACTGTGTAGTGTAGGTAAAATTACGCCACCTAAGATTACGGAGATACGAGTCTAGTAGGCAAAGACTATACTTAATCTAGAAGTCACCTGATGGAGAGGATACACGCCTGCTCCCAAGCTACGGCCTCTCAGTAGGCACGAGCCCTAGGACGTAAGGCATACATCCCACCACCTTAAGGTTTACAGTCTCCTAGTTATGGTTTGTATATACTACCGCCTTGAAGAAACATGCCCACGACCTTATTAATCTTTGTATTTGATTATAATTAGGACTGGGTAAATTATATCTATAAAGACTCCTCCTTACATTATATTGTACAAGCAAGCGATTCACAGAGAATCCGACTATTCTCAAGGAATGTAATTACTTACTTTTCCACTCAATTATTTATTCCTTAACTTTATTTACTTTTCCTTGTATTTTGTCGTATTGCTTGTGACCCTACTACAAATTTAATTGTTTAACTAATGAAGAAAATTTTAGGCATAAACAATTTGGCACCTACCGTGGGGCCCAAGAAATTGTAGGTGTTTGTAATGGCAAAATACGACCATGTCTAACGATGATGTCCTAGAGAACACCACTGACGCGGTTGACGAGTCCACAAAAGATCCATGCAATCTCGATGGACAGCCAAAGGACACTCCCAAAAACCCAATCTCTGTAGGTAGTGACGGTGAGGATCGACTGCACAAGAACAATCCTGGAGTCAAGGACTTCCTCACCAATCTCTTCAAAACACAGACGGAGTGAGCGGAACAAAACTCGGCCAACTTGGTCGAAAGCATGGCCGAGAAGCTAGGAGCGATCCTCGTTAGTTCATCTTAGAGCCCAACATCCCCACGAGGACCCGTGCTCGTGAATGAATCACCAGCCTCTATTCCCAGCCGAAAGCTCAACATGGAGACCACCCACGGAAGCTCTACTGCAGCCATCAATCAAGGTATTAAAGGAATACCTGTTATTTAGGACATCCTGAAGGAGCTGAAGGTCATCTACGATCGGATTGGTAACGTGTCAGGCTCTCCACCCCAAATTACCGCCCTAGATGAGCTGAAGTTCTTTAAGCACGTGTATAAAGTGAGTGCTGCACCAGTCTGCGTACCCAAGCAATTTCACCTGCCAGATAACTTGAAGTATGACGGAACCACTGATTCAGACGAGCATATTGCTGCCTACTACACGGTTGTCAAGAGCAACGAGATCACTGATGAAGAAACTTACTCTGGCCTAGGGAAGAGATTCGGCTCAACCATGACCAAAGGTGCCCTCACATGGTACACCTAGTTACTATTAGAGTCAATTGAATCATTCACTCAAATGTAGGATCTCTTTAAGAAGGCATACTTTGAAGCCCACAAGCGAGAGATATGTATGGAGGTTATCTTTGAAATTCGACAACGTGATGATGAACTGCTAAAAAATTATCTGGAGAGGTTTTATAGGGAACACATGGAGCTTCCTCCAGTTCCTGATAATATTTTCGTGGTAGCCTTCCGCAAGAGCTTGAACTCCAGAGGTTCGTTAGCTACCCGAGAGTTGTAATGGAGTCTTACTCAATACCAGTTGACGACATGGAATGCCCTGTACCAACGATACAACGAGAAACTGCGTCTGGAGCCGGAGTAACCCCTGACCTTCAACAAAAGTGCCTGACCAGTCATTGAGGACATTAGTCGGTAGAGCAGAAATGGAAGCACAATGAAGAACCTCGAGCTGGAGACAGAGGAAGAAAATCATGAGAGACTATAGAGCTGATCCCTCGAAGCTCGCTGAGAAGCGAGAGGACACCATATAGGTACCATCATACCCTCCTAAGGGATCGTTCAATATCGATAGAACACCTGGCAAATTTGAGGAACTGGGATTGCGTGTCAATGCTATGGGTTTCGTATAAGATCACCTGAACAAAACCCTTATACGTTGGCCTAATAACATGAGAGCAGAACCCGACAAAAAGGACTTAAACCTCTTTTGCGATTTCCGTAGAGACCACGGGCATGGCACGATAGGATGCAGGGCCTGATGGGTCTACTCAATAAAGCATACTTGAAGGACTTGTTAACAGAGAGGGGATAGCAGATGTACGCCTACAATAAGAGCTTAGAGCCCCCCCCCCCCCCAGATCTTCCAAAATCGAAATGGTCTATCAATGCAATAATCGTCTACCCTATGTTACTTGATGGTCCAAACTGAGTGAGCCAGAGCCCGATAGAGGCCATGCCCGAGAAGAGATGATCCAATTCAGTGACGAGGATAGCATCAGTTGCGGTATCCCTCACCATGACGCCCTAGTCATAACACTGAGAATAGGTGACACGGATGTCAAACATATTTTGGTTGACGATGGCAGCGCCATAAAACTTATTATGTAGGAGATCATACGGGCAATGGGAATTTAAGACCAAGTAACCTCGAGTATTTATACATTGGCTGGCTTCAACAATTCTTGTGCGAAATTTGTTGGAGAAGTAAATCTTGTAGTAGCGCACATTGGAGTAGAGCACATTGCACCCTTCCAAGTAAAGGGAGGAGTCACTTACAAGATGAAAGCGGTACCTTCCACCCTGCACCAAAAGATCAAGTACCCCACTGAAAAAGGGGGGGAGGGTAAAAGAGAGTAATGGAGATCAAAAAGTTGTGAGGGAATGTTATATAATGGCTATCCTTGTAGCTTCAGTGCCTAGAAAAGCGTCAGAGGTGAGCCTCCTCGAAGTTAACAAAAGGCCCCGAAACTTCAATCAATCAAGGCAGTTGCTCCGACAATTTGGATGATTGAAAGTTTAGGCGGGAGAACGAGTGGGATATATGGAAGTACATCTCTTTTAAGCTATTTACTTTAAATTGTGTTTTTCTCGTTTTAGTTTTTCTCAAACTTTAGTTATTAAATTCTATTGCTTATGAGTTATGTTATGGGTTTTAAGCCACAACCGCTCGGGCCATCGCCTGTCTTTATCAATAAAATTACTATTCTACATAGCCCGTTTTACAATAACATTCATCCACAATCCAACTATTCATAGCCCCGACACAACGTAAGTTGAAATCATACACTCACTTTTAATTACAAAAGTAGAGTAAACTACTCGCTTAAAGCTAGATAACTTCTAGTTAAGCCATCAGACATTATCGTAAGTTGAAATCTTCAATTCAACACTTGCACCAATATGTATGTGGGGATGCCCGCTCCCATTGTGCCGTTTAAGACTTAAGCACTCTAGTGGACAAGCACAACTGTTCTAGCTTGAATGCAAAAATGTCCCGTTACATATAAAGAGCTAAAGAGGTGCCCTAATCTAAAAGACGTCCTACCCTAATCTAAAAGACGTCTATCGCAGATACAACTCATGCTACCACCCGATGGCATAAAATGGTAAATAATGGATGTACATGCCCAAGCAGGCTTACTACAAAACATTCTAGACATCAACTAAAACTGCTAAAAATGCACCAGCAACAACTGGTGTAATGTTTTGTGTCGAAACAGAGCCTACAAAGCTCGGAATGACCCTAATTTTTTACACAAGTCATACAACACTTGTGTGACATGCTCGAAAAGACGGATCTCGAATTGGAGCTCTAGAACTCAGGATAGGGGTCCCACGGGAAGAGATCGATTTATTCACTTTCGGAACTTTAGCAAAAACTATCCGAAGAACCTCGATTTTCACTTTTGAAGTTTTCACACGTAAAAAATAACCATACGGACTTAACACAACTTTTAGATTTTGAAGTGGTGTTCATTTACTCAAATCAAGCTCGGAACACTCTTTTAAGGTTTACTGACAACCGAAACAGAATGAGGTCCGGATCAGCTCAAGTTTCACAGACAGGTCCTAATAGACCTTACAGAGCTTTTAAGACTGTTGGCATGTGAATAGGTATCCTATCTCCCGAAATGACTAGCCAAGATCGTTTCAATTTGTTTGGTTAAAATATCCCTATATGTATATAGTTGTCATGTTTGTTTGTTTATTCATGTGTAGTTCTAATTTAAAAATCTTAAATTGTTCTCATGATTAATTGAATCTTTAGCTACTGTTTGGACATAAATTTGGTTGAAACTGGAAAATGAGTTTTTGAATTTGAGTTGAAAAATAGTTTTTAAAACTCGAAGTAGTGTTTGGACATGCATTTCACTTGAATAAAAAAGTTGAAATTTTGTGAGTGAAAAATAAAAAATTCTCCCAAAAATCCAAAAATTGGTCTCAGCCAGTTTTTGAAATTTTAGTTTTCAAGATTTAAATAATTTTTATGAACAAACAAGTATTTGAGAAATATTTCCAAATATACTCCCAAAGTTTATGTCCAAACGGGTTCTTAATTTTCCTCTGAAAATGTGTCACAAATTTTGGAACTTCTATAGACTTCTTGTTTGTTTGCACGAAAAATAGAAAATTGATAGCAAGTTGTTTTTGAGAAGCATAGGGAGGGTTCAACTAAATTAGTATTTTCAACATGGATGTATTGTGTGTGTTATATATATATATATGCGTCAAAAGTTTTTAAAATTTCAACAAATTAGACATTAAATTTTGAACTCATAATTGTAAAAGTACAATGGATTCAATTGTAACAATTTATAAGTTTAATTTATCGAGTTTAAAATTTAAATTGCTCCGTCTAAGGCAGTCATATTTATAGCTTGTATTGAGCTGTGGAACATGTGTAATGTGCTATGTACCTAAATAAATTAAGTAAATTCTTTCAAGAGAAGCATTTTGTCAAGTGTTTCAGTTATCTTGAAAATGCATAATGCAACACCCTACTTTATTTCTGCATGCCTAAAGCAATCTATATAATTAAATTCAATAATATAATCAATTGATCAACAATTAATGCAGAATAAATTCCTATGGTAAGATTTGGAACCAGACAGGCACTTGCAAAATAAGGACATCACAATATTCAGTTTTTGCGTTATTATCTTTGTTATCTAGTATACGGGGAGTGTTTAACAGTTGGTAGTATTATCCAAACTGATACTGCAAAAATATAGCAGTGAAGATTCATTATCTATCCCGAACAACGTATGCTCACTAGTTTCATTTAAATTTTAAACTCCTCCCTTCCCCGCAAAGGAAAAAAAAGAAAAAGAAAACGAGTTCCAGTGTGTTTGGATGTTTTATGCCGTTGGAGAAATCTGTTTTAGCGAATAGGTGTGGTAAAACATATAACTATTTATGACTTTCTAGCATAATTTGAATAGGATCAAAAGGATTTTGACGTATTTTGGAAAAACTTTTATGTTGGAGAGCAAGTGTTGAAACAATGTTCTATTATTATGATGCAGTATTACGATAGCGATGAGAAGTTGACCAAGAAATCCCTTGGCTTTTCGCGATGGCAACACTGGCCTGGCTAGCTTGGCTTTGTGATAACATTCGGGTTTGGCTCTGCCCATTTTCAGCGATGGGGAAGTGATTCTCGCATTTCACATAAGCACCGGAATGCAAAGGGTATAGTATTTTTGAAAAATAATACAATGTACTCCACTTTTGGGACTTTAAAGCTATTCATTAGAGATTGCATGAGCAGTGATTTTCACATCAGATTGAGGTTATGATTTTAAACCTGTTTTGGATTATATCCTTGATTATATATTGATTTTTATTAAAAATGAGATTAGCTATGAGAATTTATGAAATCGGAAAATAAACCTCCAAATAAAAAAGTTGAGGAATACCTTATCTGTCTCGTGTGACAGCTTGGGAAATATTAAATTGCCCACCCTTCTTTTTTTAATCCGAGTCTCCCTTGGCTTGTGGTAAAAAAGAGCATTCAACGTAATGATATGAAAATGACTTGTCAGTATGTAATATATATATGCCAAACAATAACTATTACATTTGTGATACTTTCATTTCATGTATTTTTGGATGGTACAAATGCTCTTTTCTAAAAATGGTACCATAAATCGCCTTTTCTTGAAAGATGGTTGGTCGGAAAAATTTTCGTTGAAAATGAAATTCGTAGAAACTTTAAACTACTTTTCTGTATTGGTCGGTTTTCTGTTCGATCACGAAAGAAGCAAACTCGATCGTATGCAACATGCAGATTCACTTCGAAAGTTATGAGATTGGAAAGAAGCTGCTTCGGTTTGGTTTCGTTCGGTTATACGATGTTGATCGGATAAAATCGGAAACAACATTATTGTAGATCAGGTTAACTGACCCTCATCTCTAAAATATCGGAACAGATAGGGCGAATTTAGTGGAGTAGATGACAACGTGCAACAGTGGGATGAGAAACGTGGGGGAGTGGAAGTCTGCTAGGGTTTGGAGATTCTCCTCCATTTCAACCTATAAATAGGGACTCATATTTTCATTTGAGGACACATTCATCTGAGCAAATATTATTCTATTCTCTAAAACCATTATTCTCTTGTCAAGAAAATAGTCAACAGTGTCTTTTACCTTTGTCAATTTATTACGTCAGAGATCATCATTGTATTTAAAGCTTCGATCGTGATTTGGTTCAAACGTGGAGGGAGATCTGTTCTTTCCATTGAAGCAACATCCATCGATCCATCAAATACAATAAGCCTTTACTGCTTTGATTATTTATTTATTGCTTGCTTCGTTTAGATCTACATTCATCTTGATCGTAACATCTTTTGCCCGTTATCTGTGTTTAATTTAAACAATCTGTTATCGTCACTCATTAAACGACTAATCGACTTATTCATCGGGTCCATTATTCGATTAAGTTTGTTCATTCGCCATCGTTTTACGTTTATTCATTTCGCTTGTTTATCATCGTATTGCTGCTATTTTCATCGACTCAAATATCATAACCGTGTTCGGATAACTGTGCATCTTGATAAAACGAAGTCATCTCATCGTATATCACTATCCTATCACTTAGTTCGAACTTGTTTGACAGCATTTGTATCCCAGCTTGACATCGGATTTACTTGACATCGAATTTACTTGATACCGAATTTACTCGACATCGATTTTAGAATTGCTTCCAGATCAAATTCTTGAGGTCAATTAACTCGTTCACGTAAACTATTTATCAAACGATCGAATTGAGATATAAAACGGTCGCCTTAGACTCAACTAAATATAAATCTAATTGTAAAACCTGATACATTTTTTTGGGAAATACAGTTTGGCGCCCACCGTGGGGTCTAGGCAATCGATTTATTCCGAAATTTGAACCGCTTGATACTACTTACGTTTGCTTTCTTGTCTTGAAATGGCAGATGAACGTAACATCGACGCTTTGAACGGTCAGCAACAGCTCAATCCCAATGACGGGGTTCATGTTCCGGCCCATGCTGAAGCGGTCGATGAATCTACCAACAACGAACAGGATCCAACTCACAACAACATTTCTACTGGTTCACAGTTGAACGCACGCCAAGCGCGGCGTTCAGGCAAATTGCCCGCAGTCGAAACTGAATCAGGAAGCGCAAACGCGGCAGTGTTTGCGTATCTGAAGCGGCATGATGCTCAGTTCGAAATGATACAAGAGCAGTTGAAGGCACTATCTAATTCTATCGGAAGTAAAGCACCTACCTCTCCGATCACACCCCCAGCAAGCATTCCGACTTCGGTTCCTCAGGGCGCCGTAACAGGGGGACTTGCAGCGGGGGTCGGATCAGGGGGATCGGGTACTGCCGCCGAAGCCATAGGAGTTCCGGCCTCGGTCACAGCAGAAGTAAGAATGATGGCAACGATGCAAACCTTGTTGAATGATAATATCGATAAGAAGTTCAGCGAAATCAAGTCATTTATGGAGAAATTGCCAGGCGTTCCGAAATTGGCTGACAAAGGCATTACAAAATCGATCTCAAAACGTCCTTTTCCAGCAAGTGCAGCCCCACTACCTATACCAAAGACTTTCAAATTACCGGAAAGCTTGAGATACGATGGAACCACAGATCCAAGGGATCACATTGATATGTTTTCAGTTGCGGTTCAGGCAAACGACTTGACCGCGGAGGAGATCAATTCGGTCAGCCTTAAGAAGTTTTGTGAGACATTGAAGGGGGCAGCACTAAAATGGTATTTACAGCTGCCCGAAAACGAAATATTAAGTTTCGACGACTTGTCGGCGAAATTCATTCGTTCACATACTGGAGCAAAAAAGATAGCACCAAGGGTCGAAGACATCTTGAACGTAAGGCAGCGACCCGGGGAAACCATCAAGCAGTTTCTAAAAAGATTTAACGATGAGAAGATTCATATACCAAATCTCGAAGAAAGGTGGGCGTGTTTGACCTTTGCTAACAACTTGCGCACTGATTCAATTGAGGCATGGAAACTGAAGGATCGTCTTAGGGAGATCGATGCATGGACTTTCGATGTATTGTACCTCGAGTGCGAGACAAGGATCAGGGCCGAAGAGGAAGAATTGCAGCT
Source organism: Petunia axillaris subsp. axillaris (assembly GCA_029990575.1). Classification (NCBI taxonomy): domain Eukaryota; kingdom Viridiplantae; phylum Streptophyta; class Magnoliopsida; order Solanales; family Solanaceae; genus Petunia; species Petunia axillaris. The sequence continues at coordinate 127,892,109 of JARKNS010000005.1, forward strand.
AGCCCGAAATAATTATCATTATGATCGGCCGGCAAGAAGAGTTGATAACGACAGAAGAGACTACAGGGACCAACGATGGGGGCCCTACAGTTTCCATCGGATGGGGAGCAACAACCATGAAGCTGGTAGCTCCAAAAATCAGTCAAAGAAAGCCCAGCCAAACACATCCTCGGCTCCGAAAGATCGACCACTGCCTCCAAAAGTAACGGAATACAATTTTTGCATATCGACTCCAAATCTGGTGAATCACTTGAAAGGGATGGGTGACAAAGTTGTAAAATTCCCAGGTCGCATAAAGTCAAATCCAAATACTAGGGATGAGGCTCTGTGGTGTGCATTTCACCATGATTTCGGCCATACAACGGAAGAGTGTAAGGTGCTGAGATATGAAGTGGCCAGCCTGCTGGAAAAGGGTCACTTGGTCGAATTTTTGACTGAGAGAGGGCGAAACAATTTCAATAGGAAGAAAGATGATGAACCACCAAAACCTCCTGCTCCCAGGAAAACGGTGAATGTCATTACCGGAGGAGATGGTGTTTGTGGGGTAACCTACACTACAAAGAAATATGCAAAAGTCTCTTTCACACGAGACAAACGAACACGAGACGACATGACCGATGAGATCGTGTTCGGGGATTCTGATTTCGATGGAAGGATTCATCCCCATCATGATGCACTTGTAGTAACAAAAAGGATCGACGACGCCGATGTGAAAAGGGTGCTAATCGATGCTGGCAGTTCGGTTAACATCATACATGCAAGAGTGGTTGAACAATTGCAGTTGAGCGATAAGATTGTGCCTCGCTCAACGGTCCTGTCAGGTTTCAACAATTCAAGTGAGGTGACCGTTGGGGAGATTATGATCAAAACCTATGCAGAAGGAGTGGAGAGTGAGACATCGTTTCAGGTGATGAAGGGCGAAATGGCATATAACGTGATTTTGGGTCGACCATGGATCCACGCTATGGGAGCAGTTCCATCGACTTTACATCAAGTTGTGAAGTTCCCTACCCCATGGGGAATTCGTGAGATCAGAGGCGAGCAACAGGCTTCACGAGACTGTTACTCAGTAGCTGTCAAGGAAGGCTTTCGATTGTAGCAATCACAGCTAGTGGAACCCGTGGTCGGAAGCTTCACTTCGGTTCCGTCGTGCGATCAAACGCAGCTACCGGAATCCGAAGTCGAAGGCGACTTCGCACAGGTTTCACCATGCAAGCTAGTGGGACCCGTGAACGAAAGCTTCACTTCGGTTCTGTCGTGCGATCAAACGCAGCTACCGGAATCCGAAGTCGAAGGCGACTTCGCACAGGTTCCACCATGTGTGAGAGAACCGCATAAACAAGAAGCTGGAGACTCTACGATAGAAGAACTTGAGGAAGTAACATTGTTCGATGACAATCCTGATCGGAAAGTTTATGTTGGAGCTGAACTGGACATCGACGTAAAAGCAAAAATCATATCCTTCCTCAAGGACAACTCTGATTGTTTTGCTTGGTCCCATGCAGATATGGTGGGAATCGATCCAAAGGTCGCAACACACAAGTTAAATGTCGACCCGAAACATCGGCCGGTGAAGCAAAAGAAACGGCCAAATGGAGGATTCCGAAGGAAGGTGATCAATGATGAGGTAGACATTGCTAGAATTCGTTGTAAAGTGAAGCTTGTAAGAAGATTTGAAGTTTATAGGAAGATTTAAGGCAGAAACAGCAAGAATCAACGGATTAAAATGGAAGATTTCTGGGATTTGAAGGAATTTTTGCAAAACGGTTTCTTTTGAAAAGTTTCAGAAGTTGTAAAGCTGAAGTTGAAACGAATATTTATAGAGAGAGATTCATCATTGCCTCGGAAACCGTCGAAGATTGCTGCCCGCACGATTTCTGACACGTGTAGCGATGGGAAGTTGAGGCGACGTTTTGACATTTCAAAATGGAGGGACACAAACGTGCCACGTGTTTTCCCGCTAAAAACTCAAATCCACTTGCCAAAAGCTTTACGAACACACTTGGCAAGTGGGGGGACTATCTGTATTGGTCGGTTTTCTGTTCGATCACGAAAGAAGCAAACTCGATCGTATGCAACATGCAGATTCACTTCGAAAGTTATGAGATTGGAAAGAAGCTGCTTCGGTTTGGTTTCGTTCGGTTATACGATGTTGATCGGATAAAATCGGAAACAACATTATTGTAGATCAGGTTAACTGACCCTCATCTCTAAAATATCGGAACAGATAGGGCGAATTTAGTGGAGTAGATGACAACGTGCAACAGTGGGATGAGAAACGTGGGGCAGTGGAAGTCTGCTAGGGTTTGGGGATTCTCCTCCATTTCAACCTATAAATAGGGCCTCATATTTTCATTTGAGGACACATTCATCTGAGCAAATATTATTCTATTCTCTAAAACCATTATTCTCTTGTCAAGAAAATAGTCAACAGTGTCTTTTACCTTTGTCAATTTATTACGTCAGAGATCATCATTGTATTTAAAGCTTCGATCGTGATTTGGTTCAAACGTGGAGGGAGATCTGTTCTTTCCATTGAAGCAACATCCATCGATCCATCAAATACAATAAGCCTTTACTGCTTTGATTATTTATTTATTGCTTGCTTCGTTTAGATCTACATTCATCTTGATCGTAACATCTTTTGCCCGTTATCTGTGTTTAATTTAAACAATCTGTTATCGTCACTCATTAAACGACTAATCGACTTATTCATCGGGTCCATTATTCGATTAAGTTTGTTCATTCGCCATCGTTTTACGTTTATTCATTTCGCTTGTTTATCATCGTATTGCTGCTATTTTCATCGACTCAAATATCATAACCGTGTTCGGATAACTGTGCATCTTGATTAAACGAAGTCATCTCATCGTATATCACTATCCTATCACTTAGTTCGAACTTGTTTGACAGCATTTGTATCCCAGCTTGACATCGGATTTACTTGACATCGAATTTACTTGATACCGAATTTACTCGACATCGATTTTAGAATTGCTTCCAGATCAAATTCTTGAGGTCAATTAACTCGTTCACGTAAACTATTTATCAAACGATCGAATTGAGATATAAAACGGTCGCCTTAGACTCAACTAAATATAAATCTAATTATAAAACCTGATACATTTTTTTGGGAAATACAGTTTCGAAAACCATAGTTGGCAAGGTCTAATTGTAAAAGTCCGTTGGAATCTAAAGATTTTCCACCGATTTGAATAAAAATTAAAAATAAATAATTATTTCAAATTTTGTTTTCCGATCAAATAGGTAGCAATATTAGAAAAATTAATTAAAATTTTATTTTAATTTATCAATTTTCGGTCGAAAAGTTAAGTATAATTTCTTGCATGTGAACATTTTCGTCAGATTGCGTTATAAAAATATGAATATCTGGAAATTTTGTTGATGAAATCTATCAATAACGAAGAATATTTGGAATTTTTTTTACCACATTTCCAATAGATTTATGAATGAATCTATTGGAAATATGAGTGTAACCTATAAAATAAAAACCTACAATCAGAGCGTACACCATCTGGCAAAAAATGTAACAAGTATCGTCCAATAATATCCAACCATAATATCAATTTGTGTATTTCAAAATTAATGTAATCTAGCAAATCTAACAATCATACATCCAAAACAAGTCTAAATAATATATGAAACAAGTTTGAACATTTAAAATCAAGTCTAATTACCAAACAAGTCTAATACATCAAACAAAATATTTAAACATCAACCAATAAATTTAAACATCTAAAACCAATCACAAGCCTAAAATCTCAAACTATAAATAATTGTAACAATCAAATATAAGTTTAAAACATCCAAATACTTACACTACTCCATTCCTCGGAGTTAGATTCAGATGATATATTATGTCGACGTTTGCCCTTGCCCGTAAATTTTTTCATCAACTTCTCCAATTTTATATATTGGACTATGAAGTTCTAACTAAATCAATGCAACGACTCATCCCTCTCGGAGGACCGGGTTGCCTTTCCTTAAAGCCACTCTTCTAAAATTCTTGTGTGGCTAACAGCGCCACAAGTTTTACCCGTGGTTCGGCAATTATCCAGCTAGTCTTCACTCTTTTCTCCCGAGCTTCATAAAAGGAATATTTGATTCTATCAGCACAATTTCTCATGAAATTATTTTGCGTTCGAGAATCAACTATAGGATGTCAAGTCTGAAAACTTAATGATAAAAAAGTAAACTATTTATAAATATTAGATTAAAAAAAGTAACACTTAACTTAATTATTAATAAATTATATAAGTTTGTACATTAAAGTTTAGTTTTCCCCGGAATGGTATCTCTCTCAACTATTCCAAAGTTCCATATAACACGCTTTCAAATAGTGCATAACATGTTTTGTTGAGGGGCACGAGGGTAAAAACTTGGATAAATTTTGACAAGATTAAATAAATATATTCAATAATTAAAAACCAACGAATATATATTCTACCATTAAAAATTAACAAAAATACTACTTGACATCCCCATCAGGAGTGATTTACAACCTTCCAAAGGTATCAAACAGTCCATTCTCGCCAATGAACTCACCCTATGTACCGAGTGTTATAGAACCGTTGACAGACGGGGTTGGTATACGGTCGCTGGTCTGCAATCTAGATATAGTGGGATTAGATGACAACAAGGATAGACATGGACTGGATGATGGCAAATGTATGAATGATGCAACACCATGCAGACGAATAATATAACTCGGGGAAGAATGTGGCAGAGTAGGCGTAGGCATGAACTAATGTGTACGCCCAAATGCAGACATTGACAGCATGAGAAGGAAAGCAATAGAGTGATGATACACAAGGGAACTCGAGGACACTTTGTAAAAACCTGGTGGATATGTAGATAACTGAGAGATATGAACTATAGATGGATAAAGAGAGGAATTATGACCGGAAGCAATAAAGGAACTATGACTGGTTACTCTGGACTTTTTTTTCCCCTTAGGTTACTCTTACCCCTAGTTGCCATCTCTGTAATATAAGTACAATAAAAAATATAACCATAAAAAATATGAAATACATTAATTAAGTACTATTAAAGTGACTAAGCTTTTAACATATTAAAAAATAAAGTCACTAAAACTACCAACATATCAATCACGTCACTCACTTTATTTTCATCAACTAATTTTTCCTCCTTGTTTGCCATAGATGTTCCTTCTAAAAAATTACTTTGATTTCCTCGACTGACCGAAACATCAAATTTTTCATAAATGTCTTCACTATAATGCAACTCATCGGCTAATTCTTCATCTACAATTTGTCGAACATTCGTAATGTCATTTGGGTATGTAATGTCTAATGCATGCTCGACTTCCACTCTTTACAACGGCTTAGTTTTTATAAATGTGCACCATTTGTATTTAGCCTTGGATCTGAATTTTTCCTTGGTCAATAGATAAGGAGTGTAGTAGACTTATTTCCCATTTTGGGCAATGATAAATGAATCATAATATCTATATGCCCTTGTGTGATTAACTTCATCTATTTTATAACGTGGGTCTACTCTTGTAGCTCTGTTAGGTGTGGGATCAAACTACTTGTATGGAAAATGCACTAACTTTTTATAGGACCGGCCAGAAAACTCTACTTCTAAAATCTGATGAATGACACCATAATAGTCAAAAACCCGATCTTGGTCACCTATGCCACTTTTCACCCACACTATGTTACTATTGATTTTCTTCTCCTTGGACTTCTTTAGTATGGAACTTGTACCCATTGAAAAAGTATTTAGACATTCTTTTATAATAAGGTCTGAAAGCTATATTGCTCAACAATTGGTTATATATGTCATTAGTTGGTTTGTATACTGATATATAGCTCAAGAAAGTTAGAAGTTAAACAACACACTATATCGTTTGTTAAAAATGAAATTCAATGTTACTTTTTAGTTTAAGTAATACTTACGTATTCCCTAAAGCAATATGAAAGCTTCTCATATATAGCATCAATTCCAAATAAACTCATAATATAACTGCTCAACACAATCGAATTTCAAATCTCAAAAATGGTGAATCTTACATGTTAGCCAATAATATAAATTTAAATTTACATGTAAACATGACAATTCAACAATATGTTTTGTAACTGATTTTCTATCCTCTCATTGAATTCTTTATTTTATATATTTTTGGTCATTTACCAGGTTGACTGAATATGAAAAATGATGGGAACTCGAGATCATTGTTACCGCCATCAACATGCTTATTTGACCTATTTCTCAAATATCACACATTATTCTCAAACAAATATAAATAGAAAAATAAGAAGTTTCCCTAGTCAGGCATGCCTTACATATCGACCCCCAATCCGTGATCTATTTTTCACGGTCCGCTTATACTTGTCTATAGTCCTACATAACACATTTTATTAATTTAATCTAAATGTATAATGATCAAATGATTGAGGGTCATTACCTCTCAAAGGGATACATCTAGTTGTATTGAACCGGGCCTCCAAATCACGTCTCTTCTGCAAGATAAATTGGAACATCTTTAATTACCTCTAAGAAACCCAACAAAAATATTTTTCTCAGCTTATTTGTGACTACATGAATGTTGCTTTGAACAAAATTAACCTTCCCTAAATGTCTTTGAAAAATAAGCCAATCTTTGTGATGAATTTTCATATTTTATCATGCAAGGCATTGAATGTATTTGAGAGCAAAGATTCCATGAAAATATGACAATAATGACTTTTCATAGTTGTCAACTTTCCTTCTTTCATGTAACACCTAGATGAGTTTGACGCATATTTATTAGGCATCCTCAAATTCTTTACCTAATTATAAACTTTTATTCTCTTATGCAATTCAAATATCTGGTTGGTCTTGGGCATTGGAATCTTGTTGCCGACTTGATATAGGTATAACTCAGGTCGCCTATAGTATACGTGAACATCTATCCCGACCTTCAAGTTATCATTTTTATGTTGTTGACATCCATAACAGTATTACAAACTTCCTCAAAAAAGTTTTTTTAAATATACATGAACTCTAGATTATGTTGAAGAAGAATGTGCTTCCAATAAGGTAACTCCCAGAATATGCTCTACTTAGTCCAATTATGTGTAACACCATAACTAGGTACTCTAGAAGGTGGAGACTCGGTTGCTTTAGGGAGTTCCCTAATCCTCGTCTAGATTTCTTTTCCTAACAAGGTTCGTGGAGGCTCATCAAAACTAGTCCAGTTCTACATAAATACACTAGTAATTTTCCTAAATGAATGATCACTTCCAAGTTGAGATGGGGTTGCTTCAGGAGTCAGCACTTAGTCCATTTTTATTTGCTCTAGTGATGGATGAATTAACTCAGAGTATTCAAGGGGAGGTTCCATGGTGTATGCTATTTGCAGATGATATTTTTTTGGTAGATGAGACTCGGGGTGGAGTTAATACTAAGCTGGAGGTTTGGAGGCAAAGACTCTAGAGTCTAAAGGTTTCAGGCTGAGCAGGACGAAAACAGAGTATATGAAGTACAAGTTCAGTGATGCATCTCATGAGTCTGAGGTTGAAGTGACTCTTGATATACAAGTCATCCCTAAGAAGAGAAGCTTCAACCATCTCATGAGGCTTGCTTCCGGTGTCCTATGCAATAAGAAAGTGCCGTATAGACTTAGAGGTAAATTATATAGAGTGGTCGTTACACCAACTTTATAGTATGAGGCAGAGTGTTGGCCAATCAAGACTACACACATCTAGAAGATTAGCGTTGAAAAGATGAAGATGTTGAGATGGATGTGTAGGCATGCTAGGATGGATAAGGTTAGGAATGAGGTCATTCGTGACAAGGAGGGAAGTGGGCAAGATGTGTGAAGTGAGGTTGCGATGGTTCGGTGATGTGAAGAGGAGGAGCACCGACGTCCCGGTAAGGAGGTGCGAGAGGTTGGTAGTGCTGGGTCTACAAAGAGGTTGAGGTAGACCAAAGAAGAATTGGGGCGGGGCGGGGCGAGGCGATTAGACATGATATGACTCAACTCCAGATCACTGAGGACAAGACCCTGGATAGAAAAGTATGAAGGTCGAGGATTAAGGTAGAACATTAGGTAGTTTGAGAGATTTTGTATTGTTAGCATTACGATGATTGATATATATTTGATATTCCTATTATATTCTTCTATTAAGTTGCTTTATTATTTTCTGTGCATCTAGATTATCTTTAGTTTCTAACTTGCCTTGCCATTGTGTTTTTCTTCCTGTTTTCTCTTTTTAACATGTTTGCACATATTTCCCTTTAGCCGAGGGTCTATTGGAAACAGCCTCTCCACCTTAGTGGGGGTAAGGTCTGTGTACATCTCACCCTCCCCAGACCCCCACTTGTGGGATATCACTGGGTATATTGTTGTTGAATGATCCATTGACAAGAATCGACGTTGATGCTAGAACAATTTATTCTTATCTCCATAATTCAAAGTAAATGCTTTGGTATCTTTTCATACAACAAGGGTAGTATAACTTTCCAGCATTTGACCACCAAGACAACATTCCATAAGTAGGAAAATTATTTATATCCACATAAAAGCAACATGCAATCTGAAGTTTTGTTTAGTTGATATATCATATGTTTTCACCTTCTTGCCATAATAACTTTAAATCATTAATCAAGTTCTGGAAATATACATCAATCAAACTTTTTGGATTACGTGAACCTCTGACATAGTAAATACAACCTCGAGTACGTTTGCTTTCCTTTGCCAGTGAGTAAATCTTCCAACAACCCTTCTTTAAGCAAATGAACTACTTCTAACCTTAGAGCTTAGCAATCTTCTGTCGAGTGCCCATGTTCCCCGTGGAACTCACACCAAAACTCTTGACATCTTTTATTAAGATTTGACTTCATATCTTGTGGCCATGTGACTTTATCAGCCATCATTTGCAAGATATCAGTCAACTCAGATGGTGTTGGCACTCAATTTTGTCCCTCCTTTTTCGTAATTTGGCTTTATTTAATTAAAATCGATAATAGTGATTTTTCAAAAAAAATTGCATTAGATAACCTGCATCTATGTGCGTGATACTATTAATAATCCTCTATTTATATTATTCCTTACTTAATTGTGACTATATTACATAATTACATTCATTTAGGCTATTTTATAAAATTATATATTCTATTTACGTAATTTAATGCATTACGACATCATTTATATAATTATCTGTGGCTATTTATATCTGAATTATTGTTATATTTGAGTTCACACATTTACTTATAATTATTTACAAAATTTCCTATTTTTTATATTAATTATTTATATTTACAAGCATTTTGATTAAATACTAGCCAATTGCTAATTTACACCTATGTTTCTATCACACCTAGTCCTCGTCATCACCTTTTGTCCATGTGTACGCCACCTCAGCCTACACCTCATTAATACATATTTTTTAGTATGTGTACAATTCGTTATAGCACAAAGTACACACACATTAGGCACGTGTACAACTCACTCCAGCGTATGGTACAACCCCCTCAAAGCATCTGTACCTCTATACATCAGCATTTACACATATACAATCATATATCACTTATACACTCACCCACACGCGCCTGACGTGGCACGATCCCAACCCTTTATCTCACAGATCCAACGGCTCACGTTATTTCATCCCTTTTGATATTACACTTTACCCCTTGCCACAAAAACCCTAACATAGTTCCCCCCTTTCCCCTTTCCCTCTCCCGCCGTCACCCATAAACTCCCTCTCCCCTTTACCCCTAAAATCGTCCATATATACATCCCAACAACCGAAGCTCCGCCATCCCCGCCATCCAATCCACCGTAACTGCGCTCGTCCCTCTCTCTCCCTTGTCGCTTTCACACAGAAAAAAGGGAACAAATCAATCTTCTCCATTTTTCTATGGAAATCGAAAAGGAAGAAGAAGAGACTGAGCAAATCTCGTCACATCCAAGTATGATGCACGCTTATTTAGCACGATCAAGGGAGTTATTTGCATACCTATCCAATCGAGATCTGTCAAGGCACGAGATCGGGTAAGATTTTTCAATAATCATGCGAGGTTCATTCTAAAATTTGAGAACATATGTGCGAATCTTGTCTATATACATGTTTATTCCCTTCCTTTATTTCGGGACAAAACTGATTTAGTTCGTATTCATGACTTTGTGCTTTAAAAATTTAAAACGTTCATTTGTCATTTCATTTAACGATAATTATAATTTAGTGGACTGATTTTCCATTCCTAATCGTGGATTACAAGTTTTTCACATACAATTCGAATTTGGGTATTTCCCGGATTTGATAAAATGATTGGAGGGATAATGGATCCTGTTCCTTTATTTAAATAGACTAGTAGAACCAGCCATGGGGCTGGAAGGACAGCTTCTGGCTTTCAGTTCTAAAAACTCTGAACATACCTACACACCTCTCGAATTCAAAGCATAACATTGACATCTTTCTTATTGTCTTTCACTGTTGAAAGTTATGGTTTCCCCTTCTCTTATCCTCACTGTTCTTTGCTGAAGTCAAGTTCTTTTCGTGCATGCTAATAAGCCAAGACAAAGTCTAGTTGTTCTCGTTGTCGCTCACTGCATTCTCTCTAAGAACACAAAAACAATAGGCTTCATTTTGTAGGTTAAAAGCTGAAGAAACTTTGTTTGACCTATTACTGGCCTTGCCTCTGTTGAATCTTCTAGTTGGCTTTATTTTTGTTGCTTGTAGTAAGGTATGCTTCTCTACTTGAATGAATGAACCCTTGTTAGCTGTTCATGTCATATATGTTGCTTGTATTCCTTGTCAAAAGCTTCTTCTTGCCTTCCTTTGCTCTTCCTTTTGTAACTGGTATTCAACTGATGCGTGGATCTGCTTTAGGCCATCTCTAACTCTTTGTGCAGGTGTCCAATTAAAATAGGATGGCTAAAAGGCCATACCTGTAAAATAATGTGTGTACAGGTTTGGCTATGGATGATAGTCTACTCCTGGCTCAATTTGAAGAACTCACAGAATGTTCTTGAAGGGACAAGGCCCTTTCTCTCTTCTCTCTTTTTCATAGAGTCGTTATGGAACTAGACTTAAATGTCAAACTATGTATTTGTTAGAAATTATGTGGTTTATATAAGCACCGTAAGGTCCAAATTAGGTGCAGTAGCCTGTATGCATTGCTAAAGCAATGACAGTGGCTAAAAGGGACCATCTACAACGTTTCTCTTTATTTTATATGTTGAGTTGTTAGAATCGTAATACAGGTTTAAATTAGACCAGTTGTGCAAAATGATTTTCTGGAAATTACATAAGTATATTAACAGGTTTAAAACTGAAAGTTAATGTCAATTTAGACTATTTATGCTATCATAGTATGCTGGAAGTAAATTATGTCAGAGAAATGGCTAAACGTGCGACTGACATTAAGAACAGGATCATTTCTGCAATTGCTATATTCTGAATATATTTTGTTCTCTTAGAAGTGACTAAAACTAAAACTGTATTTTAATTTCAGACTGTTATTGCAAATTACATTCTATGATAACGTAACAATACCCTTGCTTTAGTGAAACAAGCTGAAAGTGCAAGACAATGTTAAAATTGGTCTATTTATGTAAATTATACATTCTGAAACGTTAGTCTTGATTTTCTTGAATGTGGTTAGAATTGAAATTTGAAAGTATTTTAGGCTATTTATGCAAATTGAGTATGCTGAAGGCTTAACAGTAGCTTGTGGGCTTTTGAATCCTTATTACAATTTGGAGGCCCACATTTCCTAAGTTTGAGACTACAATTATTTGTTTCAAATTGACTTGTGTGATTTGCATGACGATGCTTTTTATGTGATGCTTTTTATATTGGAATTATTATTTCTTTTATTATTTTATTCAATACTAACTTTTTCTCTGTGCAGGTTGGTAATCTTTTACATTTTGCATAATATGATATTTAGTATATTATTGAATTTATTTGTTGCATTTCGTTCATACTCCTCCACTCCTGAAAAATTGACACTTACACACACACAAACGACTACGTGGATCTCACGGTCGTTTCACTCTCAAAAAATCCTTTAGGAGGAACTGTTAGAATCTAGTTGGTCGGTGGTACAACCAACAATTCTAAACGTTCCTACCCCTTGGTTGTTCGCCTGGTGGAACCATGTCCTTATCTAGATTAGCCAACTCTTAATGAAGACTCTTTTAGGGATCATTCATCATGTCATATCTAGGACCATTTTGACTTCGGCTCGTCTCTAAATCTACTAGTTCACCATATTTGAATGAACCGAACGGGTTTTCGACCCTAAGGGACATTTAAATATGTTACGTGTGCATCTATTTAAAGTTGAACCTGTCTAATGTTGACCATTTGTTCTCAAAAGTGTGGATCATCCAATTATTTATTTATTTATTTATTTGAGGATGTCACAAGTCGAAGATTTGGGAGATCAAATAAAACATAGACTTTAAATTGATTCCTCTGCTTTTGTGTAACAAAGTCAATTATTTATTTCTATAAATGGAAATTGTTATAGAAATCAATTATTTATTTCTATTTACGTATGAAATTTTTTATTTCTACATTCATACAAAACCAATTATTTTATAAAATTATTTTTTGGATTATGAACGAAATTAATTTTTTTACTTCTATAAAAATAAAATCGTAGACTTTAAATTAATTTATGTTATTTTAATGTAACAAGATCACTTATTTATTCTTATTTACCTAAAAAGGAGAAAATGTGTTATTTCTACATTTGTTTAATAAAATTATTTTCCATTCATTTTTGGGATATGAGAACAAATGGGATGACGCACGATACACGTTCAATTTTAAATATCATACTCAAACTTAGGGATGCTTAACATCCTTGGCATGTTAAAGTCCATTAGCCAACTTTGTCCCAATGACGCCCATCATGCATCTTCTGTGTATTGGTCATGTTAGGCCTACCTCCGACATAAGAGAGGTCCCTTGCATTATAAAGAGTGATATGTTTTGCATTTGGTAATTATTACCTCAACACTAACTTATTGCTTTCACGCTCAAGTTTTACTCCCACTCCTGAGGTTGACTTATGCATTCTGGCCGAGCATCAGTACCGGACGAGAGCCAAGGGACCAGTTACAACTCCTCCCCCCTCACAAACTAGAAGAAGAGGAAAGCGAAACATCATGTCTGAGTTGAATAATGCTGCTCTTAGTGACGTTAATATTGGGAATAATGGGACACCCCGCAAACTTGCGTTGGTTGGGTATGATGAACATGTTGCTGCTTTAGAGCAAAGAATCAAAGAACTGGAAGAGAGACTGACAATGGCCAGTTTGCCCGTTGGTAACTCCGCCCATTCAAGGCCATCAGTCAATCCAATTGGGTCAGTCCGTCCTAATAGAAAAGACCTTACACACCCAACTGATCCACCTGCTACTCACCAAACAGTCTCACCAGCCACATACCAAACAGCACCACCAACCACATACCAACAACACCACCAGCCACATACCAAATGGTACCACCAGCTACTTACCAGACAGCACCACCCGCTACCTATCAGACAGCACCAACTGCTACTTACCAAGCAATCGTACCCACAAGTTATCAAGCACCACTACCTGCATATCCTACTTACCCAAGCACAAACTTACCTCGCACCAACATCACATATCCGCAACCTTACAATCCCATGTTCACTGCTGAAACCAGACAACTCACTTCACCTGTCAAAGACCATGAAAACTATGAATGGGCAGAGGATGAAACCATTGATAATAGGATAAAAGAGAAAGTTTGTAAGCTAGAGGCAGCCTTTAAGAAGTTCGAGTTAGGCAAAACCACTAAAGGTTTAGCTTATGAAGATTTGTAGTATCTATCCTACTTTGAAATTGCTTGACGGATACAAGATACCAAAGTTCGACTTGTTCAACGGCAGTGGCGATCCTATGTCACATCTGAGAACATATTGTGACAAGTTGATTGGAGCAGGGGAAGACGAGAAAGTACGAATAAAACTTTTCAGCCGAAGCCTGACTGGACATGATTTAAGTTGGTTTTCTAAACAAAAACTAGGCACATGGCTCGGTTGGGAAGATATGGCAGCAGACTTTGTAGAAACATTTGGGTACAATACCGAAATTGTACCAGATCGCTTCTATTTAGAAAAGTTGAAAAGGAAACCCACACAGACGTTCAGGGAATATGCTACAAGGTGGAGAGCAGAAGCTGCCAAGGTGGAACCCGCTATGAATGAGAAAGAAATAGCCAACATATTCATTCGCATACAAGAGCATGTATATTACGACAAGTTGTTGCATATGAAGAACCAAAAGTTTGCAGATGTAGTGTTGATGGGAGATGACATAGAAGAAGGGTTGAAAAGTGGAAAGATTATTAGCTTAGCTGCATTACAAGCTGCTAATAAGGCTATCCAGGCTAGAAATGTGACTCTCTCCAAAAAGAAGAAAGAAGAAGTATCTTTTGCTGCAAACATTCAAGACCCCTCTTTCAACCATTATTATCAAACACCACCACCATTCTATCCCTACCCTTATACACCATCTGAAAAATTCGTTTACAACACTCAACCCACTCGGCTTATATTCCACACCCCAGCACCAAGCCGTCCATCATACCAGCAAAATACTCAAACCAACTACCAAAATGCATCACCATACTCTCCTAGGCCTCGCCCTGAGGCAAACAAAAGACCCAAAAGAAACTACACTGCATTAGCTGAATCCCGCACCCAATTTTTCGAGAGGTTGAGAGCTGCTGGGCTTATTGTCCCAATCCCTCAAAAGGTGCCAGACAATCCTTCACCACACTTTGATTACATCAAAAGATGCACATATCACTCAGGTGGACCGGGGCATGAAACAGAGAGATGTTTTGCATTGAAAGATAAGATTCAAGACCTAATCGATGAAAAGGTCATTCATTTGAAGACGCCAAATATGCACAATAACCCATTGCCCAATCATGGAGATGAGAAGGTGAATATGATTGACGTCGGCAAAGAATTACAATCTGGAAGGTACAATCATAAAGGAAAAAACAGTGTTAGATGAATACAAGTTTGGCATGGGGTACATCCTGGTTTGCAAAGAAGAAAGACTACAAAGGACACAAGGGATTATCATTCACTAGAGTAGTTTATTCCAACTCTGAAACAGACCTCTATCCTTTCAAGCTACGTGAAAACTCTCGAGGGAGTACGACATGCCAAAGGTGTTCGTGATGTAGAAGATGAGCTGACCGATCTAAAGGAGCCGTTCGGGGAAGAATGTGATGCAGTACCTAAAAAGCATACTGAAGCCCTGAACATCCAAAAGGCTGAAATTGGAGTTATGCCGAACAACTAAATCTACAGCATATCTCGATCAAGCCGAAAACCTTAGTGGAGCTGGGTCAATATCTGTTTTCTTAAATAAAACACGACTCTGAGTCGTTAGCTTTTACTTTCTTTGTTTCATCGTCGTTTCCTTTCGAAGACTATTTCTCATGTCAAATAATAAAAGTATTTCCTATTTTTCATTTTTTTTGTGTATGCATCATTCACTCTCTGCAAAATCATTTTAATTTATTGAATCTATGACTGCTATGTGAGAAAGCAATCCAAAACGACGAGCATAAATAGGGCTATGGTGATTTTGACAAAAGACATTTGAGGAACTTCATGAAAACCTTATAGCAGACAACTGAGGCGAGAGCATATTGAGGAAGATGACTTAAGGCGAAACAGTAGAAATACATATAAGGAGCATAATTAGACAATCCCAAACGGACCAAAAGCATACTTGAGCAAGTGACGCTTATAGATAGCAAAGATGAGCACAACAAGCAATAGAATGACAAAGGCGTTTACCAAGAAAGTTAGAGACAGACAGTTGATCCTAGAATAGAATTCTCTAAATCGAGACAAAACTCAGATACAATCAAGAGATACTACAAATCAAACAACATTTATCGTTATTGGATTTTAACTACGTAGCGACCTGATTCCTAAAAGGGGATACGCAGGTAGCCTACTCAAGGCACGGGCATGTTATAAGAGAATTCTATTAGACACTGGGGCAGAATTTTTTGAGTTTCCCTCAAAAAATTCAAAGAGTACATTATAACACACTGCGGCAAAATTTTTGAGGGACCTCAAATATTCAAGGAAAATACAAGCAACACAAATGGATATAGAGGAGATTATATCCATACAACACGTCGCAGTCTATGATTCAATCGAACGAATTTTCATTACTCTTTAAACATTATTTTTCTCAAAACACATGCATACTCCCTTTTGTTCTCCCTTTTTGCCCACAGCTCGACTAAGTTTTAGCGCTCGAAAAGAGAGATATTACGAGGAGACAATTATACAAGATGCAGCAGCAGAGTACAGTACAACAAATGTGCAAGTCAACCTCCACCCAATAACTCACAAATTTTTCTTTAATTGCAGGTTTACACAGGTACCGAGTATACCTAACAACTCTTGCAAAGCACATTCATCCATTTGACATATATAGAATCCATATCGGTGGGTATATAGGGTCCGCGTCGGTGGGCATGACATACATAGAATCCATGTCGGTCGATATATAGGGTCCGCGTCGGTGGGCATGACATATTTAGAATCCATGTCGGTGGATATATAGGGTCCGCATCGGTGGGCATGACATATGTAGAATCCATGTCGGTAGATATATTGGGTTCGCGTCGGTGGCATGACATATATAGAATCCATGTCGATGGATATATAGGGTCCGCGTTGGTGGACATGACATGCGTAGAATCCATGTCGGTGGATATATAGGGTCCGCGTTGGTGGACATGACTTATAGAGAATCCATGCTGGTAGATATATAGGATCCTCGTCGATAGGCAGGACATATGTAGAATCCATGTCGGTGGATATATAGGGTTCGCGTCGGTGGACATGACATGCATAGAATCCATATCGGTGGATATATAGGGTCCGCGTCGGTAGGCAAGACAAGCATAGAATCCATGTCGGTGGATATATAGGATCCGCGTCGGTGGACATGACATGCATAGAATCCATATCGGTGGATATATAGGGTCTGCATCGGTGGGCATGACATGTATAGAATCCATGTCGGTGGATATATAGGGTCCGCGTTGGTGGGCATGACATGTATAGAATCCATGTTGGTGGATATATAGGGTCTGCATCGGTGGGCATGAAATCATTTGAAGGAGCATAGAATCTGCGTCGGCAGAAATATAGGGTTCGCAGTGGTGAACATGACAACAATTTGCAGCAGAGTGAGGTCCGCATCGGTGGACATAACATTGGAAAATACTTGGATGGGACATCAATCAAGCAAGCATTAAACAAAACAACCACTCAGCTCAATAGGGAAGTTTACTTTATCTTTATCTTTATATCTATTGCATTTATCATGATTTTGCTGCAGGGTACTCCTCGATATCTCGAAAAACCCCTGTGCCCATACTCTCACGCCTGCTCCCAACATCACTACTAATTGAGCAACCACAAAGCCTCAACTATACCTCAAATCATTATCCCAAAAGACTTGATCCGAGAAGCTTAATCTCACAGACCGTGCTTTTACTACACCCGCAAGATGCCTTTTTACCAAGTTCCAAAACGCTCAAAGCTACAAGTCCATACTCGTACCTGTTATCTACCTAATCTCCCCTTGCCGATTGGGTATCATCTTCGTGTTCCTTCCTAATTCGTGCCCATCTACGTCAATCGTGCCTGTTTTCGTGCTTAATCGCGCCCATCCATTTGAATCGTGCGTATTTATAAAACTCGCTCCTCAAATATTTCCTAGCTCAGTCAAGGTAATATTGAAGGTGAGATTACTCATTTATCGAGGTGAAGTGGAAACTATGTACATATAAACTCCTCTTTATAGGTGTGTAGCGCGCCACATTTTCATAACTAGGACGATTATACGCCTCTTTTCCCATGCTCTATCTATCGATGTTGTTTCATCTTCGACAATACCTTTGCTTCATTCTTCACTCAACTCGCCAAAAGGAAAAGCATACATGAATCTAAACTGTACATACTTGGATAAGTTTAGTCTTTACATCCAAAATCGTGAGTCATAAACATCTCACACAGGAAACATGCCAATCTAGTACTACACACGGACTGATTCTCGTGAAACTCGAGATATGTAGGCAACTCAGAGACCGGGGTTCGGCCAAAAACACCCCAAAATTCCCATCATTTTGCCTACCAGTCGTGACAAAATCGGCTACTCCGTCAATTACCTTTGCCCGAAGACTATTTCATCATCCCCGGGCAAAGAGAGGCAGCTGTTGACACCCAATTTTATCCCTCCATTTTTGCAATTTGGCTATATTTAATTAAAATAGATTATAGTGATTTTTCAAACAAAATTGCATTAGATAACCTGCATTTATATGCGTGATACTATTATTAATCCTCTATTTATATTATTCCTTACTTAATTATGACTATATTATATAATTACATTCATTTAGGCTATTTTCTAAAATTACATATTCTATTTGCGCAATTTAATACGTTTACGACATCATTTATATAATTATATGTGGCTATTTATATCTAAATTATTGTTATATTTGAGTTCATACATTTACATATAATTATTTACAAAATTTCCTGTTTTTTATACTAATTATTTATATTTACAAGCATTTTGATTAAATACTAGCCAATTGCTAATTTACACCTATGTTTCCACCACACCTAGTCCTCGTCATCACTTTTTGTCCATGTGTATGCCACCTCAGCCTACAGCTCATTAATACAAATTTTTTAGTGTGTGTACAATTCGTTATAGCACAAAGTACACACACATTAGACACGTGTACAACTCACTCCAGCGTATGGTACAACCCCCTCAAAGCATCTGTACCTCTACACATCAGTATTTACACATATACAATCATATATCACTTATACACTCACCAACACGCGCCTGACGTGGCACAATCCCAGCCCTTTATCCCACAGATCCAACGACTCACATTATTTCATCCCTTTTGATATTACACTTCACCCCTTACCACTAAAAGCCTAAACATATTTCTCCTCTTCCCCTTTCCCTCTCCAGTCGTCACCCATAAACTCCCTCTCCCATTCACCCCTAAAATCGTCCATATACATCTTATCAACCGAACCTCCGCTATCCCCGCTATCCAATCTTCCGTAACTCCGTTCGTCCCTCTCTCTCCCTTGTCGCTTTCACACAGAAAAAAGAGAACAAATCAATCTTCTCCCTTTTTCTATGGAAATCGAAAAGGAAGAAGAAGAGACTGAGCAAATCTCGTCTAATACAAGCATGATGCACGCTTATTTAGCACGATCAAGGGAGTTATTTGCATACCTCCCCAATCGAGATCTGTCAAGGCACGAGATCGGGTAAGATTTTTCCATAATCATGCGAGGTTCATTCTGAAATTTGAGAACATATCTGCGAATCTTGTCTATATACATGTTTATTCCCTTCCTTTATTTCGGGACAAAACTGATTTAGTTCGTATTCATGACTTTGTGATTTAAAAATTTAAAACGTTGATTTGCCATTTCATTTAACGATAATTATGATTTAGTGGACTGATTTTCCATTCCTAATCGTGGATTACAAGTTTTTCACATACAATTTGAATTTGGATATTTCCTGGATTTGATAAACTGATTGGAGGGATAATGGATCTTGTTCCTTTATTTAAATAGACTAGTAGAACCAGCCATGGGGCTGGAAGGACAGCTTCTGGCTTTCAGTTCTAAAAACTCTGAACATACCTACACACCTCTCGAATTCAAAGCATAACATTGACACCTTTCTTATTGTCCTTCACTGTTCAAAGTTATGGTTTCCCCTTCTCTTATCCTCACTGTTCTTTACTGAAGTCAAGTTCTTTTCGTGCATGCTAATAAGCCAAGAAAAAGTCTTGTTGTTCTCGTTGTCGCTCACTGCCTTCTCTCTAAGAACACAAAAACAATAGGCTTCATTTTGCTGGTTAAAAGCTGAAGAAACTTTGTTTGATCTATTACTGGCCTTGCCTCTGTTGGATCTTCTAGTTGGCTTTATTTTTGTTGCTTGTAGTAAGGTATGCTTCTCTACTTGAATGAGTGCACTCTTGCTAGCTGTTCATGTCATATATCTTGCTTGTATGCTTTGTCCAAAGCTGCTTCCTGCCTACCTTTGCTCTTCATTTTGTAACTGGTATTCAACTGCTGCGTCGGTCTGCTTTAGGCCATCTCTAACTCTTTGTGCAGGTGTCCAATTAAAACAGGATGGCTAAAAGGCCATACCTATAAAATAATGTGTGTACAAGTTGGGCTATGGATGATAGTCTACTCCTGGCTTAATTTGAAGAACTCACAGAATGTTCTTGAAGGGACAAGGTGACACGACCCGGAATCCGGCTAGGCCGTGCGGGCACCCGACATCCTTCCCTGGACCCGTCGGGCGAACCCTTACCAATTAAATTAGGAAAATAAATATAATAATTCATAAATAAGGACAAGACTTAAAAAAATATACAGACATACTGATACCTCTAAGCTGTACAAAAGAAATTACAGCTGACTACCCAACATACTAGGTTTAGGGTTATCCAGACCAGACATCTAAGAGTACAAAAGAAGACAGATACCTCCTGAAGGGAGCAAAATGCAACTGAAATAATGAACAATAAAGTGGTGGCCATCCGGAATAAATCTGGCTCACCCTGACAGATGAAGTCGTCTTCGCTCCTGAACAACGCGGCGAACTCAATCCTGGAGCGAACCTGCCGAAACGAAATAGATAGACAAGAAACAAACAACAAACAAGGGTGAGTCAAAAGGACTCAATAAGTGGGGCAGACTAGCCATCTCAAAGAATAGGATAGCTAGCCAGGGAGAAAAGAAACAGATAAACAAAATTCCTCTTATTCAAATTATGAAAAGGCAAAGCCAAATAATAACTAGAAACACGTATGGAATCACAAATTCATTAAATCCAGGAACGTAAGATAGCCAGAACATATAGGTATCCCGAACGTATCAACAATCAGAAATACATCTTGTTGCGGCGTGCAACCCGATCCATATATTCATCCTGTTGCGGCGTGCAACCCGATCCATATATTCATACTGTCGCGGCGTGCAACCCGATCCATATATTTATACCGTTGCGGCGTGCAACCCGATCCCCGCAACTCAGAATACGAGCCAGGAATACATAGGCAAACTGAAATATGTCCACAATATGGTATACATACCGCATACACAAAACACAGCATGATAGTCACACAATAGTCAGCACGCGGTGCAATGAAATGGGATGAATGCAGTATGATGCAATGGTGTCACATGTGCCAAATAGATGGAGCGGAATCCTCCTGCTCCGAGGGCGGAATCCTCCTACCCTCAATATGATGCAATGGAGCGGAATCCTCCTGCTCCGAGGGCGGAATCCTCCTACCCTCAATATGATGCAATGGAGCGGAATCCTCCTGCTCCGAGGGCGGAATCCTCCTACCCTCAATATGATGCAATGGAGCGGAATCCTCCTGCTCCGAGGGCGGAATCCTCCTACCCTCAATATGATGCAATGGAGCGGAATCCTCCTGCTCCGAGGGCGGAATCCTCCTACCCTCAATATGATGCAATGGAGCGGAAACCTCCTGCTCCGAGGGCGGAATCCTCCTACCCTCAATATGATGCAGTGTAATGCATATGAATGCAATATGGTGCAATAATAACCCTTCACCGGCGCGGGACTCTCGTCGACAGCCGGGAAGTGTATGTCAACTCACAACCAAAGTACCATGCTCAGATCCTCAATGCACTACCAATAACAGGACATAACATATCCGTATAAAATGTAAATCCAAAGATAAGGCGTAATGAGTACGCCTATCGGCAGCTACATACGTAAGGAACACGTTGTAGAAAATCCACGAGGCCAGGTGCCTCCAAAGAAATGGATATAAACACTTACCTCTTCCAAAAGTTGGCATTGTTAATCAACAACAGCTTTATCATTTGGTTTCATTGCCAAACGATCCCACTCTATTCAATAAGCAGAAAAATATATCAAATTAGGCTAAAGGCTTCATTCCTCACATCTTAGGGCAATCCGGGTAGGAACCTGATACCCTATTCGCATACGCAATACGCAGGCCAGGCCTATATACAGGGTTTAAGGTCACATGACCAAACCCTAAATAAATTACATTTATATGTTGCCCATAACTCACTGAGTACGAATATATAATCAATTTCATTATCGGGATCCATTTGACCCTTTAAACTATCAATTTACGTCATTAGGGCGATGTCTAATATCCATATTTTTACCGTAAAAATATATTCAAACATATGTAATAAATTCAAATAATATATTAGGATCATTACCTGAAGATTTGGGGTAGAAATTCCACTATTTTTCCACTCTTTTTTCCCTTTTTCCTTCTCTCTTTTCTAATTTTTTCTTTCTGTGCGTTTTTTTGTTATGTTTCTGATATGTATCGAAGTCATTGTGCTAGGGGATTAAATCCCCTAAGCCACCGACCCTCTTTTCAATTTTTTTTAATTATTATTATTTTCTTTTTTTTTAAATTCGCTACGACGATTAAAATTGAAATGGAACCCTAGAGAAGTCGAAATGATCCCAAATTTTTCAAGTAATACAAAATATATGTAACATACTCGCGAAGACGGATCTCAAATCGGACTTCCGAAACTCAAGATACGGATTTAAATGGAAAAGAAGTCAAATTATTTAACTTTCGGTATTTTAGCGGAACTAGCCGAACAACATCGAAATTCACTTTCGAAAGTTTACAAAAATCACACATAATCATACGAACCTAATGGCACTTTCGGATTTCGAATCGGAGCTCATTCGGCAAAAACCGAGCTTGAAAATCTCTTTTTAATATTTATTGCCAATAAAAACTGAAACCTTCTTCCGATGCCTACCAAACGAGGTCTGATTTAGCTCAAATTTTACAGACAGGTTCTAATGGACATTACGAATATTTTAAAATTATCGGCACGCCAATCGGAGTCCTAACTTCCGAAACGACTGACCGAGGTCGTTTCATTCTCCTCCACTTAAACTCTCGTTCGTCCTCGAACGAACCTAAATCTAAAGCAAGATTTACGCAGATAACAAGAGAACTTGAACGACCTTCATAAAATATCCCACGGACATTATCTCATGATTGCATAATCATAATTATAACACGCACTCGAACTTTTTGAAATAAACATATCTGGATAATATCATAACGCCATTGCCCAGCTTATTCCGACTAAGCTGATCCTTCCTCGATCACGAGAGGAGAGCTCTACATTTTCGAAACAAAGCTACGAGGAAATCTGGATGGATTAACATGATTCTGCCAGCAAATCACCTCGTTGATACACTTTTCGATATAGAACAAGTCGATGAAACAAAGAATTAGCTTACGCTTCAGCAACGCCTTAGAGATTTAATATTACCATTCAGTATTTGGAGGAAGACTCCTCCACTTAAAGCACAAACTCATGCAACCATTTGAATAGGAATAACCATCCTCGCACAGTCTGCTTGACTAAAGAAGATTTAGCTAAAAGCTGAACATAGACAGACCTAAGCTACCAACTACCCTTTCGAGTTGCCAAACAGCTGCAACTCTCAAGTTCACAACTCCATATCTTTGCCGTAAACACCATCGCCTGATGGATGGTACTTCTATATAAAAATTTCGGCAGAGTTTCCCTTGAAACTGGATGATCCGCAAAAACAGAACCAGCACTATACTATACATGGGAATGGATACCCGGATAAACTGATAACATAAACATGTTAAACGGATAGCAAGATGAGACAACTGGACCAAAACAATAATATGCTTACCCGGCCACAATAACACGTACTCTGGCTCAACACAGGGAACATCACAATAGGTTACTGATCGCCTAAGCTCACTAGTGCCGGACGAAGAAGAAATGGAAATGGATCGAGGATAGAAATAATTAGAACTTCGAGAAGCTCATCTTCTTATTTACTTGGCCACCAGAGCTAGATTACTTCCGAGTTAAGCTAGCCAAAGAACCGCAATTGAAGAAATAGACATTAAATAAGCTTTATGGAAAAACATCCATACCAATCTTAACCTCCCAATAAGAAGAAAACTCTGACAATTTACCAGAATACCCTTTTATAATTAAGACAAGCTCATAAAATAACATGACTCAACTAGAATCTAAAACCAAGAGGAGAAACCTAGATCGAGCATTACTTACCAGCCACTTTACACCGGAAAAAAAAAACGACACTTCCTGATGGTGACGAATAAGAATCCCATCATCCTACCAACATGGAATTCCGAGAAGAGAGGTATACTAATTTAATATAATCATAAAATGTGGCACAACAAGATGCCAGGCAGACGATACCGACACTCACTCCCAAATCTCTCACATTTAAACTAGATAAACTAGTAGGGTCCTCACAAATGCCAAGAATAAATCGTATCAGAAACTCACCCCTCTAACACAACCGATTCTTAATTACGACAATATCCATGGAAACCGTCGAACATGATAAGACACACCATTTTCAGATCGATCGAAAAGATAAATCTTACTTACAGATAAGGGAAGAAGGAATACATGGGTGTACTACATCGGATGCCTCAGCATCCTGCCAGACTAGCAGTTCATAGAACTGCCTCTGCAGCTGAGCTGAGCCACTCCCCTGATAATTACTTCTAGAAGAACCACTACTACCACGCTCTCGACCTCTATCGAATGAGGGCATATCTCTGGCTGATTGAGATCTAAATAAAATCCTCTGCGACTATGCACGTGCCTGACGAGAGAAAGAATGACTGCCTACTCGCCGGAGTAAGAGAAAACTCCTTAAAGGATAGCCAGACTCACGACAATGATACCATCTTTTCGCTGAAAAAATGGAAGCTGGAAAGATTGTTGATAGCTGTAAAGAGAAGACTAAATCTGATCTTGATGAGCTACTGGCGCACTCTAAGAATCAAGTGACATAAGCTGAGATAACTTAGAAGGTGACCTCCCAAAATAATCAAAACTCTTACCTCCAAATGAGGTACCATGGTTACCCACTAGGGCCACGGGATCTCTTGCTCTCCCACTCTAACTTATGGTATGCCTCGTACCTCTAAGCAATATTAATAACAACATCAACTGAAATCTCGACCTCAATCTCTCGAGCCACCTGGGATCTCAAGGAAAAAAAGAAAGGTCATCAATAAATCTTTGAATCTCTCGAAAGGCTCATGGACTAGTTCTAATGCATATTCAGTCATTCTATAGAATTCAATCTCATATTCTGAAACACCAACAGGCTAACCGACAGGCCACCCTATCCAATTGACTCAAACTGGAAACACTTCTCATCTCGCTCGCTACTCGAAAGGAACTTTTCCACGGATCTAGAAGAAAAATCGAACCAAGTTAGCTAATAAGAGTACGGTCCACCAATCCAGGGCTGGACCTTAAAACTGGAAAGCAGAATAATCAACACCATACCGCTCGATATGATCAAGAACCTGAAGGATACGCTGATATCATTTTATTTTTAAAATTTACGCAGGGACTATCAGATGAGTGGCTTAAGAATATCGGAAGGTTCAATTAGGTAAAATAATGCAGCGTTTTCGGATACTCGGACTGAGCCATTACTCAGGCTAACTAACCAGCCAGAACAACTGGAGGCAAAACACATGCTGCCTCCGGAACATATTTTACTGCGGCAATATTAAGAACCGGAAAAGGAGCTCCCTGAGATCGAACGTCTGCACATACAGCAACCTGATAGGCTGCCCAACGAATAATAGGTTCTTACGGTATCTGCGTCGTCAAGATTCTCGTAAAGACTCGTAGAGAGCCAAGGGAACTACAAGGCCCTGCTCCCTTGCCCATCGCGAGCTCGTACATCTAGGGCCTCCGTAACTAGGTCGTCAGCACGATAAAAAAAACTCTCGGCGCTTCGTCGGTGCTAGCCCCACTCTAGACTGCTTCGTCTTAAACTCATACCGTTTGTGGATTTATCGCACGAGGGTTTCACAATTACCACGAAGGAATTAATGAAAATAATTTTGCATCTTAGACTGACGCACGATCAGAAAAGAAGGAAGTGAAACTTCCTAAATGCCATCATAGCCCCTCGTAGATAAGTACGGACGTCTACGTACCCATCAGCGAGACTCTACTAGACACTGTCTTAGTCTGGATAGACTCTAAACATGGCTCTGATACCAACTGACACGACCCGGAATCCGGCTAGGCCGTGCGGGCACCCGACATCCTTCCCTGGACCCGTCGGGCGAACCCTTACCAATTAAATTAGGAAAATAAATATAATAATTCATAAATAAGGACAAGACTTAAAAAAATATACAGACATACTGATACCTCTAAGCTGTACAAAAGAAATTACAGCTGACTACCCAACATACTAGGTTTAGGGTTATCCAGACCAGACATCTAAGAGTACAAAAGAAGACAGATACCTCCTGAAGGGAGCAAAATGCAACTGAAATAATGAACAATAAAGTGGTGGCCATCCGGAATAAATCTGGCTCACCCTGACAGATGAAGTCGTCTTCGCTCCTGAACAACGCGGCGAACTCAATCCTGGAGCGAACCTGCCGAAACGAAATAGATAGACAAGAAACAAACAACAAACAAGGGTGAGTCAAAAGGACTCAATAAGTGGGGCAGACTAGCCATCTCAAAGAATAGGATAGCTAGCCAGGGAGAAAAGAAACAGATAAACAAAATTCCTCTTATTCAAATTATGAAAAGGCAAAGCCAAATAATA
This sequence comes from Petunia axillaris subsp. axillaris, assembly GCA_029990575.1. Lineage (NCBI taxonomy): Eukaryota > Viridiplantae > Streptophyta > Magnoliopsida > Solanales > Solanaceae > Petunia > Petunia axillaris. The sequence continues at coordinate 127,918,909 of JARKNS010000005.1, forward strand.
ACTAGAAACACGTATGGAATCACAAATTCATTAAATCCAGGAACGTAAGATAGCCAGAACATATAGGTATCCCGAACGTATCAACAATCAGAAATACATCTTGTTGCGGCGTGCAACCCGATCCATATATTCATCCTGTTGCGGCGTGCAACCCGATCCATATATTCATACTGTCGCGGCGTGCAACCCGATCCATATATTTATACCGTTGCGGCGTGCAACCCGATCCCCGCAACTCAGAATACGAGCCAGGAATACATAGGCAAACTGAAATATGTCCACAATATGGTATACATACCGCATACACAAAACACAGCATGATAGTCACACAATAGTCAGCACGCGGTGCAATGAAATGGGATGAATGCAGTATGATGCAATGGTGTCACATGTGCCAAATAGATGGAGCGGAATCCTCCTGCTCCGAGGGCGGAATCCTCCTACCCTCAATATGATGCAATGGAGCGGAATCCTCCTGCTCCGAGGGCGGAATCCTCCTACCCTCAATATGATGCAATGGAGCGGAATCCTCCTGCTCCGAGGGCGGAATCCTCCTACCCTCAATATGATGCAATGGAGCGGAATCCTCCTGCTCCGAGGGCGGAATCCTCCTACCCTCAATATGATGCAATGGAGCGGAATCCTCCTGCTCCGAGGGCGGAATCCTCCTACCCTCAATATGATGCAATGGAGCGGAAACCTCCTGCTCCGAGGGCGGAATCCTCCTACCCTCAATATGATGCAGTGTAATGCATATGAATGCAATATGGTGCAATAATAACCCTTCACCGGCGCGGGACTCTCGTCGACAGCCGGGAAGTGTATGTCAACTCACAACCAAAGTACCATGCTCAGATCCTCAATGCACTACCAATAACAGGACATAACATATCCGTATAAAATGTAAATCCAAAGATAAGGCGTAATGAGTACGCCTATCGGCAGCTACATACGTAAGGAACACGTTGTAGAAAATCCACGAGGCCAGGTGCCTCCAAAGAAATGGATATAAACACTTACCTCTTCCAAAAGTTGGCATTGTTAATCAACAACAGCTTTATCATTTGGTTTCATTGCCAAACGATCCCACTCTATTCAATAAGCAGAAAAATATATCAAATTAGGCTAAAGGCTTCATTCCTCACATCTTAGGGCAATCCGGGTAGGAACCTGATACCCTATTCGCATACGCAATACGCAGGCCAGGCCTATATACAGGGTTTAAGGTCACATGACCAAACCCTAAATAAATTACATTTATATGTTGCCCATAACTCACTGAGTACGAATATATAATCAATTTCATTATCGGGATCCATTTGACCCTTTAAACTATCAATTTACGTCATTAGGGCGATGTCTAATATCCATATTTTTACCGTAAAAATATATTCAAACATATGTAATAAATTCAAATAATATATTAGGATCATTACCTGAAGATTTGGGGTAGAAATTCCACTATTTTTCCACTCTTTTTTCCCTTTTTCCTTCTCTCTTTTCTAATTTTTTCTTTCTGTGCGTTTTTTTGTTATGTTTCTGATATGTATCGAAGTCATTGTGCTAGGGGATTAAATCCCCTAAGCCAACGACCCTCTTTTCAATTTTTTTTAATTATTATTATTTTCTTTTTTTTTAAAATTCGCTACGACGATTAAAATTGAAATGGAACCCTAGAGAAGTCGAAATGATCCCAAATTTTTCAAGTAATACAAAATATATGTAACATACTCGCGAAGACGGATCTCAAATCGGACTTCCGAAACTCAAGATACGGATTTAAATGGAAAAGAAGTCAAATTATTTAACTTTCGGTATTTTAGCGGAACTAGCCGAACAACATCGAAATTCACTTTCGAAAGTTTACAAAAATCACACATAATCATACGAACCTAATGGCACTTTCGGATTTCGAATCGGAGCTCATTCGGCAAAAACCGAGCTTGAAAATCTCTTTTTAATATTTATTGCCAATAAAAACTGAAACCTTCTTCCGATGCCTACCAAACGAGGTCTGATTTAGCTCAAATTTTACAGACAGGTTCTAATGGACATTACGAATATTTTAAAATTATCGGCACGCCAATCGGAGTCCTAACTTCCGAAACGACTGACCGAGGTCGTTTCACAAGGCCCTTTCTCTCTTCTCTCTTTTTCATAGAGTCGTTATGTAACTAGACTTAAATGTTAAACTATGTATTTGTTAGAAATTATGTGGTTTGTATAAGCACCGTAAGTTGCAAATTAGGTGCAGCAGCCTGTAAACATTGCTAAAGCAATGACATTGGCTAAAAGGGGCCATCTACAACCTTTCTCTTTATTTTATATGTTGAATTACTAGAAACGTAATACAGGTTTAAAATTAGACCAGTTGTGCAAAATGATTTTCTGGAAATTACATCAGTATGTTAACAAGTTTAAAACTGCAAGTTAATGTCAATTTAGACTATTTATGCAATCCTAGTATGCTGGAAGTAAATTATGTCAGAGAAATGGCTAAACGTGCGACTGACATTTAAAACAGGATCATTTCAGCAATTGCTATATTCTGAAATATTTTGGCATTCTCTTAGAAGTGACTAAAACTGAAACTGTATTTTAATTTCAAACTGTTATTGCAAATTACATTCTATGATAACGTAACAGTACCCTCGCTTTAGTGAAACAGGCTGAAAGTGCAAGAAAAATTTAAAATTGGTCTATTTCTATAAATTATACATTCTGAAACAATAGTGTATCTTGATTTTCTCAAAAATGGTTAGAATTGAAATTTGAAAGTATTTTAGGTTATTTATGCAAATTGAGTACGCTGAAGGCTTAACAGTAGCTTGTGGTCTTTTGAATCCTTATTACAATTTGGAGGCCCACTTTCCCTAAGTCTGAGACTACAATTATTTGTTTCAAATTGACTTGTGTGATTTACATGACGGTGCTTTTTATATGACGACTAGAAGAGTCTAGTTTGGGGCATTTAACACATTTAGGGAGTCTAGACATTTTATATTTATATTAGTAGTCTAAATGGCCTCCAAGACATTAAGTGTGATGCTAGCAGACCTTTAGGACGTTTAAAATATTAGCTAACGTTTTAGTTAAATACTCAAAGATGGTATGTGGGTTAAAGGGAATTAAGCCCCACGAATATGATGGAAACTACCCGAGCTATATTTGATAGTGAATTCTGAAACTATCGTCCCTTACGAAAGCCGGGTTCTGATCCGAATATGATAACAAAACCTAGGGTTATTTATTCAAATATGCAAATGGTTAATTAGTTATTATTAATTTTTGGTTCTTTGCGCAATATGATTATTACTTCAGATTGTTTATGCAACTGTAGATAACTGATTTATTATTTTACATGTCATATCCTTTCTATTTATTTTATTTAGTTTTCGTCCTTTTTTAAGCAATATATTTAAACCCAATATAGAAATCGGTCGGGAACTACGTTTAGTGGAACCTAGAAGGTGTCTAACTCCTTCATTCTATGTTATTTCGAACACTTACCCGAATCTCTGACTCGTAGACCAACCCGAAGTTAATTCTTTAAATGGAATTAGAAATTAATAGGTGACCTAATACACCTTAGAAACTATATTAGGTGGCGACTCCAAAACCTTAACTCAAACGAGTTTACCCAGTCAAATCCGAAATCTGACTCGCCTCGAGTTGAGTCCAAAATTGGGTATGACAGATGATTTGACATTAAAGTTGTAGTCAATAAGGCGAGAAAGATCTCTCTCCTTTTCTTACTTCTGAAGAACCTACTTCATTTTTCTAGCACAGATAGGATTGGCTGACTTTTGTCCCCCTTCTATCAGATCGCAAGGATTTGGAATAAGGTTCATAGTGAGTCCTCGAATCCCTATGATCGCTTTGTCTTGAAGAAGTCTTAACCTTACTTCCATGTCGTCCCCCTCTAGAATGACCTCTTGTTTGCACTGCATCTTTCTCAATCTGGAGTTTTAAACAAGAACGGTAATACACATCATCCCAACTCTTAGTTGGGTCCTCTCTGAGACTTTTTTGAAACTTTTTTGTCGCATCAGAGCCTTTTGGATTAAGTATTTTGGCAAAAGAAATGAGTTCTCAATTGTCAAGTACTTTAGGCAACAACATTAGCTCTCGTTTAAACCTATCAATTCTTAGGGGATCTCGTCATCCCTTTGCTGAATTTTGAATATGTTCTCCATTCACATCTCAACCTTTTGTGCTCTAGACTGAGCCTTCATGAAGGCATCCGCCATCACTATAAAAGAACCAATGGAGTTTCCAGGAAAAAGATAATACCAAGTTAACACACATATTGTCAGAGTTTCTCTAAACTTAATGACCGGAAAAGACTCTATCTCCTACTTGGTAAGATCATTTCCCTTTACATTGGTTGAGTATGTTATAACGTGGTCACGAGGGTCAGTTGTTCCATCATACTTAGCCAAGCTAAGCATTTTAAACCTCTTAGGAATAGGAGAAGACGATGCGTTCGGTTTCCAAAGCCGCCGAGGACATACCATCGAGTCCCTTTAAAATTAGGTAGAGCTCCCGGTATCTGATTGATACAATCAGCCTACCCCTCTAAGCTCCTTTAAAAGCGATTCCTGAAACACCTTAAGTACCACTGCAATGACAATTGAGTTTTGATCCCGGAGTTGCTTGGACCACTAGAACCTGCCCCACAAGGCCCTCACCAAAATTTGCATCAATAACTTGCGCTTCCGAATCAATGGGGGTACCTCTTTTAGTGCATATCCTCACTGAGGTCGGAGTCCTCAGTGTCCTATTTGAAATGGCTGTAGTCTGTTGTTCAGCTCACTCTTGTTTTCGGGTCACAAAAGTAGCAAATGCCTCCTCCTAAGCTTGAGGTTGTGTTATGCTAGATTCAAGAAGATCTTCCCTTCGGGAGTTGTTGCCATGTTTTGTGGTTGTAGTGCCATCAGTTGTGAGAGTTGCATCAGTTATGAGAGTTGCCTTTTCAAGTCCAGTGTTGCATAGAGAGTGTTCACCGCTTTCTAACATGGTATATGATTTGGACAATAAACAAGTGAATAACTAACGAGGTCTTGGAACAATTAACAATTGTATGTGACCCTATTGTGGGTGCCAAACTATTTAACCTAAAGATCAACTTGGTAGATGACACAACCTGGATTTTCGACTAGGCCGTGCGGGCACCTGACATCCTCTCTTAGATTCGTCGGGTGGACCTTTTTTAATTGAATTCAAAAAATACACATAAAATCAACTTATCGATAAAAAATAAGGCATATAAAGACCCGAACATAATTATACATAAGTTGTACAGAAGAAGTCACAGCTCACTACCTAATGTACTAAGTTTAGGGCTATCCAGACAGATATCTAAGAATACAAATGAAGAATAAACATCTCCTGAAGGGAGCAAAATACAACTGAGATAGTAAACATAAAATTGGTGGCCATCCTAAACAAAAGTTGGCACACCCTGACAGCTAATGTCGTCTTCACTCCTCAACGACGTGGCGAACTCAATCCTGGAGCAGACCTGCCGAAACGAAATAAATAGACAAGAAACAAACAGAGGGTGAGTCGAAAGGACTCAGTAAGTGTGGTCTGGATAGCCACCTCAAAGAAGCAGATATGCTAGCCAGGTAGAGGAAAAGCAGATAAACGAAATTCACCTTATCTCAACTACAAAAAACAGAGCCACATAATAACTAGAAACACGTATGGAACCATAAACTCATAAACAGCCAGGGACATAAGATAGAAAAAACATATAGGTATCCCGAACATATCAACAATTAGATATACATGATACCTACACAAAACATCACACTATAATCACACAATACACAGCAAACGGTGCAATAAAATAAAAAGAATATAGTATGATACAATAGGGTTACATGTTGCCCAGACGTATCTCCGGCGCGGGACTCTCATTGTCTACCAGGAGATATATGAAATAATAATCATAAACCGGAGCGGGACTCTCATCGACTACTGGGAAGTATATGCAATAGTAAACCTTCACCAGCGTGGGACTCTCATCGACTGCCGGGAAGTATATGCAATAATAACCCTTCACCGGCCCGGGACTCTCATCGACTACCGAGAAGTATATGCAATAGTAACCATTCACCGGCGCGGGACTCTCATCTGCTACTGGGAAGTATTTGCAATAGTAACGCTTCATCGGCGCAGGACTCTCATCGACTACCGGAAAGTATATGCCAAGTTCACAACCAGAGAACAATGCTTCTATGCTCAATGCAATACCAAAAACAAGGAATAACATATAATATACTGTGTACATCCAAAATAGCGTAATAAGTACGCCTATTGACAGCTACACACGTAAAGAACACGTGGTAGAATATCCACAAGGCCAAAGGTCAAAAAAGATATGGATATAAACACTTGCCTAGTTCAAAATTTAGCACTGTTACTCAACAACCGCTTTGTCCTTTGGATTCATTACCAAACGATCCCGTTCTATTCAATAAGAAAAAAAAAATAAACAAGGCTAAAAGCTTCATTCCTTACATCTTAAAACAATCCGGTCAGGAACCCGACACCCGATTCGCATAGGCACTATGTAGTCCATGCCTATGTATATGGTTCCAAATTACATAACCAAATTCTTAATAAATTATATTTATGGGTTGCCCATAACTCCCTGAATTCGAATATATAATCAATTCCATTATTGGGGTCTAATTAACCTTTTAAACTATCAATTTAACTCATTAAAACGATGTCTAATATCCCAATTTCTACTGTTAAAATATATTCAAACACACGTAATAAACTGAAATAATGAATTAACATCATTACCTCGATGTTTCGGGATAAAAATTCTATTTTTTTCCTTCTCCTTTTCCTTTCCTTTCTCTCTTTTCTGGCTTTGTTTCTCCTTCGCTGCATTTCTCTTGTTTGTTTCTTGTTTCCATTCCTTTACTATTAAGCTAAGGGATTTTATCCCTAGCACCGCCTTACATCTTTTCCTTTCTCTTTCTTTCGTTTTGTTTGTTTTCTTTTTTTTTTAATAAAACTTGCTACCGTGACGAAATTAAAATAGAACCCTACAAAGCTCGGAATGGCTACAAAACTTTTACAATATGCTCGCGAAAATGGAACTCGAATTCGATTCCAAAAACCAGAGATTCCAATTAAACAGAAATAGATCAAATTACTAACTTTTGGCATTTTAGCGGAAACTACCCGAACGACCTCAGAATGCACTTCCGAAGTTCACACACGTCACAAATGACTATATGAACCTAACGACACTTTTGGATTTTAAATCGGAGCTCATTCGCCAAAATCGAGCTCGAAAACCTTTTTTTAAGATTTACCCACAGCGGAAACTGAAACCTTCTTACCATACCTACCAAACGAGATCTGATGTAACTCAAATTTTACAGACAGGTCCTAATGGACGCTACAAAGTTTTTAAAACTGTCGACACGCCAATCGAAGTCCTAACTCTCAAAACGACTACCTAAGGTCGTTTGATTCTCCTCCACTTAGACTCTCGTTCGTCCTCGAACGGGCTTGAGTCTAAAAAATTCACAAAGATAACAAGAGAACCCGCACAACCTTCATAAACTATTACACGGATATTGTCTCATGATTACAGAATCAAAATTATAACACACACACCGAACTCTTGGAATAAAATATATATTTTGATAATATCATCACATCATTGCCTAGCTTATTCTGACTAAGTTGACTTTTCCTCGATCATGAAGGAGATTTCTATAATTTTGAAACAAAGATACACGAAACTTTGGTGGATTAACATGATTCCAACAACGAATCACCTCGTCGATATGCTTTTCGATATAGAACAAGTTGATGAAACTAAGAATTAGCCTACGCTTCAGCAACACCTTTGAGATTTAATATTAGCATTCAGTATTGGAGGAAAACTCCTCCACTTAGAGCATAAGCTTATAAATCTAATTTGAATAGAAATATCCATCCTCGCACGGTTTGCTGGACAAAGGAATACTTAGCTATAAATAGAATGCGGCTCAGACTTGAGCTACCAAATTGCCCTTTCGAGTTTCCAAACAGCTACAACTCTCGAGTTCACAACTCCATACCTTTGCCATAAGCACCACCACTTGATGGATCAACTCAAGGGTCAAATGACGCTTCTCATTACCCTTAGTAGCCTTCAAAACACATTTTACACGGCTACCTTGACACACACTCTGGCTCAACACAGGGAACATCACAAGCAGCTACTAACCACCCAAGGTCAGTAGTACCCGGAAAAAAAGAGATGGCAATGATGTTAGGATAGGAATAATTAGAGATTCAGCAAGCTCATTTTCTTATTTTCTTGGCTACCAAAGCTAGACTACTTCCGAGTCAGGCTAGCAAAAGAATCCCAATTGAAGAAATAGATATTAAATGAGCTTTATGGAACAACATCCATGCCAATTTAACCTTCTTGTAAGAAGGAAACTCCGACAATTCACCAAAAAACCCTTTTATAACTGAGACAAGCTCATAGAATAATATAACTCTACAAGCATCTTGAACCAAATGAAGACACGTAGATTGAATATTACTTACTTATTACTTTTCACCGGAAGAAACGATAACACTTTCTGATGGTGACCATACCAGAAACTCACCCCTCCAATAAAACAGATTCTTAATAGAAACGACATCCGAAGAAACTATGGAAACATGATAAGATAAACGAATTCCAGATCAATCGGAAGAATCAAATCTTACTCACCTATAAGGGAAGGAGAAATACTTGGGTCTACTACATCGGATGCCTGAACATCCTACCAGACTAGCAGTCAAGAGAATTGCCTCTGCAGCTGAGCTGAGCCGCTACCCTGATAATTACTTCTAGAAGAACCACAACAACCACGCTCTCGGCCCCTGCCGGATGGTGGCATATCTCTGGACGACTGAGCCCTAAATGAAATCCCTTAAGACTGAGCAGCTGTCTATTGGTGAAAGAAAGAACAACTGCCTACTTGCTAGAGTAAGGGAAAACATCTCCAAAGATGACAAGCTCACGACAATGATAACACCTTTTCGGTGAAAATGGAAGCTGGACAGATTCTTGATAGCTATAATGAGACAAAATGGAGTCTAATCTTGATGAACTACTAGCACACTCTAAAATCACGTGCTACAAGCTGAGATAACCTGGCAGGTGATCTTCCAAAATAATCAGAACTCTTACCTCCAAATGAGTACCATGGTGCCCACCAGGGCCATGAGATCTCTTGCTCTCCCGCTCTAACTCTTCCCGCTCTAACTAATGGTATGTCTCATACCTCTAAGCAATATCAAAAACAACATCAAATGAGGTCTTGACCTCATTTTCTCAAGCCATCAGGGACCTCAAGGAAGGAGAAATGTCATCAATAAATCTTTGAACCTTCTTGCAAGACTCATAGACTAGCTCTAGAGCATATCCAGCAATCCTAGAGAATTTAATCTCATATTCTGAAACCGACAGGCTACTCTGTCCAATCCACTATAACTGGCGACACTTTTCATCTCGCTCACTATACGAAAGGAACTTTTCCACGAATCTACGAGAAAACTCACACCAAGTCAGCTTAGGCGAGCTTTGCCTAGCAGATAAAAGAGTGGTCCACCAATCCAAGGATGGACCCTGAAACTGAAAAGTAGTATAATCAACACTATACTGCTCGAGATAACCAAGAGCCTAATGGATACGCTGATATCAATTTTTTTTTTAAATTCACGACGATTATCTGATGCATGGCTTGAGAATATCGAAAGGTTCAACCGAATAAAATAATGCAGCCTCCTCGGGAACTCGAACTGAACTGTTACCTAGGCTACTTGACCAGCCAGAACAACTGGAGGCACAACACATGCTTCATCTGGAACATAATTTACTGGGGAAACAGCAGGAACTGGAGGAGGAGCTCCTTCAGCCCGAACATCTAGCATCTGCGACAACCTGATGAGCTGCCTAGGGAATAGGTTGTTCTTGCGGTATCTGTGCCGCCAATATTCTCAAAAAATCATCGTAGAGAACGGAAAAAACCACAAGGCGCTGCTCCCATTGCCCACCGTGAGCTGGTACGGCTAGGGCCTTTGCAACTGGATCGTCAGCACGATCCACAACTCTCGAGGCTTGGGCAGCACTAGCCCTAGGCTAGACTGCTACATCTTGAACTCCTACCCTATGTTGTTTTGTCGCACTAAGGTTCATCATTACTACGAAGGAGTTAACGAAAATATTTTTGCATCCTAGATCAACGCACGATTAAACAAGAAGAGAAACTTCCTAAATGCCATCATAGCCTCTCGTAGATAAGTACGGACGTCTGCGTACCCATCAACGAGACTCTACTAGACACTTTCTCAGTCTAGAGAGACTCTAAATCGAGCTCTGATACCAACTGTAATGACCTAGATTTTCGACTAGGCCATGCGGGCACCCGACATCATCCCCCAGACCCATCGGGCGGACCCTTTTGAATTAAATTGACAAAAATACACATAAAATCAACTAATCGATATGAAATAAGGCCGATAGAGACACGAACATAATTATATATAAGCTGTACAAAAGAAGTCACACTGACTACCCTATGTACGAGGTTTAGGGCTATCAAAACAGACATCTAAGAATACAAATGAAGTATAAGCATCTCCTGATGGGAGCAAAATACAACTGAGATAATAAACATAAAATTGGTGGACATCCTAAACAAAGCTGGCTAACCCTGACAGCTGAAGTCTTCTTCGCTCCTCAATGATGTGGCGAACTCAATTCTGGAGCGGACCAGCCGAAACTAAATAAATAAACAAGAAACAAACAGAGGGTGAGTCGAAAAGACTTTGTAAGTGGGGGCTGGCTAGCCACCTCAAAGAAGTAGATATGCTAGCTAGGGAGAAGAAAAACAGATAAACTAAATTCACGTTATCTCAACTACAAAAAGCAGAGCCAAATAATAACTGGAAACATGTAAGAAACTATAAACTCATAAACAACAAGGGACATAAGATAGATAAAACATATAGGTATACCGAACATATCAACAATCAGAAATACATGACACCTACACAAAACATCGGACTATAATCACACAATACACAACAACCGGTGCAATAAAATGGAATGAATGCAGTATGATGCATTGGGGTCACATGTGCCCGAAATCTATCTCCAGCGTGGGACTCTTATCGTCTACCAGAAGGTATATGCAATAATAACCCTTCACCCACGCGGGACTTTCATCGACTAGAGGGAAGTATATGCAATAGTAACCCTTCATGGGCACGGGACGCTCATCAACTACCAGAAAGTATACGCAACAAAAAACCCTTCTCTGGCGCGGGACTCTCATCGACTACCAGAAGTATATGCAATAGTAACCCTTCACTGGCACGAGACTCTCATCGACTACCAAGAAGTATATGCAATAGTAAACCTTCACCGGTGCGGGACCTTCATCGACTACCGGGAAGTATATGCAATAGTAACCCTTCGCCGGTACGGGACTCTCATCGACTACAGCGAAGTATATGCAATAGTAACACTTCACCGGCACGGGACTCTCATCGACTACTGGTAAGTATATGTCAAGCTCACAACCAAAGAACAATGCTTCTATGCTCAATGCAATACCAACAACAAGGCATAACTTATAATATACAATGTACATCAAAAATTAAGGCGTAATAAGTACGCCAATTGGCAACTACACACGTAGGGAACACGTGCTAGAATATCCACAAGTCCAAAGGCCACCAAGAAATGAATATAATCACTTACCTTGTTCAAAAGTTAGCACTGATACTCAACAACCATTTTTTTCTTTGGATTTACTGCAGAACGATCCCGCTCTATTTAATAAGTAGAAAGATAAATCAAATAAGGCTAAAGGCTTCATTCCTTACATCTTAGAATAATTCAGTCAGGAACACGACGCCTAATTCGCATAAGCAATACGCAGTCTAGGACTATGTATATGGTTTAAAATCATATAACCAAATTCATAATAAATTATATTTGTGGGTTGCCCATAACTCTCTGACTTCAAATATATAATCAATTCCATTATCGGGGTCGAATTAACCCTTTAAACTATAAATTTAACTCATTAGAACGATGTCTAATATCTCAATTTCTACCATTAAAATATATTCAAACACACATAATAAACTGAAATAGTGAATTAACATCATTACCTAGATGTTTCGGGGTGAAAATTCTATTTTTTCCTTCTGTTTTTCCTTTCCTTTCTCTATTTTCTTGCTTTATTTCTCCTTCACTGCGTTTCTCTCATTTGTTTCTTGTTTCCGTACCTTTACTATTCGCACCGCCTTACATCTTTTCCTTTCTCTTTCTTTCTTTTTGTATGTTTTCCTTTTTTTTAAAAAAAAAAAACTTGCTATCGTGATGAAATTAAATTAGAATCCTACAAAGCTCGGAATGGCCTCAAATTTTTATATGATAAAAAACTTTTACAATATGCTCGCGAAAATGGAACTCAAATCCGATTACAAAAACTAGAGATACCAATTAAACACAAAGAGATTAAATTATTAACTTTTGGCATTTTAGCGGATACTACTCGAACAACCTCAGAATCCACATCCAAAAGTTCACATAGGGCACAAATGACTATATGAACCTAACGACACTTTTGGATTTTGAATCAGAGCTCATTCACCAAAATCGAGCGCGCAAACCTCTTTTTAAGATTTATCGACAACGGAAATTGAAACCTTCTTCCGATACCTACTAAACGAGATCTGATGCAGCTCAAATTTTACAGACAGGTCCTAATGGACGTTACAGAGCTTTTAAAACTATTGGCATGCCAATCGAAGTCCTAATTCCTAAAACGACTACCTAAGGTCGTTTCAGTAGATTAAGCAATTGAATTGGTTAATTAGGCTTGAAACAATATAAAGGTATCAAGATTGTAGTGAGATAATGATTAAGTTATGGTATAATAACAAGACAATAAGAATCTAATTAAGTAGACTAGCTTATACCCTAGAAAATATAGATTCTGGCTAAAGTACTTCGCACATCAATAGTAGAATGAAAAACGATAGTGAAGTAAGGAGAGAGAGAGATGATTCTTATTGCTCTTCGTACAAGTAATAGTGATATTCAAAATTTGTAATATGTAATAATTTTGAGGGGATAATTGGTTTATATAGTGTTTACAGGAGTCACTGACATGTATTGAATGAAAATATGCCATTTATTCCTCTAATCGTAAGGGCCTGAACCATGAGCGTTTGAGTAAATATTGGCAACGACTGACTCTTGATATCTCGCCCTCATTTATTGTTGTGGGTTAGTCCAAAATTATTTGCTATGTCCAGCCTTATTGTTGTAGTCGAAGTAATTTGGCTGCAAGTTCATTGTGGTTGGAAGCCCTGTCTTCAGATCTTCTTATCATTTTGACTGTCTTTGCATCGTCGAAATTCGTATCATCAATTGTTACTGAATCCCAATACCACGTGTCGTGCTCTAAAGTGGTGATATTTTTTCCCTATACATGCCCCATGTATCATTTTATATATAATGGAATATAAACTAGACATGATAGACATAAAGTGTATAAAATGACATACAATAATTTCGATGATGATCATGGGCATCTCAGCGAGGATTGCAAAGCCTTGTAGTACGAGGTAGCCCATTTGCTTAAGAAGGGCATGTTGAAAGAGTTTTTGACTGACAAAATCAAACAAACCTTTGCAAAGAATAGGAATGGGGGACAACCGCTAAGGTCTCCATCTCCTAAAAGAGTTGTTAATGTAAGCACCGAGGGATCATAAGTGAACAGTGTAAACTACGCCACGACCAAGAAGTTTGCAAAACTCTCCATGACGTATGTGTAGAGGAGCCGAGGTGGTGGCTCAAAGGATAAAATTGTGTTTAGTGAGGAAGACTCTGAGGGGATGATGTTCCCTTATCATGATAAATTGGTAATCATGTTATGAATCAATGAATCGGACATCATACGAGTATTGATAGATACTAGAAGTTCCATTAACATCATAAGTTACCAAGCGGTGAAAAAGATGTGGTTGAAGGACTAAATCATACCAAGGCAACCGTATTGACAGGCTTCAATAACTTCATAGAGAAAACATTGAGTGATATTATTCTTACCACTTACGCTGAAGGAGTTACTAAGGAGACTGTGTTCCAAGTTATGTTCGAGGACATAACCTAAAATGTTATCCTTAGAAGGTTGTGGATCCACGCAACGGAGGCAGTTCCGTCGATGCTTCACCAAGTTATTAAGTTCCCAACACCATGGGGGTGTTCGTTCCATTCGTGGAGAACAAAGAATGGTAGGGGAATGCTATTCGGTTGCTTTGAAAAGTAGAGTTGACCTGACTAGACCATCCATATAGAAACCACAACGCCCAGGATCGGAAAAGGAAATGGGTCTGATGTCTGACGCAAACCCTCAAAAAGAAGAAGCAGAAAAGATCCCAGCGCATATCCAAGAGACTAAGAAACAAAAGGTTGAGGATTCGATGATTGAAGAGTTGGAGTCGGTCACACTGACGATGGAATTCCCAAAAAGAAAAGTATTTGTTGACTCGAAGTTGGACCCAGAGTCAAAAAAAGCTATAGTTGCATTTTTGAAATCCAACAGTGATTATTTTCTTGGTGCCACGCAAACATGGTTGGGATCGACCCCAATATAACAACGCAAAAATTCAATGTGGATCTTCACCATACTTCGGTAAAGCAAAAGAAAAGGCCTCATGCTAGCATCAGATAGAGAGTTATCGAGAAGGAAACGAACAAGTTGCTTGACAATGGCTTCATACGAGAAGTTAAGTATCCGGAATGGCTAGCCAATATCGTGGTCGTGCCAAAGAAAAATGGAAAATGGATAATGTGAGTGGATTATACGGATTTGAAGAAGGCTTGCCCCAAAGAATCAGATCCACTGCCACAAATTGACTGGTTAATAGACTCCACGGATGGACATAAGCTAATAATCGTCTTGGATGCTTATTCAGGGTATAACCAAATCTTTGTGGAGCAAAAGTAGAAGGAGAAAACATCCTTTGTCACTGACCGGGGGCGTATTGCTACAAGGTGATGCCACTCGGCCTTAAAAATACGGGTGCGACGTATCAAAGATTAGTATGCCATATGTTCAAAGATTATACCAGAAAATCGATGGAGGTCTACATTGATGACATGTTGGTGAAATCAGTATGAGTGCGAGATCATTTGAATTATCTGGGGGAAGCTTTTTCCATCCTTCGACAATACAACATGAAGCTAAACCGTGAAAGTGCACTTTTAGTGTTGGCTCGGGTATGTTTTTGGGCTTTATCGTGTTCGAGCGAGGAACGGAAGCAAACCCGAAGAACATTAAGGCGATAGAGGAGATCCATGAAGTTTTTAGGGGACAAAAGAAATTCAGTGTTTGACTGGCCAAATAGAGACCTTGAGCAGAAAAATTTCAAGGTCTTAGGAGTGA
This sequence comes from Petunia axillaris subsp. axillaris, assembly GCA_029990575.1. Classification (NCBI taxonomy): domain Eukaryota; kingdom Viridiplantae; phylum Streptophyta; class Magnoliopsida; order Solanales; family Solanaceae; genus Petunia; species Petunia axillaris. The sequence goes on from JARKNS010000005.1 coordinate 127,934,394, forward strand.
TGTCATAAGTTCTTTTCCATCTTGAAAAAGTACACTGCTTTTGAATGGACTTCGGAGTTTCAACAAGCACTGAAAGAATTGAAACACTATTTGGCAAACACACTATTGCTTGCAAAGCCAAAGGATGGAGAAAAATTGTAAATCTATCTGGCCGTGTCAGAAATGTCTGTGAATGCAGTTCTGATCCAAGAGGAAGATAGAAAACAACAATCGATCTAATATGTTAGCAAATCACTACTTGATGCTAGGTACCCTCACTTAGAAAAGATGGTACTTGCTTTAATCATCGCTGCTCGCAAACTTTGGCCTTATTTTCAATGTCACCCTATAGATGTGGTTACCACCTTCCCGTTGAGGAACATACTTCATAAGCCTGAACTGTCCCGGAGGTTAGCTAAATGAGCGTTAAAGTTGAGCAAGTATAATATCACTTATCAACCTCGCATGGCTATAAAGTCCCAAATGCTAGAACTTTATAGCTGACTGTAGTGCCCAAATACTCCCTGAGGCAGAGAGGGAGGAATTGTTGTCAAAGGACCCAGCTTCAGGGGTTTGGACACTTTACACCGATGGGGCCACAAATGTTAAAGGTTCAGAGCTTGGTTTGGTTTTGACAGCTCCCATAGGAGAAAGACTAAGGCACTCTATTAGGCTTCGTGCTATGACTAATAATGAAGCCGAATACGACGCAGTGATAATGGGTTTATAATTGGCTAAGGAGTTAGGAGTAGAAAGAATTAAGTTGAAAAGTGCTTCGTAGCTAGTACTAAATCAAATACTCAAGGACTTATTGGCCCGTGAGCTCAAAATGCAGTATCTCTTAGCCAGAATTAAGCAACTTTTATCCAAGTTTAGAGAATGGAGAATTGAGTAGATCCTAGGAGAGCAAAATACGGAAGCGGACGCCTTGGCTAATTTAGGCTCCGCTGCCGAAGTAAGTGACTCGAGGACTGATTCAGGTTTTCACCTACTCAGTTCGGCCGTGAAAAGAGTGAAACTTGATGTTAACTCGATGAATCATACTTTGGACTGGCGCACCTAGTTCATTTTATACTTGGATTTGGGGACTTTGCCAGTTGATAAAAAGGAAGCCCGGATGCTTAAGATTCAAGCAGTTCCGTATTCATTGATTCAGGGAGAGTTACACAAAAAGTTGCACACCGGTCCGTTGGCCAGGTGTTTGGGTCCGGGGCAAATTGAATATGTCATGAGAGACGTTCATGAAGGCGAGTAGTGGTTATTATTCCGGAGAGAAAGCACTTACATGGATACTACTTAAGGCCAGATATTATTGGCCAGATATCGGCACAGATGCCAAGGCCTATGTTAAGGAATGTGATAAGTGCTAGCGCCACGCTCGAATGCTTCCTCAGAAGGCTGAACCCTTACACTCAGTCTTGTCCCCGTGGCTGTTTATGAAAAGGGAGATGGATATCGTATGTCCGCTCCCCAAAGCTAAGGGAAATGTGATATTTTTATCTATATTGACTGATTGCTTCTCCAAATGAGTAGAAGCAGGGGCTTTCACCAGAGTTCGACAAAAAGAGTTCATAAATTTCATATGAAATTATTTGTAGATTCGGAGTCCTAAAAGAAATCACATATGACAACGGCCTGCAATTCATTGGCTCAGACGTCACATATTTCTTTGGGAAGTAGGGAATCAAAAGGGTGGTATCTACTCCATACAATCGAAGTGAAAATGGCCAGTCCGAGTCTTCAAATAGGGGCATCATTAAGAGTTTGAAAAAGAGACTTGTAGAATCAAAAGGCCTGTGACCCGATGAGCTCCGCGGAGTATTGTGGGCAAATCACATAACGGAAAAGAATGCATGGGGGATACTCCATTTTGTCTAGTCTACTGGATGGATGCTTTAATTCCTATGGACGTTCGGGAACCTAGCTTCCAGGACGCTGATACTACCAAAGAGTTAAATAGAGAAGCAATGCAAGTGGAATTAGATTCGCTCGACGGTCGAAGGGAGTTAGTCTTGATACTATTAGCACCTTAGGAAAGACAAATTGAGAGCTAACTCAATAAAAAAGAAAAGTTCAAGACTTATAAAGTGGGGGATTATGTGTTAAGGTCCGTGAACGAATCTACTAAGGAGCGTAATTTTGGGAAGTTGGCAGCTAAGTGGGAAGGCCCATACTGGGTTAAAGCCATAGTTGGCAAAGGGTCGTATCAGTTGGAAAATCTGAATGCAGAGTTGGAACCCTCAAATTGGTGTTCCAATTTGAGGCGGTAATATTTCTAGTACTAAGGTATTTTACTTTACTGACTTCATTTATAATCACCTACAGCGATGAGCCTTCAAACACTCTGATGCTTAGGTCGAATCATTATATAAACCCATCGTTTTCTTTGCTTGACCTTTTCAGCAAGCGGAGGGAGCGGAATATATTGCTCAGGTCCTCATAATTCGCACCCGAATACTAAGGGGAGATGGAAGAGATAGAATGTAGTCCAACGCAGAAAAGTACTACCCGTTCGCAACTCGAAGACTCTCATAATGAGGACTGTCATCAAAAGATTAGCTTTGTCTAGCCTCAGGTGTATAGCGCCTGATAGCAGCCACGTTTTAATTAAAGGGATATTATCCTAAATTTGCCTCAATATTCAACTCCTTGTAGTTATATTGCTTGGTTTTAAATTATTTTAATGCCCTAACACGGGAAAGAGACTTCGTTTCGATACACATCGATATTTTTAGAATTAACTCAGTCCCAAACGACTCGGAGAAACAAAGCTTGCAAGTGAAAAGATTATATCCCAAGTCTTTTCGCATGCATCTCTGTATGATAACATGCAAACACGGATAGCTGAAAGTAAATAAACTTGATGATTTAGCTAAATGGCATTAATATTCCACGGGAACTAGCACCCATCAGAACAATATTTACATTGGCTCAAATGGCCACTAAAGCTAAAAGAACTTGAACGAAAAATAACTGGTTGCTGCATCACTTCCCTCTTTTTCATCTTCAGAGGCTTCATCTCCACTGCCTTCATCTTCAAATATGAGCTCGCCCTCCGCAACTATTTCATCTTCTTCATCACTTGAAGGGAAATCTTCTACCACCTTGTGGTCAGGGCAGCTCAATGGGGACTGAAGGCGCATGCTTGAGCTTCTCTTATAGTGCCTCGATCTACCTAGATTGATTCACCATGGAGTTATAATGAACATATGCTGCATGAACAATTGCCTTCTTTTGCTCTACCTCGGCCTTGTTTCGCTTCAACTCTGCTTTGTTCTGCCCAAGCTCGGTCTCAAGCTCTTGAACTCGGCCATTAACTCAACCCAACTCAAAGGAGAAAGATTCATTTTGGGTCTCAAGTTCTGCTTTGGCGTTCGCAGACGCCTTGAGTGCTTCAGCAAGATCAACTTCTCTTTTATCTATCAGAGCTTGGAGATGAGAAATTTCCTCTTTTTGCCTTTGAATTTCCTCCTTTTACTTCATGTCTATTTAACCAACTCGGTTTTTTATCTTGACAAGCTCAGACTTGCGGCGTGCCTCTCGGTTGATAGCAACGAGTAAGTACATAAAGCTTGTTGACACCCAATTTTATCTCTCCTTTTTCATTACTTTTCTATATTTAACTTAAAGGTGAAATAACTATCTGAACAAATATGCATTACAAAGCATGCATTTATTTATATTATCCCCTATTTATATACTCCCTCCGTCCCAAAATGAGTGTTTGGGTTTGACTTGGTGCGGAGTTTAAGAAAATAAGGAAGACTTTTGAATCTTGTAGTTTGAAATTAAAGTTGTGTGTAATGTGGGCTAGTGTCTTTATAATTTGTGGTCCAAAAATAAATTTGAAAGTAAAGAGTTACCAAATATGGAAAGAGGCACTCATTTTGAGACAAACAAAAAAGGAAAGATAGACACTCATTTTGGGACGGAGGGAGTACTATCTAGCTAATTTGTGCTATATCATGCAGTTTCATTATTTTAGGCCATTTGTCAAATACATGTCAAATTGTAGTCGTTTGTGAAATTTACTTCATTTGTAACATTTAGTAAATATCTATGATTAATTATACTTAATTAATTAAATTGGATCCCAATTATTCTTTATGCATGCATTTTATCTTGTTTTGTATATAATATATTTTTTGTACTTATATTTTTCTGCACCTAAGTTAAATATTAGACCAGTAAAATATACTGTCAAAATATTTTTCATGATACATTATCTTTTATTCCTAATTTGGCAATCTATTTGAATTCTACCATTCTAAATTATTTTTATCTTCTTTCTTATTAAAATGCCTCTTCTCATTGAATTTTTACAAATTTCCAATTAGGTTCATGCCTTGTATTAGAAAATGGTCAAGCCAAATACTCTCACGCATTCTCCTCTTAACTTAAGAAAACACAACATATATTTCTCACCTTAATCATTCATTCCCTTAATTAAGGGATCAAAATATCCTTAATAATTAAATCCCCCAAAACATGCAAAATCTTCCAAATTATTCCAGAATCCCAAAATCACTCCAACGCTCACCAACTCTCATGAAAATCAGCCTTCAACTTCATGCCTAAAATGAAGCTTAGTTCCCAACGACTCTCATTTTTCTTTTCTACTCCCTCTGTCCCATTTTGTTTGTCATACTTTCCTTATTTTTTTGTCCCAAAAAAATTATCATATTTCTAAATTTGGCAATAATTCAACTCTAAAGTTACTTTTTGACTCATTTATACCCACACAAATATCCAAGACTTATTTTAGACCACAAGTTTCAAAAGTCTTCCTTACTTTATTAAACTTTGTGCCAAGTCAAACTACGACAAACAAATTGGGACGGAGGGAGTATATATTAGCTATTTCTTCTCAATCCAAGAGAGGAACAATAGATACATCAAGTACCAGCTCCTACATAGCCAAATACAGATACATACACCGCACAACAAACAGAAAAAAAGGAAATGAAACAAAGGGTGAGAGGGGTGACGAGCAGAGAGAAAATAGACTACCACCGATGGAATTTGACGTAGGGCAATGGCGAAACAGTGGCGAAACAAGCCACCACCATTTGTGGTGAAGACATCGGTGAAACAGGGGAAAAGGGCGATGATGGTTACCACCCAAATCTTGATCGGAAAATCCCATCGCCGGTGGCCCCCTTCACTTTTTTTTTTGTCGCTGATTCAAGAATGAAAAAAGGGTCTGAGTGGCAGCGATGCCACCATTAAAAAATGGTTCGACTGTCGCTCTTTCTCCCTGCATTGATGGCATTGCTCCGCCTGTATTTGTTGTTTAATCGAAAAATCCATTACACTGTTATTGCTCTCGCTACTGCTATGGATTTTTTGTTGTGTTTTAGTTCTGTCTGTAGGTTCCAATTCGTGGCTGGTGTTATCCCGAATGCTTCGATTTCTTTGGTTTCTCTTGGTCTTCTTCATGTGGTTTGCTAAGGGTTTCCTTACCAGATTTTTGAAGTTTAACTGTGAAATTGTTGATGTCGACTTTGTACAATCTTACGTATCCCTTCGTTGAATTATTAAGTGTTTTCTGGACAATTGTTCCAGGTGTTGACCATATTGCACCCTGTTGGCATTGTTATGCACTTATTTGAACGGATACTACACAAATAGGCCAATGAACTTTTAGAGGCCAATACAAGGCCCGTCCCTTTACAACACATCGTCCCTTTACGTGCCCCGAAAAAAAATAAGCGATGATGATACGTATTACTTTGTAAAGTAAGAGACATTGGAATAGTGAGATTGGTGCTTGGCATGGCAATCGAGTGGACACCGTGTTTTCAGTCGTACCGACATCCCTAACCTTTACCCGATGCATTACACCAATCCAAGCCTAAACTTTTACAAAATTTATTTATCCTTTACTACTGCTACTACTACTACTGCTGCTGCTGCTGCTATCTTATTAATTACAAAACCGGATCTTCCTCAAAAAAAGCACTTTAGAGGGAACGACTTGGAATCTAATCAGTCCGTAACGTTTCCGCTCGCGATACGTCCACTTGAGAAGATAATAAAACCTGGTCTAGTTAACCCAACTCTTAGTGTCGATGCTAGGACCATGAATCATGGCATATCACTAATCGACTTGCTCTCAAGTCCAATAGGCCAACTTGTTCAACAATCCGAATGGGTTTTTGACCCCCAAAGAGTGTTGGGCATGACCTATTTGCATTTGCTTAAGGACCAAACATGCGAATGTGGATCGTTTATTTTATTTTATATTCAATGCTATCAAAAGTATAAACGATGAACCAATGAGGCATCAAAAGCCCAAATTGAAGCAGAAACAACCGTTTATTTCCAAACCGGTTAGATTTATTCTGTATTTAATTCCATTCAAAGGTGCAAAAGGTAACAGAAAAGGTATTAAATACCCAAATTAAAGAAAAAATAATCGTTCGATAAACGGAATGACACATAGTGCGCACATATGTCCTTTAGGAATTATATAAAGACTTGACATCCATGGTATGTCAAAAGTCCATTAGACAATTTTTCCAGTGTCCAAAGGATTCTTAACCTAAAACGACTCATTTTCTTTCGTATTATATGTTGCATTACTTCTGAAAAAGCTTGTGGCACCCGTGGATCATTTGCTCACAATTAGGCAGAATTTAGGCATTTTTCTTTAACTTTTTCTTCTTCCTTTATATTTTCTAGAGATCATGGCCACTAGAACATTCGACATGGTTACTGAGATCCCCCACTTGCTCAAAGATTGGTGGAGAAATCTAAATAGAGATCAACAAAATCAAGTCAAAATTGGGTTGGGAAATCTGATTTCCCTAATGGAACACACTGCAATGAAAGGGATAGTAGAAGTAGCAGTACACTATTAGGATGCAGACCGAGCAATTTTTCACTTTGGAAGTGCAGAGTTGACACCATTTCTAGAATTGACACGTTTCGGGAAGAAATAGGCAGATTGACTCAACTCCCATTTGATTGTGATGAGATATTGATGCCTAAGAACATTACACTTGAGTAGTTCTTCGAAATGGTAGGGCTTAAGCTCGAATTATGCACAGATAGTGTGAGAATTTCGGGAATTTTTTTTGACTTCTCTCTACATTAAGTTCGGGTACAGTGAAGGATTTCAAGACTTCCAAGATGATTTCAGCATTAATCAGGCAGATTGGCAAGAGGATTGTCATGTAACCGGCTTTTTAGGGATTGTCGTGTTTCCTAAACACAAAGGACGAGTTAATGTTTGGATGGTATCAATTGCTGATGCCATACTCAAGGAATTTGACAAGAAATACACTTTGGTACCAATGATTGTTGCAGAATTGTACCGTGCTTTAGAAAGATGCAAGAAAGACGGTTTTTTTAAGGTTGTAATTTGCTTCTACAAATTTGACTGATGGAACATTTTGCAAAAGATAAACAACACAGACCAAGCCTTTCACTCCATACCAAGAGAAGATTACATCTTGACTCATATCGCTCGCATATACAATGGTTGTTTTACTGGCACCATATGTTTTGTCAGTTGACATCTGAAATACATAATGGATATTTGACTACTTTCCCAGTACCACAGTGATCACACGTTCTGAAGGAGTTTCATTTCTTATCTAGGTTTGGTTTAGAGGAGCTTACTCATATGCTCCTTTAAGGGCAGTTAGACAAGCAGGAAGAAAGCAGATCGTACCTCGAATAGCAGACATTAGAAGTTTCAAAGCACATATTTCTGGTGGGGTAATACCATTCGAGGACAAGATATTAGAACTCTGGAAAGCATGGCACCAAATGGAACTCGAGACTATTAGATGAGATAGATTTTATGCAGCTACAACGAAGACTACCCAAAATGGCTCCAAAAAGACGTGGTAAGGGCAGGCAGTTCAACCAAGGCCAATGATAAAAAGGAAAAGAGATCCTGATGATTTAGAATCAGAGTGCAAGAAGCTACACAAACAATTGGCAAAGGCACAAGAGAAAATAGCAGAAAAGTAAGGTTTGGTTGTAGCAAAAAGTAAAGAAAAAGACAAATGGCACAATAAAGATGAACTCCTAACAAAATGCATAAAGTCTATAGGTGTGTGGGCTAGCAAAGGAATAAACTCCATGACTAACAAAGGAATGGAGGAGAAGGAAAGAATGCCTGGGAAATATTGAAAATTTTCATATTTTACATATCCCGACTCTTTAACTAATGCAGACAATATCATCTTCTAAGGAGACTCATCAGGGGCAAGCTCATCCGAGAGAGACTCGTCCGAAGAAGAGGAAGAATCTTCTAGGGATAGATCAGCATGAAAGATGTTTGCTGGATCATGATCTAATTTTCTACCAATGTTTAGTCTTTTCCTTATTTTTACATTGTTTCAATATCAGTCAATATAATAAACACCAATTAATGCGATATTTTCTTCCAAGCTTTGCGTTTTGTTACCAAACGAAATGATACATGTGGCACGAAGCACTTTTCAAATAATTGTGTACAAAGCGGTCCTTCGCATTATATGATGCATTTCTTATTTGATATGTGTACATTACATGAATTTTTTTGTTGCTCTAGGTCTCTTTCTACTTAAGTGAATCCTTTCCCAAATCCAATTTCCTACCAATGCACTCTCGCACTCAATTCTAAACTCAAACCCCAACATTTAAATTCTTTTTGTATGTCCAAATTATTTCCAATTCACCACTTACTCAAATATCTATTATCCAAAACGTTGGCTCAAGTTGAATACCAAGGTACAAGATATGGTTAAGCAAAGTACACTTATCAGTGATTTATCAAAACAAGAAGAGTTTGTTACAACAAGCATTATACACATGGAGTGGAAATTTGACAGGGCAAGAGATATGTTGGTCAAACTCAAAGGCATACCTGACTTACCAAATTAATTTTGTGAACCGATGTTCGAGGAATATTTTGTTACTTCAGTCCACACAGTAATATGTTTAAGGTAATCCAAAGTATTTTTCAAATTTGCACCTATACATAGTCAAAAAGGCGTTCAAAAGGGTTAACAGAAGGCAATAAGGAAGTGTGAAACAAGGAAAACCCACATGATGTTACGAAAGGTTCATGCACAACAACAAATTAGCAGGATGATTCAACTTGGAAAAGAAGGAAAAGATGCAGTGACAAAAGCTCCCACTACATGACGGAACCTAAAACCCCCATAGATATTTAGAAGCATATCTTGGCCAACTAAACTAAGACAATATGATGAACTCAAGATGAAGTAATTTGAGACATTTATAAGATCAAGCATTGATTTGATACAAAGACACGAGCAAAGAGACTTATTGAAGAAATATTGGCCTAAGTACTTATCAAGCAATATAGACTCCACGACGACAACCATGCAATAGCTATTGAAGAGGAAAATGCAACATGACCAATCTCCAAAAACAGTCTTAGGCAATAATTCAGCTAAAGCACAATCTAAGAATATGTATGATCTTGTACTACGAGTAGCAGGATATGTAGGCAACCCACACTGGGTTCGGTCTCTAGGCAACAAAATCTTACTCGTCAAGGAAAGTTGGTGCAAAGATTGAATTTCAGCACTTGCTTGCAAGTGTAAAAGACATTGAGTATCTTTTTCAAAGACACATAGGCTTCATGACAAACAAATTTGCAGAGAAAATGACGAATCACTCAAGGTCTTGGAGTTTGAAAAAAGCCGACCTCTTTTTTAGTCCCACAACAGAATTTGTTCCTCACGCAACATCTTAATCACTTTTTCATCAAGATTTAAACTGATTCATCTCCTGCGTAAGCGAGCATAGGTCATTTGACCAAAATCCTTACCTTAACTACTACATAAAGCACTCAGGCAATCTTTTATGATATCTATGCATTCAATCGTAGACTCCACCCCAAGGGCTAATAATCTATCATCTGCAATCTAAGCATTCTCTTAAGCTCTGTGTGTTATTTTTACTTCAAACCTTGCAAATGTGCTAACTCTGTTTTGTGCATGATGTCACTTTATTACGTCGTCTTGCATTCGAATACCAAAAATTGGTCAAAAAATTTGCCTTAAGAAGAAGCCAGAATGGCAGGCCGAGTTGAAAACTTTTACCTTCTAGAACACATTCTTTCGAACCACCAGCATATGACACCGAGAGAATTTAGACAATCCTAATTCTATTCCGGTACCACTTGTAGTATAGGCAAATAAAATGGGCTAGCAATGTACCTACATAAGAGTCGCAAGAAAAAAAATTTCAATCACTATACAACCAGGATCAACAAAACTCACAATCTCACACCACACCTAACTCACATAATAAACAACATTCCCTTCTGTCAAGACTTTCAGCAACAATCTTACCAAGCATAACAAAAAGGACAAATCCTCACGCCTTTACTCCTTTAGCTAAATCAAAATTGCAACTAAAAAACTAATGACTCCCTAGATACCCATTCCATTTTTTGATCCAACAAAGGTCTACACCCATCACTCAAATATTCAAGGCCATGACATTACAAAGTACCTAGCACTGAAATACAAAATTCAGAGTCTGGTTGACCAAGGCAAGACAATGATACCACAAAAATAAACAAATGGAAGTTGCAACTCTAAAGCCACAAATACATTTTCTACACAAACCAATCCATCAAAGTTAGCTCCAAGACTTTTGAAAAGAAAAGCACGAAACATGAAGACACCCCACCACAACCTAAGACAAGCCCAATTTTGGACAACCTCCAAATCCGTCAAATCCAAAAACCAGACCTTAGTTTGGCTATGCAAGTATCCACATAATATCCAATCGTCACACCAAAAGGACAAATGCAGATACAAGCCAATACTTTGGTGTTCAATGCAATACAACCAATTTGTTTCAACTAATGAATCTTTCTTTGAGAGCAGATCCTTCAGCACAAAGATTAGACTCGCAAACAATCACAAAGAACACGATAACACTTTAGCCTCGTTAGGTTTATAATATGATGACTAGCCTCATCAGGCTTAGAATATGACGATCATCCTCGTTAGGCTTAGAATATGACGACTAGCATCGTCAGAATTAAAATATGATGATCAGCCTCGTCAGGCTTAGAATATGATGATTAGCCTCCTTAGGCTTAGAATATGATGGCTAGCCTTGTTAGGCTTGTCTTTTCAGGCTTAGAATATGACGACTAGCCTCGTTATGCTTAAAATATGACGACTAGTTTCGTCAGGCTTATAATATGATGACTAGCCTCGTCAGGCTTAAAACATGACGACTAGCCTTGTTTGACTTAAAATATGAAGACTAGCCTCGTTAGGCTTATAATATGACTGTTAGGCCCGTCTGCCTTAGAATCGGACATTCGCACATGTTTTGTTTTGCAGGCACTGCTAAAATAGGGTGGTCTATCAAACACAATACACTAGGGCAGAATTTCTGAGGATTCCCTCAAAAATTCCAAAACACTCAAGCTGACACTGGGGAAAATTTTGATGTTCCCTCAAAATTCATCAAAGGCTCAAAAAGGCAATAAATATTACAATCAGTGTTACAGTGTTTCAGGCAATCCGACAAGCACGAAAACATCATTCTACTTTTATAACGTAATTTTACTTGTTGTGTGCAGGGTATACAGCCTGATGCATCAGACAAATATCTCCTGACTAGAAGCACCAATAGCTCCTGAAGAACAAACAACTATCTCCTGACAAGAGGCACTAAGTAGCTCCTGACGAGCAGACAAATATCTCCTAACAAAAGGCACAACTAGCTCCGGACGAGCAGATAAATAGCTCCTAAAAAGCAGATAAATATCTCATGATGAGAGGCACTAATAGCTCTTGACGAGCAGACAACTATCTCCTGACGAGAGGCACTAGTAGTTCCTGCTACTAGTGCTCCCGCTAGGGACCTTCTTTCGAATTTAATAGAACCACTTACCTAGAATCTCTGAATTTAATTTCTTTTAAATAAATAATAAATTGCACTCTTTAGTTAACTTAGGTTCCTAATAATCCTTCAATTAGGTGGTGACTCCAAAGAAAACCCTTTGGAGTCCCATTTTGTTGAAAATACATCCTGATGCATACTTGTGTGCATTTTTGGTAGGGTTCAACAGCGTGGCGACTCCGCTGGGGATAGCATTTGATGGTTCTAACCAAAAGGCTTTCACGAATTTATTTGTTTGAATTGTTTGAATTATATGCCGATATTAGTATGCGTAGCTTATTTAATTACTGTTGAAACTAGCATGAATATATCTATTGTTTATTTGCAAGCATGCGTAGAATAATCTAATTGATTGCCATGTGTCACGAAAGCATGTCACTACACCCCTATTTGCGCACATATAAACTGGCATTCCATTCACTCTTCCCCCACTCCTGGGAACCTCTTGCATTTTCACCCCAAATATCCGTGAGGTACGCTCATGCGTACCCCTACTTTCTTCCACTAAAGAGCCCTCTGACGAGTTGGTATACCGGCGGTTGTCGTGGGAGTAATTTGACTGCGAGGCCGCTTGCCACTCACCTGTTAGCCTCAACCGTTAACCCACTCTTAGAATGAGCTTTAGAAGCATGCATGCATTTACACCTTAGTCTGGACCTGGTCCTTGGTACCGCCTCCATAGTTAGGAAACCGCCCTTATGTGAACGGGTTTTCGAAACCCAACGACAATGCATATTATGTGCTATGTGATAACGAATCCTCAGTCCTAACCATGTTTTGAGCAAAATCAGATTTGGAATTTTGTCTCCTATGTTGTCTTTTAGGTCAGAAAATGGAAGAATTTAGCAGAATCTATGTGGTCATAGCAGACCATATAGAATTTGAGATCATAGACAGAATTGCAGTCCAGGGAAAGTTAGGCAGATTTGATTGGTTTGTGTTTTAGAGATGGTATGGTGTAGTGAGATCTAAGAGGCGAAGCCCCTGGTATCTTTAAAAGATCAGTGGGGTCCCTCTCGTGAATGGCTTTGCGTGTGTGCAGGCCCATGTTGACTAACCAGCTGCAAATTCTTATGGAATGAAGTATGCTTGTCGCATACTAGGAGAGTGAAGCCCCTATGTCTATAAATGACCAATGGGGTCCCTCTTTGAAGACTAGTGCGGTTTTGGCTACCTAGAAAACTGAGAGGCTTGATTAAAGCCGAGGACTCATAACAAGGTCTGTGAGCCTTGCAAAACCTAGGAAGCTGAGAGGCAGGACTAAAGCCGAGGACCAGTGAGGTTTTATTTTGAAAGGCCGATTGGCCCCTTTCATGATTTGCAGTCTGGTATTGTGAAGGCAGTTTGAAATCTCACCCCTGGATGTTGTGAAATAATTGGGAGTTGTGCTTGGAGGAGCGTTGATGTTTGCAAAAGGTATAGAGGTTTGTCTCAGGTTTTAGGCATTTGGGTTTAGAAATTTGGTGAAGATGTTGTGGAGAGCATGAGCTGTGTTAGAATTTCGAGTTGACCCCAACTTTTGGAAGTTAGTTGGGATAACGGGATTACAGTGTCGAGGCGGAGAGCTGATTATTATCAATTATTGTTATTATTTATTGCTTAATCTAAATCTGAATTGCTCAAAACTGGCATGAACTATTTTTCCTTACCACTTGTTTGCGCGTCTTAGGCCCACCTCTGGCACAAAGAGGCACGTTACAGGGTAGGACGCGTTCGCATTTTCATTTACGCTCAACTAATTGTGATTGCCACATGTCAAACTTGAATGCAAAGCGCTACGTGATGCGTGCAACGTGATTTGTGTGCAATTTTGCCAATGACATGCAAACTAACATGGCTACTTTTGAACTTTTTCTTTTGTTTTGTTTATCCTCCAAACAGAGGTTTGATTTGTGCTAATTTAAGCTGGCTGATCACTCCTACTACACAAGAGCAAAGGACCAATATGCATACTGGTACATATTTCTACAACTGACAATGACTAGATAGATGATGAACCTCGCAATACCGAGAAAAATCCTGCAACTCCTGAATTGTCAAGAGGAAATGTCATTATTGCTCAAGACGAACTGATTCTTGAAATGGCTAAGGAACTACAGATGTTAAAAGATGAGCTGGCTGCGGTAAAAGGGCAAGCTCCTAAAAACACGCCGCTGCGTGGGCCCGATGCATCTCGCTCTCTGGGTCAAATGGGGCAATCTTTGAACTCAATTGATGGGGTCGCCAATATGAACACACCTTTGAACACCCACAATTCTCTAAAAGCACCAGTCCACCAACGCAACTTGCCACTTGCCCAAGCTCCACCTCCAAATAACGCTCAATCTAGCCAAACAATCAACCGACCACCCATTTACCCATCACATCAACAATTCCCATCATACACCCCGCACCCTGCCAATACTTATTATCAGACACACACTCCATATCCATACCAAACCTCCACTTACCAAAATGAACCCATCCCGTAAGCTTATACTAAAAATCAATCCGCACCATTAGTCCAACTGGCGGTATCTGGTGGGCAAGATGTTCCTATTGTGCAAATTGATGATTACACCAATCCTCCTTATCTGAAGTTTCAAAATGGTGTTAAAAGAGCCAAAAAAGCAGTCGATGGGGGTGAAGATTTGGAGAAAAATGTACAAGGTTGGGTGATGAGTGCTCTTAGCAAAGCATCAAAAGGCAAGGACAAGGAAAGTTTAGAATATGAAGACTTGTGTGTTCATCCTGGGATTGAATACCCAGAAGGATACAAAGTACCAAAGTTTGTTAAGTTTGATGGCAAAGGCAACCCCCGAGCCCAATTGAGAAGGTACTGTGAAACCTTGGGAGTGGGGAAGAATGAAGAGCTCCGTATGAAATCATTCATTCATAGTCTTGAAGGCGAAGCTTTAGACTGGTACTCCGAGCAGGATCCCTCAAAATGGATTAACTGGAGGAGTATGGCTCACGACTTCATGGAGCATTTTGGTTTTTATGCTGAAATACCATTAGATCAGTTGGCTATTGCAATGTTTAAGAAGAAGCCGACTGACGCTTTTAGGGAATACACGGTACGTTGGAGTAGTGAGGCGGCCAAAGTTAGCTTCCCATGAGTGAGGAAGAGTTTTTGGGACATTTCATCGAGACATTGGATGAATTCTACTATGATCGAATGGCATCCATGACTAACTCTACTTTTGCCAATCTAGTGAAAACGGGGGAGATGTATGAAGCTGGTTTGAAATCTGGTAGGATCACAAATTTGGCTGCTTTGCAAGCTACAAGTAAGGCAATCCGGTCTGGGTCTGGTAATGGCTTTAACAAAAAGAAGAAAGAGGAAGTGGGAGCTGTTGTGGGAGACATCGAGCGTCGACCGGCTGGAAAGTTGAATTTTGACAATTTGTCTGCTTTTCCCACCTACCAAAGCCCATATTACCCAAATTACCCCACTCACTACCAGATGCCACCTATTCCTTATCCGGTTTACAATGCACAAGCAAATTACTACCAACCTAGAGCACATGCACCTAATCAATACCCTCGTCAGCCAAATTTTCAAGCACCCCAGAATTACCAGCCTCGTCCTCCTGTTCGTCCCAATGTACAAGGGATTAATCAGAATTACGAAAGGAGAGCAACCAAAACCTATACTCCTCTGGCCGACTCATATGGCCAGCTTTTTGAGAGATTAAGAAATGTGGGAGTTGTGCAGCCTATCCCTGATAACACCCCAAACCCACCTCCAAAATGGTATGATGCAAATAAGCACTGTGCTTATCACTCAGGGGCAGCCGGCCATGATATTAGGAGATGTTATACTTTCAAAGATGAGGTCGAGGATTTAATCAAAGAAGACACCATTCAACTCACAGGCACTCAGCCAAATGTGCATGGTAATCCTCTTCCCAATCATGGTAACAACGCAGTTAATGTGATTTTTCTTGAGGAAGAGCCAAATCTGAAGGGCACCATAGTCTCTATTTATGATGTAAAGGTTGATAATATTTCTTTTAAGGTACCTAAGCAAGCACTAACTCTATTGCCAAAGAATGACGGAACTTTTGGCCTAGGTGGCAACCCCGCTGAAGGAAAGATGGAAAAGGGTGAGTCTGAGAAGAAGCCTACTAGTGTCATACCACAACCTCTTTTACCATTGAACCAGTCATTTGTCCAAGCACCATAAATGGCCATACAAAATTTGATTGAAGGTGTTGACGGCCTATTCTTGAATAATGGATTGAAATGCAGTGCAACTATTGAAGATTTTGAGAAAGAGGCACAAGTGCAGAATGCTGAAGCAAGTGATGTGATGGCTAATTGGACTTGTGGTCCAAAAGAGACTTGATGAATGAACTCGTTATTTTTGTTTTGGCATCAAAGTCAGCTTGAGGCCCTGAACTGTGTTTTGCACTTTGTTTATGTTTATGTCTTTCAAATAACTCTTTTAAATCCTGCATGTTTACTTTTATGTTGTATGCCTCCCTAAATTAGGTTTTGAATAAACAAGTGCTCTGCATTCCTACCTTATTAATTTGCTATACTTTCATTATTTATGTGCTTTATTATTTGCTTCTGATTAATATACTTACTACTGTTTCAAATTGAAATTAACAAAACCTGCTTAAACTTGGCTTGTGGCCTATAACGAAATAACTGAACAATTTAAGGATGGTGCACTGGAAAGTTACTTTTTGCACTCTTTGGATATTACATTACCGTTAGAACTTCAAACTAGGGCAACTTTATTGGCCGGCAATTGGAGACGAAGCGGTTTATCTATACAAATGGAAGTCCTTTATTTGAGAAACCATTCAAGAAGATAAGTTGGAAGATGCTGAATGCGCGAAGAGAAGATTTGAATAGTTTACTTCAAAACCGGGACAATTGGTGTTGAAGAAGCTCTTTCCTTATTAAGAAGAAGCAACCAGAAAATTTTCACCAAGTTGGCAATGTCATTATGTGGAAGAACACTAATCCGGGCAGATATTTATGATCAAGTCTGGCCAAAGGTAGTCAACACATATGTGGTCAAGAGATACTATGTCTAAAGCAATCACAAGTTAGCATTGGTTCAAATGTAATCTTTAATGTAATGCGAACTATGCGTAACCTGATTCCCGAAGCGGGATACGTAGGCAACTCATATAGAGTTCGGTTGCACTAGCACAGGAATACCCTATTTCCTCTTTTATGTATTTTTGAACTACTTCTGACCTGATTCCTGGAATGGCAACAGGATAAGTAGGCAATCCCCATCGGATTCGGTCAAAATATTGTAACACTTTAGGCTTGTTTATCTTTTATGATGTAATTCCGAACTATGCATCTGGGCAGGTGTGTATGTTTTCCAATTCGAATGCGGTTTTGTACTTAGATTGCCATACTTCCCCAAAAATCTTTATGTAAGCAGAACAACGCACAGTCTGATTCCCGTGGAGGGATACATAGGCGCTCTTAGCGGGCTCGACTCCATAATATTAAAATTTTCAGTTTCCCCTAAGGCAAGCAACTGGGGTAAATTTTGCAAGATGAATTAAAGATACGGAAGATAAAAACTGGGGCAAATTTTGCAAAAAGAGTTCGAAGGCATAAAGATTATAATTGGGGCAGATTTTTGCAAAATTAGTATTGGTTATCAAAGGATGAAGTGGCAAAGTTCTAAAAGTATTCAAGATTAGCACAAGTTCCAAAGACAAAGGACGTTCAGTTTGTTTCAAAATATGTCATGAGTTTGAGTTAAAGTAGAAATTTTTAAATGCATTATAACTTTCGGTTGCATATCAATGATTATTTGTTTAATATTTAATCAAATTACTTTACTTTGCCTCTATCTTGAAATATTATACAATATTGAGTTCATAAGTCAAGTCTCTGAGTATAATTTTCAAGTCCAAGTCTAAAGTAGAACGAGGGAGCAGCGGCTGCAAGTTCAAGATGAATCAGCACAAATCAAACGCCCCTACCCAAAAATAACAAATTTTTCTTTTAGAGCAGGAACGAGAAAGCTTGCACTGAAAGGATCATTCATATTATGGATGAATAATTATTTGAACACGCATCCAAAGTTTCCTTGCAAATTGCGTCGCATTGCCCTTTTCATGATTTGAGGCATTATGCTTTGTCATGAGTTATTGCCGAACAGGCCGCATTTCTACCTCTATGACTTTCATTCCTAATAGGCGACAAAGACGAGGCTTGTTTTTTGTTTTCAAAACTAAACCAAATAGGGCATCGCCTTGTTTTAGGCGATAATCCGCACAAGGCCATCCTTGCCGGATTGTCTCGCCAATTGATTTATCAATGGCTATTGCACTGACTATATTTCTGCACTACTTTGCTTTGCACTTGCTTTAAAAAATTAATGCCTTGCTTTACTCTTTCAGGTTGACCATCAACTACGAGGATTCCTTTTGTTGGATTGTCTCGCCTATTGATTCTCAAAATGGCTCTTGCATTGCTCTACATTCCCACATTGCTTTTCTTTACACTTGCTTTAAATTATGTCGTCGCACTTGCTTTAAATTATGCCTTTGCATTTTCTTTGTATTATGTCATGTTTTACTTTTCAGGTTAACAGGTCAGTCCCGAGACCCTCCTTGCTTCGTGCCGGACCGGTTCGCCAGCTGATTTATTCGACAATCAACCCCAAGACCCTCCTTGCTTCATGCCCGACCGGCTTGCCAGTTGATTTGTCAAGATGTTCAAATTGCTTTGCACTTGCTTTCAATTATAACTTTGCACTTGCTTTATATTATTACTTGCTTTACTTTTAGTTTAACAGGTTAACAGGTCAGCCCTGAGACCCTCCTTGCTTTGTGCCGGAACAGATCACCAGCTGATTTGTAGACAATCAACCCCAAGACCCTCCTTGTTGCGTGCCCGACCGGCTTGCCAGTTGATTTGTCAAGATATTCAAATTGCCTTGCACTTGCTTTTAGTTATGACTTTGCACTTGCTTTATATTATGAAGCGCTTTACTTTTAGCTTAACAAGTTAACATCAGCCCCGAGACCCTCCTTGCTTTATGCCGGACCAGATTGCCAGCTGATTTGTCGACAATCAACCCCAAGACCCTCCTTGTTGTGTGCCCGACCGGCTTGCCAGTTGATTTGTCAAGATTTTTCAAATTGCTTTGCACTTGCCCTAAATTATGCCTTCGTATTTTCTTTGTATTACGTCTTGCTTTACTTTTCAGGTTAACAGGTCAGTCCCGAGACCCTCCTTGCTTCGTGCCGGACCGGTTCGCCAGCTGATTTGTTCAGCAATCAACCCCAAGACCCTCCTTGGTTCATGCCCGACCGGCTTGCAGGTTGATTTGTCAAGATTGTTGAAAATACTTTGCATTATGCCTTCGCACTTGCTTTATTGCTTCGCCAGTTGATTGGAAGACAACTTATCAATGATATCGCAACCCGCACTTGCAAATTTGTATCATCAATATTTGCTCATTTCTTACTTTGATTATCAAAATTTACCAACAGTTGCTCGCTTACTGTTTGCCGAGATTGTTACAGAATTTTAGCAGCAAGGCAGCAGCATTTGGAGCATAACGTGGAACTTTTTCTTAGCAGTGAACTGGAGCAATCGTTGATATGAGCTAGACTCGTCAACGAGGATCTGAAGAATCGCACTCGAACAAGCAAATTCTATCCTAATCTTTTGCTTCGTATTAGGACGTCAGTTTGAATTCTTTCCTATTCGTGCGTCCTTTTTCTGTCAATAGTACGAATAACCATATCTAAGTGTCATTAAACTACATATGGCCTGATTCCCTTTTAGCCCGAGATATGTAGGCAACTCGGAAACCGAACTTCGGCCATATCTATAAGCCTCATCTTTTGGTCCTTGGAAATGAAAAGTCTTGGTTTTATCAGGACAAAATTGGTTTTTCGTCAACTTCTTTACCCTAAAAACACTTTCATCCTTTTCCGACCAAAGAGGGGCAGCTGTTGACACCTAATTTTGTCCCGGAGTTATTGAAATTGATAAATTACTATTGAAAGGTTTTTAATTAAGGCTAAAATTGAAAATAAAAGAGATAAAGCAATTGATTTTGATCAAAAGAGGCTAAAACCATAATTCATAGCCTAAATTCTATCCTATTCGTGCAAACACACATACATACATACACTATACGCATATCAGTTCTCCTTTTTCAGCTCTCAACTACCCGACCCGACTGGAGCCCTAACTCGATCCAATCTCCCAAAATCCCATTCGATTTCCCTCCTAATTCAGTGTCAGTCCAAGAAATTTGTACCCAATGCCCCCCCCCCCCCCACGTTTCCTCTTCACTTTTTCCGTACAAAAGCCCGTTGGTTTCTCATCTCATCTGTGTATTTTGAATCAATGTCGAATCAGAGCCATTGATCATTTTCCTTCGAGATAAGGAGGAGAGGGGCACAAATTCGACCCTCTCACCCTTATCTCACAAGGGAATAGATCAAATAAGTGAGGGTAATTCGGAATTTCCCAACCGAGGTAAAACCCTAAAATCTTTGCTATATATTGTTATGTTTCAGTTTTTCTAAGGGGGAGTGGTTGGAGATTAAGAAAGAGAGGCAGCAGCATATACAATAGTTAAAAGGTTATTTTCTCCTCAGTTTTTGAGTTTATAAAGACCCGGCTACTATTTCTGGTTTTTCGTGTTTTGCTTTGTCGCTTCTGGTTTTCGAGTTGTTTCGACCTTGCTTGAGTTGTCACACTTAGTCGAGTCGCGTCGCTTAGTCGAGTCGCGTCGCTTAGTCGAGTCGCGTTTATTTTCAAATCCTCGCACCAGCCACTGCTCGCAAATCGGTAAACACTCGACCTTTTGCATTTTTCTTTTATTCTTATTCTTGGTTTAATGTGATGATAAGAGTATGAACGAGGTTGCTTTCTTGGTAAAACTACACTCTTTCTATGTTTATAAGTCTTCGCAAAGGTGTGATTTTTATGTATCTTGTTGAATGAAAATCATGTTTGGCTTATGACATAGCTAAAGTTTCAATCTTTACTGGTTAAGTGTCTGTCGTGTTCAGTTTTACATTGTGTGCTTAATGAGTTACTGTGTTTGAAAGCATATGTCAAAAAGGAAAGGTCTGAGTTTTCAATGAAGGGGTTTCTTGGTTAGTTTAGTATGTATGCATATGTTTTGATGTTAAAGCAGTTCAAATTCTTCTGAGTCCTTGTTTGTTGAATGAAACAAAATGGTCAGTTTTCTCTCCATAAAGGAGGCATTAAAAATGTGTATTTTTTTTTCAGTGAAGTATAATGAGGCCTGTGAGCTTCAAGGAGAGGATCTGTTATGGTGTAGGTGAGGGTGCAGGTGAGAGAGATGAGGGAGAAGGGTCTGGTGAGGGTGTTTAGAGGTGTTCCAGGGTTGCTAGTCAATTTCAGATTTGTTTGAAATGTGGTTTCAGGATCAGGAGTAGTCTGAGGGTGTTTGAGAGTTGTGCTTAGTTAGTGAGGGAGGTTTGTGAGTTTTTGTGTGTGTGTAAGTAAGGTCTGTGTGTTTCTTAGAGTGTAGATGTTGTTTCTGGTAGTAGCATAGGTTTGAAGGGTTGATCAAAAGCGTAGGAAGGTCTGTTGTTGCTGCAGGGTATCTGTGAGTTTGTGAGGGGTCTTGATTGATGGTCAGGTTATTTTAGATAGTGGAAGGGCTTGTGAAAGGTGTCTAAGATAGCAGATGTGCATGGGTATCTTTTGCTGGTTTAGAGTGTGCAGGTTTAGGCTGTTTGCTTGAAGGTCTGGTATGTATGTGTCAAAGGAGTTGTAGGCTGATTTGGTCATATGTATGCAGTAGTTGAAAGTTTCAGGGTCAGTCTTAGTCGCTCCCTGGTTTCAGCTGTTCTAGGATGGAGTTTTAAAGGGGCTGCAGCTTCTTGGTTTTGGTTCTTGGTATTAGTAATGGAGTTCAGAGGTTCAGGGAAGTTTTGAGTATAGTTATGAAGTTTAGGAGCAGGGTATGAGAGAAGGCCTGTATAATGAATGTGCAAGGATTTGTTAGAGTTAGTTCTAATAGCGCAGAGTTTCAACGGGGTTTGTAATAGTCTGTTGTGGCTGTGTAAAGTTTGAAAGAGGATGTAGTGCGTGTTTGTGAGCATGTGGCATGTGTGTGCAGTGTGGGGTATTAGACGTAGGTTGCAGATTAATGTCAGGAGGGTAGCAGAGAGGTTGGAGTAGTTCCAGCTTGTTTTTGGGATCTATTAAACTGGTTTTCTGTTGTTGTGTTGCTGCGGCCTAGTTTCTGTTTTACTTCTATCAAATGGAGTTGGTCAGGAGGGTATAGAGGCAGTATTGAGTTCAGCTTGTTGTCTTATTTTTGTGCTATGGTTTCTGGTTTGTAAGGAGGATCAGAAGTTGTCTTGTTGGTCAAAAGTTCAGTTGCTGGCCATGGTGTTTGGTTCCATCTGGTAGTAGTTTGTTAAGAGGAGTAATTTTGCTTGTGTCCTTAAGATGGTATGTATAAGTGCAGATCTGCAAGTTCAAAAGCTGATGTTTCAAGTCCTGTTTTCAGTTCCTTTTCTGTTCTGGTTTAGAGTCTCAATTCAGTGTCTAGGAGTTTTTCCCTCTTCTTCATGAAATGATTTAGCTACAGCTGCTGTATAATTGGTTTTGTTGCCTTTTGTTATGCCATCTGATGAGCCAAAAGATGTTGGTTAAGTCTTTCTTCCCCTGTTTAATTGTTCAGTTTGGGGAGGGTGGCCTTGTCTATCAAGTATATTGTTTCCAATGGGTAGTCAGCTATGGTTCAAGTTGGGATAACATTTTAGTTCTGCATGCCATAAGTGAAAATCCTGTGTTGAATCTTAAAACTTGATCAATGGTGTATAAGTAATGGTTAACTACTACAAATTCCTGGATTTTAATGAGTAAGCTAAATGTGTTTTCTAGGCAGAGTCAAGCTTGAAAGCATGCTTTGTATTCGTTTCTCGGATAGTTTAGTTTCGGTATACAACCTGTTTATTTTAAATGTAAAGTTATGATCTTGAAAACTGTAACCAGTTCTTAGTGTGTTAAAGTTAAGTCCTGATCTATCTGATTGATGTCAACCTGTTTTGTGATTCATTTTTTTTAGTTTGAATGGTTAATAACTTCTTTTCTCATCTTTTTTTGGCATGGAACACTTTTGGGGACGAGTTGAATGAAACTCGTAAATGGGGATAGCTACATGCATTCAGAGTTATTTGATCCGCTCCGCATTTTCGGGACTTGATATCCCCGAAAATGTAAGAAAAGAAAAAATAAAAATCACAAAGTCCAAGGCTCAATGATTGAGTTTGCGCTTCCGGGTTCTATCTTCTAAACTCCATCTTTCCCCGCTCCTTTAGAAAATGCATGTTGTATAGGACTTTCCCATAGACCGGATTAGGAGCCCTGTAGGATAGAAATGATATTCGAATTGTGAATAATTATTGTAAATTACTTAAATTGTTTTTATATGAATGCTTTATATCATTTCTTTTCGAATCGCCAATTATTTTACGGATGTTTAGAATCATTTGTCAAATAATGAGTGCAAAATCAAATTCGACTAAAAATCGTACCCTCGTCATAATTCGCATTTGAATTGCTTCTATTAAATATTCAATTATTTATTCATCTAATCTAATTTATTTATTTAGTTAATCAATTAAATTTTAATCCTTTATTTATTTATTTACTTAATCTAATTTATTTAATTTCAATTAATTATTTATTTAATCAATTAAATATTTATTCATTTATTTATTTAATTAATCAATTATTATTCATTTACTCCTTTATTTAATTAAAATTGATAAGTATTCATTTATTTAATTAAGTTATTTATTTGCTTATTTATTTATCTATCAATTAATTATCCAATTTGTTTTATTTAATTATCTAACTTCATTTAACCTTTACTTATTTTAATTAACCCACCAATTGATCAATATTTAATTATCCATTTAGTTAATCTTAAAATTGGTCATTTATTTATCTAAGTATCGGCATAGCCAAAATCTTATTCTATTTTTATTATCCTTATTTAAGATTAACTTTATATACTTAGTATCCTTAACAAATTCGTGAAAACCGCCGGATTAACTGCATTTAGCGGATTTTCGAAAGTGCTCCCGCTAGGGACCTTCTTTCGAATTTAATAAAACCACTTACCTAGAATCTCTGAATATAATTTCTTTTAAATAAAGAATAAATTGCACTCTTTAGTTAACTTAGGTTCCTAATAATCCTTAAATTAGGTGGCGACTCCAAAGAAAACCCTTTGAAGTCCCATTTTGTTGAAAATACATCCCGATTCATACTTGTGTGCATTTTTGGGAGGGTTCAACACTCACACAAAGAGTCTACCTAATATATCATTTTAGATAGAATCTTAGTTTATATTCCTTTCCATTCATGCCTATATATGTCAATCATGCATATTTTTCATGCTTAATCGTGCTCATTTATTTGAATCATGTGTATCTATTGCGCTTTACTCCTCAATATTCCCCAGCTTAGTCAAGACAATATTGAATATAAGATGACGTATTTATCGAGATATAGTGGAAACTCTGTCCGTGTAAACTCATCTTTATGGGTGTGTTGTACACCACATTTCATAACTAGGATGATTACAAGCCTCTTTTCTCACGCTTGATCTATTGATGATATCTCGTCTTCGATAATTTCTTTACTATATTCACCAATCATTTATCTGGTCAAATGGAAAAGCACACCAAGTCTAAACTTTACATACTTGGATACGTTTACTCTTGACATCTAAAATTGTGTGTCATAAACATCTCACGGACAACATGTCATTCTAGAACTACACGCGGCCTGATTCTCGTGAAACTCGAGATATATAGGCAACTTAGACATTGGGATTCAGCCGAAACACCTCAAAACTCTCCTTTTTCTCCTTTCTAGCATTTGAATCACTTGACGTGACAAAATTAGTTACTCCGTCAACTATCTTTGCCCGAATATATTTTTCATCATCTCCAGGCAAAGAGGGGCAGCTGCTGACACCCAATTTTGTCCCTCCTTTTTCATTACTTCGCTATATTTAACTTAAAAGTGCAAATTAACTGTCTGAACAAAATATGCATTACAAAGCATGCACTTATTTGTATAATCCCCTATTTATAGACTATCTAGATAATTGTTGCTATATCAAGCAATTTCATTATTTTATGTCATTTGTCAAATACATGTCAAATTGTAGTTGTTTGTGCAATTCACTTCATTTATAACATTTAGTAAATATCAATGACTAATTATACTTAATTAATTAAATTGGATACCAATTATTTTTTATGTATGCATTTTATCTTCTTTTGTATATAATATTTTTTTGTACTTATATTTTTCAGCACCTAAAGTTAAATATTAGACTAGTAAAATATATCGTCCAAATTTTATTCATGATACATTATTATTTATTCATAATTTTTGACACGAACTAGATTTTTGGCTAGGCCGTGCGGACACCCGACATCCTCCCCTAGACCCATCAGGCGAACCCTTTTGAATTCAATTCATAAAAATACACATAAAAACAACTTATAGATAAGGAATAAGACCTAATGAGACACGAACATAATTATACATAAGCTGTACAGAAGAAGTTACAGCTGACTACCCAATGTACTAGGTTTAGGGCTATCCAAACAGACATCTAAGAATACAAATGAAATATAAACATCTCATGAAGGGAGCAAAATACAACTGAGATAATAATATAAAATTGGTGGTCATCCTGAACAAAAGCTGGCTCACCCTGACAGCTAATTCGTCTTCGCACCTCAATAACGTGGCGAACATAATCCTGGAGCGAACTTGTCGAAACGAAATAAATAGACAAGAAACAACAAAAGGGTGAGTCGAAAGGACTCAGTAAGTGGGGGCTGGCTAGCCACCTCAAAGAAGCAGATATGCTTGCCAGGGAGAAGAGAAGAAGATAAACC
The DNA here is from genome assembly GCA_029990575.1 of Petunia axillaris subsp. axillaris. Taxonomy (NCBI): domain Eukaryota; kingdom Viridiplantae; phylum Streptophyta; class Magnoliopsida; order Solanales; family Solanaceae; genus Petunia; species Petunia axillaris. The sequence continues at coordinate 127,960,175 of JARKNS010000005.1, forward strand.
AAATTCACCTTATGTCAACTATAAAAAGGTCGAGCCATATAATAACTGGAAATACGTATGGAACTATAAACTCATAAACAATCAGGGACATAAGATAGAAAGAACATATAGGTATCCCGAGCATATCAATAATTAAAAATACATGACACATACACAAAACATCGCACTATAACCACACAATACACAACAACCGATGCAATGAAATACAATTAATACAGTATGATGCAATATGGTCACATGTGCCCATAATCCCGTCCTAAAGCGGAATACTCCTACATTCGAGGGGAATACAATCTAATAACCAACTGGAGTGGAGTACTCTGCTCCTGGGGCAGAATACTCTTGCACCCGATATAATATAAAGTTGAGACGAAATACTCCTGCACTCAGTATGTGTCATAAGAGCGGAATACTCCTGCTCCTAGGGTGGAATACTCCTGCACCTGAAATAATATAAAGCAGAGGTGGAATACTCATGCACTTAGTATTGACATAAGAGCGGAATACTCCTGCTCCTAGGCGGAATACTCCTGCACCAAAAATAATATAAAACTGAAGCGGAATACTCCTGCATTCAGTATATGACATAAGTGTAGAATACTCCTGCTCCTGGGGTAGAATACTCCTGCACCCAAGATAACATAAAGCTGAGGTGGAATACTTCTTCACTCAATATATGATATAAGAGCAGAATACTCCTGCTCCTGGGGCGGAATACTACTGTACCTGAATTAATATAAAGCTGAGGCGGAATACGATTACACTCAGTATATAACAAATAATATAAAGCTAAGGCGGAATACTCCTGTACTCAGTATATGACATAAGACTGGAATACTCCTGCTCCAGGGGCCAAATAATCCTGCACCCAAGATAATATAAAGGTTAGGCGGAATACTCATGCACTCAATATATGATATAAGAGCGGAATACTCCTGCTCCTGAGGCATAATACTCCTGCACCGAAATAATATAAAGCTGAGGCATAATACTACTGCACTCGGTATATGAAATAAAAGTAGAATACTCCTGCTCCTAGGCGGAATACTCCTGCACCCGCGATAATATAAAGCTGAGGCGGAATACTCATGCACTCAGTATATGACATAGCAACCCATAACCAGAAAACATAATTTATATGAATGCGTTGCAAGGCTGTAGCGTAATAAGTACACCCTGTCGGCAGCTATTTACGTAAGGAACGTGTTAATAAAATATCCATAAGGCCAAAGACCGTAAAAAATTAATATAATCACTTATCTTATTCAAAACTTAGCACTGCTACTCAACAACCTCTTTGTCCTTTGGATTCATTGCCAAACGATCCCGCTCTATTTAATAAGCAGAAAATATATCAAATAAGGCTAAAGGCTTCATTCGTTACGTTTTAGAACAATCCGTTATGAATCGGACGCCCGATTTGCATACGCGATATGCAGTCCAGGCCTACGTGCACGGTTAAAAATCAAATAATCAAATCCTAAATAAATTATATTTATGGGTTGTCCATAACTCTCTGAGATCGAATACATAATCAATTCCATTATTAGGGTCCAATTAACCCTTTAAGTTATCAATTTAACTTATTAGACGAGGTCTAATACCCCAACTTCTACTGTTAAAATATATTCTAACACACGTAATAAACAGAAATAATGAATTAACATCATTACCTCGATATTTCGGGGTGAAAACTCTATTTTTTTCCTTCTCTTTTTCCTTGCCTTTCTCTCTTTTTTGGCTTTTTTCTTTTTGTTCTTCTGCGGTGCTCTCTCTTTTACATTGATTCAGTTTCCTTTAAGTTAAGCTAAGGGATAAAATCCCTTAGCACCGCTTACCTCTTAATTAGCTTTTTTTCATTTTTTCTTTTTTCTTTCTTTCCTTATCTTTTCTTTTTCCTTTTTCTGAAAACTACCATGACGAAAATTAAAATGGAACCATAAAAAGCTTGGAATGACATCAAATTTTGCATAATAATTATATAAAACTTGTATGATATGGTCGCGAAGATAGAACTCGAATCCGATTCTCGAAACTCGAGATACGAATTAAACAGAAAAAATCAATTCTTAACTTTCGGGACTTTAGCGAAAACTATCTGAACGACCTTGGAATTCACTTCTGAAAGTTCACACAGGTCACAAATGACCATACAAACCTAACGACGTTTTTAGATTTTGAATTGGAGCTCATTCGCTAACATCGAGCTCAGAAAATGCGTTTTAAGATTTACCAACAACGAAAACTGAAACCTTCTTCCGATACCCACCAAATAAAGTCCGATTCAAATTAAATTTTACAGACAAGTCGTAACAGACCTTACGGAGCTTTTAAAATTATGAGCACGCCAATCGTAGTTCTATCTCCCGAAATGACTACCTAAGGTAATTTCATTCTCCTCCACTCAGACTCTCATTCATCCTTGAACGAACATGAGTCTAAAGCAAAATTCGTACAGATTACAAAATAACTTGCACAACCTTTATAAACTACTCCATGGACTTTATCTCATGATTATACAATCAGAATTATAACACGCATATCGAACTCTTATAATAAAAATATTTTGACAATATCATAACATCATTGCCCAGCTTATTCTGACTAAGCTGAACCTTCATCGATCATGAGAGGAGAGTTCTATATTTTCGGAACGAAGAGACAAGGAACTCTAGATGGATTAACATGATTCTGCTGACGAATCACCTCATCGATTTACTTTTTTACATAGAACATGTCGATGAAACTAAGAATTAGCTTACGCTTCAGCAATGCCTTAGAGATTTAATATTAGCATTCAGTATTGGAGGAAGAATCCTCCACTTAGAGCATAAACTCATACAGCTAATTTGAATAGGAATGGCAATCCTCGCAGTATGCTGGACTAAGGAAGACTTAGCTAAAAATAGAATGCGGCTCAAACCTGAGCTACCAAATTACCCTCTTAAGTTGCCAAACATCTAAAACTCTCGAGTTCACAACTCCATACCTTTACCATAAGCACCACCACCTGATGAATCAACTCAGAGGTCAAATGACGGCTCTCATTACCCTTAGTAACCTTAAAACACAATAATATGCTTACTCGGCTACCTTCACGCGCACTCCGGCTCAACACATGGAAGATCACAAGCGGCTATTAACCGCCAAAACTCACTAGTGCCGGACGAAGAAGAGATGTCATTGGACTGAGGATAGGAACACTTAGAGCTTTAGGAGCTCATCTTCTTATTTGCTTTGCTACCAGAGCTAGACTACTTCCGAATCAAACTAGCCAAAGAATCGCAATTAAAGAAATAGACATAAAATGAGCTTTATGGAATAACATCCATGCCAATTTATTCTTCCTATAAGAAGGAAACTCCGACAATTTAGCAGAAAATATTTTTATAACTGAGACAAGTTTATAGAATAACATGACTCCACTAGCATCTTCAACCAAGAGAAGAAACATATTTCGAATATTACTTACTAATCACTTTACATCGGAATGAACAATAACACTTCTGATGGTGATGAATTAAAATTTATCATCCAACCAACACTGAATTCCGAGGAAAGAGATAAACTGAATTGACATAATAACAGAAGGTAGCATAACAAGATGCCAAGCAGACAATACCGACACTCACTCCCAAATCTCTCATATTTAAACCAGATAAACTAGTAGGGTCTCACAATTGCCAGGAATAAATCATATAAGACGCTCGCCCCTCTACCACAATCGATTCTTAATAGAAACGACATTCAAGGAAACCATGGAAACATGATAAGACAAACCATTTTCAGATAATCGGAAGAATCAAATCATACTCATATATAAGGGAAGAAGAAATAGTTGGGTCTACTACATCGGATGCCTTAGCATCCTGCCAGAGTGGCAGTTCATAGAACTGCCTCTACAGCTGAGCTGAGCCATTACCCTAATAATCACCTTCTGAATAATCATTGCCACCACACTCTCGACCTCTACCGAATGGTGGCATTTCTTTGACTGATTGAGATCTAAATGAAATCCCCTGCGACTTTGCAGGTGCTTGAGGGCGAGAAGAATGACGACTGCCTTCCTCCCGAGGTAAGGGACAGTTCCTCCTAAGATGACGAGGCTCACGACAATGACAATACCTTTTGAAAAAATGGTTGCTGGATAGACTGCTGATAGTTATAAAGAGAAGACTGAGTCTGATCTTGAGGGACTACTGGCGCACTCTGAGAATCACGTGCCATAAGCTGAGATAACCTGGTAGGTGACCTCCAACGATAATCAGAACCCTTACCTCCAGAAGAGGTACCATAGTGCCCACCAGAGCCACGGGATCTCTTGCTCTCCTGCTCTGGCTCTTCTTACTCTAACTTATGGTATGTCTTATACCTCCGAGCAATACAAACAACATCAAATAAAGTCCTAACCTCAATATTTCAAGCCATCTTAGACCTCAAGGAAGGAAAGGTCATCAATAAATCTTCGAACCTTCTCGGAAGGCTCATCAACTAGCTCTAGAGCATATCTAACCATCCTAAAGAATTCAATCGCATATTATGAAACCGGTAGGCTACCCTGTCCAATCTACTCAAACTGGCGACACTTTTCATCTTGCTAGCTACGCGGAAGGAACTTTTCCATAAATCTATGAGAAAACTCACACCAGGTCAGCTTGGGCAAGCCCTGCCTAGCTGATAAAAGAGCGATCAACAAATCCAAGGTTGGACCCTATAACTTAAAAGTAGTATAATCAACACCATACTGCTCAAGATAACCAAGAGCCTGAAAGGATATGCTAACATTGTTTTATTTTAAAAAAATACACACGGATTACCTTATGCATGGCCTAAGAATATCAGAAGGTTCAACTGGGTGAATCAATGCAGCCTCTTCGGATACTCAGACCGAACTGTGACCTAGGCTAGCTAACCAACCAGAAAATTTTGAGGCACAACACATGCTACCTCTGGAACATAATTTACTGGGGCAACATCAGGAACTGGAATAGGAGCTCCCTACGTCCGAACATCTGCATCTGCGGTGACCTGATGAGCTGCCTAAGGAATAGGAAGTTCCTGCGGTATCTGTGCCGCCAAGATTCTCGTAAAAGCATTGTAGAGAGCTAAGGGATCCACAAGCCCCTGCTCCTATTGCCTACCGCGAGCTGGCACAGCTGGGGCCTCCACAATTGGATCGTCAGCACGGTCCACAACTCTCAGGACTTGGGCAACTCTAGCCCCTGGCTAGACTGCTTCGTCTTGAGCTCCTACCTTACACTAATTTTCCGCACGTGGGATCACCATTACTACGAAGGAATTACAAACAAAAATTAACATCCCAGAGGAAGACCGGCGCATGATCTGAAAAGAAGGAAGAGAAATTTCCTAAATGCCATCATAGCCTCTTCTAGATAAGCCGGACATCTACGTTCCGATCAACGAGACTCTACTAGACACTGTCATAGTCTAGATAGACTCTAAAGCGGGCTCTAATACCAACTGACACGATTCAGATTTTTGGCTAGGCCGTACGGGCACCCGACATCCTCCTCTAGACCCATCGGGCGAACTCTTTTGAATTGAATTAACAAAAATACACATAAAATCAACTTACAGATAAGAAATAAGATCTAAAGAGACATGAACACAATCATACATAAGCTGTACATATGAAGTTACAGTTGATTACCCAATGTACTAGGTTTAGGGCTATCCAAACAGACATCTAAGAATACAAATGATGTATAAACATCTCCTAAAGGGAGAAAAATACAACTGAGGTAATAAACATAAAATTGGTGGACATCCTGAACAAAAGCTAGCTCGCCCTGACAGCTGAAATTGTTTTCGCTTCTCAACAACGTCGCGAACTGAATCATGGAGCAAACTTGCCCAAACGAAATAAACAGACAAGAAACAACAAAAGGGTGAGTCGAAAGGACTCAGTAAGTAGGGGCTGGCTAGCCACCTCAAAGAAGCAGATATGCTAGCTAGGGAGAAGAAAGCAAATCAACTAAATTCACCATATTTCAACTATAAAAAGACAGAGCCATATAATAACTGGAAATATGTATGGAACCATAAACTCATAAACAACCACAGACGTAAGATAGACAGAACATATAGGTATCTCGAACATATCAATAATCACAAATACATGACACATACACAAAACATCGCACAATAATCACACAATACACAGCAACTGGTGCAATGAAATGGAATGAATGCACTATGATTCAATGGGGCCACATCTGCCCGTAATCCCATCCTGAAGCGGAATACTCCTGCATTCGAGCAGAATATAATCTAATAACAGGCTGGAGCAGAATAATCCTGCTCCTGGAGCAGAATACTCTTGCACTCGACATAATATAAAGCTGAGGCAAAATACTCCTGCACTCAGTATGTGATATAAGAGCGGAATACTCATGCTCCTGGGCGAAATACTCCTGCTCCTGGGGCGGAATACTCCTGCACCCGAAATAATATAAAGCTGAGGAAGAATACTCCTGCACACAGTATATGACATAAGACTTGAATACTCCTGCTCCTGGGACGGAATATTCCTACACCCGAAATAATATAAAGCTGAGGCAGAATACTCCTGCACTAACTATATGACATAAGAGTGGAATACTCCTACTCCTGGGGCGGAATACTCCTGCTCTTGGGGCGGAATACTCCTGCACTTGAAATAATATAAAGCTGAGGCGGAATACTCCTGCACTCAGTATATGATATAAGAGCGAAATACTCCTGCTCCTGGGGCCGAATACTCCTGCACCCGAGATAATAAAAAAGCTGAGGCGGAATATTCATGCACTCAGTATATGACATAAGAGCACAATAGTCCTGCTCCTGGGGCGGAATACTCCTGCACCCGAAATAATATAACGCTGAGGCGCAATACTCTACACTCAGTATATGACATAAGAGCGAAATATTCCTGCTCCTGGGGGGGGAATGCTCCGGCACCTGAGAAATATAAAGCTGAGTCGAAATACTCATGCACTCAGTATATGACATAGCATCCCATAAACAGAAAACATAATATATATGAATGCTTTTCAAGGCTGTAACGTAATAAGTACGCCCTGTCGGCAGCTATTCACGTAAAGAATGCGTGAATAGAATATCCATACGGCCAAAGGCCGTCAAAGATATTGATATAATCACTTACCTTGTTCCAAAGTTAGCACTGTTACTCCACATCCGCTTTTTCCTTTGGATTTATTGCCAAACGATCCTGATCTATTCAATAAGTAGAAAAATATATCAAATAAGGCTTAAGGCTTCATTCGTTATGTTTTCGAACAATTCGTTAGGAACCCTACACCCGATTTGCATACACGTTATGCAATCCAGGCCTACGTATCACATAACCAATCCCTAAATAAATTATATTCATGGATTGCCCATAACTCCCTGAGATCGAATATATAATCAATTCCGCTATGAGGGTGCAATTAACCCTTTAAGTTATAAATTTAACTTATTAGAACGATATCTAATACCCCAATTTCTACCATAAAAATATATTCTAACACACTTAATAAACTGAAATAGTGAACTAACATCATTACCTCGATGTTTCGGGGTGAAAACTCTATTTTTTTTTTCCTTCTCCTTTCCTTTCCTTTCTCTCTTTTCTGGCTTTTTTTTTCGTTCTTTTTTGTTGCTCTCTCTTTTACTTTGATTCTGTTTCGTTTAAGTTAAGCTAAGGAATAAATCCCTTAGCACTGCTTGCCCCTTTATTATTTTCTTTCCTTTTTCCTTTTTCTTTCTTTCCTTATCTTTTTCTTTATTCTGAAAACATGCTACCATGATGAAAATTAAAATTGAACCCCACAAAGCTCTTAATGAACTCAAATATTTCATAAAAATTGTATAGAACTTGTATGATATGGACGCAAAGATGGAACTCGAATCCAATTCCCAAAACTTGAGATACGAATTAAATGGAAAAGATCAATTCTTAACTTTTGGGACTTTAGCGGAAACTATCCGAACGACCTCAGAATTCACTTCCGAAAGTTCATACAGATTACAAATGATCATACGAACCTAATGATGTTTTCAGATTTCGAATCGGAGTCTATTCGCTAAAATCGAGCTCGAAAACCTCTTTTTAAGATTTACCAACAACGAAAACTGAAACCTTCTTGCGATACCTACCAAACGAAGTCTGATTCAGCTCAAATTTTACAGACAAGTCCTAATGGACCTTACAGAGTTTTTAAAACTATCAGCATGCCAATCGGAGTTATAACTATCGAAATGAGTGCCTAATGTCGCTGCAATTTGGCATATCTATTTGAATTTCAATTTGAATCCTACCATTCTAAATAATTTTTATCTTCTTTTTTATTAAAATGCCTCCTCTCATTGAATTTTGACAAATTTCCAACTAGGTACATGCCTTGTATTCGAAAAATGGTCAAGCCAAATACTCTCACACATTCTCCTCTTCACTTAAGAAAGCACAGCATAGATTTCTCACCTTAATCCCTCATTCGCTTTATTAAAGGATCAATATATCCTTAATTAAAAAAATCCCCCAAACGTGCAAAATCTCCCAAATCATTCCAAAATCTCAAAAATCACTCCAACGCTCACAAAATCTCATGGATTAGCCTTCAGTTTCATGCCCAAAATGAAGCTCAGTCCCCAACGGCTATTATTTTTCTTTTCTGTATGTTAGCTCTTTCTTCTCAATCCAATGGGGAAACGATAGATACATCAAATACCACCTCCCACACAGCCAACATAGATACATACACCACAAAATAAATAGAAAAAGGGAAATAAAACAAAGGGTGAGATAGGTGATGGGAAGAGAGAAATAGACCACCAACAGGTGGAATTTGACATAGGACAATGGCAAAACAGTTTCGAAACAAGCCACCACCAATAGGGGAAAAGGGCAATGATGGTTACCACCCAAATCTTGATTAGAAAATCCCATCGCCGGTGGCCCCTATCTCTTTGTTTCTGTCACTGAATCGAGAATGGAAAAGGGTTAGAGCGGCAGCGACGCCACCATTGAAAAATGGTTTGGCTGTCGCTCCTCCTCCCTGGTTGATGGAAATTGCTCAGCCTGTATGTTGTTGTTTAATCAGAAAAACCGTTACCCTGTTATTGTTCTCGCTTCTGCTATGGAATTTTTTTTATGTTTTAGTTCTATCTGCAGGTCGCAATTCTTGGCTAGTATTATACCGAATACTTTGATTTCTTTGGTTTCTCTTAGTCTTCCCATGTGGTTTTCTGAGGGTTTCCTTACTAGGTTTCAGAATTTTAACCGTGAAATTGTTGTTGTTGGCTTTATGCAATCTTATTTGTCCCTCCGTTGAACTGTTAAGTATTTTTTGGACAATGTTTCCAGATGTTGACCAGATTGCACCCCGTTGGCATTGTTATGCACTGATTTGAACAGATACTATACAAATAGGCCAATAACATTTTGGAGGCCGATACAAGCCTCATCCCTATACATATACATTGTCCCTTTACGTGCCTAAAAAATAAAATAGGTAATGACGATACATATTACTTTGCAAAGTAAGCTCTGTTGGAGTAGTGGGGTCGATGCTTAGCATGGCAATCGGGTAGACACCGTGTTTGCAGCCGTACCGATTCCCTAACCTCTACCCGATGCATTACACCAATCAGAGCCTAAACTTTTACAAAATTTATTTTTTCCTTTATTATTATCATTATTACCATTATTATTATTATTATTATTATTATTATTATTATTATTATTATTATTATTATTATTATTATTATTATTATTATTATTATTATTATTACTACTTATCCTATCTTATTAATTATCACAGTAATCTTTTTATTTTTTGCGAAATACATTTGGATGGATATTTTCAAGATGACGCTCCAGAAATGCTTCTAAATTAAACTTGCTATTGCATTCTTTTCATTTTTGACTTATCGTTATTAATTTATTTTGGCATACTAACTAACTTATTTTTATTTTGCGAGGTATATTTGGTTGAAGTTTGCTAAGGAAGAAGAAATCAGCGAATATGAACATTTTATTTAATTTGAATGATTTTATGTATCTAACTTGTATATTATAGTGGAAATTATTTTGTAAGATTTAGCTTAATTTATTTTTCGAATCCCAATTATTTAGTACGGCGGGAACCACACTTAATAGAATTTTAGAGGTGCCTAACACCTTCCTCTTGGGTTAATTTGAACCCTTACTCAGAATTTCTAGTTCGTAGATCAAGTTTCGGAGTTAGCATTAAAATTGGCTAATAAAGTAGGTGCCCTAATACTCCTAGTTAAAAAAATATGTTAGGGGACGATTTCAGGTTGAATCCTGTTTCGAACCCATTAGCGGTTCGGTAAAAAATAGTGTCGGCAAAGCTCTACAAGCACATAAGTGGAAAGTGTTAGTAGCCGATATACATATATAAGAGAAGTAAAGTCAAAATGATGGAAATCTTAGAAACTTACTCTAAGAGCCTCCAGGGCACTCATTGACAACGCGCCAGTCATGGAAATAGTTTAATGACGCTCTTTCTCTTTGGTCCGAACAACTGGTAAAAATGTAGGGCCATATGAAAGGGGTCCTTCAACAGATCTATGTTATTTGGAAGCTCTGTCGAAATCTTCCTTGACCCCTCCAGGGGCAGGCCCAGCATCTGTTGCCTCTACTACTTCAGCCACTTTTTCTGCAGATGGTGGCAGCTGGGACTTGGCCTCATCCTCTTTTCCCTTGGCCTCAATAGTAGAGTCTTTAGCAGTTGCGTTTTCAGCAATCTCGCCATCAGACTCCTCAAGATCAATCAAATTGTAGGGACTTGAGAGGAAGTCCTAAAAGGAGTTGAAGTGAGATCTGGACAAAGCCATAGAAATTCAAGATATGAGAAAACTAGTATACTTACTGTGCCTCTTCACGGCCCATTTTGATTTGGAGGCCCCATGAATGTATGTCCTAACCTCCCGTTTGAATTTACCAATTATGGCACTGACCCAACCAACAATCTCGGGATGTGGTTCAATTAGAACAACAGTAGCTTAAGATGAAATATGAGATGTTATTTCGATGAAATTTTGGAAAGAGACGCACAGTATGCGAAAAATTGCATTGACGATACCACTTCTCCGGAAAGGTGGGAGACGTAGAGATCTGGCCCATTGGGATGAGAAAAAAATGCTCCTCCCATCCATGGTCATTGGGATCCTCACTGTTCTTCAACAGTTCTTATTCGCCACAGTGTGTCAAATGGCCGATTTCCCTTTTATAAATCTTGTGGGAGTATAGAGAAATGAGATGATGGAAAGTGAAAGGAATGGCAGTTTCTGTGGCCAAAACATCATGGCGCCAACTACTCTCAATAAATTCGGCCTCAACTAGGCAAAACAAACACGGTAGGTGCAACAGAATATGTGTACTACCTCGTGCAACGGAAGGGAGAAACCCCAAATGAAGGGATAACTATATACAAAGGAAAAACCCTCTACCGAGTTTGTAACCCTTTGCTCTGCCGTTGGGATCACAACACCGACATGTTTCTCACTCCAATGACACACGACACACAGTCTACTGTTTTGTGATCAAGCTTGAAACTAATTCCACAGAGACATTGAAATTCTTCCCCTCTTGGTCCTGGGTTTGTTCATAAAGTGTGAAATCTTTCTTAATATTGAAATCAACGGGGACTATATCCGCAACGGTGGGTTCCCTGTCTTTGGTTTTCATCTTTTTTACTTAGTAATTATGGAATTACTAAATTCCATAATTAAAACGCTGTGTGAATATCTTAGTAATTGAAATCAGCGGGGACTATGTCCGCACGTCGATTAACTTAGTAATTATGGAATATCAGCACCCAAAATATCTGCTAATTAAAACGCTGTGTGAATATCTTAAACACTGCCTGAATATCTCAGAACATCACGTCCCTTAACTGGTGTTTATGGAATCTGAGTAGCTGAAAAATCAGGATTCCCACAACGCACGTAATGAACAACCTTTCCTACTATATATATCCACTAGTAAAGGAAGCCCGTGCCGTGCACGAGCCCAACATGAACACAAGTCATAAGGTCTTTGTTTTGAGTATTCAAATTTAGCAAGGTACAATGGAATCACTGGAAATTCATTCGATAAAAAGGAAAGAGTCCTTTAAATGTTTCTGTCTCGATCTAACTATTCTAATCTTTAGCTTTCCAGAATCACATTTCAGCAAGAGCTTCCACTTATACAATGAAGAAGTGAGAAAACTATGAACTTCTTGAAGAAATAACTTATAGTCCTCGGGATTCGATTACTGCTCAGTACATCATGTCTCATAAAGTTACTTTAGCTTCTCAGCCTCAACAGAGCTTAGCTCAGTTCCATAAGATGTATGCTTTTCACAGACAGCGTAGCCTCTAAATGTAGACCTGATGCACGCTGAGCGAATCTGTATGAAACTTTGTGATATTAAAGGCAAAATTCTAAGAAAATATTGATCAGAAAGAACACAAACGTGTTCCTCACAAACATCGCAAATAAGAATTAAGAATCTTGCTTTGGTTGCTAATCTTTTTCCAGAAATAAAAGTTCCAACCAAATCTTAAAAGAATTAAAGAAACAGAATATTTAACCACTATCATTTGTCTAATTTGCATAAGCAAAGAGGTGCATGACTTCTAGCCTTTCCTTCTACAAAATATTTTTTCCCCTTTTCCTTGTCAACCCACAAATTTTCAGCCCATTTACAACTCATTCTTCGAGTTGTTCTTATCTCTTGAACAATTTTAAAGACCTATAGTGCTTGCTTATGAATTCATTTTGTTTAAATTTCATGATATTGTGTGATTTAAATATTCAGAAAGCAAGAATACTAATGAGAGAGCACAAATTTATGACAACCGCAGTTATATCTCGGATGCCAGCTGTAGTAATATACGCTTGAAGTTTGAGTGAAAGATCCCTGGCACAACAACAAAAATTGTTCATCCGAAAAATTTCTCTAATTTATTCTTTTCACACAATTAACTGGAAAATAATGAGTATATTTTATCGAATTATAAAACTGGGGATGCAAAATTACTAAGTACAAAGAAAACTGAAATTCGTAGACATGGTAAAGACAACATATTTACCTAGTTTGACATAATAACTATCTTGATAACTGATATAGGCTGGTCGAATTATAAGACGGCCAACAAATATTAAAGATGAAGGGTGATGAGTAGATGGAATAAGGAAGTCTTGCAGTAGAATGGAGATCAACATAGCGAATTTCGTTATGAATTACAAGTTCCAGAAGGCAAAGAGATGGTAGGGGTACAATTGGAGGAGAAACTCTGTTGTCATTACTCTTAAAATAAAACAGTCTGATTTGAGATAATCTTTTAAATGGTCACTCAACTCGATGACATTACTTAGTAAAGTCGTGCATCTTTAATTGCTACAAAGGTAAACAATTTTATTAAGAGTAATCTCTTACCTGTATTTGTGGAACGTAAGCGGAAAAAAAAATAAAAAAATCTATTTTTATTCACAAAGTTTATACCTACCTCCAGTGATGTCACAGCCACCAAAGAATTCCCCATCAATGTAGAGTTGTGGAAAGGTTGGCCAACTGGAATACTCCTTCAGTCCTTAACGGAGTGCTTCATTTTCAAGGATATTTACTGTCTCGAAGGGTGCATTTAGCGATGTCAATATCTGAACAACTGTATTTGAGAATCCACAAAATTCCTTGGTTCCCTTCATGAACAGGACGATTTTATGTGATGTGACAACCTTGTCAAGTGTAGCCTTCAAGCTAGAATTCAGAGCTGCATGAGCGTGAAGGTGAACATGTTTGCACTTCTTAATTCTTTGAAGCTAACAAATATTAGAGAATATAGAGAACGAATGGCTACATTCCAAGTGTAATAGTATAGAGAAATACATAGACATACAATGACAGATAAAGGCGAAATGAGCAAAAGGAGTCCCTTGTGTATCAGAAGTTAACAAGAACGTAGACGCAACCTGTAATAGCCAAAAGCTTGGAGGATAACAGGTTTATCTATGACAATTACTAAGGAATAAGTCGGAAGATTGTCATGTTTAACTGTGCTTTAATAAAAACCCATAAAATAAGGATCTATTCATCCAAACCCTGATTGAGAAGATGTCATTCACCAAAGCTTTCTGTTTCAATAAGACCATCCTTGCTATCACAACTTTTCTAAATAACCTATCACTGATGACAACGCGGAGGAGGTACAATATCCTCAAATATGATCATCTTTTTCTCAGAATTTTATCTTACCAAATGCCTTTGCTAGCAATTAAAGATGTTCAGTCCAAAGTGAGCTTCTACAAACAACTTGTTGGAGGAACTTAATAAAAATCTTAATCTTCCTCTCCACCTCTGAGACTAAGCTCCTCATCATTAACTCTATTTTGGAAGAGTACTTGTACTTAGGGGGATTAGTTTAAGATAATAGATGCTAAAACTATTTACAATGTTTGCATCAATGATAGGCACATCTAATTTTAATTTATTCTTAATCAGTCATTTGAAAACAAATTTACTACTCTTCGTCTGCTACTAAGATAAGATAGGATAGGATAGGATGAAAGTCAGGAAAAAGAAAGGTATACAAGATAGACAGCGAATGGGTGAAATCCGTGGAGGCAGGTTAGTGGTAGCAATTGAAAATCGAAGAGCCGCAGGAGCGAAAGGAGCCGCAGCAGCGAAAAGGAATGCTACAGAAACATCGGTTGCTGAACTCCTCAAAAAAACGACTGATGGAAGTTGGCATTGAACCCCAAGCAACATTATGTCTTTCACACGATCGGATATCTCTCTCAGTATATACCATTACATCAGCTGCCACATAAAAAAAAACTTGTGAAAACTGTAGTGCACCTAAGCTAGCAAAGAACTATGGTAAAAGAATTTGTTCATTTGACTCTTTGTCATTGTAAGTCGTCAATATAATTTGGTTGACCTGTTTCCCTTATCATTTTCTCGTCAATATTGCAATTAAAATGATTCCAGCTATTCCATCTGTACGTTCACCCTAATGGTTGCTGTGATCAGATTCTCATTAAACCGCCTCATAGCAGAGCTATTGCAACATCAGTCAGCACTGTCAACAGCTCGTGCTTCTGTACAAATATAAGAATCACGTTCTGTACATGAACTATTCCTATATTTGTACAAAAAATTGACACACCATCAGTTGGATGGTATTCATGCTATTTTAAAACTGATCAACATATGTGCACCGCGAGCAATCGTTCTGCATCATCTTACATTGCCAAGTTGGGACTTAAGATGGTATTTATGAAAGGATGTGCATGAATTATTAGAGATAAAACTTTTTTCTCTAATATATAGGTATAAAGAAGATTTGTAAGAATATAAGTGAAATATGTTGGGTGACTTTTTGTCATTATAATGAATCCTGGAAAGAGGCAAAAAAAAAAAAATAAGGTGCATTAATTTGGAACTACTTTACTTTCTAAATTTGAAAAAAAGTTAAGAACTTTCTCCAGGATTTACTTCTTAGGAGATCTAGTTTTACCAAGAAATAGAAGCGTATTTTTTGTTCTGTTTGCATGGATCGCTAAACATCAAACTACAAATACTTCTCTACAAGCAGTGGATTGTTTTGCACTTACCTTGATGGATGGAAAACTGGAGTAAACTCCTTGAAAAGTTCTGACCACTTCAGTTCTTTACCTCCACTACTGGTGCTACAACAAAGTAAATCAAATAAACAAATGCTATCTTAAAGTTAATCAGCTTGCAATAAAAGTGACGTGGATAGGTCAATTACCTAAATGTGTAACATATTAATGCAAATAAAATTTACACTGGTCTCATTATTAGCATAATTTAGCCGGAACCATGGTAAATAAACCAAGTTCTTGTTAAGGCTAAGTATGCTTTGTTACAAGCAGATCCAACTAAATACAAAATAGACAAAATTATGAAGGGGGTGAACAAGGAAAGCAGTTGCAAATAACCAACAAAACATAATTCACCTACAGCAACCACCAGAATGTGCAAGAAGCCAAGTGTAGTGCAAGTACAAGCAGGAGCGCAAAACTTTTACGACTATAGATGCCTGCTATAACACCGAGACAAATGAACTTGGTTGCAGGGCAGATAATCATTTTTCAGAACTCTCTAGGAACAATCCACTTCTCCATTTCGCCTTGGAAATTAATAGGTTTTCATGACCATTATTTTAGCCCATATAGCCATTAATTAATCGTATATGATGTGCTAAAGTTAGAGGTACAAATAAAAGTAAGCCTAGCAACCTAATTTCTACTCAAGATAACAACTAAATTTTTAAACACTTCCACAAATATACATATTGAGCAGAACGACTGATTGAGGTTCCAATATCCACCAAAAACAGAAGAGAAAAAGAAAACCACACAAACAAATATACCCAATTTAAGCAATTAAGTAGTATTAGCAAATACATAAAACTGACCAACAGTTATAACTTGAACGGCGACAGAGAAAATCGCTTCACGAGATTGGGCTGTGGGAGGAAAAGTTGGCGAGCTTTGCATCAATGCTCCCTCTATTCTATATTGTAAGGCATATTCAGTTGACGTAATAATATTTGCTTGACATACTGATGCCATAGGTCGTATTCACCTCAGGTATGTAGAAGATAAGCTGCTTTCTTGTGATGCCTGTGCAATTTCTACTACTTCATTTTCACTATGTTGAGATTCCTATCTGATAAAAATGACCAAAATATATATATGAGTCTAAAACTTTCAGTACAATTACTTCTCACTTACAAGACAAACAAAATTGCGTAAGGAAAAAATTGAACAGCAAGCCAAATATAGGGCAAACAGGAGAGAAAATGAACACATAGCAGCCAATGGCATTGTGAAGTAACCATTCATAGCCAAACAAGATGTAGAGAACAATGAAACCAACAAAATTATTAAGAGCATGACTCCTAAAGTAATGTGTAGAGAAATACTGAGAAGTAAAAATTGCATAAAACAAAAAAAAAAAAATTCAACAGGATGAGCAAATTTGTACCTCAGAATTGAACTGATGTCATGAATAAAAAGAGTTTATCATCTCATGGAGGAATTAAATATCATCTAAGCCAAGGAATGTCCCCTAAAGTGTCGTTGATTATGGAATGCAACAACTGAGCATTTGAAGAAACAACAGAGGTAACAGTATGTAAATAAGGGCATCTACTCGACAACTCTTACACAATCATCATGATCGTGAAGTACAGCTTTATGTACCTAGATAATACAACTAAGTCGGCTAAAGAAAGATCTATAGATTCAAATTAGCACAAAATTAGAGTAATTTGTAAAATCTAGCTGCAAAAATGCTAGATCAGTTGAATTCCAATGATTTTAGGTAGCAGTACAATGAAAAATACACTAATGAAACCAATAGATATAAAGAAAGTTTAACATGTCGAAAAGAGATACAACTATTGTAGAAGGACAAACCTTGGTACCCTGTTGTGTAGTGAAAGTAAGGATATAGAAAAACACAGATAAAAAAAAGGGCAAGAAGCAACATAGCTTCGTTAGTTATTTAACATCTCAAATTAGAAACATCACATGGTTGTCTTCTGAATTATTTCATCGTAAACTATGTTACAAGTTGAATGGTCATCGTTGCTAGTTGGCGTAGTCGGACGAATCAACAATTTCACACAACTTGAACTCTTTGCTCTTGATAAGGTAACATAAAGTTGACCATGTGAAAATACAGGTTCTCGCAAATAAATTCCCACAAAATCTAATGTCTGACCTTATGCTTTATTTATAGTCATAGCAAAGCATAATTTTACTGGAAATTGCGTCCTTCTAAATTGAATCGGTAATTTTTCATCCTGTGAAGATAATAATGGAATTCTCGGGATAAATACATGCATATCCTTGAAATTACCTGTAGTAATCTTAGCACTTATTACATGGGTTTTAAATTCACAACAGGTTAATCGTGTCCCATTGCATAAACCTTCATACGGATTTAAGTTTCGTAGTAATATAATTGGACAATTTTCTTTCAATGACAATATATAAGGAGGCAAGCCAACAGGACTTAAAGTATGTAACAGATCTTCAAATTGTGTCTGATTTTCAAATTCAATAGTTTCATCATTACCGACAAATGTGTTTGCTTTTCCTAGGAATCGATCAATAAGCATGTCATTGATTTCATTGACAAAATTATCTTTTGTTGTCAAAATTACACTGGAGTTTGCACAAGAAGGATTGGAATCAAATGATTTCATACCTGGATATGTAGCCATGAATAATTTTTCTAAGGAATCTTTTTCTGTCGTGAAAGGAATAATTAAAGAGTTCGGAATTTCAATCTTGTTTGCTGAGTTGATACGTTCTTGTCCATTTCCAATTCTTAGCAAATAATCACAAAAGGCAGGATCTGTTTTGGCTCTCATATTTTTGGACAGTTTTACCTTTTCAAGTTCAGTCCAAATGGTAGAATACAACAGACTTTCGTTAATGAAATCTTCTTTTTTCCATTTCGCACAACAGGGAGAGTTTGTCTAAAATAACCTCCAAAAACAACAACCTTCCCACCAAATAGTAGATTGGTACCCATAAGATCTTTTAATAACAAATCAAAAACTTCCAACATTCTTTTTTTCGCCATAGATACCTCATCCCACACAATCAATTTTGCATCTCGGATTAAACTCGCAAGTGCGCTTTGTTTGCTGATATTGCAACTGACATTATCATCAACATCAATAGAAATTTTAAAACGTGAATGTGCAGTACGTCCACTTGGGAGAATAGAAGCAGCAACACCTGACGTAGCAGTCGCCAAAGCAATATATCCCATGGATCTCACAGTAGCTAATAAAGCACGATACAAAAAAGTTTTTCCAGTTCTTCCTGGATCATCAACAAAAAATGCTTTGTTTGAAAATACTCATTCTATAATTAAATTATATGCGATAAGCTAATTCTTATTTAGTCTCTTGTATAAATGAAAATCTTCCTCGCTGATAGTAATAGTTCTTTCAAAGTGAATTTCTTTTGCTTCTTTGGCAGTTGTAGAAGGCCTAATTACTTCTGGAATGAGTTCATATTCATTTATATCGTGACCCATAGAATGTAAAATATGATTGATATGATTCAAAGCTTGATATCAAATTTCTTTTCTCTCAATATTTTGTAGCTCTTTATAGTCTTCAGACATTGACTCTTCAAATTGTTCCCACAATTCTCTTGGATTGGTTGGGTTACAGTACACCAACAATGTAGCAAATAAACGCCTTAAACTATATGGCATCTAATAATTTGCTGCTTCGGACATACATTCCATCAAACTATTATCACAATGTAAATCCTCTTTTCTCCATTGATTCTCTAAAAGAACTATAACATTCTCCATTTACAGTAAGCAGATCATCATACGACGTTGGTCCTCGCACATGTATAAGTAATAATCTAAGCTAATATCGTTCTCCTTCTGTTGGATGACATGTTACAATGCGACCAACGACGTGACGACGTTGTCGACGTGCCCAATATTTACCACTATAAGACCACACAAAGTACTTAGGGAACTCTTTGTATAATAAGTTTAGCTCCATAGCATTTTATTAGTTCCGTTCATATTGAAGAATTCTGTTAGCATCGTTCTTTTAATCATTGGATTGTTCACAATCTCATTTACATCCGCATTGTTCTTAAAAGATACATATTGTTGTCCTTTAAGATGTAGTTGTAAACGATAAACGCTCGGAGATATTTCACTAATTGGAAAGCCAAAGAGACGCCATATAGCTTCCGGAGGTGAAACCCATCTAGCAGACTGATATTCCTTTACTTCATCAATCTCTACATTTGTATCAGAATTTTGTACAGAAAATGCAATTTTATCATGTCCTTTACATATGTACTTGTATAAGTACTTCACAACTTTAATGTCAGAGCAAACCTCAACATTCATATGACATTTGAATTTACCAAGTAGATAAAGATTGTACGGAACAACCCATGAGTTATCCAGATATTGTTCTCTTACTTTTACCAGTTCTCCTGTATTCCGTCTTCTATAAACTGGGTAAGAATCAGTGCCTCTCGATGTCTGCTCAGCAAACATTTTTGGATATTTGAACTTGCAGTGGCCTTTTTTCCTCATACAACAGTTAGTCGGATTTAAACTACCACATGGACCGTGCATCATATGCTTAAGAACAAGCTTACGCAAGTATGGCTCTATTTTAGCATCCGGTAGTTCTGCACTTACAATATCATCATATGCCTCTGATGTCAATAGCTTGTACTCGGGACTTAGTATAATGAGAAAATGAGCATGTGGCAAACCTCTTTATTGAAATTACACAGCATACATATAAGCAGCAACATTTCCAAAAATATTCCGTTTCAATATATCCGTCGTTAGTTCTTCTATTTTGGCCAGAAATATTCGACTTATCAAATCTGGTCTATTTTGTACTTCATCACTTGTTGCTTAATATTCCTTCATTTCTATCCGAGTCGGGTTACACGTCATAGTGATGAACAAATCAGGTTTCCCAAAAGATTGTACTAATGTAATAGCATCCATATATCATTGGCGCATATCTCTAGGTCCCCCTATAAAAGAAGTCGGTAAAAATGACTTTTTTCCAACATTAGAAGCATCTCGTTCCCCGAGTCTTAAAATGTCAAGAAGTCCTTCCAATACTTCCATTCTGAATAAATCTGGATTGAACGTTACAAAATCTAACCTCTGAGTTTCCATTTTTATATATTCATCAACTGAATACTGCTGAAACAATCTTCCAGTATGTAAAATTTCATCTTCATCATCGTTTCTCATCTGTAGTTTGTAACAGTAGTATTCACGAACAATAACTGTATCTCTTTTTCGTTTTCCTTTTTCTAGAGCTTCAGCTTCCAAATCAAGGTAGCCATCAACAAAGCAAAAATTCTTTACATTTGGTAACTGTTCAGATTCAAACAAAGTATGACCTCTTTGAATATTTGTTGGTGGCTGACGCTTTTTAATACCACAATGCCACCCACTTTGACCATAAGGAAACAACAAAGGATACTGTAAAGGATCATAACAACCAAAATAATAGTTCACTCTATGTATTTTTTCAATGTGAGTGTAAATCTGAACATGCTGTGCATGAACAGCAGCATTGTCATTTTCGTCAACCCATATTGCTGCAATCTCATTAGTGGTAGGTAAATTAAAGACTCGTTGATCCAATCCAGAGTCACATCTGAGTGCTATATGAAGGTTTTGTAAGTTGGGAATATCTACTAAAGATCGAAGAAATATTGAATAAGGATTACCTTTTAGTATATCCATAAGTTCCGCTACTATCAACTCATCTATTCTATCAGAACAAGCCATTCTATTAGCCAGTTCATTGTGATTGTCATAAAAATACAATTGCAAGTTTCGAGGCTTTTTCTCTTTAGGATACAAATCATCTATTAAGTGATACATCTGACCTTGGACTCTGAATGTGTAGATCCCATGATCTCTTCTCGCTAAATTTTTGTCATAATTAACACCAAGCGATGTAAAGGCGAATAGATTGTTGTATGTTCTAATATATGTCTGGAAGTGCTTGGATTTTTCAGATTTTCCTGTATATAAATTTCTCAGTCTAGGTGGCATTTGGTGAGAGGTTAACTTAACTTTACCTCCGCTACAACAGAATTCGGGTGGTTCGTATCCAAATTTTCTGGCAAGGCAGAATTTACAATCTAGAATCTTTTTTAATGGAACATATTCAGAATGTAATCGATTAATATTCATCACAACTCTTCTACTATTAGCCACAGTTTTTCTATTATTTGTAGCACCTGCATATTCCAAACAACATTAAAAAAAAGATGGACGACACATTGGACAACATGAAGTAAGGACTATGACTATACTAACCATCAGTTATAGTTGTTTCAATGGCTGGAATATATGAGTCATTTGAAGTTCCTGATGTTGAACCTGGTAGAACACAATTATCTGTTAGATGGTTGAACATAAATATAAATGGCAATGTAAACAACAATTATAAGTTTGCAGGTTTACCTTTTTCAAAAATGCAGAAAGGATGAATAATATTTTTTCCCTTGTCAAGAACATTTAAACAGGAAAAAGCTTCACACTCGGTTATTACTACAGAAAAACTTTGATTAAAATGAACATCGTAGGAGCATAAACAGTACGCACTTGTAGGTATATATATCCACAATAAACCTAATGAAATAAAGACAGAGTTTGAATTTTGACCTGTTTCTGAAACAGAAGAGGCTGTTCCAATCGCAAGATTACCCTGAACCAAGAATATTGGTTCAGTGGAGTTTTCACTATTTATACTTTCAAGAAGGCGTTTACTTGTTGCCTCCGTTTTGTTAAGGCTTCGCTGCAGCAACAACGCATTTTTTTTAGCCATGCTCATATTATCATACATCTCACGTCGTTTAGCATTCTAATCGGCTTGGGTGATAGGGGAACGACGTTTTCTTGTTAGTCGACGATCTATTTGTAAGGAAATTTGATTGTTGCAAGTGTCAATACTACAATAACGTTACAAACCTACAGCATAAATATTACTGTTTTTCGTTAGACAGAAACAAAGACTAAAATCAAGTACAAATATGTAAAGCGAAACAAAAAAAATAGCAGCTATATAAGTGCTGGATAAGTGGATTGCAACATCTCTGGTGGTGGATAAGTGGCTATATAAGATATTCAAATAACTTTCTTACTGCTCTATGTTCAATAGCACATTCAGAGTGGCCCCCTAATATCTGTAGTACTTATCTCTTTGAAGCTTCTACACTATCTTCATTTTGATAGAAATCAAGTTCTTTCATAAACTATGCATGCGCTATGAAATTAAAACTTTTGCATGTAATTCAGCTGTAGCAACTCAAATTTTCGAAATTTATCTTTTAATTCAATTTAGTGCCAACTAATTTTCTACAATACTTTATCTCGCATTAAGTTCCATAAAAAATGCAGTTCACAACTCTTTTGTATACGGTACATGGTAAGTAATGGTAACGGCGAACCAACAATCTATGTTGAAATAACAATTAGTGCATATTGGTATTATCGTTACAGAGGATATCCTCTGCACATATTGTCCGTAAACTAACAATTATAGGTATTTTTAATTTTTTTTGTACAAATGCATACGCACCGAGATATTAAAGTTAAAATGGAAATCAGGAATCAACTATGTATAACAGAGAATAAACTAATTTAAGCCAATGCATAAAATTATAGCACCAAATATTTTGGGATACAATTCATGACACCACAATGTTCTGGAGAATTGGGATGTGACTTATGTAGACCCTTGCAATTGAAGGATCGTCACATATTCCCTAGACGGTTATGTTCACTCTAATTCATTATAGAGGCCTAATATGTATCTAATAAAGTGGATGTGAAACCTCTTGATTCATGGGAAATAATTTTCTTTTTGTAGGTGTTATCTTGCAACATTTTATCTCTCCAACACTTTAGCTTACATACTTGTTTTAGTCTATTCCAAATCACAGTAAATATGCAACAAAATCTTTTGATTTATCCAACTGCTCTTCTGAATAACTTAGTGTTCATGATTAATTCGCTACAGATCATTCCAAGGAAATCGTTTGTCACTCATTATTGAAGTAATTTTTTAAAGGCATACAAACAAACACCTAAAAACACAGAAAGCAGAAGAGCACAAGTTCAAGTATACAGCGGAAAACAAATCAAAGAGAGGCACTTGTGGAGTATAAAAAAATGGGAGAACTTACCAAAAGCAGTTGCAAGCCCAATTTGCAGAAGTGAAAAGAAATCAGAAGGGAGTGGGAGGAGTTCTAATTTTCAGCATGAGAGAAAGAAAGATAACAAGTTTGACAGATACAATAGAACGAGAAAACAGAGAAGATAAACACAGAGATTAAAAAAACGGTGGTAATAAGAGATAAATTTTGAGGACCATTGAAATGTCTAAACTAACTCCCTTACCTACACAATACCATATGCAGCACGACCCCAAGCAGGTCCCCTTCACCTTTCTATAATAATAGTAATATATACAATGATATTAACACAAAAAATATCACAAAAATATTCCTAATTTTTTTGAACAGAAGGTATCTTTAAAACACATTCAATAGGAATCAATATCCATATTGAAATTGTTTTGCGTGAATATCATCACAATATGTCACCAAGTAAGATTTTAATTCAATATGAAGGAGAATGGGTTGATGATTTCAAAATTATCAACTACAAAGCTGATGGAATACTACTACAAGAAGACTGTTTGTATGCAACGTTTATGGGTGCAATAGTATCTGAACGGGTAGTAGACACATCTAAATATACGCTTAATGTCCAGTATCAAATAGAAGAATGATTCCAACTAATCTCCATTAAGAATGATATGGGTGTTCAACTTTATGTGGAACAAAACAAAAAGGAACCAAGATGAGTGAATATCCACTTAGCATCACAGTGAATGAAAAAATCCAGGAAGTTGGTTCTAGCACAAATACAGTGGTATTGGGTACAAATATTTGCAGGAATGAAGATCGAATCCAGGATATCAACATTACAGAAGTTGTCCAGCAGATATTTTCAAGTAACGATGATGAAATTGATGGTGTACCAATTGAAGAAATTGGTGTCATTGAAAATCCTGAACATGACAACATACAGGAAAATCAGGTATATAAGGACAAGCAAACTCTCCAAAGTGTGTTAAAGAAGTACGCTCTAAAAGAAAAGCTTGAAACCAAAGTTGATAGGTCTTCAACAAAGAGGTAATCTTTTTCAATAAATATTGAATGAATATTATAGTATATTCTGCAAATATTACATGTTTATTAATTTATATATAATACTTGAATGCTACTGCCAGGTATTCAGTAGTTTGCGTTAACAGTCCGTGTAGTTGGATGCTGCGATCATCAAGCTTGAATGGTTCAAGGGTATTCATGATAAGAAAATTTAACAATGTCCACACATGTCCAATAGAAGAAAGGTTGATTCAGAGCGGCGTGTGAGTACTGATGTTATTGGAAATATAATGAAGGAAAGGTTTGCGGATCCAAAAATAATATATACCCCCGAAGGACATCATAATGGAGTTGAAAAAAATATACGGGATTACACTCAACTAAATGAAAGCGTGGAGATGTAAGGAGAAGGCAATTGAATTTTTGAGGGGGGAACCTAGTCAAGCGTATGGAAAAATTCCGAGTTATCTTTACGTCCTGAACAAGGCCAACGCTGGATCTGTTACAAAGCTTAAAAAGGCACATGATGATTCGTTTTTGTATGTTTTCATTGCGCTCAATGCATTTATCCAGGGATGGCAACATTGTAGGCCTGTAATGGTAGTGGATGGTAGTTTTTTGAGTGGTGTATACGGTGGTACAATGTTAATAGCCTGCAGATTGGATGGTTTTGGTAAGTATCTTAATGTAATATTTAGTAAATACTCCCTCCGTCCCATTTTAGTTGTCTCTTGAAGCTTTTTCACGCCCATTAAGAAAGTCATTAAATATGATGTTTATTTTACTATCTTATCCCTATTTAATGTTTCACCATTAACTTTTTTTGAGATTTTTTTTAATTATTAGGGGTATAGTTGGAAAGAACTAATCAATTTAGCCTTGAAATCCTAAAATGATAACTAATTTGGAACAAATACATTTTACTAAAGTGACAACTTATTTGGGACGGAGGGAGTATTTACTACATATCAGATATATATTCATAACATGCCAACCTGTAGTTACAACTTAGCTAATATGCTATACAGAATACAGAATGAATATTTGCTGTTATAAACCAAATAAAACTGCATATTTAAATACATAATTTAAATTTTATTAAAGTGCAAAATTCCAGGAATGTATTTTGTATGTAGGCCATATTCTACCATTAGCGTATGCAGCAGTTGATTATGAAAATGATGCAGCGTGGGAGTGGTTTTTCAAATGTTTAAGAGAAGCATACAGTATAAAGGGTGGAATGTGTGTAGAGTCTGATAGGCACGAAAGTATAGCATGGACAGTGAAGATGATATATCCAGAAATACCTCATTGTGTCTGTATATTCCACTTATGGACAAATGTGAAGTTGAAGTTCAAAAAGGGTGAAGATAAACTGAAAGACCCATATTCTAGAGTGGTTATGGCATACACAGTGGAAGAATTTCAAAAAGCAATGGAGGACCTTGAGAGTATCGACAGTAGAGTGAAGGATTACCTATTCAAAATTGGTTATCACATGTGGTCGATAGCACACGCACAGACTAAGCGAACATTCTTTATGACATCTAATATTGCAGAGTTAGTGAATGCAGCGAATAAGCAGGTAAGGAAACTTCCAATTGTAGCATTGATGGAGTACATGACTGATATGTTCCAGATGTGGACTGTAAAAAAATTGGCAATTTGCGATGGACACATTCACACTACTTGGGGATAAATATCAAGAAATGTTGAATGAATACATTGTTGCTTCCAAAAAATGGAGTGTAGGTACATTCATTCAGTTTGCATATTGTTTGAATAATTTCTGCATAAAGACTAGCCCGTACAATTCAATTAATATCCCTTAAAAACATTAAGTACTATAATGCAATTAATGTGAATTATCACTGCATATACATATATATAAATAAGTTGAATACTTGCTTGAAATTGAATGTGACTACAAATTGCATAACAGCACTTATGATTGTTAAATATGCAGATTTTATACGAAAAAAAAATATTCATTAAGTATGAAATAGTATTACAGAGAATAAAAATATGCATAAAATATATATGAAGTATTTGTAATCTATATGCAGGTAATACCATCAACTGAGCTTCTATACAAAGTGGTGTATGGGAGGGTGAAACATATTGTTGATCTACAGAAAAAAACATGCACTTGTGGTAGGTATCAACTTGATGAAATTACTTGTCCACACATAATAGCTGTCCTGGACTACATGCACATTAAGCCAGCTGAATACTGTGCCAAATACAACAAAAAGGAATCAATTTTGAAAACATATGAAGTACCAGTGTATCCAATTCAAGGTAAGAGTGCATGGAATGTGCCCGAGGAGATAAGAAGTGAATTGTACTGCCGCCACATGGTAAAAAATAAGCAGGCAGGCCAAAACATCAAGATTAAAGTCAGCATGGGAGAGACCACTGAAGAGAGCACATATATCCTATGCACGTTGTGGTCATCAAGGTCACAACCGCAAGACCTGTAGGAATGCTCCAATATGATTTTAAAAGAGCTGTTAATTAGTGAAGGTTGTTGTTTTATTGTCTTATTTTTAAATTTGTTAAACTAATGATGTTGTTTTTTAATTAAGTTTTTAATAATTTTTTTAATTTTTTTTCCAAGATTAAGTAACTTTTATTATTAATTTAATGAAGAATTTCTTACTTTTTGTTGTTAAAAATGTGGTTGTTTTAAAGTTTCCTTTTTAAAAGCTTATATGCACCACATTAGTTTGTAACTCTCGAGTGCTACTAATTGCAGTGTAGTGAAGTAATAGATGGGAGATATTTGGCATCTGTGTGATTCAATAAATAACACAGAAAGTAGAAAATTTTTTGCAGCAAATACCAAATATACTGCAAATATTAACAAAATATGCAGTCTGCAATCAACAAATTCAGTAAAGACAGGCAATAAACTGAGCCTCATACCACATGTGTAAATAAATTGTAATAACTCATTGAAGTATATATATAAATAATTGAGTGCAGGTTATATGTACATGACATAAAACTTACATATTCTGACTAATACCTTTATGATATTTTTTTAATACTAAAGCAGTTTGAAAAATCTAAATGAAACAGAGACTGTACATGTTACAAAAAGTTGCAATCCTCTGTAAAATTGATGAAGGTAATAACAACATATCAGAAAAGGGAGCCTGGACAGAGCAGATTAAAAATTCAATATATAGAAACTAATAAATTCATAGTAATGTCGTAAACAAAATTAAATTGCATCAGGTAATCATAATTGTATTGTCAGAATATAAAATACAAAGCATCCACTGTAACTTCAATAACTTAGCAACTAAATGAAAAAAGACATGCTTCAAAAATTCAAAGCACAAAAAAAAAAGGAACATCAGGTTGTCAATTCTCCTCATCGCTAACAACACATTCTAGTTGTTTGGTCATCCCATAATGCCAGAGATATATTGCATAACAACTGCGTACAACAGAAAGGTCATCTTCTGGTATAGGCAATGACTGGTACTGAATGTAATACCCCGCAAAAGCAGCAGCAAAGGCACCATAATCACTGATGCAGTAATAGAGGAACATTAGATAATGGTAATACATTTTATTAATCTGAAGAGGGGAAAGATATTGGGATACAATGTACCGTTGCATCAACGACGGTAACCTTGGATTGAAACGCAAAATGAAGGGATTAGCCATAGATTTTCCCTCATAAGGTGACCCACTGTAGAACAAATCTACTCTTACTTTGTATGAAATCAGTGCCAGATAAGAAGAGAGGTAACATGATAACATAGGGATCAACAGCCTGGATGACTTCTTCATTATATGCTGGTGAATTTGGGTTAGAGTCATAGACATAAATAGACCGGTCCTTGATAGACAATCTGGCCAAAATCCAATGCCAGTTGAATAACCTTGACCGGGAACAAGATATCATCAACAAGAACCCAAGGGGTATTACACCACAAACTACTACCAGATATATAGTCAGAAATCAATTTAGCATAATCTACAACCCTCAGGTCTTTCCCGGACCTGATAAACTAATTATACGCAGCTTTGATGATTGGATCGAGCTGACAATCAGTGGTTGTGAATTTGACAATAATGTCTTGATCATACATAGCCTTCTTGCGCAAATAGTAAAACAAGACGTCATGATGATGAAAAAATAGATACCATTAAATTAGTAATGAATTTTACAAAAGTTCATCAGTACATATATATAAAATAAGTAAGGATTAGATAACAAGGACAAACCCACATATATCATGATTAACTGTGCAAATATAACATGAATATAAATTTGATGCCTACACTATATTCCATTTAAAACTAATGATGGCAAGGAATAAAGTTCAATGTCTACATATATCATGAATATACTCAAATATGTTTTCATATCCAGTTATATTGTCATATATGAAAAATAAGTTCATAATATAGAAAACATATTCTGTGCATATACCATGAATCTATACAACATAACTACTGAATATATCAGTTACAGAAAAAGGATGGGAACAATTATTTCAGTTATATACTACTGCATAATACATAAAAATTAAAAATGCATAAAACATGCACATAATTGAATAACTACTGCATATTTGTATAATAAGGATAGCAAGGAAAGAAATTGAAGAATACTGTGGTACTGAGGTCTTTTGATCCATAGTTGAGGACATGAAACCACTCCTTCTTGTCAACCACATGAACACCAAAATTAAACTTGGGATTCAAATTATTTTCCCTTCCTTGATAAAGATTACCAATCCTGTAATGAAAAATAAAGAATGACGACAGGGAACCAATAATTTACTAAAAGATGCAGCATAGTTCATTTTGTATACTTGCTTAGATTTTCTAATCACTTTCCGATCAATCCAGGGACCCCACTGATTTGTAAGGTTGAAATCAGGCTCGGTCCATATGTTTGAAACAGGGGATGGATGAGACGAAAGATGCGTCGCTGGGACAGTTCGGAGCATTTTCCACTTGAGCCAAATTCATTAATAAATGGGAACTTCTTGAATTTTGAAGTCTTTCTTGTGCGGACTAAATCAGAGGTGTCTCATCTGGATCAACATCAGGACCACCTTCCTCCTTAACAACATTATCCAAAAGGTGCTCTCTATCATCTTGTTAATCAGCATTGACAGGTAATTCATTCATTTGAATATCAGCAGGTATTTCATGACAAGACGCAGCAGGTAACTAGGACGCAGCAGGTAACTCATTCACTTGAGCTCTATTTTTAACCACTTCAGTAGCCCTTGCAGTGAGCTCATGCCACTGAGTTTCACCCAACTGAGAAAGGGGATCTTCACTAGTCTGATTAACACAGCCCGCAGCTTGCACATCATGAATATTCAGCCCCGCATCAAAAATCAAGTTTTCCTTTCAAGTAGGATGACTTCCTGTTTAATAGTTTTACAATCAAACTTAACTACTGTACACAAAAAATATCTTTAAGACTAAAAA
This sequence comes from Petunia axillaris subsp. axillaris, assembly GCA_029990575.1. Lineage (NCBI taxonomy): Eukaryota > Viridiplantae > Streptophyta > Magnoliopsida > Solanales > Solanaceae > Petunia > Petunia axillaris. The sequence goes on from JARKNS010000005.1 coordinate 127,990,413, forward strand.
TTTGTAACATATTCATACCTTTTTCGACCACATAAGAACGTTCATCTGTTTTCAATACTTGCTCCACATTTAGGTTTATGTTAACATTGTCTTGATCTGACAATTAGAAAGAACAAAATTGTAAAAACAAATTTATTAAGGTAATTGGAATAAATTACTAGGATAAATTATCATGATAAATTAAGTGTTACCAGATAAATTATCATGATGAATTTTATCTTCACGCCGACGACTGTCTAAGGGACATCCCTGAACCTCGACTGATTCAAGAGAGTTGTCATCTGACCCAGCTTTGACATTCGTAACAACTGGCTTGCCAATAACAATACTAGGATTAGTGAATTCAATGTCGCCCAATTTAAACGCATCGCGAATATCGTAACCATCATCCACAAAATGACCTACATGCAGATATAGGTTTACTAGGATGCTAGCAACTGGAGATATTATGTTGTCATACTTTGTCAAGTCAAAACACAATACCTTGAAAATATTATTAGTAACTAAATTTAAATTCCAGTCAAATGTATATTCATATAATATGCTATTAATATTTAACAAATATATTGTAAATACCTTGAGGGTTAACTTTGTTAATTCCATCTACATTACCTTCCACACCATGAAAATCTCTATGCTTCTCTTGTATAGGTTCTAACAGGAAAATAAAGAACAAAAAAAAAATGAAATCTATTAAACAAATGAATATTTTAATTGAATATTCAGTAAATATTGGGAAAATATTTCTTGAATATTTGATTAATATTTTAAAAATATGTTTTGAATACTTTGAGAATTAACCATCTCAATTCCATCTGAATTACCTTCAACACCATGAGGATCATTCTGCTTTTCTTGTATAGGTTCTAACAGAAAAATAAAGAGAAAAAAAACATGAACAAAAAAAAAAAACAGGCAGAATGAATATTTTGATTGAATATTCAGTAAATATTGGGCAAAATATTCCTTAAATATTTGACTAATATTTAAAAAGTATATTGTGAATACCTTGAGAATTAATCATCTCAATTCCATCTGAAATACCTTCAACACCATGAGGATCTCTCTGCTTCTCTTGTATAGGTTCTAACAAGAAAATTAAAAAAAAAAAACATGAACAAAAAAAAAATGAAAATGTATTAACAAATGAATATTTTGATTGAATATATAGTAAATATTGCAAAAATATTCCTTGAATATTTGATTAATATTTAAGAAATATATTGTGAATACCTTCGGAATTAACCATCTCAATTCGATCTAAATTACCTTCAGCACCATGATGATCACTTTATTCCACTTGTGTAGGTTCTAACAGGAAAAGAAATAACAAAAACCACATGAAAAAAAAAAAAGAAAGAGAAATCTATAGAACAAATGTATATGTAAATATTGGGAAGGTATACTAGGTATACCTTGAGGTTTAACTAATTCACTTCTATCTGAATTAACCTGCACGGAATGAGTGATGATTAATTCACAGCGGGTGATCAGTGATGATTAAGACGACTAATAGTTGGTTGATGTCCTGCTCCTGTCGTTGGTGAATTTTGAGTTACACCTGCAGGCTCATCACAATTTGGTTCATCACCATCCACTTGACCAATATCAAATGACTTAACCTCCGGCAGTTTAAGTCTCACAAGTTCTTCTTCAGAAGGTTCAACCTTTGAAAACAGTACCTTAAAGAAGCATTATATGTTACATATTTTAGATATACATAAACAATAAGAAAATAAAACATAAAAATTAACCAACAGATAGAATCCAAATGCTATAAAGAATGTATGATGTGTTTATTCATGTATTGACATTATGCTAATCTGAAAATCAGTAATATGTATGCACTAAATATACTATTTGTATGCAGATTACAAGTTTAATAATACAGATATACAATACATATCCCTCTAGTATGTACAGTATACTCCTATATGAATAATATGTACGTAAAAAAATATAGTGTATATTCAATGTTAAAATAAGAATATCACTAATATGCAAGAAATATAACAGTAATACGTATATTTTGTGCCTATATGCTAGGTATATACATGTAGTATCAACAGAAACAGTTGAAATAAATAAATCAAACCCGGTGTTTCATTAAACTGAAAAACCCTATCTGCAACTCTTCAAAATCATAAGTCCTCTTTACATGCCAATTAAGAATTCGGGGGGATGTGTTTGCAACTATAAAAGCAATCTTGTCATGCACAGTAGGGCAACTCTCGTAAAACCATGCCTGCAAGGCATACGACAATCCAACAAAGCGATAACACTGAAGAAAGGGCCTCAGCTTGTCATGGATTGACATAATTGTCGCAAGAAACACCTTTGTACCCCATGGGAAGGTCTGCCATGCACCACATTCAACAATATTAAATTCCTTCTCCCCAATGGTAGTGTCAAAATTTGCTGAATTCTTTGTAGAAAAAAAAATGTATGGATGAAATATAAAGCAGCAAGCTTAATAGCATCTTCATCACTTGTCCACTTTTTGGTAACAAAACACTCAACCAATGCTTTCTTTGTAACTTTCGATGCTCCACCAAAGTACAACTGTAGCAATCTGTTAGGCACCTCCATATGGTACTCTTTTAAATAATCAGCCACATAGTTGAGTCCAGTAACCAAACCAAACTCCAGCAGACCAAACCTCATTCTTTTGCCGTAAAAGTCAAACCATAAAGCGTCGGTATCATCCCTTGGCGGACATACCTCTCACAATAACAAGGAATTCAGCAATTTGTTACACGTTACAAAGGCAGGCATGTCAAGGAAATGACCAAAACAAGACTGCCTAAAATTTTCAATAATCTGTCATTAAGAACCTGCTTGATAATTGGCAGAGCTTCAACATTTGCATGAGTACATATCCTACGGCTTCGGTGTTGATCCAGACGAAAATAGAGTTTCAACGGCTAATACAAGAATAAATATTAACATGAGACGAGAATTAAACAACACAATAAGTATAACCACAACAGACAAATGAAATTTTAATTTAACATAATGTATAATATAAGAATAATACATAACTATACAAACTAAATACATCTAATGAGAAACTAAATTGGAATGATAGAAACTACAGTGTATACTGCTGAATTCACATTATGCTAAGTTGAATATCACTAATAGTATGTAGTATGTATACTGTTTGTATGCATTTGAAAGTTTAATATCAATAATATGCAATAAGTATCCTTTTAGTATGACAATAAACTCCTATATGTAGTATGTATAATATAAGAATAATACATAACTATACAAACTAAATACATCTAATGAGAAACTAAATTGGTATGATGGAACCTACAGTGTATATTTCTGAATTCACATTATGCTAAGTTGAATATCACTAATAGTATGTAGTATGTATACTGTTTGTATGCATTTGAAAGTTTAATATCAATAATATGCAATAAGTATCCTTCTAGTATGACAATAAACTCCTATATCACAAATATGTCTGTTGTATATACTGTGTAATATGCATGTAAACAAAGGAAAGCTAATATGCAAGCTATATGCCTGTATTATGAAAAATATGTTATTACATCACTAAATGTAAATAGCATATATACTGTCTGTATGCATGGTTACAGATGAATATCAGTAATATGCAAGTTATATCCATGTAGTATGTACAAAAGCACACCTAAAATAAATAAAATCAAACTGTACATGAAACATACGTGTGAAATATTATATTAACATATCTCACATCAACCAAAGGAAAGTCATCACTCTTAACAGAATTAATTGCTCTCTTACTCTTCCCTTGAAATAACTTCTTCTTCACTGAAGACGGAGATGAACTACACAAAACTTTCTTTTTTTTAATAATAACAGGGGGCTCGCTGTCAGAATCGTCGCTCGATGAGTCAACTTTTACACCTTTATCCTTACCATCTAAACCAACATTTTTTGTTTTAGTTTTGCTTATCAGGCTGACGACTCCTCTTATTACTATTCAATTTGCATGTGGACCTAGTGACACGACTAGGTGTCTCAACGGCTGTTTTGTTCGGCGAGAAAATATCAAAATCTTCAAAATCATCATCGTCAATTACATGCACCGGTTGCTGGGATTCTTACCCCTCGCTTAGCCATTAAAACTGCACAATTGTACCAAATAAATCAAAATAAAAAAACGGTTAAAAATTATGAAAATCAACTAGAATCAAAAAATATTTATTATAATTAAATTGTATTCAAGAAAAAAATACTAAACTAAGCAAATAAAAAATGAAAATAGGCAGAATTACCGAGAATAGTTAAAAAATACAGCGGAGAAGACGAAGTCTGGACCAAAAATGATGATATTGTTGATTAAAATTACAAATGAAAATAAATAGAAGTTGGAGTAGATAAAAACGGAACTTTGAATTTAATTTTGATTTTGAAATTTTAAACTTTTGGTTTACCGCTTTTGTTATGATATGAGCAAAATATTAGGAGATAACTCACAAGGTAAATGTGTAAATAATTGAGATTCTGAAAAAATAATAAATGCAGAGATAATGAAAATCGCAAGTTCCAAAAAAATAGGCACGCTTAGAGGGGAGTTAAACTGTTTTTAAAAATGGCTAATAAAAGATAACTACATAAATCTAAATGTCTATATACAATAAATTAGAAAAAAATCTATCTATTTTCTGTTAAATGCACTTCAAAATGTCTATGCAATGTAAAAATCATGTTTATTAATGCCCATGATCAGCCCACCTCACATGATTATAAATAGACCATTTTGTTTATTGTAAAGATTCATTCAGAAACATATACAGAAACCCTGTTCCATTGTAATCTCAGAATCATGGTTGCAATCTATTCGTTCTTATTGTCATTATCATTGTTATTTTTAATTATTTTTTCGATTATTGCCATCTTGATACAACGGACTGCTTGTAACCCAATTATAAATTTAATTAGATTCTAAATCAGATTTAGAGGTATACAATTTTTATATTATGTAGCTTCTAATATTGAATAGTTATGTGAATGATCCTTTTTCAAAATAGGATATGAATTGTCATAAAAATTTACTCTGGAAGTCTATTTGGTAGTGTGACTTGTGGCATTCCAGAACTCCACAAGTCTTTTTTGGCAGAAAAGGTCCTCTGCTTTTTTTTTTTCTAAGTCTGATTAAGACCAATCATGGACCAAATTAATACTTTTAAAACTTGAGGAATTTTTTCAAAACATACATAATTAATGATTTCAAACATTGGGAACAACATACATTAACCCCTCCCCCCCCCCCCCGGCGTGGCTTTTTCAACTTCTTCACTTCAGTTCATCTCCTTTTTCACGCCAAATCTAAGCCAAATACTCTCAACTTATTTGTTGTTTTCAAGTAATCCGACCAGAAATACAACAAAGTATTATATATAAAAGGTAAATAGTGTCATGATCATTGAAACTGTGGTGTAAATCTCGAACCTAGGTTTTTGTTTTTAATTTTTTCGTCGACAGTGATTAACGATGCTTTGGGTGTTTGTTTTTGTACAAAAGGTGCAATATTGTGTTGAAATTTAATGACATTATGTGTTTTAATAGGTAAAGTAGTTCCGAACTACAAAGGGAATTTTTGATGTTCAACTGAAATTTCTAGGCTTTTTACATTTTTTGGTTAAATTGTGACGATTTGAGGGTTTTTTGCGAACGAACGCTGCTTTATTTAGTTGCAAATTGAAGTTATTGCTGCCATGTGTCTTGATGTTCCGAACACCATAGTAGCTGAGGTTCTAAATATCTAATTGGATGTTCATGATTTTCTGTAGCTAAATTTTGTATCCCCTTATTTTGCTTTGCAGAAAAATGGTAAATTTAAGACTGAGAAATAAAGATGAAGATGAGCAGAAGAAGTAGCCTACAAAGACTCCCAAGAAGGCAATTTCTAAAAGAAAGGGCCCTTCGCCGAAGAAGAAATCTGAGAAGCCTACTACTTCAGATTCGGAACGTACTCCTACAGATTTAGAACCTACTCCTAAACGCCCAAGAACAACTAAAAGAAAATTAGTTGTGGAGAGTGACGACGATAGCCAAGGAGAAGTAGTAGGTCCACGAAACAAAGGTGATAAACAAGAGGAAATCCAAAGTCCAGCACCAAGTTACGATCTAAGTAAAGGTGGGGAGGATTTGGAGAGGGCTGCAGATGAGGGTATAAGAAGGGTGGATTTAGATGACGCCGGTATTGATGAACTGTTAAAAAGTGATTTTTTGAGGACTGGAGAGGAAGATGGTGATCGTGAAAAGGAAGAGGAAGATGGTGGTAAAAAAAAATAAAGAAGCTGATGATTTAAGTAGAGAAAGAGGAGAAGAAGTAGAGGGGGAAGCAGATAAGACAGGAGAGAGTCCAATAAGCAGTAAAAGAAGTAGAAGAGAGGTGGATGATGTAATTTTAAAAAGAAACTTTCTGAAGGATCTTGAAAAAAGAGTTAAAAGAGATGGGGAAGCTGTAAATAATGCAGGTTGAAATGTCGAAGAGGAAGCAGGTGAAGAGAAGGAAACTTCTGAAGGAACATCTGGATTGAAACTGGAGGAAGACCAGGTAATAGTTGAATTGAATCTTGTTATTGTTCGGAACGCCTATGTTGATGTTCTACACGACATATATATGTTCCCAACATCAGTATTAAGGCTGGTAGCTCTCGTTCTGAACACATTACGTGATGTTCCAAACGATTGCTATTGTCGTTCAGAACATCTGAATAAACATGTTCCGAACATTTATGTTTTCCCTCTAATGTGATTTACTATCATTGTGATTCATTTTATAAATTTTATGCTAAAATTATGTGCAGTATGAAGACGTTGGTCATGCTACTTTCAAGAGTAACATTGAGGGTCTGTTGAAGACCTTCCCGGCCAACAATGAACCTTTTAATGGGAAGATTACCATTCGTTCTTTGTTGGCTAAGGGTATGATACAGTTCAAGGAGGTTCTGAAAAAATTGCAGGTAAGAAGGGGATTTTGCCATAGCTGTTTCGGTCCTTTCTTGCAATTACCGAAATATCCGCTGTTTGGCACCAAGTTGGTGCATAACCTTTTTATGCGAAGGATTATTTGCAAGAAGCAGAAAGAGGTTTGGATATCCTTCAATGGATTTCCAGCACGTTTTGTCCTATCCGAGTTTGCACTAATGACAGGGCTAAACTGTGGTCCCTATCCAAGTAAACAGTACATGGAAAAAAAGAATGAAAAGGGGAAGGAATTATGGAAATTTGTTGTTGATTATTTCAAGAAAAAGAAGAGGAAGGAGAAGGAGAAAGAGATAAAGGAAAATGAGGAGAATGAGAAGAAGGAAAAGAAGGAGAAGGGGAGTGGGAAGCGGAAGGGGAAGAAGAAGGTGGAGGAGTCATCCTCACCCTTACCCTCACCCTCACCTTCACCCGCCAAGAGGAAGTTCAACAGCCCAAAAAAATAAAAACAGCCGAAGAAAAAGCAAGCTATGAAGTCTGGTGACTTGCTTGAGTTGGTATGTTCTAGAACCTGTCCTAAGAAGTGGTATTTAAATCTGTGCATGGCTTGTTTGTTCATACTATTCTTTGTGTGAGGGATTCCAAATATGGAATAGAGGAATGGGTGGTGTGCTTGTCTGCCGATCTTGAGGCATTCCAGCGTTATCCTTGAGGTAGGATGAGTTTTGAATTAGCAATCGAATATCTGATCAAGCCAATGGAACCTCGTGCAGAAGGAAGCCAGACTTACAATCTTTATGGCTTACCATGGGCATTCATGGCCTGGGCTCATGAAGCTATACCTGCCTTGAGGCCAAAGGATTTGCTAAAAGAAAAAACAATGCAAGGATCATAAACAGGCTTACTGAAATTTGTTAAAGAGATACGGACATGTTGTTTGACCATCATGATGTTCCTGTAAGTATTTCCTTTTCCGTATACGTTATGTAATGTTTGGAACAACATCGTGTTTGCTGAGATATTTTTAATTGATGTTCGGAACATCTTCATGAAGAACCATCAACTGCTTCAGTCAACGATGTTCGGAACATCACTTCTTGATGTTTTCGAACAACATGACTTTGTTCCAAACAACTTTAAAAGATTTTTAAAATTTTGTTGATATTAATGTTGTTGGGTATATTAAGAGGTTGTTCACCCTTTCCTCATTTCTACTGATGAAGACCTGGACATGGATTACTTTCTAGACCTCGTGCCATTTGAAGACTCCAAGGACGACACAATAGATCGTTTTTGTAAAGTGTATGAGGATGCTTGCAGCGTTGGTCTTGTTGGTGGCACTACAATCTGTATCTTCAAGAACAATCTTGCAACCCCTCCAAGACAAGTGATAGAAATTAAAGCTATGGAAGCCCCAGAAACGATGATGCTTGGAAGTGATGGTGAATACAATGAAGAGAGAAATGGTGGCCTGCAAAATGTAAATATTGACACTGAAACAAAGCTGATGGTGATGAAGTTGCTGGTGAGTTTGAAATTGCTGGTATCACTGAAGTTGGTACAGTGAAGAGGAGCTCCAATTGCAGAGGCTGCAAATGTGATGAATGCAGCGGATGGAGGGAAGTAATGGAGCAAAAGATTTTGGCTTATGAGCGAAAGATGGTGGCTTATGAGCAACAAATTGTGCCTTATGAGACAAATATTGTGGCTTCTGAGCAAATCAAAGGTGATTCTTCTGGTGGAGATGGATTCGACATCTCCAAATATTGCAGTTGTAATTGCAAAGATTGCAACGATTGGCGTAAATGCATGGAAATCGAGATGGCGGCCATGCAAGAAACGATTGAGCAGTTGAAGAGCAAAACAATTATAAAACCTGCAAAGGCTGTGAAATCACCACAAACAGAAGAGAAGAAGAAGCAGGAAGAAGTTGGTCCGAGGCTTCAAGTGGATATTTACAAGCCATTGAAGCGGAAAAAAGTAGAGGCTTTGAACGCATTTATCAGAAAGAGGAAGAAACAAAAAGATGTTTTTCTTGGATTGCCGATGAATTTCCAAGACTTCGAAGATCTGATGAACAAGACTGTGTGGCTGTGGGACATTGTAAGTTTATTTTTGAATAATTTTTTGAACTTCACATCGTTGTAGGGAACATACTAACTGAGTTCGGAACATCGTTCTTATGCTTGGAACAACTCAAGCATTTCTAGCTTCTCATAGATTCCATGTTCGGAAAGACAACCCTTTCCTTCACTCACTTATACACCAATTTATTTTTGTCTCTTATATGTTCTGCAGTATGTAGAGGTTGTGATGACAATGATGCAGGAGAGGCATTTGAATTACCCCTATCATTACGATCAAAGTGACCTCATTTTGGATATGACATTCTTGACAAACATGAAAAAACGCTACTACCAAATAGAAGCAGATGCGAAAAAAATATCTACAGCTTGATCTGGCATTGAAGGCATATCAGTTTGATGATGATTATCTGAAGTATGCACATGGAAAGCTACCCTAACCAGGGGATAGGTGTTGGGCTGGTGCTAAGAGGATCTTTGCCATCTTCAACATCAACGACAATGACACGACCCGAATTCTCGGTTAGGCCGTGCGGGCACCCGACCACCTCCCCTAAACCTGCCGGGCGAACCTATTGACTGAATCGATATAAATTGTGAAGAATTACCTTGAAATGATAGACAAATATACAAGTTGTCTGAATAATACAAATAACTACCCAGAAAACACAGTTTTTAAGGTTTCCAAATCAGACATCTAATAAGGCCAAAAGATATACACACCTCCCGAAGGGAGCAAAAGCAAGGAAAGCTGTAATATCTGAAGTTAGTGGCCGCAATGAACTGGATGGCTCATCGTAGACAGCTGAGAACGTACTACTCCTCAATCACGATGCGACTGGCTGGGTCCTCGAGCAGTACCTGCCGAACGAAAAGAAAACACAAGGACAAATAGGGGGGTGAGTCATAAGGACTCAATAAGTGCAAACAAACTAGCAACCTCGAAAAGTAGATACGCTAGTCAGGGAAACGGAACCAGACAACAATCAACAAATAAGCAATGCACATATAAGCAGAATAGTAGTCATGTATAGAAAATCTACACAATAGTATGAAATGAAATGGAATGAGATGAAATGAAATGAAATGAAATGCAAAGGGTCACATGTGCCAAATGAATGGAGCGGAATCCTCCTGCTCCGAGGGCAGAATCCTCCTACCCTCAATCCTCCTGCTCCGAGGGTGGAATCCTCATACCCTCAATATGATGCAATGGAGCGGAATCCTCCTGCTCCGAGGGCGGAATCCTCCTACCCTCAATATGATGCAATGATAACCCTTCACCGGCGCGGGACTCTTATCGACTGCCGGGAAGTATATGTCAACTCACAGCAAGAGTACAATGCTCAGATCCTCAATGCAGTACCAACAACAGGATATAACATATAATATAGAATGTAAATCCAAAGATAAGGCGTAATGAGTACACCTATCGGTAGCTACACACGTAAGGAACACGTGGTAGAAAATCCACGAGGCCAGGTGCCTCCAAAGAAATGAATATAAACACTTATCGTATTCCAAAGCTAGCGCTGCTACTCAACAACTGCTTTTTCCTTTTGATTAACTGCCAAACGATCCCGCTCTATTCAATAAGCAGAAAAATTATATCAAATTAAGCTAAAGGCTTCATTCCTTATGTCTTAGAGCAATCCAGTTAGGAACCTGATACCTTATTCGCATACGCAATATGCAGACCAGGCCTATATACAGGGTTCAAAGTCCTATAACCAAACTCTAAATAAATTACATTTATATGTTGCCCATTACTCACTGAGTACGAATATATAATCATTTCCATCATCGGGGTCCAATTGACCCTTTAAATTATCAATTTAAGTCATTAGGGCGATGTCTAATATCCCTATTTTTACAGTATAAATATATTCAAACACATGTAATAAGCTAAAATAATGAGTTAACATAATTACCTGAAGATTTGGGGTAGAAATTCTACTATTTTTCCACTCCTTTTTTCCTTTTTTCCCTTTTCTTTCCTAATTTTTCCTTTCTCTGTATATATTCGAATGTTTCTGCTTCTGTATGTCATTTGCTGCTTTGCTAAGGGATTTAATCCCTTAGCCCACCGACTTATCCATTTTGATTTTTTTTTTATAATAAAATCGCTACGACGATTAAAATTAAAATAGAATCCTAGAGGAGTCGAAATGATCCCAAATTTTTCAAGTAAGTTATACAAAATATATGTAACATACTCGCGAAGACAGATCTCATATCGGACTCCCGAAACTCGAGATGCGAATTTAAAGGAAAAAGGTCAAATTATTTAACTTTCGGCATTTTAGCGGAAACTAGCCGAACAACATCAAAGTTTACTTTCGAAAAATCACAAAAGTCACAAATAATCATACGAACCTAACTGCGCTTTCGGATTTCGAATTGGAGCTCATTCGCCAAAACTGAGCTCAAAAATCTCTTTTTAATATTTATCGACAATAAAAACTGAAACCTTCTTCCGATGCCTAACAAACGAGGTCTGATTTAGCTCAAATTTTACACAGAGTCCTAATGGACCTTACAAATATTTTAAAATTATCGGCATGCCAATCGGAGTCCTAACTTCTGAAACGACTGACCGAGGTCGTTTATTTCTCCTCCACTTAGACTCTTGTTCGTCCTCGAACGAGCAAGAGTCTAAAATAGATTTCACACCTCTAATGAGAATGCTTACACCAATTTTTCGAACCTGAATCGTCGAAGAGGTAAGGATACCTCTCACGCATACTGGACTCAAGCTCCCAAGTGTCCTCCTCACGTGGACGATTATTTCATCGTACTCGAACCATCGGAATCTGATTCGAACGAAGTTTCCGGACATCACGCGCAACTATAGCAACTGGGAACTCCTCGTAAGCTAGATTCACATCTAGCTGAGCAGGGTCTTATTCGATCACTTCGGAAGGATCTCAGATACACTTCCGGAGCATCGATACATGACAAACTGGGTGAACTGGCATAGAAGCTGGCAAGTCGAGCCGATAAGCTACATTACCAACACGCTTCTCAATACGGAAAGGGCCAATGAACCTGGGACTAAGCTTTCCTTTCCTACCAAATCTCTTTACACCTCGCATTGGTGACACCTTCAGAAATACCATGTCCCCGACCTCGAACTCTAACTCTCGGCTCCTCCTGTTCAAATATGAAATCTGCCTGCTCTGGGCGGTCCGTAAACGATCCCGAATAACACGAACAACATCAAGAGTCTGACGAACCATATCTGAACTCATCACCTCGACATCTCGAGACTCAAACAAGGCAATAGGAGAACGACATCGACGACTACATAAGGCCTCAAATGGAGCCATATGAATGGAAGACTGGTAGCTATTATTATAAGAGAACTCTGTAAACGCAAAATGATCATCCCAGTAACCCCCGAAGTCAAGTGCATAAGCTCTCAATGTCCTCCAGAATTTGAATAACCCGTTCGGACTGACCATCAGTGTGCGGATGGAATGCTGTGCTAAGCTGCACCTGGGTCCCCAACTCTCTCTGAAAAGACTGCCAGAACTGAGAAGTAAATTAGGAACCACGATCTGATATAATAGATACAGGAGTACCATGCAGCCTAACCACCTGCTCAATGAAAATCCGAGCCAATCTCTGAGCTGAATCAGTAGTCTTTACAGGGATAAAGTGAGCTGATTTAGTCAGTCAGTCGACAATGACCCAGACTGAATCGTGGCGTCGCAGGGTCTTTGGCAGACCAACTATAAAATCCATCATGATGTGCTCCCACTTCTACTCGGGAATGGGCAATGCCTGAGCTAACCCTGCTGGTCTCCGGTCCTCAAACTTAACCTGCTGACAGTTCAAGCAATGAGATACATAATCAAATACATCTTTCTTCATCCCCTTAATTCCACCAGTATAGCTCTCGGAGGTCCTAATACATTTTTGTAATACCAGGATGAATGGAATAGCGCGAGCTATGAGCTTCACCGAGCACTAATTGCCTCAAATCCCCAACATCAGGAACACAGAGTCGACCATTAAACCGAAGAATTCCATCTGAATCAACCTCGAAGGAGGGAACTCCTCCACTTAGGACACGACCACGCAACTCGTGCAGATGAGGATCCTCGAACTGTCTTCCCTTAATCTGACTAACTAAGGAAGACTAAGCTGCAATACACGGTAAGACTCGACTGGAGTCTAGGGGAAGAAATCTCACGCAAGAGTCGCCAAGGGATTGTAATTCTCGGGCCAATGGTCTCATATCAGCATAAAGAAAAGCTATGCTGCCCATGGACTTCCTGCTCAAAGCATCTGCTATCACGTTCGCCTTCCCAGGATGATAGCGGATAGCGAGATCATAATATTTAATTAATTCAAGCCACCTCCGCTGTCGGCCGTTAAGATCTTTCTGAGAGAAAAGATACTGCAGACTCTTATGATCTGTATACACCTCACAAGGCTCGCCATAAAGATAATGCCTCCATATCTTCAAAGCAAAGACCACAACTGCCAATTCTAAATCGTGAGTCGAATAATTCTTCTCATTCGGATTCAACTGTCTGGAAGCATAAGCAATTACCTTCCCGTGCTGCATAAGAACACAACCAAGGCCCACACGAGATGCATCACAATAAACTACGAATCCACCGGTGCCCGAAGGAAGGGATAACACTGGAGCTGAAGTCAATAAGGCCTTAAGCTTTTGGAAGCTTGCCTCACACTCATCGGACCATCGAAACTGAATCGCCTTCTGCGTCAGGCGAGTCAGGGAGATGCAATAGTAGAGAACTTTTTCACAAACCTCCGATAATAACCTGCCAATCCAAGGAAGTTGCGAATCTCCATCGGAGTGGTAGGACGAGGCCATTTCTGCACTGCTTCAATCTTATAAGGATCAACCTTGATACCCTCACTAGATACCACGTGACCCAAAAATTCCACAGAATCAAGCCAAAACTCACATTTTGAGAACTTGGCATACAGCTTACGATCACGGAGGGTACCACCCTCAGATGATTATCATGCTCCTCGCGGCTACGAGAATAAATAATAATATCATCAATGAAGACAATGACAAAGGAATCAAGGAATGGCTTAAACACTCGGTTCATGAGATCCATAAAGGCTGCAGGGGCATTAGTCAGCCCAAAATACATAACTAGGAACTCATAATGGCCGTAACGAAGTCCTAAAAGCGGTCTTCGGGATATCTGACTCTCGAATCATCAGCTGATGATAACCAGATCGCAAATCAATCTTTGAAAAAAATTTGGCACCCTGCAACTGATCAAATAAATCATCAATACGAGGCAAGGGATACTTATTCTTGATGGTGACCTTATTTAGCTAACGATAATCAATACACAACCGCATAGTCCTATCTTTCTTTTTCACGAATAGAACAGGAGCACCCCACGGAGAAATACTCGGCCTAATGAACCCCTTATCAAGCAAATCTTGCAACTGCTCCTTCAGCTCCTTCAACTCTGATGGAGCCATGCGGTAAAGAGTGATAGAAATATGCTGAGTCCCTGGCACAATATCAATGGCAAACTCGATCTATCGATCAGGAGGAAGTCCTGAAAAATCATCTGGAAACGCATCAGGGAACTCCCTAACGACAGGAATAGAATCAAGAGATGGAATCTCCACAGTGGTATCTCGAACCATGGAAAGATACACTAAACACCCTTTATCCATCATCCGTTTTGCCTTCAGGAAAGAAATAACATGCCCCCTGGGTGGCAAATAAGAACCCTGCCATACCACCGGTGCTGAACAAGGAAGAGATAATTGAAGAGACTTGGCATGACAATCTAACGTGGCATGACACGAAGCCAACAAATCCATGCCAATAATAACATCAAAATCAACCATATCTAGGATTAGAAGATCTACTAGTATCTCACGACCCCTAAAAGATATGGTACAAGCTGGATAAAGTCGGTCCACAATGATAATGTCTCCAATAGGAGTAGAAACACAGAATGGATCACGAAGACACATATAATCAACATGAAAACCCAAAGCAAAATAAGGAGATACATATGAATATGTAGACCCCGGGTCCACCAAACAATATGCATCTCGACCACAAACAGATAAAATACTTGTAACAACGGCTGGGGATGCCTCGGCATCCTGCCTGGCCGGTAGTGCATATAGCTGTCTCTGCGGCTGAGCTGAGCCGCTACCCTGACGACCACCTCTAGAGGGACCACTAGGACCACCTCTACCGGGTGGTGGTGCACCTCTAGCTGGCTGAGACCCTGGAGGGGCACCCTGAGGCTGCTGCTGCATAGGCGCTGGAAGGCGAAGGAAAGGGCGGCTACTATCCTGCTGATGGAGATAAGGGCAATCCTTCTTATGATGCCCTAGATCCTGACAGATAAAGCACCCTAGAGAAAATCTACGCTGATCAAACTGAGACTGATCTCGCGGGCGAAACCCAAACTGACCCTGAGAAGAAGTAGGCGCGTTCTGAGAACCACGCGCTGGAAACTGAGCTGGTCTGACAGGAGGCCTACTCTGCTGCTGATAACTCCTACCTCCATATGAGGCACTAGAATGCACTGGACCACGAGATCTCTTACTCTCCCGCTCTAACTCCTCTATCTCCAATCTATGATAGGCCTCATACCTCCTAGCAATATCGACAGCGACATCAAATAGAGTGCCAGCCTCAATCTCACGAGCCATATGGGACCGCAAATAAGGAGAAAGCCCATCAATAAAACGTCTGACCCTCTCAGAGGGCTCCTGCACGAGATCTGGAGCATAGCTGGACATCTTTGAAAATAAAAGCTCGTACTCTGTGACTGACGGGTTACCCTGTCCAATCCTCTCAAACTATCTCCTCATCTCATCCTGCTGACTGCGAGGGAAAAACTTCTCCATAAATTGATGGGAGAACTCACTCCAGGTCAGCTTAGGTAAGCCCTGCCTGGCTGATCGGAGTGCGGTCCACCAAGCTAAAGCCAGACCCTCAAGGAAGGCAGTATAATCAGCTCCATACAGCTCAAGATATCTGACGGCCTATAAGATACGCTGACATTGATCAAGAAACTCACGAGGCTTAAGCTTATCTAATTTCTGAGCAGAGAACTTTGGAGGACTAAGTCGGGTAAAATAATGCAACCTTGTCGGATCATCAACCTGACCTGTTACTTGGACTGGCTGACCAGCCTGAGCAACCGGAGGTACAACACCCGCTACCTCTGGAACATAACCACCAGGAACATGAACTGCTGGGCTACCTGTGGGGCTGGAATGGGGGCTTCCTGAACCTGAGAACCAATATCTACCGCCGCCTGAGGGATAGGAGCATCTACGATAGCCTGAGGAATAGGAGCATCTACAGCAGCCTGAAGAATAGGAGCATCCACAGCAGCCTAAGGAATATGAGGTCCCTGGGGCATCTGCGTCGCTAAGAATCTCATAAAAGCGTCATTAAGTGCGGGAGGAACGAATAAACCCTGCTCCCTCTGCCCAGCATATGGTGGCACTACCGGAACCTCTGCAGCAGGATCAACATGATCCACCAACCTCGTGGCCTGGGCAACTCTACCTCTGCCTCGACAACGACCTCTACCGCGGTCAACACCACCATCTCACGGAGCAGCAGGCACTGGGGCGACCGCTGGCTTCTCCGCCTCTCGCCGAACATTCGCGCGCGTTCTCACCATTTACTGCGGAAAATTAAAAATATTTAACTTCAGATAAAAAGACTCACGCACGACAAGGAAAGAAAGAAAGGAAACTGCCTAAATGCCACCATCGCCTCTCCTAGATAGGTACGGACGTCTCCGCCCGATCAGCGAGACTCTATTAGACATTGTCATAATCTGGAAAGACTCTAAACCTCGCTCTGATACCAACTGACACGACCCGAATTCTCGGTTAGGCCGTGCGGGCACTCGACCACCTCCCCTAAACTTGTCGGGCGAACCCTATTGACTGAATCGATATAAATTGTGAAGAATTACCTTGAAATGAAAATGAACCAAACTTTCACAACATAAGATAACTCTCAAGGATAGACAAATATACAAGTTGTCTGAATAATACAAATAACTACCCAGAAAACACAGTTTTAAAGGTTTCCAGATCAGACATCTAAGAAGGCCAAAAGATATACAAATCTCCCGAAGGGAGCAAAAGTAAGGAAAACTGTAATATCTAAAATTGGTGGCCGCAATGAACAGGATGGCTCACCGTAGACAGCTGAGAACGTACTACTCCTCAATCACAGCGCGACTGGCTAGGTCCTGGAGCAGAAACTTCCGAACGAAAAGAAAACACAAGGACAAATAGGGGGTGAGTCATAAGGACTCAATAAGTGCAAACAAACTAGCAACCTCAAAAAATAGATACGCTAGTCAGGGAAACGGAACCAGACAACAATCAACAAATAAGCAATGCACATATAAGCAGAACAGTAGTCATGTACAGAAAATCTACACAATAATATGAAATGAAATGGAATGAGATGAAATGAAATGAAATGCAAAGGGTCACATGTGCCAAATGAATGGAGCGGAATCCTCCTGCTCCGAGAGCGGAATCCTCCTACCCTCAATATAATGCGATGGAGCGGAATCCTCCTGCTCCGAGGGTGGAATCCTCCTACCCTCAATATGATGCAATGGAGCGGAATCCTCCTGCTCCGAGGGTGGAATCCTCCTACCCTTAATATGATGCAATGATAATCCTTCACCGGCGCGGGCCTCTTATCGACTGCCGGGAAGTATATGTCAACTCACAGCCAGAGTACAATGCACTACCAACAACAGGACATAAAATATAATATAGAATATAAATCCAAAGCTAAGGCGTCATGAGTACGGTTATCGGCAGCTACACACGTAAGGAACACGTGGTAGAAAATCCACGAAGCCAGGTGCCTCCAAAGAAATGGATATAAACACTTACCGTATTCCAAAGCTAGACCTGCTACTCAACAACTGCTTTTTCTTTTGGATTAACTGCCAAACGATCCCGCTCTATTCAATAAGCAGAAAAATTATATCAAATAAAGCTAAAGGCTTCATTCCTTATGTCTTAGGGCAATCCAGTTAGGAACCTGATACCCTATTCGCATACGCAATACGCAGACCAGGCCTATATACAGGGTTCAAAGTCCCATAACCAAACCCTAAATAAATTACATTTATATGTTGCCCATAACTCACTGAGTACGAATATATAATCATTTCCATCATTGGGGTCCAATTTACCCTTTAAATTATCAATTTAAGTCATTAGGGCGATGTCAAATATCCCTATTTTTCCGTAAAAATATATTCAAACACAGGTAATAAGCTAAGATAATGAGTTAACATCATTACCTGAAGATTTGGGGTAGAAATTCCACTATTTTTCTACTCCTTTTTCCCTTTTTTTCCCTTTTCATTCCTAATTTTTCCTTTCACTGTATATATTCGAATGTTTCTGCTTCTGTATGTCATTTGCTGCTTTGGTAGGGGATTTAATCCCTTAGCCCAACGACTTATCCATTTTGATTTTCTTTTTTTTTATTATAAAATCGCTACGACGATTAAAATTAAAATAGAACCCTAGAGGAGTCGAAATGATCCCAAATTTTTCAAGTAAATTATACAAAATATATGTAACATACTCGCGAAGACAGATCTCAAATCGGACTCCCGAAACTCAAGATGCGAATTTAAAGGAAAAAGGTCAAATTATTTAACTTTCGGCATTTTAGCGGAAACTAGCCGAACAACATCGAAGTTCACTTTCGAAAAATTACAAAAGTGACAAATAATCATACGAACCTAACGGCGCTTTTGGATTTCGAATCGGAGCTCATTCGCCAAAACAGAGCTCAAAAATCTCTTTTTAATATTTATCGACAATAAAAAGTGAAACCTTCTTCCGATACCTACCAAACGAGGTCTGATTTAGCTCACATTTTACAGACAGTTCCTAATAGACCTTACGAATATTTTAAAATTATCGGCACGCCAATCGGAGTCCTAACTTCTGAAACGACTGACCGAGGTCGTTTCAGACAATCACTACGTGTTGGTGGTGTTTGACATGGTTAAAGCGAATGTTTGGGTGTATGATTGCAATTGTAGGTGTAATGATGATGAACGCTTCTTTCCAATAATTGTACCCATTTTCTATATGTTCCCGATCTATGTCAGAATCTCTAAGCTATTCAAAGACTTGGATCTGATGTGTAAGGAAGGAGACATGTGGTCGTTTGAAAGAGTGCCAAGATCACTTTGTCCATAAAATCTAACAGGGCATTCATGTGGAGTGTTTGTGTTGATGTACATTGAGAATCTCATTAAAAACACCCCCATGGACAAAATTTGTTACAATCTGGCTGATCAGTGGAGGCGACGTTTAGCCGCTTATATTTTGGACGAAAAAAA
Organism: Petunia axillaris subsp. axillaris; assembly: GCA_029990575.1. Taxonomy (NCBI): domain Eukaryota; kingdom Viridiplantae; phylum Streptophyta; class Magnoliopsida; order Solanales; family Solanaceae; genus Petunia; species Petunia axillaris. The sequence goes on from JARKNS010000005.1 coordinate 128,009,818, forward strand.
TGAAGCCTTGATTTTGGTATATGTAATATTTGGATAATCTTTTAACTTTTATTTTGGTTATGTAATTAGGTATGGATGACTTTTATTTTCTTAGCCAAGTAATAGCTTTTGATGTGCTTAAAAGGATAGCTTAATTAGTCGCAATTAAAACAAATATTCAAATATATTGTTCAGTTGTTCAGCATTCAACAGAAAATGACATAGTAAAATTTAGAGGATTATTGCATAAGCTCCAGAACAACGCATTATTTTTCCTGAAAAATAATATGATGTTCCAAACATCTGCAACATTTAATTAAGTTTACCCTGGAACAATATTACTTCGTTATGGAATGATAAGTCGTTCCTTAATATAACCACTGATGTTACCAACGTCTCAAGAGCTCCTCCCCTAATGTTCTTTAGAAAATGCAAAATACATATTATATCGAGACACAAACGGCACAATAACATAGTAAACATATAAAATTATAACTAAAATAATCATAAGCAATCGAACTTAGGGTGCATATTGTAGAGCTTGTGGTGGTGTTCCTGGTGGTGTGGAGTACGGGACATAATCAATTCCCTTTTCAGCAAGCAGCCCTTTAAGAATTCTCTTCATCCTTCTTATGTCCCTTCTATAATCATGGAAGAATTCTTCGAATTTGAATTTTCATTCCTACACTTCATACCTCATCTGGTCCAAGCCGTCGTTCGAATTTCCAGAATCTGAATGTGAACTTGAGGAAGGAACTCTAGGCCATCTTGAACTCGATGCTCCTCTTATCGGTGCTCCCCTTGTTCTTGGACGACGAGGCATTTTGAAATATATGGAATCAATGTGTGACTGTTGGGTATTTATAAGAGTAAAGTGGCAATCGATGAAACTCGTAACCATTATGTACTACTCAAACGAGTGCAACTGCTAATTATAACCATTGTGCCTTTTAGATTTTAACATGAAGTTTGGAACATTTTGAACGTCGTTCGGTATATTGTGCTTATTTAATTATAGATGGATTAGTTTTTTAGAAAATAAATAGAGCATATAAATTGTTCATCATTTCCTCAGAACGACAAACTTATGTTCTGTGCGTAACGTTGATGTTCCAAACATGAATATCTCATTGTATAAAGGTTGCGTATGTTCCAGAACGAAAGAGTAACTTTCTGAACGTTGAAAAGATGTTCTGAACATAATTACAGGAACTAGACAAACATATTTTTCATTGATCATCATTGTAGAGCTTTACAAAAAGAATGCTAGTTATATTAGCATTCAAATGGAGAAACTGCATATCACTGTCAGTGCTTTACAAAAGGAATGCTAGTTATACTAGCATTCTAACAAAAGAAACTAGATTATAAACATTCAGAAAGAAATTATATAATAAAAATTAATAGGAACATCCACATCAAGCGTGAAGGAGAGGATAGAAGTCAAGGTAATGCATCGCCTTATCAGCAAGCAGCCCTTTGAGCTTTCTTTTGATCCTTCACATTTCCTTTGTCATCTTTTTGACGTCCTTTTTGTAGCCATGTAGGAAACCCTCAAACCGGAACTTCCAACCCCACACTTCTGCCCTTAGTTGTTCCAATATGTCAATAGCTCTTTCAGTTTGTGGTTCGTCTGAAAATGATAATGCAACAGCTGTGTTTTGCCTCGAGGTGGAGGCTCCTCTAGCCTTTGAGACTCCTCTGACCGTAGAGCCACCTCTTGTTCGTGTTTGACATGCCATTTTTTATGATGAATGGTTTGAAATGTAAGTTGATTAATGTCAATTGAAATTGTTTGAATTGTAAGTTGATGAATGTGAATTGAAATGCTTTGAATTGTTGGGTATTTATAGAAGTAAAGAGAGGCAACCGAAACGTTTGTAGCCGTTTGGTGTATTGGTATTTGAGCGGCTTGAATTGTAGCTATTTGTGTATTTCAAATTTTGAAAGGGTGGTTCCGAACGTCAGCCTATATAAGTAGAATTCGTGTAACGTATCCTTGAAAAGATGTTCCGAACATCATTGCGACCTAGCTGCTACCTACCTGCAACCTAGTGCTGATAGGTGTATTGGTATTGTAGCCGTTTTTGAATTTCCTTTACAGGATGTTCCAAACATCTTTTCGATCTAGCCCAAACTCGTGATAAATTATTACATTGGGCGCGTGAAAAATATTTATTTACCAACGGTAATAAAAATATACCACCCAACACATTATATATCCGTTCATTATTTATAAAACCAGTTTACAAAATTAAATCAAATATCTAGATTAAAATATCTAGTAGATCCGTTAATAGTGGCAGTGTAGTACCATTTTGTCGATGTGGAGATTATGCGAAGTTAACAACATCGTGGAATCAACTAAACCCAGGAAGGAGGTTTTACGAATGCAAATATGGTCAGGTTAGGTGATGGGTTTATGTTTTTCTTATATTTATTTGTTTGTTGTATTTTTTTTTATGTAGGCAAATGGCTGCAACTACTTTAGATGGCATGATGAAGAGATGTCAGATCAAGCGAAGAGAGTAATATGGGGTCTACTTAAGAAATTGAAAGCTGTTGAAGAAGAGAGGAAAGAGACACGGTTATGGCGCAAAAAATTGGGTATTGGGGTACTGCTAGTTGTGGTGCTAATTGTTCTCATATTCTGTACTTGGATCAAGTGTTAGTTCATAGTTTAGGTTCTATTTATTTCCAATTGTTATGTTTTGTGTACTAATAATCAAGAAATTTCATTTGAAATTGTTATTTTGTCATGTAAATTACCATTGTACCCTAAGTCGTTCCGCACGACACACTTCATGTTTCAATCATATTGCAATCTATTCTGAACATTTTCAAAAACAATACGATGAAGATAGCAACATTGGAAAATGGCGCTCCAAACATGATGTTCATGTGACAAACATCAACAGCATGTTCGAAACAATAGAGATAGAATCATTTGTCACTCTAACAAGTATACTTGGTAATTTAGAGTGATAATGATCATCGCCCTTTAATTATCATGTGACAATGATCATCACCTGTAACTTTTACAAGTGTAATTGGCCATTTGTAGTAACAATGATCATCAATTCTAAGTCTAACTACTCTTAAGTGTTCTTTGTGATGGAAGTTTAGGAATTTATTACTCTTAAAAGTATAATTGGTCACTCACTTATAGTGATATAATGATCATAATTTGTCACTCTAACTACTCTAACTGTGAAAAGTATGATGAAGATAGAAACAATAGAACATTGCGCGTGGAACATCTCATATCATGTGACAAACATCTAATGGATGTTCGAAACAAGACTATATGTATGGATCATCATTTCTCCCTATAACAAGTATAATTGGTCATTTTTAGTCACAATGATCATCATTTGCCACTCTTACAAGTATAGTGGGTCATTTGTAGGTATAATGATCATCACTTGTCACTCTTACAAGTATAGTGGGTCATTTCTTATCATATTGATCATCATTTGTCACTCTAACAACTCTAATTGGTCATTTCTAGTCACAATGATCATCATTTGCCACTCTTACAAGTATAGTGGGTCATTGTAGGTATAATGATCATCATTTCTCACTCTTACAAGTATAGTGGGTCATTTATTATCATATTGATCATCATTTGTCACTCTAACAACTCTAATTGGTCATTTTTAGTCACAATGATCATCATTTGTCACTCTTACAAGGATAATGGGTCATTTGAAGGTATAATGATCATCATTTGTAACTCTTACAAGTATAGTGGGTCATTTGCAGTTACAATGATCATCATTTGTCACTCTAACAAGTATAGTGGGTCATTTCTTATCATATTGATCATCATATGTCACTCTAACAACTCTAGTTAGCCATTTCTAATCATAATGATCATCATTTGTCACACAAACTACTCTAAATGGTCTTTGTGATGAAATTTGATGAATTTATCACTCTTACAAGTATAATTGGTCACTTATAGTCATATAATCATCATAATTTGTCACGCTAACTACTCTAATTGTGAAAAAGTATGATGAAGATAGAAAAATTTGAATATGGCGATCGGAACGACACATAAAATGTGACAAACATCTATTTGATGTTCGAAACTAGAGATATGTATGGATCATCATTTCTCCCTCTTACAAGTATAGTGGGTCATTGTAGGTATAATGATCATCATTTGTCACTCTTACAAGTATAGTGGGTCATTTATTATCATATTGATCATCATTTGTCACTCTAACAACTCTAATTGGCCATTTCTAGTCACAATGATCATCATTTGTCACTCTTACAAGTATAGTGGGTCATTTGTAGGTATAATGATCATCATTTGTTACTCTAACAACTCTAGTTGGCCATTTCTACTCATAATGATCATCATTTGTCAGTCTAACAAGTATAGTGGGTTATTTCTACTCGCAATGATCATCATTTGTCACTCTAACAAGTATAGTGGGTCATTTCTAGTTACAATGATCATCAGTTGTCACTCTAACAAGTATAGTGGGTCATTTCTTATCATATTGAACATCATTTATCACTCTAACAAGTATAGTGGGTCATTTCTACTCATAATGATCATCATTTATCACACAAACTACTCTAAGTGGTCTGTGTGATGAAAGTTGATGAATTTATCACTCTTACAAGTATAATTGGTGTCACGACCCAATTTCCAAGGGCTCGTGATGGCACCTAAACAACATTTGCCTTGGCGAACCAATGAAACAAGATGCGGAAAAGAACAATAATGTGAAAAGATCATAAAAGGATATATAAATATAAAAGGGTGAAGTCCAAAAGAATATATCCACAAAAGAATTGGAGCATTCTAAGAGTGACTCAATAAAGTATGAATATACATCAGAGAAATCCGAGTCCTATCTCTAAGTGACTCCGGCAGTATGCCACCACGGTCTGTGTGGTCGGCTCACCTCAATCAAAACTCTCAGAAGCCTCGGGAACCGCTAACGTCCGGGCTGCTGACTGGATGAAGGACCTGCGCACGTAGCAGAGTAAGTTATGAGCCGAAGCCCAGTAAGATCACCGACAGGCCCGCTAAGGTACCCTTGCGGGACAAGTCGCTACATGCATCATAAGCAACAACATACTATAGTAATCATACAATAAAGTAGTGAAATCACAAATAGATGTAACACATTCCATACACACAAGTAGTAACCAGAAGTTTCAAGGATTATGCCCATCCAACGTAAGGCATAGGTCAACTCAGCGGCGGTTTGGAGGTCCAATCTCTACTCCCGTGCCGACTAACCTAGACCTACGATGGACTAGCAACACCACTACTAAGTATCAACCATATACCGTGACCCGAAGTCACTATCACAATCATGAATAAGTAGACCAACGACCCGTAGTCGTTGGCTCATCTCAAATCTGTCTACGATCGCACCACACCCCCTGTCAAGTGCGTCGTATCTCAATAAATCAAGTGACCACACCACACCCCCTGTCAAGTGTGTCACATCTCAAAGATCAAGTGTCCACACCACACCCCCTGTCAAGTGTGATACATCTCATAGTATAGGCGACACCACACCCCCTGTCAAGTGTCCCTCTAACAGTATTAATATCCACGACATTAATAACAATAACAGAAATAATAACCGAAATATTAATAACGATAATATTTCACAGTCACCGTAACCCAGGTTGGTTATGCTAGCTGAACGTAAGGCGAAGGTTAACCCGACCACAGTTTGGGGGTACAATCCCTACTCCCATGTCGTCCAACCCAAGGTTACGTATAGACAGCACTACCCAACCCGGCACGTGAACAAATCAAGTACCAATATCATACAAAAGCCGGCAAAATCCTCGGCAAGACATTTATCATGACATGCCGGCAACATCCTCGGCCATGTCCCAAGTTTTTGCTATCTAAGCATGGCGTAGCAAGCGTTACTACGATATAAATTTAAGCTACCTCGACGTAGCGTTTAGACCGGCACATACCTCGGTCGAGTCACAATCTCGCTATTTATAACAAACAATAATAGCAAGTAATTCACATCATTAATCCTAACCATTGTTAGGTATATATATGCGTACATGAAGCATACTAGCATGAAGGAAGAGTCCACAAGCACAATAGAGGTCAAGTCTCACTTACCTCGAAATTCGGGCTCAAATGCCGGGAAGAATCTCCTTTCCCGCTCGCCTTGTCCGCGAAGGACTCTCCACTAGGTCTATTAAGACAAGATATAGCACATATGAGTGCTCAATTATAGCTATTTAAGCCTATAGGCATCCTAGGGTAAAAATTACCAAAATGCCCCCGGGTAGGGCCGAGCCCTAAATTTACAAAATGTACTTTTCCGGACTCCCCACGCTCCCATGAGTCCAAAAGTACACTTAGATTCCACATGCGAGCCTTGCTCGATGTCTTTCCCCAATTCTTAAGAATCTAGGGTTCAAACCCATTTCCAAGAATCAACCCTTTGATTCTTGTGTTAATCAACATAAAGATGGATTGAAAGGGCTTACCTTAAGTGTAAGTATGATTGGGTCTTCAAGAAATACCCAAAAATCGCCTCAAGAGCTCACCAAATGATTTTTATAAGTTATGAACCGAAATGGCCCGAAATGGCCTTTTTATAGCAGTATTTATTTTTTTATTTATTTTTTTTTTTGGCCTCTGTGACAGCTTCTTTTGAAAAAATCATAACTTTTGATAGGAATGTCCATTAGAACCACAACTCAAAGGGCTACAACTTTCATGTTTTGAGTTTTTCCTAATTCCTTACGGATTGGCCGAAAAATCAGCTTTTATCCGGCTGTTTGCGCCAAAACAGAACAGAAAAGTCGCACCAGATTTTCTACTGTTTTAGGAGCAAAATGGGACCCTACGAAGCTCGGAATGATCCCAAATTTTGCACACAAGCCATAAAATACTTGGGTGCATTGCTCGTCAAGACGGAACTCAATTCGGACCTCCAGAACTCAAAAGATGGGTCCCACGGCAAAGGTTCAATTTTCGACTTTCGCCAAAATAGCGAAATTTAACCAAACGACCTCGGAATCCAATTCTGAAAGTTGCTACAAGTCACAAATGACTATACGAACCTAACGGAACTTTCGGATCTCTCATCGGAGCTCATTTGCTCAAATCGAGCTCGGAAACCTCTTTTAACTCTTTTAAACTTCCGAAATGGGGACTTTATCAAAAGTCCTATCAAACGAGGTCCGTTTTCAATTTTGAAGGTTGCTACATATCATAAATGACGAGACGGACCTAACGGTGCGCTCAGATTTTCCATCGGGATTCGTTTACTCAAAACGACCTATCGAAACCCCAAATTCCTTTCCGGAATTTCATAAACGGATCCTTTTCTCGAAAACCTATCAAACGGACTCCGTTTCGACTCAGATTTCACAGACGGGTCATAAATGACCTAACGGAGCTTTTGGAACTGTCGACACGCAAATCGAGGTCCCGGATCCCGTAACGACTATTTGAGGGTCGTTACATTCTCCCCCACTTAGACTCTCGGCCGTCCTCGGACGAGCCTAAGTCTAAGGTAGGATCCACACACTAGCCACGGAGCTGGCACGGATTTCGAGGACCCCTCAGTACCACCCGAAATCAATAAAACTTAAAAATGCAAATTCAGGCTTAGAAAATACAAGTATTTCATACCTGAATCATCGAACAAGCGCGGATGCCTCTCACGCATCTCGGACTCAAGCTCCCAAGTGGCCTCGGCAATGGAGTGATGCCCCCACTGAACTCTCACAAGCGGGATCACCTTCGATCTCATCTTACGGACCTCTCTAGCCACAATAGCAATAGGCTCCTCCGAATAAGCTAAGTAGCCATCTACCTCCACGGAAGCCATATCGATCACATGAGACAGATCGTGAACATACTTCCGGAGCATGGACACATGGAACACCGGATGAACAGACAGAGAGGGAGGCAAAGCTAGTCTATAAGCAACGGCGCCAACGCGCTCAACTATCTCAAAAGGCCCAATGAACCTAGGACTGAGCTTGCCTTTCTTCCCAAATCTCATAACACCCTTCATGGGCGACACTCTGAGGAATACCCGGTCCCCAACCATGAACTCAAGATCTCTCCGCCTCCGATCTGCATACGATATCTGCCGGCTCTGAGCCGTGCGGAGTCGATCCTGAATAACCCGAACCTTATCTAAGGTCTGCTGCACCAAATCGGGCCCCAACACCTGGACCTCACCAGACTCGAACCAATCGATAGGCGAGCGACATCTCCGACCATACAATGCCTCAAACGGAGCCATCTGGATAGAAGCCTGATAGCTATTATTATACGCAAACTCTGCTAGCGGCAAATGGCTATCCCAATGGCCTCCAAAATCAATAGCACACGCCCTCAACATATCCTCGAGGATCTGAATGGTCCGCTCAGACTGGCCATCAGTCTGCGGGTGAAATGCAGTGCTGAGATCGACCCGAGTACCCAGCTCTCTCTGGAAAGATCTCCAAAACTGAGCTGTGAACTGAGCACCTCGGTCAGAAATGATAGAAACAGGAGCACCATGCAATCTCACAATCTGCTCAATGAAGATACGAGCCAGACGCTCCGAGGTATAAGTAGTCCTCACTGGAATGAAGTGAGCCGACTTCGTCAGTTGATCAACTACTACCCACACCGAATCATGCTTACCCACGGTCAGCGGCAAACCAACTACGAAATCCATAGTGATCTGCTCCCACTTCCACTCGGGAATGGGCATAGACTGGGTCACCCCGGCTGGCCTCCGGTGCTCATACTTCACCTGCTGGCAATTCAAACACCGAGATACATAATCAGCAACATCCCTCTTCATCCCTTTCCACCAATACAGCTCTCGAAGATCATGATACATCTTCGCAGTACCCGGATGAATGGAATATCTCGAACTGTGAGCCTCTGCCAAAATCATCTGCCTCAGCTCCACAATGGCTGGAACACATACCCGGCCGTTAAGCCGCAAAGCACCATCATCACCAATCACGAATGAGGACACTTCCCCACTCAGGACCCTGTCCCGGAGATCTCTCCGATAAGGATCCTCGAACTGCCTTTCCCGAATCTGGGAAGCTAAAGACGACTGAGACCCCACATATGCAAGCACCCGGCCTGGAACAGAATCATCAAACCGAACCCCACTAATGGACAAAGCCTGCAACTCACGGGCCAACGGCCTCATATCAGCATCAAGATAGGCGAGGCTACCCATGGACTTCCTACTCAAGGCATCGGCTACAACATTAGCCTTTCCGGGATGATACCGGATAGAAAGATCGTAATCCTTCAGCAGCTCTAACCAGCGGCGCTGTCTCCCGTTCAAGTCCTTCTGAGTGAACAAGTACTGGAGACTCTTATGATCGGTGAATATCTCACATGGCTCGCCATAAAGATAGTGCCTCCACAACTTCAGTGCAAACACGACAGCTAACAGCTCCAAATCATGGACAGGATAATTCTTCTCATGGACCTTCAGCTGTCTCGAGGCATAAGCTATCACCTTACCCTCCTGCATCAGAACGCTACCAAGACCAACACCCGAAGCATCACAATATACGGTGAATCCCCCGGATCCACTAGGCAAGGCCAACACTGGCGCTGAAGTCAACAGAGTCTTAAGCTTCTGAAAGCTAGACTCACAGGCATCGGACCACAGGAAAGGAACATTCTTCTGGGTCAACTTCGTCAGAGGTGCTGAAATAGAAGAAAACCCCTCGACGAACCGCCGATAATAACCTGCCAAGCCTAAGAAATTCCGAATCTCTGTAGGAGAAGTAGGCCTAGGCCAACTCTGAACGGCCTCTATCTTCTACGGATCAACACACACCCCATCCTTGGTCACCACGAGACCTAGGAAAGATACAGAACTGAGCCAAAATTCACACTTGGAGAATTTGGCATACAACTGCTGATCCCTCAGAGTCCGAAGAACAACTCTCAAATGCTGCTCATGCTCCTCCCTGCTCCTCGAATAAACCAAGATATCATCGATAAACACAATGACGAAGGAGTCAAGGTAGGCCTTGAACACTCGGTTCATCAGATCTATGAAAGCAGCTGGGGCATTCGTAAGCCCGAAAGACATCACCAGAAACTCATAGTGGCCATATCGGGTACGAAAAGCAGTCTTGGAAACGTCCTCGGACCGAATCCTCAACTGATGATACCCCGACCTCAAATCAATCTTCGAGAAGAAGGTAGCACCCTGAAGCTGATCAAACAAATCATCAATACGCGGCAAAGGATACCTATTCTTGATAGTAACCTTATTCAGCTGCCGGTAATCAATACACATCCGCATAGAGCCATCCTTCTTCTTCACAAATAATACCGGGGCACCCTATGGAGACACACTGGGCCTAATGAAGCCCTTATCGAGCAAATCCTGAATCTGCTCCTTCAGCTCCCTCAACTCAACAGGAGCCATACGATACGGGGGAATAGATTTAGGCTGAGTGCCTGGCAATAGATCAATGCAAAACTCTATCTCCCGCATAGGCGGCAAACCCGGCAAATCATCAGGAAACACATCCGGATACTCACAAACAACCGGAACTCTATCAAGGGATAACTCCTCTGCCCGGATATCCCGAACTGAAGCAATATATCCCTCGCACCTACTAGATATCATCCTCTGCGCCTCCAAGAAAGAAATGATCCTACTCTTCGGAGAAGGCCTGGAACCTCTCCATACAACCCGAAACTCACCCTCTGCCCCGATCGTCACGGACTTGGCATGGAAATCCAAAGTCGCATGACAGGAAGCCAGCCAATCCATGCCCATAATGACATCGAAATCAGACATATCGAGCAGCATCAGGTCCACTAAGGACTCTACACCACAGATGGAGATCATACACTGCCGATAACCCCTATCTACACATATAGAAGACCCGACAGGGGGTGGCAACCATAAAGGGATCATCTAAGAAGACTAGATCCCTGCCCAAGCGAGGGGCAAATCCCGGCGACACATACGAATAGGTAGACCCCGGATCAATAAGAGCATAAGCATCGCGGCCACAGACAGAAATAATACCTGTGATGACATCATTGGATGCCTCAGCATCCTGACGAGTCATAGCATAGACCTGCGCCGAGCCTCCTGAACCCGGAGCTCTCTGAGACTGCTGTCTAGGAGGAATCTGAGAAACGGGCCTGGCGGCCTGAGGACCAGATGGTACCATAGCTGCGGATCCCTGGCGACCTGATGAAACATAAGGGCAACTCCTGACATAGTGCTCTGGAGACCCACACTCAAAACATCCATCACCTCTACCTCCTCTACCGCCTCTACCACCTCTGCCATGACCACCTCCAGACGAACACCTCCCATGATGCCTCTGATGGCACCTCCCGCACTGCGGCGGACCAGACTACGAAGAGCCACCCCGCCTCTGGGATGACTGAGGCCTCGGGGTCTCTGAAGAAAAATCCTGGGCAGGCAAAGCAGCAGCCTGGGGCCTAGACTGAGAACGGCCCTGATGACCCTGACCCCTCTGAGCGGATCCACTATACCCACCAGACTGACGCGATCTCTTGGCCGCCCTCTCCGCGTCAGCCCTGGCAAAGATATCCTCCATCCGCCGCGCCACATGAACTATCTCAAAATATGACTTGTTGCCCATATCAGGGGCAACAGCTACCTGCAAGTGGGGATGAAGACCCTCAACAAACCGGAGGACCTTGTCCCTCTCTTGGGCCACGATAGCCGGCGCAAACTGAGACAACCACAAGAACCTGGTGTCATACTCTGAAACAGACAGGTTTCCCTGCCTCAACCCCTCAAACTCGTGCCTCTGAGCATCGTGCTGACTCTGGGGCACGAACCTGCTCATGAACATAGACACGAACTCAGCCCAAGACAAAGGAGGGAGGTCACTAGACCTCTGCCGCATCATGGAGACCCACCATGTCTCCGCATCTCCCGATAATCTGAAAGAAGCACACTGCACCCCTAAGGTGTCTCTAGTACCAAGAACTGTCAAAATCTTCTCACACTTCTGAATGTACCTCTGGGCAGTACATGTAGCTGAGGTACCGTCGAACTCTGGAGGCTGAAGCTTCATGAATGACTCTATCCTCTTGGCAACCTCCTCAGTGCCCATAGGAGGAGTAGAAATAACAGGACCTGCCTGAGGAGCAGAAGCAGAAGGCTGGGCAATATGATCAGGAGCAGCCTCAGAAGTAGGCGTACTCATAACAGGTGTGGTCGGCTGAGGAGCCGAAACAGGAGCTGCAACATCATCTCTGACAGGGACCTGATGGCTAGACAAGGCCATCAGTCTCATATACTCCTCTGAAGAGATCACAACGGTGCCTGGCACAACAGCAGGCACAGGGGGAATAGATGCTGACAGAGTCGCTGCGGACACCGCAGGGATAGCTGTGTCCTGCCTAGTGGCTGACGGGCGACCTGCCCGAGTCTTCTTAGCAGCTGGCGGCTGCGTAGGTGCTGATGGCTCTCCCGCAGACGCGGGTGTAGAAGATGCAGCCCTCCTGGCTGAGGATGCTCGCGTCCTCGCCATCTGATACAATACACGAAAAAGGGTCAGCACCTATATAAGCTACTCAGCACGAATAGAGATGAAACGAAGGGAAAACATTTCCTAACATGCCCTTGTAGCCTCTCGCTCATAAGTATGGTCGACAACATACCCATAAGTAAGACTCTACTCAGACACTGCTCCAATACTCCTAGGACTCGAATTAGAACCTAGGGCTCTGATACCAAACTGTCACGACCCAATTTTCAAGGGCTCGTGATGGCACCTAAACAACATTTGCCTAGGCGAACCAATGAAACAAGATGCGGAAAAGAACAATAATGTGAAAAGATCATAAATGGATATATAAATATAAAAGGGTGAAGTCCAAAAGAATATATCCACAAAAGAATTGGAGCATTCTAAGAGTGACTCAATAAAGTATGAATATACATAAGAGAAATCTGAGTCCTATCTCTAAGTGACTCCGGCGGTATGCCACCACGGTCTGTGTGGTCGGCTCACCTCAATCAAAAGTCTCAGAAGCCTCGGGAACCGCTAACGTCCGGGCTGCTGACTGGATGAAGGACCTGCGCACGTAGCAGAGTAAGTTATGAGCCGAAGCCCAGTAAGATCACCGACAGGCCCGCTAAGGTACCCTTGCGGGACAAGTCGCTACATGCATCATAAGCAACAACATACTATAGTAATCATACAATAAAGTAGTGAAATCACAAATAGATGTAACACATTCCATACACACAAGTAGTAACCAGAAGTCTCAAGGATTATGCCCATCCAACGTAAGGCATAGGTCAACTCAGCGGCGGTTTGGAGGTCCAATCTCTACTCCCGTGCCGACTAACCTAGACCTACGATGGACTAGCAACACCACTACTAAGTATCAACCATATACCGTGACCCGAAGTCACTATCACAATCATGAATAAGTAGACCAACGACCCGTAGTCGTTGGCTCATCTCAAATCTGTCTACGATCGCACTACACCCCCTGTCAAGTGCGTCGTATCTCAATAAATCAAGTGACCACACCACATCCCCTGTCAAGTGTGTCACATCTCAAAGATCAAGTGTCCACACCACACCCCCTGTCAAGTGTGACACATCTCATAGTATAGGCGACACCACACCCCCTGTCAAGTGTCCCTCTAACAGTATTAATATCCACGACATTAATAACAATAACAGAAATAATAACAGAAATATTAATAACGATAATATTTTACAGTCACCGTAACCCAGGTTGGTTATGCTAGCTGAACGTAAGGCGAAGGTTAACCCGACCACAGTTTGGGGGTACAATCCCTACTCCCATGTCGTCCAACCCAAGGTTACGTATAGACAGCACTACCCAACCCGGCACGTGAACAAATCAAGTACCAATATCATACAAAAGCCGGCAAAATCCTCGGCAAGACATTTATCATGACATGCCGGCAACATCCTCGGCCATGTCCCAAGTTTTTGCTATCTAAGCATGGCGTAGCAAGCGTTACTACGATATAAATTTAAGCTACCTCGACGTAGCGTTTAGACCGGCACATACCTCGGTCGAGTCACAATCTCGCTATTTATAACAAACAATAATAGCAAGTAATTCACATCATTAATCCTAACCATTGTTAGGTATATATATGCGTACATGAAGCATACTAGCATGAAGGAAGAGTCCACAAGCACAATAGAGGTCAAGTCTCACTTACCTCGAAATTCGGGCTCAAATGCCGGGAAGAATCTCCTTTCCCGCTCGCCTTGTCCGCGAAGGACTCTCCACTAGGTCTATTAAGACAAGATATAGCACATATGAGTGCTCAATTATAGCTATTTAAGCCTATAGGCATCCTAGGGTAAAAATTACCAAAATGCCCCCGGGTAGGGCCGAGCCCTAAATTTACAAAATGTACTTTTCCGGACTCCCCACGCTCCCGTGAGTCCAAAAGTACACTTAGATTCCACATGCGAGCCTTGCTCGATGTCTTTCCCCAATTCTTAAGAATCTAGGGTTCAAACCCATTTCCAAGAATCAACCCTTTGATTCTTGTGTTAATCAACATAAAGATGGATTGAAAGGGCTTACCTTAAGTGTAAGTATGATTGGGTCTTCACGAAATATCCAAAAATCGCCTCAAGAGCTCACCAAATGATTTTTATAAGTTATGAACCGAAATTGCCCGAAATGGCCTTTTTATAGCAGTATTTATTTATTTATTTATTTTTTTTTTTTTTGCCTCTGTGACAGCTTCTTTTGAAAAAATCATAACTTTTGATAAGAATGTCCAAATGACCTGAAACTAGTGCCATTAGAACCACAACTCAAAGGGCTACAACTTTCATGTTTTGAGTTTTTCCTAATTCCTTACGGATTGACTGGAAAATCAGCTTTTATCCGGCTGTTTGCGCCAAAATAGAACAGAAAAGTCGCACCAGATTTTCTACTGTTTTAGGGGTAAAACGGGACCCTACGAAGCTCGGAATGATCCCAAATTTTTCAAACAAGCCATAAAATACTTGGGTGACATGCTCGTCAAGACGGAAATCAATTCGGATCTCCAGTACTCAAAAAGTGGGTCCCACGGCAAAGGTTCAATTTTCGACTTTCGCCAAAATAGCGAAATTTAACCAAACGACCTCGGAATCCAATTCCGAAAGTTGCTACAAGTCACAAATGACTATACGAACCTAACGGAACTTTCGGATCTCTCATCGGAGCTCATTTGCTCAAATCGAGCTCGGAAACCTCTTTTAACTCTTTTAAACTTCCGAAACGGGGACTTTATCAAAAGTCTTATCAAACGAGGTCCGTTTTCAATTTTGAAGGTTGCTACATATCATAAATGACGAGACGGACCTAACGGTGCGCTCGGATTTTCCATCGGGGTTCGTTTACTCAAAACGACCTATCGAAACCCCAAATTCCTTTCCGGAATTTCATAAACGGATCCTTTTCTCGAAAACCTATCAAATGGACTCCGTTTCGACTCAAATTTCACAGACGGGTCATAAATGACCCAACGGAGCTTTTGGGACTGTCAACATGCAAATCGAGGTCCCGGATCCCGCAACGACTATTTGAGGGTCGTTACAATTGGTCAGTTATAGTCATATAATCATCATAATTTGTCACGCTAACTACTCTAATGGTGGAAAATTATGATGAAGATAGAAAAAATTTGACATGGCGCTCGGAATGACACATAAAATGTGACAAACATCTATTTGATGTTCGAAACTAGAGTGTATGTATGGATCATCATACGATGAAGATAGCAACATTAAAATTGTGCGATCCAAACGACCATGTAATGCGACGAACATCAATAGGTTGTTTGAAACAATCCTACGATAGATGATCATCACTTGTCCCTCTTACAGGTGTAATTGGTCATAACTACTGATAATTGTCAACATTTATCACTCTAACAAGTACTCCCTCCGTCCCAATTTGTTTGTCGTAGTTTGACTTGGCACAAAGTTTAATAAAGTAAGGAAGACTTTTGAAACTTGTGGTCTAAAATAAGTTATGAATATTTGTGTGGCTATAAATGCGTCAAAAAGTAATTTTAGAGTTGAATTATTGCCAAATTTAGAAATATGACAATCTTTTTGGGACAGACAAATAAGGTAAGTATGACAAACAAAGTGGGACAGAGGGAGTATAATTGGTCATTACTACTGATAATTGTCAACATTTCTTGGTCTACCAACTATATTTGGTCCTTTTAAGCGAAATGAGCATCATTATTCACTTTTACAATTCTAGTGGTCATTTCTTGTGATAATCATCATAATTTGTAAATCTAACAAGTATAATTGGTTCTTTATAGTTAAAATGAACATCATTTATCACTCTATTCTAGAAATTTGGTCGTGTATACTGTTAATGATCATCATTTATGCATGGAACATACCAGATACGTTTCGAACATAAAGTTTAGTATTGGAACACATGGTATATGTTCCGAACTTAGTGTATGAATTTGTTAACTTTTCCAAAAATGGAGTAGAACAAGTTGTCGTTTGGAACATCGTATTGTAATATCCTAAACGACAGTTGATGTATTGCGAACTATATGCAAATATGATGGTCTAGAGACAATTTAATAGTATTAATTAAAGACCTTCATAATAATATTAATTTAAAAGAGATAACAAAAGCATATTCATAAACAGTACAACTACTTAAACAACTAATATATAATAGCGTCTTCGTTATTTTTTTGGCCTCCACCGAATTGATTTTGCAAAACCCTCTCAATCCGATCTAACTGCAATTGCATCTGCTCAAGTTTTGTGTTGAGTGTTTGAATGGACCTCTCACAATTATCTGCTACCTCCTTGATGTCAACAACTTCAAAATGCACGTCTAGCAGTCTTGTAGGAAGCGACTTGTTTGGAGGCTCTCGGACTCGATGGTACTTATTCCATAGATCGTTAAATGCATTATTGGCCATCTGCATAAAAAGTTGTTTAAAATTTAGAAAAGAATCAAAGTGGAGTTATGTTTAAGGAAATATAAACAGTTTTGAAATCATTTTAGGAAAAACGTAGAAAATATGGAAAACTTAAGTACCTCAACTTCTTCTTCCTTGATATAGAAACTGGTGAAAACTGAACGTAATACTTGGTTAATGCGAAATGAATTGTGAATTGGGTATTCATCAAAGAGGTATTTATAGATGTTTTGAAGTGGCTTTTAAATTCTAGTGCACGCCTTTTCAGTGGCCGAAGCAACTGAAAGGACGCATATTTACAAGTGCGAATGTGTTTTGACGTGACTGTTGCAGCAACCAACTTGTATTTTAGCTGTTTGGTGTATTGGTATTTGGGCATCCCATTGTAGTCGTTTGTGTCTTTTAAATTTTGAATGGCTTGTTCGGAAAGTCACGTATAAAAGTATAATATAATATCCTTGGCAAGATGTTCCGAACATCTTCTCGAAGGTAGCACTTGGTAAATGCTACGACTATGAATTGTGAAATAAAGACCTCACAAGCTTTCACATGTCTTGACATCGTTCGGAACATCAAATGTAATATCCTAAACAACAATAGATGTGTTGCGAACAATAAGCAAATATGTGAACAACATAATTGCAAAAGATGCAGTAAAGCAAATATGTGCACAACATAAATTAAGAAATTAGTAAAGCAAATATGTACACAATATAAATTATACAAGTAGGAAGAAAAGTTCATTATGCAATTCAAATAGAAATCCAAATAATCGAAATTATAACAAGGACGATGCTTCGTCCAATTCACAAACTCAATTTGTAGGCTGACTTGTAGCCTCAGTTCCACTACGAACAATGGGGCATGTAGTTTTCTTGTGACCATATCTCTTGCAGTTGCCACATTTATTTCTGCTCTTTGGAAGACGTTCCCCAATAGATCAAATCTGGTTAACCCTTCTCCTTCCACGGTTGTTCGGCTTTGGGGGCAGAGACACTGGATAAAGTATCTCTTCAGCAGGGACAACCCATGATTCTTCAGGAGGTACTGCATTGACAGGCTCTGCATAGGCAAGGATGTATGGTTGTGTTGTGTAATATCCAGAAGTGTATTCATACACTCTACTTCCTTATTCATCGCCATGCAACCCCCTAATTTCTGCCATAGCATGTACACAAGGTAACTGATCAAGATCAAACTCCCTACATGTACATGTCCTCTCATATATATCAACATCTGCCTCATACCTTGGACTAATGATTTCGAAACCATAAGTTCCCTTCCTGTTGACAACTAGCTTGTCTCCCACTTCTTTATTCTTCCTTATTTTTATTTCAACGTCTGGGACACATAAATTTGGGTGGTTGATTAACTTCATAGCCCTAGTGTAGAATTTTACCGCAAAGTTCCTACCTATATCCTTCAAGAGGGCAGCAATGGGGTATTCTCTTTTCTCCTTCAGCATGGAATTAATGGACTCAGCTATGTTTGATGTCATAACTTGAAACCTATTAAAAACAATAAATATTATAATATCAAAAGATGTTCCTAACATAAAGCACAAGTGCAGATATAGGAATAAGAAGTGCAGAACATTCATGATGTTCCTAACATGAATCACAAGTTCAGAACAACAATAAGGAGTTCGGAACATCGTTTGAAAATAAAATTTCCTAATAATGTTCTGCACATAAACGATATATTAGGAACGCTTCGTGTGACGTTCGGAACAGATTGAAAGCATGACAGTAATATCAGACCTTGTTATAGTTTACCTGTTTCCTGGGAAATATAATCTGCTCCATCTATGATAGCCAACAACATTTTCAAGATAATCTGCTACCCTCCAATCAATAGTCCTGATCTCATTCATAGCATCAGTGAACCCCTCTATCCTGTATGCCTTTGCTGCAGTGTAGTATTTATGAAGACTGATTCCAAATTGAAACTTTGTTCGGAATCTTTCACCAAAGTGCCACATGCAAACTCCATAGTGTGCAGAAGGAAACACTTGGGCGACTATTTTCGAGATGCTCAGATGTCTATCCGAAACAATGCACAACTCTTCACTATCTGAATCTATGAAGCGTAATTGTTCGAAAAAATACTCATATGAGGCGTCACACTCTTTGTCTACAACACAAAAAACAACAGGGAATACGTGACTCATTGCATCCTGAGCAACAACAGACAACAACACCCCTCCATACTCGCCAGACAAGTGTGTACCGTCAACGGCTAGGACATTTCTCACGTAAGTAAATCCCCTGATCCACGCTCCATAAGAGAGAAAAAAATATAAGAACTTTCCTGTGCTAGAAAGCCTCAAATCTGTCTTGGTTCCTGGATTCTTACTCCTAACCATATAAGCATAAGCATCAAGAATTTCAATGCCTTTCTCATATGTTCCCCGTGTCAAAGCTTTTGCAAATTGACAGCCCCTAAGACACTTCCAGTAGCTAACCTTACAACTAAAGTCGTTGTTAAGGGACTCCCTGACAGCTTTTTTGGTTGGACCTTTTTCCATTAAATATTTACCTTTCATGAACTCACCAATTATCTGGGCAGAGGCGTGTGAATTATGACTGGAATGATGTTGGACACAGCATGTATGCAAGTTATTGTAAACGCTAATGTAGAACCTATCATTACTTTTATACCTCATTGCCCTTAACCACCATTTTCATTTAACATCTAAACATGTAGCATTAAAAATCTTTGCAGTATTCTTCAATACTTTGTAATTAAAATGATATTTAACTGCTGCAATCTTCAATTTGGTGACGAGTTCTTTCTTATTGGCGAAAGTCATACCTTTTTCAAAACATGTGCCATCAACGAAGTGAAATATCGGCTCCCTGCTTTGTGTTGGAAACACAAGGGCATAAATGGCAGGATCTTCCTCTACATATTTTTCTTCTACTTCTTCTTCTTTTTCTTCATCTACTCCTACGCCTCATCCGTCTTCTTCTACCCCTCCCCCTTTGTCTTCTTCTACTTCTTAATGTAAGTCATCCAATCACTGACTAAAACTATTCCCTCCACTATTTGGAATTTCTTGGTCATTAGAACCAACACATTCCTCCATCGTAGAAACCACAATTACCCTTAGAGTGGGCCTAGTACCATTACGATCAACATCAGCCATATAAAGGCGTACATCATCATCATTTCTTATTATAACGGGAGGAGTCTTTTGATTTGCGACAATACTTAGGATGTAAGTAATGCAAATGTCCCTCGGATTGTCTCTAATCTCCCAACTTCCGATGATTTTGTTAAGTAGAACATCATACATAACATCTCTAGGCACAAGAATGGGTCTTGACTCTTTAACCTTCGGAACCCAAGCATAACATTTAGAACGCTCCACCCATTCACCTTGACAATTAACTCCTAATATAACCTCACCCATCGATGGTCACCTGCAATAAATTGGAATGACCAACTATTAGTATTACTAATATTTATACAGTATGTTCCAAACCTCAATGTTGCTCGTTTGGAACATCGCTACTGACGTTCAGAACATCACGTTGCAGTTTTTCATTGCTTAATGCAAGATGTTCCAAACCTCAATGTTGCTCATTTGGAACATCGTATTGAATCGTTTTGAACATCACCTTACACTTTTTCGTAGCTTAATGCAAGATGTTCCAAACTGCTAACAGAATGCTCAAACATCCTAGTAGGATGTTCCGAACATTATCTGTGAAAATTCCAGTAAATACATACGCCGTGTAAAACACTAGCGATATGTTTGGAATTATAATTACAAACATAGGAACATCGAAATGATGTTTGGAATTTCAAGAAGATTATTTGGAGGAACTGAATCAGTAACAACCTCGAATCAATAAAAACAGCTAAAAACATGTTCTAGAGTTAGTACACTTACCGGAGATGACTGGATTGATATAATTAAAATTAGAGGAACAAGATTTCCCTTTTAATGGATAAAAAACGACCAGATTTAACGAAATATCGATAACTCAAATGTGGGTGGTCTCAGCTTGTATTGCCTAATACTGGAAAGGATATTCAGTAAATAAGCTCAGCAGCTATAGTGGAATGGGTATCATTTCGATTTACGAAAAGAAGCTCAGCAGCTATGGTGGAACTTTGGGTGGGAATGGAATGGGGAAAAATGGAGGGATAACGGGGGAGAGGAGAGAGGGAAGCAGCTAGGTAAATGGCCAAATTTGGCCAAAAACTAGCTTTTATACATGGACTATTGTGTAACTTATAAAATATTGGGGTGAGAATGTTAGATAGTTAATACCACTAATTAAATGAGGACCCTAGATTTCATGTTTAAAACTTGAGCCTTTTTCCACTCAAAAAAGACTTGGCAAGTCCTGCCATGCCAAAGCCCCGGTAGTGCCATTTAAGTTGCAATTGCTTAAATTTGTTAACAACTTTGCAATGGTAGCTAGTTAGCTTGCAATCTTGAGGCCGAGTTCAGATAAAATTCAGACAAAAGTCATTATGTTAATCTCAGTATCGACCTCTTATTGCCTACCAAATGTCTGCTTTAGGCAACTAATTAATGTAACAAATTTTAAATTGGCCTTAACTAATACTTCCTCCGTTCCACTTTATGTGTCATAGTTTGACTCAATACGAAGTTTCAGAAATAAAAGAAGACTTTCGAAACTTGTGGTCTAAAATAAGAGATAGATGTTTGTGTGGTTGTAAATCATTTCATTAATCACAAAACTGTAATTTTGAAGTTAAATTATTATCAAATTTATAATGCTGTCATTCTTTTTGGAACAGACTAATAAATAAATATTGTTATATAAAGTGGAATGGAGGGAGTACATAATTGCATAAACTAACATTTCAACCTATTCATAGCTATTCCATGAAGAGTCCAAAGTTACAGAATTTTTGAAGATTAATATTGATCAATTTTTGACGTTATTTTAATTATATATTATATTAAAAGTGAGAATCCCAAAGTGAAAGTCAAATTACAAAATGCTTCTGCTTTAAAGGTAATGGACTAAAACACCCTTTAGTAAAACAAAATAGTCATCCATTTTTCACTACTTAATTATATATTTATAATTTCAATATTAACTAAAGTTTCAGTAAATATCAACATGATACATTCACCACTAAAAAGACAGCACAATTATTTGCTTTCAAATTACCATGCACGAACTTAATTCATGTTTTTCGAACTCTTGAACTTCCCAAGAGGTGGATGCAGTTTAAGTGTTTGTTCATTTCATTAGTAATCTTCCTAACATCTACAATCTTTTGGAGTTCCTCTCAACTTCTCTTTATTATTAAAGGGCATTTCACTTTTTTATGTATCATCATCTTCCTATATTAATGATCCCACATGGTATGAATGAGTAAACCTTTTGAAACGATCTCGGTCAGTCGTTTCGCAAGTTAGGACTCTAATTGGTGTTCCGATAATTTTAAATTATTTGTAAGGTCCATTAGGACTTGTCTGTAAAATTTGAGCTAAATCAGAACTCGTTTGGTAGGTATCGGAAAAAGGTGTCAGTTTTTATTGACAATAAATATTAAAAAGAGATTTTCGAGATCGGTTTTGCCGAATGAGCTCCGATTCGAAATTCGGAAGCGCCGTTAGGTTCGTATGATTAATTTTAATTTTTGTAAACTTTCGAAAGTGAATTTCGATGTTGTTTGGCTAGTTTCCGTTAAAATGCCGAAAGTTAAATAATTTGACTTTTTTCATTTAAATTCGCATCTTGAGTTTCGGGAGTCCGATTTGAGATCCGTCTTCGCAAGTATGTTACATATATTTTTTATAACTCGTATGAAAAAGTTGGAATTATTTCGAATATAATAGAGTACCATTTTAATTTTTGAAAAGAAAAGAAATTATAAAAGAAAATAAAAAAAAATAAGAAAAAGACAAAAGTTGAAATGAATGGCGGTTAAGAAGGTGAGCTTATATAAGCTCATCTTTAATTGAAGCAGCAAAAAAAATGTAACATTAGCAGAGAAAAAGGAAAAAACGCAGTGAGGAAATAATGCCAGAAAATGAAAAAAGGGGCCGGAGAAAAGTAGAATTTTCAACCTGAAACATTCAGGTAATGATCCTAATATATTATTTGAGTTTATTACGTATGTTTTAATATATTTTTATGGTAAAAATAGGGATCTTAGACATCGCCCTAATGACGTAAATTGATAGTTTAAAGGGTCAAATGGACCCCGATAATGAAATTGATTATATATTCCTACTCAGTGAGTTATGGGCAACTTATAAATGTAATTTATTTAGGGTTTGGTTATGTGGCCTTAAACCCTGTACATAGGCCTGGCCTGCGCATTGCGTATGCGAATAGGGTATCAGGTTCCTACCTGGATTGCCCTAAGATGTGAAAAATAAAGCCTTTAGCCTAATGTGATATATTTTTCTGCTTATTGAACACAGTGGGATCGTTTGGCAATGAATTCAAAGAATAAAGCGGTTGTTGGGTAGCAGTGTTAACTTCGGAACGAGGTAAGTGTTTATATCCATTTCTTTGGAGGCACCTGGCCTCGTGGATTTTCTACCACGTGTTCCTTACGTGTGTAGCTGCCGATAGGCGTACTCCTTACGCCTTAGCTTTGGATTTACCTTGTATATTATATATTATGTCCTGTCGTTGGTATTGCATTGAGTATCTGAGCATTGTACTCTGGCTGTGAGTTGGCATCTACTTCCCGGCTGTTGATGAGAGTCCCGCGCCGGTGAAGGGTTATTATTGTATCACATTGCATTCATATGCATTATATGTCATTCATATGCATTACATTCCATATCATATTGGGTGCAGGAGTATTCCGCCCCAGGAGCAGGAGTATTCCGCTCCATTGTATCATATTGAGGGTAGGAGTATTCCGCCCCAGGAGCAGGAGTATTCCGCTCCATTGTATCATATTGAGGATAGGAGGATTCCGCCCCAAGAGAGTGCAGGAGTATTCCGCCTCAGCTTAACATTATATCGGGTGCAGGAGTATTCCGCCCCAAGAGAGTGCAGGAGTATTCCGCCTCTGGTTTATACTATATCGGGTGTAGGAGTATAGGAGCAGGAGTATTCCGCTCCAGTTGGTTATCAGATTGGATTCCCCTCGAATGCAGGAGTATTCCGCTTCGGGATGGGATTACGGGTACATGTGACCCTTCGCATCTCACTTCATTTCATTTCACCTCACCTCATTTCATTTCATCTCAATTCATACCATTGTGTAGACTTGCGGTACATGACTACTGTTCTTCTTATATGTGCATTACTTATTTGTTGAAATGTTTCTGGCTCGTATTCCTGGCTGAGTTTAAGGTTTCATATGTGTTTCTAGTTTTATCTGGCTCTGCCTTTTTGTAATTTAAATAGGAGGAATTGGGTTTATCTGTATCTTTTCTCCCTGGCTAGCTATCCTATTCTTTGAGGTGGCTAGTCTGCCCCACTTATTGAGTCCTTTTGACTCACCCTTGTTTGTTGTTTGTTTCTTGTCTATCTATTTCGTTTCGGCAGGTTAGCTCCAGGATTGAGTTCGCCACGTTGTTCAGGAGCGAAGACGACTTCAGCTGTCAGGGTGAGCCAGCTTTTATTCCGGATGGCCACCAGTTTATTGGTTATTATTTCAGTTGCATTTTGCTCCCTTCAGGAGGTATCTGTCTTCTTTTGTACTCTTAGATGTCTAGTCTGGATAGACCTAAACCTAGTATGTTGGGTAGTCAGCTGTAATTTTCTTTCGTACAGCTTAGAGGTGTCAATATGTCTGTATGTTTTTTTTAGTCCTGTCTCTATTTATGAATTGTTATATTTATTTTCCTGAATTAATTGGTAAGGGTTCGCCCGACGGGTCTAGAGGAGGATGTCGGGTGCCCGCACGGCCTAACCGGATTCTGGGTCGTGTCAATTGGTATCAGAGCCCTGTTTAGAGTCTATCCAGACTAAGACAGTGTCTAGTAGAGTCTCGCTGATGGGTACGTTGACGTCCGTACTTATCTACGAGAGGCTATGATGGCATTTAGGAAGTTTCACTTCCTTCTTTTCTGATCATGCGTCGGTATAGGATGCAAAAGTAGTTTCGTTAATTCCTTCATGGTAATGGTGAACCCTCGTGCAACAAATCAGCAAACGGTATGAGTTCAAGACGAAGCAGTCTGGCCTGGGGTTAGCACTGACGAAGCTCCGAGAGTTTTTGATTATGCTGACGATCTAGTTACGGATGTACGAGCCCGCGATGGGCAAGAGAGCAGGGCTTTGTGGTTCCCTTAGCTCTCTATGATGCTTTTACGAGAATCTTGGAGATGCAGATACCGGAAAAACCTATTATTCACTATGCAGCTTATCAAGTTGCTGTAGATGCAGACGTTTGGTCTTAGGGAGCTTCGTTCCAATCCTTGATTTTGTTCCAATATATTATGTTCCAGAGGAGCATGTGTTGTGCCTCTAGTTATTCTCGCTGGTTAGTTAGCCTGAGTAATGGCTCGGTTTGAGTGCTCAAAGAGGTTGCATTATTTTACGTAGTTGATCATCCAGATATTCCCAAGCAATGCATTAGATAATCCCTGTGTAAGTTTTTTAAAAATAAAATGATGTCAGCGTATCCTTCTGGTTCTTGATTATATCGAGCGGTATGGTGTTGATTATTCTGCTTTCCAGTTTCAGGGTCCAGCCTTGGATTGGTGGGCTGCTCTCTTATTAGCTGACTTGGTTCGATTTTTCTTCTAGATTCGTGGAAAAAAAAATTCCTTTCGAATAGCGAGCGAGATGAAAGATGTTGCCAGTTTGAGTGGATTGGACAGGGTAGCCTGTCGGTTAGCCTGGTGGTGTTAGCCTGGTGGTGTTTCAGAATATAAGATTGAATTCTATAGAATGGCTGAATATGCATTAGAACTAGTCCATGAGCCTTTCGAGAGATTCAAAGATTTACTGATGACCTTTTTCTTTCCTTGAGATCCCAGATGACTCGAGAGATTGAGGTCGAGATTTCAGTTGATGTTGTTGTTAATATTGCTCAGAGGTACGAGGCATACCATAAGTTAGAGCAGGAGAGCAAAAGATCCCGTGGCCTGGTGGGCAACCATGGTACCTCATTTGGAGGTAAAAGTTCTGATTATTTTAGGAGGTCACCTTCCAGGTTATCTCAGCTTGTGTCACTCAATTCTTACTGTGCGCCAGTAGCTCATCAAGATCAGATTCAGTCTTCTCTTTACAGCTATCAACAATCTGTCCAGTTCCCATATTCAGCAAAAAGGTGTTATCATTGTCGTGAGTCTGATTATCCTTTGAGGAGTTTTCCTGTTATCATTGTTGTGAGTCTGGCTATCCTTTGAGGAGTTTTCCCTTACTCTGACAAGTTAGCAGTCGTCTTTTCTCTCGTCAGCAGGCATCTGCGCAGTCGTAGGGAATTTCATTTAGATCTCAATCAGCAAAAGAAATACCACCATCCGGTAAAGGTTGAGAGCATGGTGGCAGTTATTCTTCAGAAGGTAATTATCAGTCCGCGGAGGCAATTTTATGAACTGCCAGTCTGGCAGGATGCTGAGGCATCCGATGTAGTAGACCTGAGTATTTCTTCTTCTCTTAAATGTGAGTAAGATTTGATTCTTTCGATCGATCTGCAAATGGTGTGTCTTATCATGTTTCGACGGTTTCCTTGGATATTGTCGTAATTAAGAATCGGTTGCGGTAGAGGGGTGAGTTTCTGATACGATTTATTCCTGGCATTTATGAGACCCTACTAGTTTATCTGATCTAAATATGAGAGATTTGACGGTGAGTATTGTTATTGCCTACTTGGCATCCTGTTATGCCACCTTGTGTTATTATGTCAAGTCATTTTACCTCTCTCCTCGGAAATCAGTGTTGGTAGGATGATGGGATTTTTATTCGTCACCATCATGAAGTGTCGTTGTTTCTTCCGGTATAAAGTGGCCAGTAAGTAATGCTCGATCTATGTGTCTCCTCTTAGTTTAAGATTCTAGTAGAGTCATGTTATTCTATGAGCTTGTCTTAGTTATAAAAGGGTATTCTGGTAAATTTTCAGAGTTTCCTTCTTATTGGGAGGTTAAATTGGTATGGATGTTTTTCCATAAAGCTTATTTAATGTCTATCTCTTCAATTGCGATTCTTTGGCTCGCCTGACTCGGAAGTAGTCTAGCTTTGGTAGCCAAGCAAAAAAAAAAAAAAAAAAAAAAAAAGATGAACTTCCTGAAGCTCTAATTATTTCTATCCTCGATCCATTTCCATTTCTTCTTCGTCCGACACTAGTGAGCTTGGGCGATTGGTAGCCGCTTGTGACGTTCCCTGTGTTGAGCCAGAGTACGTGTTATTGTAGCCGGGTAAGCATATTATTGTTTTGGATATCAGTTTATCCGGGTATCCATTCCCATGTATAGTATAGTGCTGGCTCTGTTTTTGCGAATCATCTAGTTTCAGGGGAAACTCTGCCAAAATTTTTATATAGAAGTACCATCCATCAGGCAGTGGTGTTTACGGCAAAGGTATGGAGTTGTGAACTCGAGAGTTGCAGCTAGTTGGCAACTCGAAAGGGTAGTTTGGTAGTTTAGGTCTGCCTATGTTCAGCTTTTAGCTAAGTCTTCTTTAGTCCAGTAGACTGTGCGAGGATGGTTATTCCTATTCAAATGACTGCATAAGTTTGTGCTTTAAGTGGAGGAGTCTTCCTCCAAATACTGAATGGTAATATTAAATCTCTGAGGTGTTGATACCACTTTTCTCATGACCCAAAGTAACCACGGCAGAAATCTAAAATAAGTGTCGATCATTGCTAAACCCACTAATAATCTATTAATGACAGAGATAAGCTGGCAACCTGACCGTATATACGTACCTATCTGCTGAAAGCATAAAGTCTGGAAAGATGATACGACTTTAAGTTACTGGTAATTAGAACACTGAGCCACAAATTCTGCTATGTCACACTTCATTTCATCCCACTAATAAATCTGCTTAAGATCATGGTACATCTTAGTCGAACCTGGATGAACAGTGTATTTGGAATAATGTGCCTCTATTATAATCTGTCCACGTAAATCTGCAACATCGGGAACACAAAGTCTATCTTTAAACATGAGAACACCGTCGGTAGTAACCCTGTATGGTGACTCCAGTTTTCTTCTGGCTATCTGTCTGCATTCAACTAGAACTGGATCCTCATATTGCCGTTGTTTTACTTCATGAAAATTTAGAGTTAAAAGACTAGTGCAGCTTGTCGTCCATCCATCATTGGCATATCTCTTTCACACCTCAACTCCTTGAGAAGTTACTTTAGTGTTATAAGTGCTCATGTAATCAACTTTGTTGCTGGTATTCTGCCTCAGCTCATGGTCCAACTACATGTCTCTTTTATTTTCACCTTTTCAATTTATAATGTTTCCAATTCAAAGACAATACCCTGAAGTAGATGTTCAGTTTGGAGATCATTCCTGGTCTGCATCATACTATCCAGTAATATTTGGATAATCCTTATCCTTATATGATAGACCCTGTTCAGATGAACCTTTGACATACATCAGGATTTGAGTAACTACATTCCCACGAGGAGCTTGCGGAACAACACAAAAATCAACTGAGATGTTGCATAGTGCCTTCGTAAAAATAATATAGCTTGCATCAAATTTTCTATAGTGAGTAGTGACAAGGTACTTCAAAAGCTCCCCTATTGCAACAAGCGTGAGCTAATTCTTAGTTCCATCGACCTGTTCTATATCGAAAGGTATATCATAGAGGGATTATCGGCTGAATCATATTAACCCATTTAAGGTTTCATATATCTTTGTTTCGAAAAAGTAAAAATCTCCTCTCGTGATCGAGAAAGGGTCAGTTTAGTCAAAATAAGTTGGGCAATGGTGTTATCATATTATCCAGATATATTTTGTCCCAAAAGTTCGATATGTGTGTTATAACTCTGATTCTGTAATCAGGAAATAATGCCCGTGGAGTAGCTCGTGAAGGTCGTGCAAGTTCTCTTGTTATCTGCGTGAATCTTGCTTTAGACTTCGGCTCGTTCGAGGACGAACGAGAGTTTAAGTGGAGGAGAATGAAACGACCTCGGTCAGTCGTTTTGAAAGTTAGGACTCTGATTGGCGTTCCGATAATTTTAAATTATTTGTAAGGTCCATTAGGACCTGTCTGTAAAATTTGAGCTAAATCAGAACTCGTTTGGTAGGTATCGGAAAAAGGTGTCAGTTTTTATTGACAATAAATATTAAAAATAGATTTTCGAGCTCGATTTTGCCGAATGAGCTCCGATTCGAAATCCGGAAGCGCCTTTAGGTTCGTATGATTATTGGTAATTTTTGTAAACTTTCGAAAGTGAATTTCGATGTTGTTTGGCTAGTTTTCGTTAAAATACCGAAAGTTAAATAATTTGACTTTTTTCATTTAAATTCGCATCTTGAGTTTCGGGAGTCCGATTTGAGATCCGCCTTCGCGAGTATGTTACATATATTTTGTATAACTCGTATGCAAAAGTTGGAATTATTTCGAATATAATAGGGTACCATTTTAATTTTTGAAAAGAAAAAAAATTATAAAAAAAAATAAAAAAAAATGAGAAAAAGACAAAAGTTGAAATGAATGGCGGTTAAGAAAGTGAGCTTATATAAGCTCATCTTTAATTGAAGCAGCAAAAAAAACGTAACATTAGCAGAGAAAAAGGAAAAAATGCAGTGAGGAAAAAATGCCAAAAAATAAAAAAAGGGGCCGGAGAAAAGTAGAATTTTCACCCTGAAACATTCAGGTAATGATCCTAATATATTATTTGAGTTTATTACGTATGTTTGAATATATTTTTACGGCAAAAATAGGGATCTTAGACATCGCCCTAATGACGTAAATTGATAGTTTAAAGGGTCAAATGGACCCCGCCAATGAAATTGATTATATATTCGTACTCAGTGAGTTATGGGCAACTTATAAATATAATTTATTTAGGGTTTGGTTATGTGGCCTTAAACCCTGTACATAGGTCTGGCCTGCGTATTGCGTATGCGAATAGGGTATCAGGTTCCTACCTGGATTGCCCTAAGATGTGAGGAATGAAGCCTTTAGCCTAATGTGATATATTTTTCTGCTTATTGAACACAGTGGGATCGTTTGGCAATGAATTCAAAGAATAAAGCGGTTGTTGGGTAGCAGTGTTAACTTCGGAACGAGGTAAGTGTTTATATCCATTTCTTTGGAGGCACCTGGCCTCGTGGATTTTCTACCACGTGTTCCTTACGTGTGTAGCTGCCGATAGGCGTACTCCTTACGCCTTAGCTTTGGATTTACCTTGTATATTATATATTATGTCCTGTTGTTGGTATTGCATTGAGTATCTGAGCATTGTACTCTGGCTGTGAGTTGGCATCTACTTCCCGGTTGTTGATGAGAGTCCCGCGCCGGTGAAGGGTTATTATTGTATCACATTGCATTCATATGAATTACATTGCATATCATATTGGGTGCAGGAGTATTCCGCCCAGGAGCAGGAGTATTCCGCTCCATTGTATCATATTGAGGGTAGGAATATTCCGCCCAAGGAGCAGGAGTATTCCGCTCCATTGTATCATATTGAGGGTAGGAGGATTCCGCCCCAGGAGAGTGCAGGAGTATTCCGCCTCAGCTTTACATTATATCAGGTGCAGGAGTATTCCACCCCAAGAGAGTGCAGGAGTATTCCGCCTCTGGTTTATACTATATCGGGTGTGCAGGAGTATAGGAGCAGGAGTATTCCGCTCCAGTTGGTTATCTGATTGGATTCCCCTCGAATGCAGGAGTATTCCGGAGTATTCCGCTTCGGGATGGGATTACGGGCACATGTGACCCTTCGCATCTCACTTCATTTCATTTCAC
Organism: Petunia axillaris subsp. axillaris; assembly: GCA_029990575.1. Classification (NCBI taxonomy): domain Eukaryota; kingdom Viridiplantae; phylum Streptophyta; class Magnoliopsida; order Solanales; family Solanaceae; genus Petunia; species Petunia axillaris. The sequence continues at coordinate 128,040,605 of JARKNS010000005.1, forward strand.
CTCACCTCATTTCATTTCATCTCAATTCATACCATTGTGTAGACTTGCGGTACATGACTACTGTTCTTCTTATATGTGCATTGCTTATTTTTTGATATGTTTCTGGCTCGTATTCCTGACTGAGTTTACGGTTTCATACGTGTTTCTAGTTATTATCTGGCTCTGCCTTTTTGTAATTTAAATAGGAGGAATTGGGTTTATCTGTATCTTTTCTCCCTGGCTAGCTATCCTATTCTTTGAGGTGATAGCATCCATAGAAGGAAAACTTCATTGAAATACTTGGATGAAGCTTTGGAAGCTCTTGGAAGGCATATGACAAGATCTCACATAAAGAAAGCTCAAAACAAGCCGATTGCACTTGAATTGTGAAGAGAAAGAGCTCAAGCCAAGGATGACCTTTTGTCTAAGTGATATAAATATTATATGGTCCAAATTGAGGTACAAGTAATGAATATTGAAGTCAAAATTACTGCAATTTGAAGTGGAAGAATTGGGTTCCAAATCAGTCTATTTTGGACTAATTAAGGAGCCTAAAGTGTGCCAAACTTGAAGCCCAAGAAGAGCCATATAAGGTCACGTTTTTAGCCCATAAAATGTGCTTAGTTTCAGCCAAAAAAACGTGCAAAGGATGGTCAAAAGATTTCCATGAAGTGTACTCCAAGTTGCTTGCAAGTTGCTTGCAAGGTTTCCTAGTTCAAGTGGGATTTGTTTCCTAAATTAATTGGGATATATTTTCCTATATTAATTAGGTTTTGATTCCAATATTAATTAGGATTAGTTTACCAAGTTTATTTAGGATATTATTTACTTTTCCTAGTTTAGTTTTAATTTACTTCCTTTTCCTATTTTATTAGGATTTTCTTTCCTAGTTGGTTTCTTTTCCTATTTCATTATAACTTAGAAACTATATTTGAGTAGAATTTTGTAAGGCCTATGGCCAGCCCCTACTCCTATATAAAGGGGCTATTTTCTTTAATTTTAGATACGACAACGACAATATAGATTTATGATGAATAAAAATTGAGAGGTTTTCTCTTGCACTTTTGTGTGTGGCTACTCTTGGATTTATCTTTCAACCTTCAAGTCTACACTTTTAGGTGATGAGGCATTTCTTCTTCAAATCTTTAGATTACTTTTAGGTATTCAAGAAAGGCGGTAAATTCTATTTTACTGTTGTTCTTTGTTACTCTAACGGGGGTCGGGATTCCATAATCTTCTTCTTGAGTTATTCTCTACCAAAGGCGGTTAGCTTAGTCTAATTGTTGTTGTTAGGAGTTTCTTTTCAAGATTTAGACTTGTCTTGAATTTCTTGATTCTTTCTTGAGATTCTTGATCCGTTCTTGAATTTAAGAAACTCTTTCTTGAATTCATTCTATCCTTATTTTCAATTCTTGTTCGTTTTTAAGTATATTTTATTAGCTTCCGCGCGTTTCTTTAAATTTCTTTATCAAGTTCTTGGATCCATAACGTGAGCGTTATCGAGAGGTATCGTGATTGTTATCAAGTGGTATCAGAGCGGGTTCAATCAAGATTCCGTTCTTGATTATCTTGGGGGATTTTTGAGCTAGGGAAGCAAAAAAAAAAAAAAAAAAAAGTTACTGTTGCAGTGAACAGTAACACGGAAAAAAGAAAAAAAAAAGAGGAAAAAAAAAACGAAAATTCAAAAGAAAAAAAAATTGGAGGAAATTTTTTTTGGTTGCTTATGCTTATTATTTTTAGAAATCTAGTAGTATTGGGTTTCCTAGTCAATAAAGGAAACAAGAAGAGGGGATTCTAGTCCTTGGAAGAAAAGTAATATCTTTCCTTTTTTCCTTTGGGTTGGGTTTTTTATATTCTTTTCCTTGTTTGTTTCTACATTCCAAATCCTATTATTTCTAGGTTTTGGTTTTCTTTAGAGAAGATCCTTTTTCTATTTGGTTTTATTCCTATTTACCAAATCCTATTCTTTCTAGGTTTTGGTCTTTTACTTTTTCTATTCTTTTTCTAACTCCTATATCTTATCACCAAGGGCTTTGATTAGTAGGGTTTATTTATAAATCCAAAGAGAACCAACCAAAACTTGCTTTGAGTGGAAAAAGGAAAGAGAGGTGAGATTATTAGAGGGTAAAAGCCAATTATTGAGAGAAACACGAGTGTGAGTGATTTTTTGTGAAGATTCTTTTTTTCACACTAACTTGTTTGTTCTTTTGAAGATGTTTGCAAGTGAAGAACAAGGTTCCATGGTTAAACCACTTTTTATATTTCGTTATAAAGAACTTAAATGTTCTAAGTGTCATAAAATGGGTCATGTTAAATCTTCATGTGCAAAACAAAAGCGTATGAGAAGAGAAGCTAGAGATGCAAGTGAAGTTAGTAAAGATCATACTCATGATGATAGTGATTGGATTGTGCCTACAATTTACAATCGTATAATTGGGAACGGAATTGATCTTGTTGATCTTGTTTGTGAGAAAAAAAAGTGAGGATGAGAGAGAAAAGATCGAGAGGAGTAAGGGAGAGAAAAGTGGCAACTTAAGAGTGGAAAGAGGAGAGCTTGAGTTGAGAGAAGTGAGAGAGTTGCCATAAGAAAAGAGAGGAGAGAATGATAAAAATAAGAGTGAAAAAGAAGAAGTTGAGAGATATGAAAAACAAGAGAGTTTGGGTGAGGTTATTTCTTATTCTAACCCTAACATTCCTACTTCTTTTTCTTCTAGTTGTTTTGATTCTTATCTAGGTGATTTTGGAGAAGTTTGCATGAAAAAGCCAACATTGGAAGAACTTCAATGCTTGAAAAAGCATGTAGAGGCCGAGTCATCCAATTCTTATAGCCAAGTGAACCTCAATGAGAAAAATAAAGGTAAGGAAGATGGTTTAGGTATGGTTCAAGGTAAAATCGTCAACCATAACACTCTACCTTATTTAGATGAGTTTGATAATGATATTTCTCTTTTGAGTGTAGGTAATGATAGGAACAATAAATATGATACTTGTTTTAATAATTCACTAGTTGGGGAAGATTTTGATTTGCTATCTTATTTGTTTTGGCCTCGATCTAGTTTTGATTTTGATAAAGACTCTTATTATGATACTCCACCCTTGTTTGACGAAGAAGAACATGAACAAGAATTTTATTTTTCACCTACTATTTATAATGATGAAATTCATGATTTTGGTGAAGAGTTGGCTCAAGTGGAGAATGATTGTGATTTGTCTACTTTTAAATCTCCACTACTTGTTGATAGTATACATGTTGGTTATGAGGAAAACTCTTGTGCGCTTCTTAATCCATTAACTATTTCTTGCACTAGCTCTTGTGTTTTTGTGCATAAAAGTGATGAAAAACCTTTTGAAAGGGGAGGTGAGATTCAAGAAGTGGTGGAAAGGAACACAATTGAATTCCTAGATGAATATGGAGAAATCAATTCTTGTTGGATATTGGAAGACGAAAGCGTAGTGGCTAATTTTTGTGTCGTTAAACCTGTTGATTATATTGATCCTTATTTAAAGGTTTATGATATGAAGTTTCACAAAGCCATTGCTATGATGAAGGCTTTCTATACAAGAATACAAGGTGATGTTTTTCCATTAAGGAACAAGTCCAAGTATGGTATGTATAATTCGTTAATTAGAATTCTTGGACTCTTTAGAACACCTAAGGTATTTTTGGAGGTAATGAACATTGTTCTTATTTCTTATGTTGGTGACTTTGTTATTTTGGAAGATGATGATATTTTAATGTATACCAAGTCATTAACTATAATATCAAAATTTAAGAGTAAAAGTAAAGTTTATGGATACTACTTAATGTTGTTCCAACCAAGAAAATTTGGTGTGGAATTGGTTATTATTTCTTTTGTACTTCTATTACTTTCTCGTTTGTGTAGGTTTGAATTCGAGGACGAATTCCTTCAAGAAGAGGGGAATGATAGCATCCATAGAAGGAAAACTTCATTGAAATACTTGGATGAAGCTTTGGAAGCTCTTGGAAGGCATATGACAAGATCTCACATAAAGAAAGCTCAAAACAAGCCGATTGCACTTGAATTGTGAAGAGAAAGAGCTCAAGCCAAGGATGACCTTTTGTCTAAGTGATATAAATATTATATGGTCCAAATTGAGGTACAAGTAATGAATATTGAAGTCAAAATTACTGCAATTTGAAGTGGAAGAATTGGGTTCCAAATCAGTCTATTTTTGGACTAATTAAGGAGCCTAAAGTGTGCCAAACTTGAAGCCCAAGAAGAGCCATATAAGGTCACGTTTTTAGCCCATAAAATGTGCTTAGTTTCAGCCAAAAAAACGTGCAAAGGATGGCCAAAAGATTTCCATGAAGTGTACTCCAAGTTGCTTGCAAGTTGCTTGCAAGGTTTCCTAGTTCAAGTGGGATTTGTTTCCTAAATTAATTGGGATATATTTTTCTATATTAATTAGGTTTTGATTCCAATATTAATTAGGATTAGTTTACCAAGTTTATTTAGGATATTATTTACTTTTCCTAGTTTAGTTTTAATTTACTTCCTTTTCCTATTTTATTAGGATTTTCTTTCCTAGTTGGTTTCTTTTCCTATTTCATTATAACTTAGAAACTATATTTGAGTAGAATTTTGTAAGGCCTATGGCCAGCCCCTACTCCTATATAAAGGGGTTATTTTCTTTTATTTTAGATACGACAACGACAATATAGATTTATGATGAATAAAAATTGAGAGGTTTTCTCTTGCACTTTTGTGTGTGGCTACTCTTGGATTTATCTTTCAACCTTCAAGTCTACACTTTTAGGTGATGAGGCATTTCTTCTTCAAATCTTTAGATTACTTTTAGGTATTCAAGAAAGGCGGTAAATTCTATTTTACTGTTGTTCTTTGTTACTCTAACGGGTGTCGGGATTCCATAATCTTCTTCTTGAGTTATTCTCTACCAAAGGCGGTTAGCTTAGTCTAATTGTTGTTGTTAGGAGTTTCTTTTCAAGATTTAGACTTGTCTTGAATTTCTTGATTCTTTCTTGAGATTCTTGATCTGTTCTTGAATTCAAGAAACTCTTTCTTGAATTCATTCTATCCTTATTTTCAATTCTTGTTCGTTTTTAAAGTATATTTTATTAGCTTCCGCGCGTTTCTTTAAATTTCTTTATCAAGTTCTTGGATCCATAACGTGAGCGTTATCGAGAGGTATCGTGATTGTTATCAGCTAGTTTGCCCCACTTATTGAGTCCTTTTGACTCACCCTTGTTTGTTGTTTGTTTCTTGTCTATCTATTTCGTTTCGGCAGGTTCGCTCCAGGATTGAGTTCGCCACGTTGTTCAGGAGCGAAGATGACTTCAGCTGTCAGGGTGAGCCAACTTTTATTCCGGATGGCCACCAGTTTATTGGTTATTATTTCAGTTGCATTTTGCTCCCTTCAGGAGGTATCTGTCTTCTTTTGTACTCTTAGATGTCTAGTCTGGATAGCCCTAAACCTAGTATGTTGGGTAGTCAGCTGTAATTTTCTTTCGTACAGCTTAGAGGTGTCAATATGTCTGTATGTTTTTTTAGTCCTGTCTCTATTTATGAATTGTTATATTTATTTTCCTGATTTAATTGGTAAGGGTTCGCCCGACGGGTCTAAGGGAGGATGTCGGGTGCCCGCACGGCCTTACCGGATTCCGGGTCGTGCCACTTTTTTAGCTATATTTGAAGAAATTACAGGACTGTATGTTTCATTTTTTCTTGTAAGGCTTTTTGGTAAGTTTCTTTTATAGTTTAGCAACCCATTAATTGTTATATTATTTTGTACCAAAAAGTTTAGAGTATTTATTTTTATTTTCTGTATATAGGTGTTGTCAAAATTAATCTCATGACCAATCTTCCTCTGTTTGGCAATTGCGATGATATTTCATTTCATTTTAAGGAGTTAACTCAACTGTGAAATGAGATATGCTCACACCATCGATTTCTTGCACGAGTTTTTAGCAAAGTGCAAGGTTAATCTTGATATTAACTATCCATAGAAATTGATGGAGAAGACATTTATTTTGGTAAGTACGTAACTTTCAGCGTTAAACTTTAATTTGTATATATACACCATTAACAAGCTTTTCTAATAGAGTTAAACAGTTTTCTTCCGGAGTATATTAAAGAAGACCAAAGTGAATATGAAGATTTATGCATGGATAGCTTTCTATTGATGAATCGGGCCATTTTTTTTTCTTTTTATTGGTTTCTTACCCTTCTCAAATCATTAAGAATAACAATAGAGAAAACAACAGAAGATACTATTTTAATTGCATATTCACATGAATAACACACTGGTCCTTTTACCTAATGCCTCATATATTTAGGTAAAATGGTTCAATAATTAGATAGAAGCTTTCAAATACAGTTGCGTAGTTCGCTTATGTTTTTCGATTAGTTTAGATCGTTCCATTGTAGTTTTATTTATGACATATATTTGTAGTGATGCATATCAAGCACCAGACAATTGCTAATACTACGTCCTTTTGTCGCGCATTTTTAGTTTTGTACATATATATATATATATATATATATATATATATATATATATATAAACTATTTTATATTTCATGTACATATCACTCTGCTCTCGGTTAAATTAAAAATATTTAGGTGTTTTGGTTGACATGTGGCATGTCAAATACTCCTACAGTGTACTACTGTTGATTTGCTTTTGCAAGTTTTGTGTTAATATTTACACCTTATGCCAGCTTATCTAAACATGATCATTATTTACCATTTTCAAAAATTAACAAAATTATAACTATTGCGAAAATATGTTTTTGACTATCATGTATGTTGCTTTTTAAAAGGTTTGTTCGTATTGATCGCGTGTGTCAAAAAGCTAGTAAGTTAAAAAAATGAGTTTGGCTACTCCAAAGTTCTGGACTGAACTCTTAGCTAAACCTTTTAAGTTTCTCCTGAAATATCAATTTAAGTATGAGAGTTTGTTCGTATACCCTATTGGTGGATTAGCCACTTTAATTCATTGAGTATTCGAATGTATAAAACATATGTAATAGCTACTTAATTAAATATTTTAAAATTATTATCAGCCAAACATTATAGTAACAACTTACCAGTAAATTGACTAGTGTCGAGATCAACAGACTCAATGGTCACCTCAGTCCAAAAGGAGATCCCAAAGAGTACTAATTAAACTGAAAATAAAATTAAAATAATTGAAATGGGTTTTCTTTTCGAATTGGGGGTGGTTAAAGTAGATGGTGACTTTTTAGTTTGGAAATGTGAACAGAATATTTGTGGGCAAATTACACTCTATATCAATTTAGGATACTTTTTTAAAAAACCTAGCAACATTTTGCCACTTTACCAAACGTAGCAACATTTTAAAAAATGCTACCAAACATGTCATAAAAAACCCTAGGTTCATTTTCTCCCTTCTCTCTTCCTTCTCTCTTCTCTCCCTTCTCTCCAAACCCACACCCCACTGTGACCCCGCCAGCTGCCCCTCCACCTTCCGCGTCGCGCCGCTTCCCCTACCACCACCGTCGCCGGCATCCCCTCCCCATGCCCCGTCGTCGCGCTGCTGCTGGTTTTGACTCGCCTAAGCTCCGGCGGCGCCGGATCTGCTAGTGCAAAGCAGATCTGGTGTTTTCCGGTGAAGATCCAGCTGCTTTGGTACTCTTTTTTTTGTTTTTCGAATTTTTCGGTGAGACACGGCGGGGTTACGGTGGTAGTGGTGTATGTTTGGTGTTTTTGACGGCAAAGAGATTGTATGTAATGCGTATACCCTATGTATGTCCGGCGTACGTCACCGGACATACATTGGGTATACACTTTACATACAAAACGAAAAATGTATGTTTGTTTGTTGGTTCTCAGGCGGTGCACGGTGGTTGTTGGTGGTGGTGGTGGAGGCAAAAAAAACTGTTTTTCATGTGTATATCCAATGTATGTCACCGGACATACACAAGATATACACCTCACATACAATATGTATAAGTGTATATTTGTGTTTCTTCTTTTGTATATGTTGTGTATGGCTTGTGTATGTATATTCGCACACTAGCCATACACAAAATATATATGTTTATACACTGAAAATACACCAGACATACAAAAAAAAAATACAAAAAAATAAAAAATGAATTTTTCGGTGACCTGGCGGCGGAGGCAGCCGGTGGCTGCCGGCTGAGAGGCGGCAGCAGTGATGGGGGTGGTGGCTGGGGTGGTAGAAGCAAGATCTAGGGTTTTTAGAACCCTTTTATGTATTTTTGTTATGTTTTGAAAAAAAATATTGCTATGTTTTAAAAATGAAAAAATGTTGACATTTTAGTGTAAGAAAAAATGTTAGTTTGTATAATTTTGTGAATTGCCCAATATTTGTCAGATTCGTATTGAAACGTACCGAGTTGGTTTTCAATTTTGGGGGCCTTTAATCGTGAAAGCCAAGTCCTTTTCTTATTTTAATTTTTTATTACATTGAAATAAAGGGAAGAGCGAAATTGGACAGTGAAAATTGATAGAAAAGTAGGACAAGGAGGATTAAACTGAACTAAATTATGTGAAAAAGACTTCTTTTGGCACCACTAAAGCGGTAAAATTGGATTGGGTAGTCATTTTTAGGAGCTAATTAACGAATAGTGAGCGTTTTACTAAATTTTTTAGGGATACTCACAACATAAAAGTATGGAAAGTTATTACTCCCTCTGTCCCAATTTATGTGGCACTATTTGACCGGACATGGAGTTTAAGAAAATAGAGGTTGACCTTTTTAAGTATCAATTTTATCCTTGAAAAAGTAAGAGAGACAAGATTTGAGTAATAAAAAAGTTGTTGGTAGGTTTAAAAGTATGTAGGGCCCAACAAAGGTAAAATAGAGATGATGCATTAAGTAGTTGTTAAATAAGGAAATGTGCAACTTATTTTGGGACAAACAAAAAAGAAAATGGTGTCACATAACTTAGGACGGAGGGAGTAAAAGATTAGCCCATGAATATAGGACAGTGTTCTAGAATTTTAACTAAAGTTTGAACTGAACTTCAAGATTTTATTTTCAATAAAATATACAGAATTTTGAACAAAATTAAGAGATAAACCATGAATTTATCCTGATTCGAGTTAATTCCTAAAATGGTCGCTGAACTATTGATAAGTATCTAAAAAACTCACTTTACTTTGGTTAGGGACAAAAATATCACTCAACTTATCCAAAATACTTTAAAAAATCATTCTCCTAAATTGTGGGTTAAAGGTCACCGAAAAATGTTGACATTGAATTTTATTTTAATTTTTTTAGCATATTTTAGTTCTTTTTATTAAAAATTAATCCAATAAATATTTTAATTTTTCTCCTTAAAATACCAAATTATTTATTTTGAAATACTCAAAAATAGATCTTCTAACTACTTTATTTTTAAAAAAAAATATCAAAAAATTTATTTTTCATTCATGATATTTATATATATACAATACTTTTTTCATTCACAAGGGAGCAACTAAAGAGGCTGAGTTTGCTGAAGCTACTAGAAGATCTATACAAACTGAATTTTTGGTGAGGGTGTTCATACCGAAGATATTACTAATGAGGTTATTGGATTATCAATTTCAAAGAGAGGAAGACAATTTAAGAGAAAAGTCATGAAGGAGTATGTGCTTGCCGTTCAGAAGAAGAATACAATAAATCCTACCAAAATTAAGATTGAATTGTTTTGGAATTTATTTTTTGGTTGATTATATAAAAAACTTATTTTAGCAAAGTATGTTACTCTTTTTTGTTGACAATGGTGCTCCCAAAGTTTGGTGGGACATTTAGACAAGCTTTTGTCTGTTAAAAAGTTTTAATATTAACTTTTTATGGAATGGTATGTAAAAGAGAGTTGTCTCTTGGGAGGATTTAGAATTTATCTTGTATTTTGACTTGAGAACACAAATAACATACATCAATAAAGCTCGTTCAAATAATCTTAAGAAGACCCGTTTTGGTTCAAGTAGCATGTGAGTATTTCATAAATAAATAATTTGATATTTTTATAAAAAAATTAAAATATTTATTAGATTCACTTCTAATAAAAAGAACTAAAATAAAGTAGTCTTAAGAAGACCCATTTTGGGTCAAGCAGTATGTGGGTATTCCATATATAAATAATTTGGTATTTTAAGAAAAAAATTAAAATATTTATTGGATTAACTTTTAATAAAAAGAACTAAAATATGCTGAAAAAAGAAAAAAACTAAAATAAAATTCCATGTCAGCATTTTCCGGGGACCTTTAACCCACAATTTATGAGAATGACTTTTTATGGTATTCTGGATAAGTTGAGTGATATTTTTTTCCTAAACCAAAGGAAAGTGACTTTTTTAGATACTTATCAATAGTTTAGTGACCAATTTAGGAATTAACTCCCTAATTTCAGTTCAAAATCCAGGACAATTCTGTACATTTTCATGGAGTTTTTTAACATGCTAATTCTTCATAAATTTTTGCGTGACTATTCATCATCATTTCTATAAATGCTAATGGTTTATTAATTAAGGCTCTAAATAATAGTTATTCATTAAAATTATATACACCCTCTGTTCCGAGAAAGATGTCACACTTTTCTTATTAATCCGTTCAAAAAAAGAATAACATAATTTTAAATTTGAAGAAAATTTAACTTTAAACTTCTCACTTTAATACTTATGGAAATATTATGTTAGGAAGATACCCAACCCAAAAAGAATTTCACGCAAAGTGCTTCCATCTATGCTGACAAAACCTATACATCACATCACGTCATCCTTTGTGGAGAATACTACTCCCTCTAGTCCACTTTTATAATTGTTTTGTCTATTTCTTTTGGTATTGGAGATCAAGATGTGACTTAGTCTGTTAGGTAGTAATTGTATATAGCAGAGTAGCACGTGTTAATTATATAGACAGATTAGTTGATTGATAGTTAGGATAGTTAAACACAATTAGGAGAGAGTCCATTATGACTATAAATATCCGTGTACAGCTCATTTCTTTTCACTTAGTGAAACAGTTTCTCTCTCTAGAAACTTCCTTCTCCCAGCTTCCTAGCTAAGCTAAGTTCTCTTCCTTCTCATCCGGAAATTAACATGGTATCAGACCCAATGGCTCCTTGAATAAGGATCGAGCTAGTGTAGAGTGGAAGCAATCAAAGAAGTGGAAGAAAATTCATCAATAGCAACGGAGATCGGAACTTCAGCGACCGGAGAGATTGGGACTAGTACTGGAACCACCGCACACGGCAGGAATGAAACTCTTGATCACAATCACATACTGTATCTACAGCACTACGGTACATCAGGTACATTACTAATTCCAATTCAACTCACTGGACCTAAGAATTATTCTGTTTAGAGTAGAGCTATGAGGATCACAATACTAGGAAGAAATAAGCTAGGGTTAATAGAAGGAACATGTAGAAGAGAAGATTTTAGCCCGAATCAAGCGAATTTGTGGGACAAATGCAATGCTATTGTGTTATCCTGGATTATGAACTGTGTTTCAAAAGAATTACTTAGTGGAATCGTATATACTACAAATGCAAGTGTAGTTTGGCTTGATTTGATGGAGCAATTTGATAAAATTGATGGTTCTAGGGTTTTCTACTTACACAAGGAAATAGGGACCATGAATAAGAGGACTCAGTCCATTTCAGCCTATTACTCTAAGGCAAGAGTTCTTTGGGATGAGATTGAGTATCTGGTACCTCATCCAGGCTGTGATTGCACAAAGTCAAAGGACTTTGTTGCACATTTGCAAATGTTAAAGTTGATGCAGTTTCTGATGGGATTAAATGAAATATATGAGCAAGCATGCAGGTAAATTCTAGTGACTAGGCCACTTCTGTCGGTGAGCAAAGCTTATTCAATGATGATGGAAAGAGATAATCAACAAGCTATATCCAGTGCCTCAGGTGAAGAAAATGAAATGACTGCATTGATGAGTAACAGAGTAGGCAACTACCAGAACAAGCAGAATGACTATCAGAATAAACAGAATTCAGGAAGGCTGAATGCTCAGGGTTACTAGAAGCAGGGGGTACTAAGGAAATCAAAGGCAGAAGAGGAATTATAATCTATATTGTGACTGCTGCAGAATTAGAGGCCACACAAGAGAGGAATGCTATAAAGCCCCAGGAAATCAGAATCAGTCAGACTCAAGGTATAAGAATAAGACAGGAGTGAATGAAGCACACAATGCCTTAATAGAATATGCCAATGAGAGAAGACCTAAGACTGGAATTAGTAGCTACTCTGGAGGAGAGCGATTAACTCATGGAAAGATCAATCAGCCACAGCTAACTCAAGAGCAATATGTGTAGATTGTGAGGATGCCGAACAAGGAACACTTGTCTGAATCAACTAATATGACAAGTAACATCTATTCATCGGCAATAAATAAATAAATAGAGAATGGATTGTGGATAGTTGCCAGTAATCATATGGTGTCTGATAAGAGAATACTTAGAGATATGAATGAAGCAAAAGATAAAAAAGGAATGAGAGTTCATCTGCCCAATGGGCGAGTAACTAGTGTGACTCATACTGGAACATATGACTTTGGAAAAGAATATAGGATGATAAATGTATTGTATGTGCCAAAATTCAAATATAATCTCTTGTTAGTGTCTAAGGCAAGAAGAGATATGAATTGCTCAGTTATATTCGACCCTAATTTCTGTGTATTCCAGGACCTCTCAAGTGGGAAGGTGAGAAGGATTGGTAGAGAGCATTAAAAACTCTACCTGCTGAATCCTGCATCTTCTGCTGGAGAAGGAAAGTACAAGGTAAGAAAGGATCACAAAATAAAAGACTGCATGCAGAAAAGGAAGCAATAGATGTAAATTTGTGGCACAGAAGATTTTGACCTGCATCCATTAGAACTGTGCAACATTTGTTAGGTATTAAAAGTAGTGCTAGCAAAGAACTAGATGACTGTGATATATTTCCTCTTGTTAAGCAAATAAGACTGCCTTTTGGCACTAGTGAGAAGAAGACAACTAATGTTTCCCAGTTAATTCATGTTGATGTTTGGGGACCATATAAGTCCCTACTTATGATGGAAACAGATTTTTCTTGACTCTAGTAGATGATTACTCTCGTATGAATTGTGTTTTCTTGCTCAAATTTAAAAGTGATGTGATTGTTGTTTTAAGAAATTTTCTTAAACTGGTAGAAACACAATTCAGTAAAAGGGTAAAGATCATAAGGACTGATAGTGGTAGCGAGTTTGTCAATACAGAGTGTAGTCATCTTTTTACATCATATGGGATAGTGCATCAAAGAACATATGTGTACACACCACAGCAAAATGGTGTTGTTGAAAGAAAACAGAGGCATATACTAGAAACTGCAATAGCAATAAGATTTCAAGGTTCCATACCCCTTAGATTTTGGGGACATTATATTCCTGGTGCAGTGTATCTCATCAACAGGTTACCCTCTGATGTGTTAAGAAAAGAAATCACCTCATGAGATATTTCATAAAATAAAGGGAAGTCTACATCATCTTAAAGAGTTGGGATGTTTGTGTTATGCAAAGAAAATGCCAGTTGTTGACAAGTTTGATACAAGAGCTATGATTACAGCTGTACGTATGGGGTACTCCACTGTTAGTTAGAGTTACATTTTGTAATGACTTGAAGAGAGAAGTCCTTTTTACTTCCAGAGATGTTTCATTAAAAAAAAGCACATTTCCCTTCAGTACCCATGCATCCTCTTCTTCTGATTCAGCAAAGACAATTCCTAAAGAGGCTCTATTTGATGATTTTATTGGAGACACTAATGAGCATGTCCTTGCCCAGGGCAATGTTGATCCTGATATTGAGAACATAGCACCCCCTGCAGGTATACCACAAGAAGCACCTGTTGTTTATGATCCAGAAGAGGATGAGCTAGATATACTGAATGACATGGTAGAAATAGAGGAACCAGTACCTCCTATAGTGTCAACAACACTATTGAAGAGGTCCTTGAGAGAGAAGAAAGCTCCGGCTCGGCTAGATGATTTTAGCACAGCCTCAGTTACTTATCAAAACTGCTGCTATCCCATTTCAGCATACGTGTCTTATGACACCGTTAAACCTACTCATAGAACCAGATCTGAAGGTAGTGTCAGCACTAGCTGAGCCATAGAACTTCAAGGAAGCAGCAAAGGACCCTAAATGGGTGCATGCTATGCAGGAAGAAATCAAAGCTTTAGAATAGAACAAGACCTGGGAATTGGTAAAATTACCTGCACACAAAAGGCCCATTGGATGTAAATGGGTGTATAAGATCAAACTTAAAGCTGATGGGTCTGTTGAGAAGTACAGAGCTCGGCTTGTTGCCAATGGTTATAATCAAATGGAATGTTTTGACTATCATGAAACATTTTCACCAGTTATAAAAATCGCCGTTGTAAAAGCAGTCTTATCCATTGCAGTAGCCTCTCATTGGCACATTCATCAAATGAATGTGTCCAATGCTTTCTTATAAGGGGATCTCTATGATAAGGTATACATGACTTTACCAGAAGGATGTACTAGTCAGAGGGAGAAAACAGGCCTGATTTGTAGGCTAGTTAAATCCCTATATGGTCTGAAACGGGCCAGTCGACAGTGGAATGTGAAACTTACTCAAGCTCTCATAAGATCTGGGTTCAGACAAAGCAGTCTTGATCACTCTTTATTCATCAAGAAGCATAGTGGCAAGGTAGTAGTATATTAGTGCATGTAGATGATATGGTTATAATAGGGAATGATCATAAGCTTATCAACAACACAAAAGAAGAACTACATGCAACATTCAAGATAAAATGCTTCGGGAATCTCAAATACTTTCTGGGGATAGAGTTCAGCAGATTAGGAGATGGAATCCTCATAAACCAAAGAAAATATGCTTTGGAACTCATCAATGACACAGGAATAAGTGGAGGAAAGATATCATGCACTCCATTAGATGTGAATGTGAAGCTAACATCTAAAGAACTGGATAGAGTGAGTGGTGTAAAATGTGATGAAGATTTGGAAGACAGGGGGAGCTATCAAAGGTTAATTAGCAGGTATACCTAACATTGACAAGACCAGATCTTTGCTTTGATGTGCAGACTCTAAGTCAATTTATGCAACAACCCAAGAAGTCACACATGGAAGCAGCTATAAGAATAGTAAAATACATAAAAAAAAAAGGAACCTGGTTTGGGAATTCTGTTGAGTAGAAAGAAGTCAAACAAGTTACAAGCTTTCAGTTATGCAGATCACAAGGAGATCAGTTACAGGGTTCTTAATAAAGTATGCGGATACTTTGATACAATAGAAGTCTAAGAAGCAATCAACAGTTTCAAGAAGCTCAGCAGCGGCAGAGTATAGGAGCATGGCTGGAACAGTATTAGAAATAGTGTGGATAGCAGGTTTATTCAGAAAGTTGGGAGAACACATAGAGCTACTAGTGGAGTTGTTTTGTGATAGAAAGGCAGCTCTGCAAATAGGTGCGAATCCAAATTATCATGAACGAACGAAACATATTGAAATAGATTGCCATTTCATTAGAGAGAGGATTCAAATGGGCTGATTAGAACACATTTTTTGGGAACAAGATCAACAGGCAGACATCAACATGAAGTTCTCAGATACAAGCTGGGGTTGTTCAACATTTTCACACCTACCAGCTTGAGGGGGAGTATTGGAGATCAAGATGTAACTTAGTCTGTTAGGCATTAATTGTATATAATAGAGTAGCACGTGTTAATTGTATAGATAGATTAGTTAGATGATTAGTTGATAGATAGTTAAGATAGTTAAACACAATTAGGAGAGAGTCGGTTATGACTCTATAAATATCTGTCTACATCTCATTTCTTTTCAGTTAGTGAAATAGTTTCTCTCTCTAGAAACTTCCCTCTCCTAGCTTCCCAACTAAGCTAAGTTATCTTCCTTCTCATCCAGAAATTAACAGTTGGTCCACAATATTTGATCTTTTTAAAAATCAAGAACGTTTTTTCCAATCACCCTTTGTTATTTCCCACGATTACACCACTTTACTATTTTAAGGACCAGTTCCTTAAAATGTGTTCCTTTACTTTACGATATGCGGAATTAAAACTGTAAGTAATTGAACACCAGATTTTAGCGTGGAAAAACCCCTAGACACGGGATCAAAAAACCACGACCTACTTCTCAAGTAGGATTTCAACTTCACTATGTAAAAAGACCCACTTGGTTACAAGACTCACTCTTACTAACCTAGGACTAACTCTAATCCTTTAGTGATCTTTCTCACGATCAGTGAAGTTGTGTCAAGTCCACGACTTGAACTACACAGTTTACAACTCGATTTTTGCTTACTACAATTGAACTAAGACTTGAACTTTTACAAGACTCAATCTAAGGACCAGGTTCTTACTTAGTTCTACTGTAGCTAATGATTACACAAATAAGCTAATAATTCTTCTCAGCTTTTGCTCGATGCTCTCTCTATTTGTGTACATCTTCTATGGCTGATAAGCTCCACGTTTTATAGCCAAGAAGTCTTGATGAATAAGAATTCCAAAGCTCCCTTGACTTTGAATCCTAATTGGATTCTACCTTCCAGGATCCGAATTCTTTATCCCTTATCCTTGTGTTTATGCAATCTTTTCATATCCGTTTAGACCTGCATAATTATCAAGATAAACATTAGTATTAGGATAAATAATAATATCTCAATTAAATAATTTTGCATGAATTATCTATTCTGCTTCAGTGATTCAAAGGAACAGGTCCTTTGAATCCGTTCCTCAGTCATTAGTCAAAACTCCAAGCTTTCCAAGCTAACAATTTCCCCCTTTTTGATGATGACAAATTCATACTCATAGCTTCATCTCCTTAATGTCCTGAGGTACAACTTAAGCTCAAAAAGACACCAATCAGTGGAGAATTAATTAATTTATCATTAAGGAACAGATTTTTCTTAGGTATAAAATCATGCAAAATCAGACTTACTCTTCCCCCTTTTGGCATCATTGAAAAGGTTGCAGATAAAATATAACTCAAGTGTTAGAATTAATCAGCACATAGCCATTGAGGCAACTCAAAATGCAAACATACTTCAAATAAAGCAACCGCAAAAACAATGATATTAGCCATCCAAGACAATTCATTTAACCAAAATATCAAAATCAGGGGATACAAGCAAGTACTACAGAATTATCCAACTACTAAAGAAGAAAAAGGCTAAGGCACTAGGCTAGGCTAGATCCCACTAGACAAAAGATGGCTAAAGGCTAAGGCTAAGGTGGTCAGGATGTGGAAGGACCAGGTCCCTGAGACTTGTGAAGCAGATCAAACATCTGCTTGAGCATTCCCTCATTGGTCTCCTTTGCTTTTGAGGCCTCTGCCTTCCAGTAATTCCTCTCCTCTTCCAGCCTTGCTATCTCGACAGCCTGCATAGCAACCTGTTGCCTAAGTGCCCTTACTTTGTTGTTCAGTGGCTGCCTCCCAACACCAGCCTGTGGAGGATCAGCCTGAACTGGCAAGTCACAGCTTATCAAAGTAGCACACCCAAACTTCTCCTTCTTTGTAGCCTTCACAACCCCTTCCAAGGGAATCTTCAACTTGGCAAAGATATCAGTCAGAATAAAACCAAACGGCAGGGAGTGTTTTCTCTTCCTAGCAATCACCCTTTTTATCAGGTGGATCATAAAGCTGGGCCAATTGATCTGCTTTTCAGTGTCCAACAGTTCCATAAGGACCAGGTCCATGAAACTGGCAACTCCTCTTTTCTCCTGCCTTGGCAGCAATATTAGCAGTCACTTTTGCATCAGTAGGTCCCTTTCTAGCCAGTTGCCTTTGCAAACTCCTAATGTTGATCAAATCAACCAAGGGCCTATCACTATCACCAATAGCCTCTTCAACATTAATAACATCCTCCATGGGTGCTCTAAAAGCAACCTCTGGAGACCCTGGTGACCCATGCAAAGGTGCTTCCAAACTCCTAATTGGTTCCCCCTCAAGAGCAGCCCCAGACCCCTCTCCCTTTTCTTCCTCGTCAATAACAACATTCAAAGGGTATGTGAAGTTTACCTGATACTGATACAACACCATAGCCCTTGACAAATCCTCAACCTGCTCAGCAATTGATTCAGCTGTGGGAACTGGTCCTTTCCCCTGAATTTCAGGTTCAGGTATTTCTGGAATTTGTTCAGGAACTTCAGGGTTTGGGTCGATGATTTCCATGGGTGAAGGAGGGTTGAGATTTTGTGGTTGTTCACCAGTGGGTGCAGATGGAGAGTTATCAGAAGAAAGAGACATTTTTGCAATTCTAATCAAAAGATAATTGACAATTCTTTCTGAAATATTGAGATTTTAGTTGATGAACAAGGTAAAATAATAATGTGGGAGAAGAAGGGTATTTATAGAGTGAATTAAGTAGTGCAATTAGAGTAGGAGACGATCAGCTTACCTCAGCACAACATGCAACGGCTAAGGACTCTTGGGAGTCTCCCGGAGAAAAAGAGCCGTTAGGCTTCAGGATACCTTTTCAGAACAGGAACTGTTCCTCCGATGGGACTCTTTTGCAATTTGGATATGGGTAGGAAACTTAGTGGGATGTTATCCTAAACACAAGTTACCTATAGCCTTTATACTTCTAAATTAACTGAATAATTACGAGTACATACCTGTTTTTAACACCACAATTCAGTGTCCTTCCAATTTGCAATTTTTGATCATCTGAAATTCTAAGAGCATAAGGGTAACATCATTCAATTTTAGCAACTCTAAATAAGATATGTAGCATAAGAGTATACATTTAAGTATGAAAACTGGACTGAATAATTCATGATGACTTGAATAAAATTCATTTTAAGAGCAATTTTCTAGCCAATTATGAAGTAAAGCATTGATGATTTTATGTGAATTTAATCATCCCTAACTCCAATCTATTTCTTTCAAAATCATCTCTACCTAGAGCTTTAGTAAAAATGTCAGCTATTTGCTTTTCAGTAGGACAAAATGCTATGGTGATCAAACCTTTTTCATAATTGTCTCTTAGGAAATGATGTCTTATATCAATGTGTTTAGTCCTTTTGTGATGCACTGGATTCTTTGTCATATTAATAGCACTAGTGTTATCACAATATATAGGAACAGTTCCTACATCAACACCAAAATCCTGTAATTGTTGTTTGATCCATAACAACTGTGAACAACATGAAGCAGCTGCAACATATTCAGCCTCAGCAGTGGAAAGTGCCACTGAATTCTGTTTCTTAGTTCCCCAAGAAACCAAACATTCACCAAGAAAATGTCCCATACTTGAGGTACTTTTTCTATTAACAAGGAAACCTGCATAGTCAGCATCAGTATATCCAACAAGATTAAAACTACCACCTTTTGGATACCAAAGTCCCAAGGGACCTGTTCCTTTCAGATACCTCAATATTCTTTTAACAGCTTTCAAATGAGATTCTTTAGGATCTGATTGGAACCTAGCACACAAACCAACACTGAACACAATATCAGGTCTACTAGCAGTTAGATAAAGTAAAGAACCTATCATACCCCAATACAATTTTTGATCAACTGATATTCCATGTTCATCAAGATCCAATTTTGTGGCAGTGGCAATAGGTGTGTCAATTTCCTTAGCATTATCCATATCAAACCTTTTAAGTAATTCCTTAACATACTTTTGTTGATGGATCATAGTTCCATTTGAGGTTTGCTTAATTTGTAAACCCAAAAAGAAATTGAGTTCACCCATCATGCTCATCTCAAATTCACTCCCCATCAAGTTTGCAAATTCCTTACTTAAATTTTCACAAGTGGCACCAAAAATTATGTCATCTACATAGATTTGAACAATTAAGAGATCCTTACCTTTTTCTTTTAAGAACAAAGTACTATCAATTTTACCTCTCTTGTATCCATGCTGGAGTAGAAATTTTGATAGCCTTTCATACCATGTTCTTGGTGCCTGCTTGAGCCCATACAAGGCCTTGTCCAGCTTGTACACATGTTCAGGGAACTGTTCACTTTCAAAACCTGGAGGTTGCTTGACACATACTTCTTCTTTCAAGTAACCATTCAGAAATGCACTCTTGAAATCCATTTGATGTAGAGTGAAATCCATGTATGAAGCAAAGGCTATAAGAAGTCTTATTGCTTCCAATCTTGCAACTGGAGCAAAAGTCTCATCATAGTCGATGCCCTCCTCTTGACTGTATCCCTGAACAACTAGTCTGGCCTTATTCCTTGTTACCATGCCATCCTCATCAAGTTTGTTTCTGAAAACCCATTTTGTTCCAATTATGGACCTGTTCCTTGGCTTGGGTTCCAGATGCCAAACTTGACTCCTTTGGAATTGATTCAGCTCTTCCTACATAGCATTTATCCAATCTGCATCCTTCAGTGCTTCTTTCACATTTTTGGGTTCAACTAGAGATAAGAAAGCACTAAAGGCACATAGATTTTGATTTTTGACTGCGGATCTAGTTTGAATCCCAACAGTCTTATCTGAGATTATTTGATCCACAGGATGTGACCCTTGATACTTGTAAGGCTTGGGTGTCAATCCATTGACAGAGGTCCTCTGCTGAGGAACAATTCCTGCAAGAGTAGCATTCCCAGTTTGTGAGGTGGAATCAACACTTGTTCCCCCTGTTTCAGTGCTATTCTTCTCAGTTCTGTCCTGAGGAACAGTTCCTTGCAGTTCACTCCTCAGATCCAGAATCTGCATTTGTGGATTAAGTTCAAACTCTTTCAGCATTCCAATTTCTTCATCCTCCTGTACCTGTTCTTGAGTGAGATTGTCAGTTTCATCAAATTTAACATGCATGCTTTCTTCAATTTTCAATGTTTTCTTGTTAAACACCCTATAAGATTTACTATTTAAAGAATAACCAACAAATATTCCCTCATCACTTCTAGGATCAAATTTTCCTAAGGCATCCTTCCCATTGTTGTGTATGAAGCATTTGCAACCAAAAGCCCTTAGATGAGAAATGTTTGGTTTTCTTCCTTTAAGCAATTCATATGGGGTCTTTTCTATTAAAGGTCTTGTCATACATCTATTTATTATGTAGCATGCAGTATTAATGGCCTCAGCCCAGAAGTTCTGTGGAAGATTTCCAGATATCAACATGGTCCTTGCCATTTCTTCCAGAGTCCTATTTTTCCTTTCTACTACACCATTTTGTTGTGGAGTTCTAGGTGAGGAAAAATTGTGATTGATGCAATTTTCATTGCAAAAATTGGAAAACATATGATTTTCAAATTCAGTTCCATGATCTGACCTAATGGCAACAATATTACTATCTAGAGTTCTTTGAGCTTTCTTAGTAAAAATTGAAAATGCATTAAATGCTTCTTCTTTAGATGCAAGAAATATAGTCCATGTAAATCTAGAATAATCATCCACCAATACCATAACATACTTCTTACCTCCACGACTCATTGTTCTCATTGGACCACACAAATCTAGATGGACCAGTTCCAAAGGTTTAGTGGTACTTACCTGTTTCTTTGATTTGAAGGAGGATTTTACCGGTTTCCCCTGGCACAAGCTTCACATACCTTTTCATCATTAAACCTGATGTTAGGAAGATCTATCACCAAGTCCTTTGACACAAGTTTGTTCAATTGTGAAAGACTAGCATGTCCTAGTCTTTTGTGCCATAGGAGGGGATCATTTTGCACCACACTTAAGCAGCTCAAGCTTCCATCAGATAATGTCAGCAAGTCTACTTTGTAGATGTTTCCATGTCTGTTTCCCTGCAAAATAACCTCTCCAGAAGCTTGATTAGTCACAGTGCATCCAGTAGATGAGAAATTAACATTATTATCTTTGTCACACAATTGAGATATGCTCAATAAGCAATGCTTTAGTCCATCTACTAGAAATACATTATCTATGCAGTGTGAGTCAGACTTACCTACCTTTCCAATTCCAATAATTTCCCCTTTCTTACCATTACCGAAGGAAACTCTTCCTCCTTGGAAGGCTGAGAGTGAAAGGAACAGTTCCTTATGCCCTGTCATATGTCTTGAGCAACCACTGTCCATGTACCATTTGTGGTTTGTCTCCTTCACTCTAGCCTGCAAAAGAAAACTAGGGGTTAATTTTAAGAACCCAAACTAGTTTGGGTTCCTTTCCTTTTGAAAAAGGATGAATCAGATCTCTCTTAGACCAAAATGGTAAAGGTTTATTTGTGTGAACATCTCTCCTTTTTACAGAATGTTGATCAGGTTTGTAGGACCTATTCTTTTGTTTCACAGGATTTTGAACAGGTTTAAAGGACCTGTTCCTCTGGACAGCCATTTTTAAAGATTGACAATTTTCTTTCCGGTGACCAGTGTTCCCACAGTGAGTGCATAGCCAGTTTTCAGGAAATGACAAGTACTTACTCTTTGGATCCCATTTGGATGAACTTTGTGCCTTCATGAATCCAATACCTTTCCTGTTACTGCTATGATTTTCTTGCAACCATTCTAGTGCTTCAGAAGACATGTTCCATTCTACAGTTTTTCTTAATTCCATTTTTGTTTTAACCAAGTCTTCTTCTAAAGATCTTATCTTTTCATCTTTTTTACACAATTCATCAACTGTGTTTTTCAGTTTCTCTTCAGCAATGATCTGATGAGAATTAGCAATACCTTTACCTTTTACAACTGTTTTAACATTTTCTAATTCCTGAGCAGTTGTTTCAAGTGTGAGGACCTGTTCCTCAAGCATGCTAATCTTCCTTTCCAGAAAATCATTTTTAATTATTTCCTCTTTGCATTCTGTTTCTAAGCAGTCAACTTTATCATGCAGTTGGTGATTATCATCCCTCAGAGTTTTAAATTCATTTAGCACAATATGGAATACTTTAACCAACTTTTCTCTAGACATGTTTTTTATATCTTCTTTAAGTTTAGAAACAAATACCTCAGGATCCTCTTCATTTTCTGAATCTCCAAGTGCCATTAGAGCAAGATCCTCATCCAGATCATCATCAGTTATTTCGTCTTCACTGTCTTGCCATCCTGCAACCAGCGCTTTGGGATTTCCACTTTTCTTATGGACCTGTTCCCTAGCCTTCTTTCTTTCATCAATGAATTTCTTCCTCCATTCTCCTTCCATGATTGGACATTTGCTGATGTAGTGCTCCGAGTTTCCACATTTGTGGCATTCTCCAACCTGTTTCATGTTAGTAGACCTACCCTGTCCACTAATTTCCCTTTTCTTATTCAAATATTTCTGAACACTTTTAGCGATAAGAACCAGTTCCTTATCATCAATGATTTTATCACCAGCTGTCAAGGCTAGGTTAGGTTCAGTTTTAACTGGTGCTCCTATGTTTTTAACCTTCTTCCTTAGTTCATAAGTCTTTAGATTACCTATAAGCTCATCTAAGGATAAAGTGGTTAAATCTTTACTTTCAATGATAGCACAAGCTTTGATCTCCCAAGAGTCTGGAAGAACTCTAGTTAAAATCTTTTCTACCCTATCTTCCACAGTTAAAACCCTTCCCAAAGAGATAAGTTCAGAGGCAATGGCATTAAATCTAGTATACATTTCAGAGATTGATTCTTCTTCTTTTATTTTAAAGCTTTCATATTCAGCATAAAGAAGTGTACCTCTGGACCTTTTTACCTGACTTGTTCCTTCGTGTGCAACTTGTAGAGCATCCCAAATCTCCTTCGCAGTGGCATACCCTCTTATCCTTGTGCATTCGTCAGGACTAAGTCCACCAACCAGCCACTTCCTTGCCTTAGCATTCTTTTCCCATTGCTTTATGTCTTCAGCATTGCATTCCTTCTTGGTTTTTGGAACATCCTTTCCATCAGCATCTTTCTTCATTGGGATCATGGGACCTTCAGTTACTATGTCCCATAATTCGTAATCTTCTGCTTGAAGGTGATCACGCATCCTCTCTTTCCACCATGAATAGTATTTCCCATTGAAGTAAGGTGCTCTCACCATTGACTGGCCCTCACTGTTCTCTCGTGATGTACTCATCTAATCCTAGGTGTTAGCCTTTTCAAGGATAACCAGCTCTGATACCAATTGTTATTTCCCACGATTACACCACTTTACTATTTTAAGGACCAGTTCCTTAAAATGTGTTCCTTTACTTTACGATATGCGGAATTAAAACTGTAAGTAATTGAACACCAGATTTTAGCGTGGAAAAACCCCTAGACACGGGATCAAAAAACCACGACCTACTTCTCAAGTAGGATTTCAACTTCACTATGTAAAAAGACCCACTTGGTTACAAGACTCACTCTTACTAACCTAGGACTAACTCTAATCCTTTAGTGATCTTTCTCACGATCAGTGAAGTTGTGTCAAGTCCACGACTTGAACTACACAGTTTACAACTCGATTTTTGCTTACTACAATTGAACTAAGACTTGAACTTTTACAAGACTCAATCTAAGGACCAGGTTCTTACTTAGTTCTACTGTAGCTAATGATTACACAAATAAGCTAATAATTCTTCTCAGCTTTTGCTCGATGCTCTCTCTATTTGTGTACATCTTCTATGGCTGATAAGCTCCACGTTTTATAGCCAAGAAGTCTTGATGAATAAGAATTCCAAAGCTCCCTTGACTTTGAATCCTAATTGGATTCTACCTTCTAGGATCCGAATCCTTTATCCCTTATCCTTGTGTTTATGCAATCTTTTCATATCCGTTTAGACCTGCATAATTATCAAGATAAACATTAGTATTAGGATAAATAATAATATCTCAATTAAATGATTTTGCATGAATTATCTATTCTGCTTCAGTGATTCAAAGGAACAGGTCCTTTGAATCCGTTCCTCAGTCATCAGTCAAAACTCCAAGCTTTCCAAGCTAACACCCTTGCTAATAAATGACTTAGCACTATGTAATAATAACTTGGATAAGCGCTGATATGGTCAATTATATTGCTAATTAATGCTAAAAAAGTTATTTTCTTAATATGCGTACAAATATCCAAATCATCTTATAAAGTGGACTGGAGGGAGTGTATTGTAATAAAAATGAGTTAAAAGTTCTTTCTACTTAGTCAAAGTACCTTCATGACAATTTCTAGAAGTGCCATGATCATAAGTTCCTTTATACAGTTCAAGTTTCGTGCAATATTATAGATATTATAAAAAATATTTACATGAGCAAGTCGTTTATGAAGTAATTACATGTAATTTCCATAAGCACTAATTTACTATCTGATCAAACCGAAATTAAGCTGCTATAACAAGTTAAAGTATGTTATAATGTTAAAATCTTTTAACATAGTCAATCATATAACTTACTATATTTTCTTTAATTAATCCAATTGTTTATTACAAGAGTACCACTCAAGAAAAAAAGAATGACTATTTAATTCATGGGTGGGGCGTTAGGATTGCAAATGCAAAGCTGAGACTAGTCGACTCGATACATGAAGTCATTGAGCATGCACATGTTAGGAAGACAAAAACAGAAAGATAAACAACATGCGAATTTTCAAAGAAACTGCTGCACTGTTATAAGGTCGTTGCCTATGCTGGCTAATAAACAAAAATGCACTTCTCTACTCTTTGTTCTTATTTTTCCCCCACTCACTTTTGCTTTTTCGTGGAGTAAAGATACCCATAGCCAGATTTTCATAGATAGAAACGAATAGCTTGCGAGCACAGGTGTTAAAATAAAGATCCCTTCACTTGCTATAAGACATAAGAGGTTAAAGCTTTTCTAGAGTTACCTTTTTTAAGAAAGACAATAGGAAAAATATCGCCAACAACTAATTAATTTAGAATTTAGGGTCAATGAACTTTGTTGTTTATGTATATGTCCATCTTTTTCCATACATACCCCAACACTTTTCAAGTTAAATAAAGTGGGTTCTGCTGATGCATCTAATTGTAATCTGAATACACCACTACAACACCCCCTCCCTCCACCCACATTACCCTGTACCCTAGTATTGTGACTTCAACAAAACGAAGAGAATATTAGTTTCCTTGGAAAAATGGCTTACACATGCAACTTAACAAAACAGCATGTTAATTGCCTTGGCTAGAAGATTATGTAAATTTGCTAAGGATACAAGCAAAAGCGCAGCATTTTGCTTGCTTCTCACTAAGATGACAACATGCATGACTACATGCAGATATAGCTACTTCTCAGTTTATACATTTAAAAAGTAGCCCTTAGTTTGGGTTGAAATCGATTCATTTTGAAGTTTCAAAACTGAAAAAAGTCTCAACTTTTAATTTTTTATATAACGAATCAAAGAGAATATTCAATGGTGGAACGCTAAGTGGGTTATTAGGGCGTTCAATCCCTTATAAAAATAAATAAATCATGCTTGGCATCTATGTTGCCTCCTGAAATGTTGATGCATAGGGCCCCCCAACAAGCAAGTCCGTGCTTCGCGTATTCCCGTAATGTATAAATTAAATAAGGTGATGGACCAAATTGCTCTTGGGAAAATATACTAACTTAAACACGTGTCCATATTCTTAAAGAAATATATGCTTCAAGAAAATATTACTATGTAGGTGATAGTTTTATTTGTTTAATGCAATCCAAAAGCCATATATCCCAACAATTGTTTTACTAGTTACATTGCGATTATAAAGAGAACCCGTTAAAAAAAAAGTTTGCTCACAAAAAGCTTACTACCCTGTAATTACTATTAGAGTGTAGAGGGAGGAGTCCGGATTTCAATTTTAAGGGTTACATATTTTAGAACAATGACTACAAATATAGACAACTGAATTATATATAAATATAATATTTACATTTAATAATTTGTTGACAAAAATACAATATTTGGGTGAAAGGTATTGGGTTCGTCGAGTTCGTTAATTTGGGTTTCGAGAGGGCTTGCCAAATCACTACCTAGATTTGTCCATAATTAATTATTGATCGCCTACCATTGTACGCTGTCTTGACGCAGAAAATATCTTTCGGTACCAACAGTAAAAGTATTATATCAGCTAAATAACCCATGCTTACGTGCCACGTACATGAATTCATTAAAGGTTTTTACACTAAAACATTGTGAGATATCATACTCCCTCCGTCCCAAATTAGTTGACGCTTTAGGATTTCAAAACATTTTTCTCATTCTTTCCAAATATACCCTTAATTATTAAAGATATCCACAAAAAAAAATTAATACTCACATATTAAATAAGGGTAACATAGTAAAATGTATACTCTATTTATTGATTTTCTTAATGGGCGTGCAAAAGCTGAAAGTGACAACTAATTTGAGAGGGAGGGAGTATTTCATTATCCCAAAAGTAGTCATTCAATGCTAGATATATACTTCCTCCGTCCCAAATTAATTGTCGCCTTCAGTTTTTTCACGTCCATTAAAAAAATCATTAAATAAGGTGTATATTTTACTATTTTACCCCTATTTAATGCTTTTCTATTAAATTTTATTGAGAATTATTTTAATTATTAAGGGTATAATTGAAAAAGACTAGCAATTTTAGTCTTGAAATTCTAAAGTGTCAACTAATTTGGCACAAATAGTTATTGCTAAAGCGTCAACTAATTTGGGACGGAGGGAGTATATATATATATATAGATCTCGAACTTACTCCTTTGATCTTTAATGAAGTATCTCTTATCAAATTCCTCGTTGCTGCAAATTGGTTGTAGATGCTTATAAGTGCAATCAGTTAATTATAACCAAAGCCGAAAAAAGAATGTGAAGCAATAGTGAAAAGTGTAGCCAGAATGATCACACCTAACATGAGCTCTATAATGCTAGATATCTGCAGATCGTAACTAGGGAAAGTTGTGTTATCTCATAATATTAGGAAGTTATTGATTAGAAGCTAATCCTATACTATATTGACATAACTTAATATTCAAAGGTCATTTTTCAGTTCTTTTTTTTTTTTTTTGGTATAAAACAAATTTATATCAATTATAAATAACTCATGTTTTCAGAAACTATATTTTTTTAAGCATTTCAGAAACTATTCTATAACATAAAATGTTCTTTTTTTCTTATTTTTTGGACTCAAATCTTATCGGAATTCTAGCATTCCCTGAGCGGGCCATTGGAAGTTTCGAACTTTGCATGACCTCTTAATTTCCTGAGCTCTTATTAGAGATATTTTAGAGTGGTTGCAACTTATTTCTCTCCTTATTTGACAAATCTAGGTTATCTACTTTTAATTTATTCATTATTGTAAAGATTGCTCTATATTTAACATTATTGTAATTGATCTCTTCCCTTGTCCTAGTGGATCCTTTCCCGATCCTCTGGATCCACCCAGTATTGGATGAAAAATCACTTGCATACATGGCACCTTGGGTGCGTAGCCGAGATGTGTTCAATTATGATTTCCAAAGTAATCTCGAAGCATATGATTTGACCCTCGAGGCAAAACCTTGAGGTCAAGGTCCAATGGCCTCGAAAGAGGCTCTCCTCGACGAATGTAAGAATCATCTCCCCGAGGCAAGTAGCTCGAGCCTCGGGGAAGCAATTACACTTCAGTAGAAAGACATCCTCATAACGGTCACCCATTAATTAGCATTTAATGGGGAGAATCATGGGTAGGCAATGATGAGGACGTAGGAAAGTGGTCAATTAATGCATAATTACCTTTGTATTCAGTAGGCTATAAATAGCACCTTGTTATTTTTGTAAAGACATTCAGAAATACATATAGCAACTCGATTCACTTGTTATTGTTCATTTTCTATTCTTACTATTTTCTTGTTTCCGTTCAATTCTTAACTTTGATATGCCATATTTCTTGTAAACCACGTAACAAATTCGATTGATGGATCTAATCAGATTTAGGCCAATGCAAATTGGCGCCGTCTGTGGGAATCAAGAAATTACGTTTGTTCAAATGTGCGCGCCGCGTTCTTCTAAATTTTTCTTTGTTGATTCTTGTTAACGGCTGACAATACTTATAATGTTAGTGGAAATCAACAATGCCCCGATGGGCGAATTGGATATGGAACTTTTGTACCTCCACTTCCACCAAGTGATGGGACGCATGTCCCTCCACCTCCTCCGCCCCCGGCTGACCCCTCTTCATCGGGGTCAAATAATGCATTCAATGCGTACATTATGAACTTTGTGCAGCATGTTCAAGAACAGCTGGCTGGGCAAGCTGCTATCAACGCTGAATTTCGTAGTTCGCTAGAAGTTATGAGAAATAACACTACCCCCACCAACACTCCACCAACAGTTCTCAATTGAAGCATCCCGAATTTTGTTCCTATGGGCGCAACAAGAAGGGGGACTTCCAAACAGTGTTGCGTCTGGAGGCTCGGGGACAGTCCTACATAGCACTCAGCCTTTTGGGACAGCGCCCACGGTGACGGAAATGAGCGTCTCGTTAGACCTTGAGAAATGGAAGACAGACTTCGAAGCCCAATTCGAAAAACGACTCAAAAACGTCCCCGGAGTCAGAAGAGTCAATAGGTCTTGGTTATAGAAAAATGTAGGCACCAGCCTTACAAGCCCGAGGCTGCCCTTGCCCCCCATACCGAAGCACTTAAAGCTGCAAATCTTGAATAAATATGATGGTACGACTGATTCAGCTAACCATGTGGCTGAATATATGGCTATGGTCAAAAGCAATGATCTGACCTCTGTAGAGAAGGATTCTATGTTTTTGAAGAAATTTGGGGATACTCTCGAAAAGGGAGCTTTTGGCTGGTACATGCACCTCCCCTCCGAGTCTATCTCTAGCTTTGATGAGTTAGCCGATCTATTCATCAAAGCGCATACTGGAGCGCAAAAGATCCTCAAAAGAAAGGAGGAAATCTTTGAAGCTAAGCAATGGTATCAGGAGCTCATTAAAGACTTCCTCGAGCGCTTCCAAATTGATAGGATGGAGTTTCCAACAATGGATGATAACTTAGCAATCATGGCTTTTGAAAGGAACGTTAATGCTAGCAACTTCAAGGCTGCTGCCGAGCTAAAGAGAGATCTTCAGCAATACCAAGCATGGACTTGGGATGAGTTGCATGATAGAGCTACTGCCTAGGTTAGGCTCGAGGAAGCAGAATGGAGAGCGGTAGGTCGATACAATGCTTATAGGAACTGCCCCGAGTCTTATCGACACGCGAACCCACCACATGGAAACTCAAAGGGTCTATATGATCCTTATAATTCTCAAAAGCAGTATGTAAGTCGGAGGCTTGGGGGCAGCATGTGAGCCAAAGGCTCGGAGGAAAAGTTAGCTCGAATGCTAATCAAAAGAATTCAGCGAGGCTATCTTTACTTTCTAAATAGAAGGACTTGCCTCGAATCCCCGACTATAACTTCAATGTGTCAACTATGGAGTTAGTGAACGCGTTAAAGGGGATGAATGACCAAGGCGTGAGATTGCTGAAGGAAATGAGGACACCCCTGGGGAAGAGGGATCATAACCTGTATTGTGATTTCCATTATGGAACCGTCACTGAGGACTACAAGGCTCGTCGCCTCGAGGTGGCTAATTTGTTGAAGAAGAGCATGTTAAAGAAGTTTCTCACTGATAACGGGAAACAAAATTTTGGAAATTTAGGGGAGATGGACAACCACCAAGGGCTCCATCCTCTAAAAGGGTTGTGAATGTTATAACAGGGGGATCAGAGGTGAACAACGTGAACTTCGCCGCCGCAAAGAAGTTTGCAAAACTTTCTATTATGGGAGAAGAGGACTCGAACATGGGGGTTCAGGTAAGGAAATAGTTTTTGATAGTGATGATTGTGACAGGATGACATTTTCCCATCACGATGCTTTGGTAATCATGCTTAGAATCAACGACTAGGACATCAAACGAGTCTTGGTTGACCCCGGAAGCTCGATAAACATTATCAGCTACGGGGCTGTAAAAAAAAAAGTGCCTAAAAGACCTTATCGTCCTGAGGGCAACCATATTGAGAAGATTTAATAACTCCATGGAGAAGACATTGGGTGAGATTACTCTCACTACTTACACTGAGGGAGTTGTCAAAGAAACATTTTTCCAAGTAGTGCCCGAGGACATGGCGTACAATGTTATCCTCGGAAAGCCTTGGATTCATGAGATGGAAGTTGTGTCGTCCATCCTTCACCAGGTCATTAAATTCCCCACCCTATGGGGAGCTCGTTTGATCCGAGATGACCAGTGAGTGGCTAGGGAATGCTACTTAGTTTCCATGAAGAGTGGTGTCGTCACATTTGGATCACCAAAATAGCAATTAACTCAACCGGGGTCTGACGAAGGAGGTCCAATGCTGATTGCTTTGCTTGGTCCCACGCTGATATGGTTAGGATTGATTTGGAGATTATGACATACCAATTGAATTTCGACTCTCATCACATTCCGATAAAAGGCCACACGTTGGCGTGAAGAAGAAAGCAATCGAAGATGAAACAAAAAGGCTACTTTATAATGGTTTCATAAGGGAGGTGAAGTATCAGTGATTGGTCGTCAATGTTGTGGTGGTGACAAAAAAGAATGTCAAGTGGTGGATGTGCGTAGATTATATGGATTTGAACAAAGCTTGCCCGAAGGATTCATACTGATTGCCACAAATAGATAGGTCGATAGACTCCACGGGAGGACACAAACTATTAACCTTCTTTGATGCTTATTCGGGGTACAATCAAATTTTGATGGACACAAAAGATGAAGAAAAAACTTCTTTCATCATAGATTAAGGAACGTATTGCTACAAGGTGATGCCTTTTGGCCTCAAAAATGGTGGGGCAACTTATCAGAGGCTAGTGAGTCGAACGTTCAAAGATTACATTGGAAATACGATGGAAGTTTATATAGACGACATGCTAGTAAATTCGGTCCTGATAGAGGACCATTTGAACCACTTGAGAGATGCCTTTGTTATTTTAAGGCAGTACAATATGAAATTGAATCCTTAAAGGTGAGCTTTTGGGGTTGGTTCAGGAAAATTTTTGGGATTCATCATCTCCGAGTGAGGCATCGAGGATAATCCTGAAATCAGAGCCATCGAGGAAATTCCTGAGGTACTCTCTGGGACTAAAGAGGTTCAATGCTTAACTGGCCGGATTGCTGCTTTGAGTAGATTTATCTTAAGGTCCTCCGGACGATGCCATAAATTTTTCTCTGTCTTGAAGAAAAACACTGCCTTCGTATGGACACCAGAGTACAAAGAGACGTTGAAGGAGTTGAAACATCATTTGGCTAACGCATCATTGCTTGCCAAGCCAAAAGATGGAGAAATGGTTTTAGTCTACTTGGCCGTATCGAAGATTTCAGTAAGTGTAGTCTTGGTTTGAGAGGCAGGTATGAAGCAACATCCCATATACTACGTGAGAAAAACACTCCTCGATGATGAAATAAGACACCCTTATTTACAAAAGTTAGCACTTGCTCTGGTTGTCGCAGCTCGTAAACTTTGGCCTTATTTTCAATGTGTCATCCCATAGCCGCAGTTACTACCTTCCCCTTACGGAGTATATTACATAAGCCTGAGTTGTGTGGGAGGCTATTTAAATGAGCGATTGAGCTAAGTGAGTATGACATCTTTTACCAGCCTCAAATAGCCATAAATTTCCAAGTGTTGGCAGATTTTGTGGCTAACTTTAGCCCCGAGACTGAAGATGAGAATTTGATGTCTAGAGGACCAACCCTCAGGGTTTGGATACTCTACATTGATAAGGCCGCTAATTCAAAAAGCTCAGGGCTCGATATAGTTTTGAAATGGGAGCAGAAAAAGTAGAACTGAGGTGTGATTCGCAGTTGGTAGTGAATCAAGTGCTTGGTGATTACTTGGCTCGAGAGCCCAAAATGCAACAATTTTTGGCTCGTGCCCAATAAGTTCTGGCCGATTTCAAAGAATGGAGAGTCAAGAAAATCCCTAAAGAGGAGAACGCCGAGGCAGACACCCTGGCCAACTTAGGGTCTGCCATCGAAGAGGAGAACTCGGGGACTTATTCGATGGTTCGATTACTCACATTTGCAGTAGGAAAGATTAAGCTGGAGGTGAATTCAGTAAATAATACTTGGGGTTGGTGTACCAAGTTCATTTCATATTTGGACTTCAGGATTCTGCTAGCAGATAAGAGGGAGGCCAAGAAGCTTAGGACACAGGTGGTCCCCTACTCAATGATTTGAGGAAAATTATACAAAAAGCTATATTGCAGCCCAATGGCGAAATGTTTAGGTCCAGGGGAAGTTGAGTACGTGATGAGAGAGGTGCATGAAAGCGAATGTGGCAATCATTCGGGTGGAAAAGCCTTAGCGCAAAAACTCTTTCGAGCAGGGTATTATTGGCCTGACATGAACGAAGATGCTAAATCCTTTGATAAAAAATGTGATAAGTGTCAGCGACACGCACCGATGATTCAATAACCTGAACCTCTATATTCGGTTGTGTCGTCGTGGCCCTTCATGAAATAGGGGATGGATATTGTTGGGCCACTCCCCAAAGCTAAATATGGTGTTTAGTTTATACTCGTGCTCGCTGATTATTTCACCAAGTGGGTGGAAGATGGGTCTTTTGCTAAGGTCAGGTCGAAGGAGATTATCAGCTTCATCTGGAAGACTATCATATGTAGGTTCACAGTCCTGAGGGAACTATCTTGTTAAAATGACCCACAGTTCATGGGTTCGGATGTCACTACTTTTCTTGCAAAATGGGGGATAAAAAGAGTGGCCTCGACTCCCTACCATCCAAGTGCTAATGGACAGGTTGAGCCCTCAAATAGGATAGTTTTTGAAAACATAAAGAAGAGACTTGACGAAGCAAAAGGCCCGTGGCCCGATGAGTTGCCCGGGGTGTTGTGAGCAATGTGCACCACTGAGAAGAATAACACAAGTGAAACCCCATTTTCCCTTGCCTATGAGATTGATTTTTTGATTCCAGTAGAGTTCAGCGAACCCAGTCTTTGGTACTCCCATGCGACTGAAGAGTCAAATCAGCAAGCAATGCGCGTAGAGTTGGATTTGCTTGAAGGACGGAGGGAAATGGCTTTGGTCCAATTAAGGGCTCAGAAAAGGAAAATCGAGGCTTACCTAAATAAGAAGGACAAATTCAGAGCCTTCAAAGTTAGAGATTATGTGTTAAAAGCCTTGAACAAAACTACCAAAGAAAAGAATACTGGCAAGCTAGCCGCTAACTGGGAAGGGCCTTATTGAATCAAAGCAATAGTTGACAAGGGATCTTATCAATTAGAATATTTGAAAGGCAAACTGGAACCCTCAAATTGAAGCGCAGCTAATGTGTCCAATTTGAAGCGTAGCTATTTTTGACATCGAAGTACGTTACCTTTTGTCAGTAGATTTTCACCTATGGCACCAAGCCGTCAACGCTCCAATTCTTAGGTCAACTGACCCCTCGTTTTTCTTTACTTAACCATTTAAGGAAGCAGATGAAACAAAGTATAGTGCTCAGGTCCTCATTAATTCTCACCCGAACACTAGGGGGATGTAAGGGATGGTGTGTAGTCAAGATTGACTCAAACCCTCTCATACTGGGACTTCAGGAAAACCTGAAGACTAGCTACGCAGCGGGGATTGTTTCCCGAAGATTAGCCTAGCATTTTATCTTGTGTTCATCATGTAGTAGCGGCTGTTTTTTAGAAATTCGCCTAACTCTACCCTCGACTAGGTTTATGTAAATGCTAGTTATGGCTTATCAATGAAACAAACTTGATTTGATATCTCTTTGTTTCAATTTCTAACTTATCAAGTTATTGAGATTAGCATTTCATGCCTCTGCACGGGAACGAGATGTTGTTCTAAGCTAGCATCGATTTATTATAAAGTCTTTCAAGCAAAAAAATATTCAAAGTGACCTGTCATACCTTTAAAACAAAGTAAAGACTAACACTTGAGAAAGAGAAAAACTAAATTTCATTAAACATATGCATGCTGTATAAACTTTCATGTCACGCTTTGTATTAATGTTGCAGACTTGCTTTAGCATCCACAACACCATCGTAGTGGTGGGCTATACTTTTTGTTTTGCTTTTGTATTAAATTTTGGACTTTTTTTTACTTTTTTTATTTCTGTTCTCCCATGCGTGACTGAAAATGAAATTTTTTTAACTCAATTACGTGGAAATTAGATCAGATCGTTTTTTGTTACTCACTTTTAAAACAAAGTAAAGACTATTACTTGAGAAAGAGAAAAGTTGAATTTCATTAAAGAAGTCCTTGAGGCCTCAAAAGATATTTACATAACATGGCCCGAGGTCCATGACAAAAGCAAGTACAAAAAAAGAGGAAAATGTTAAGCTTTGGGGTCAT
Source organism: Petunia axillaris subsp. axillaris (assembly GCA_029990575.1). Taxonomy (NCBI): domain Eukaryota; kingdom Viridiplantae; phylum Streptophyta; class Magnoliopsida; order Solanales; family Solanaceae; genus Petunia; species Petunia axillaris. Next base: position 128,075,717 of record JARKNS010000005.1, read on the forward strand.
CTTCCTCCTCACTCGAAGTCCCATCTTCATAGTCCTCGTTGTCCTCTTCATCTTCCTCAACCTCGTCTTCACCCGAGCTATTACTTGAAGGATGTTTATCCATGATAAGCTGAGATTTAGTTGCGTCACTCTTGGCCTTGGGAATTTCTTTATCCAAATCCATCACCCCGGTATTGTATTGTTCAAGGGCCTTCAGCCTGGTTTGGATAATAGCCCAACTCTTATCTAACTTATCCCTTGTGGATTTTTCCTTAAGCTTCACTTCCATAGATGCTTCTTTGCCCTGAAAGGTCTTAACCTCAGCCTCGAGCGTCGTCGTCCGACCCTCTAGTTCGTTTCATCTTGAGCATCTTCGCAGCCAGTTTGTTTTGATAATCCTTAGCAACTTCCACAAAATTGGCATTGGTTCGCTCAATTTCTTCGTTTGCTTTAGACTTTCAGCTCGGTGGCTCTCCTCTTGTGCTCTCATTTGAGCCTCGAGGGCAGCAGCAGCTTCACGAGTTTGATTCAGCTCGAGGTCAGATTTGACAGCAGTTTCATGAGCTTGATATAGCTCGAGGTTTGACTTAGCTAATTGGGATTGCAGCTCAAAAATTTGGGTCAAAAACCCCGATTTCTGGCGGTCCCAAGCATCCCATATATGCTTGAGAAAAGCGGACCAATGGCATTCCATTTCCATAGCCTTAATCGAATATAAGTAGCTCTGCAAAAAGTCCGAATAAAAGTCAGGATAAAAAATGTTAGTCGAAAAAATTTTGCAAGCGGTGAAGGTTACCTAAATGGCATGTAGGGCAGAGTTAATCATCAGATCCCCATGGGTCATATCCTTGGTATGATCCCGTTCTTTTGCACCGAGTATTCCCCTAAGGCCGAAGGGGACAACCATATCTCATTGTCAAAAAGGCACAAGTTAGAAGGGCTCCCAATCCTCCTTATATCCCTTTTAGAGGCCAAAGCGCTGTTAGGCTCAGAGTTGGCTCGTGCAGCGCTCAGTGTGGCTCTTTCTTTAACAGAGGAAGAGGTCTCAACAGCTCTTTGTCCTGTCCTTTGGCCTTTGCAGTAACGTGGTCAGATCCCTCGAGGTCTACCACTTCAATTTCTCTAGGAGCCTCGATGTCCATGTAACTTGTCTCGTCCCTCTGGCCTCGTTTCGGCTTGACAATAGCCTCGGGACCTGAAGCCGGAACCTGGAGCCGGAACGAGGCCAGAGGGACGAGCCACCAACCATGATCTTCTATGTCCTTGCTCTTTGTAATTAATGAGTACTTGCCCATTGCCTAAGTTGAACAATCCCACCTTTTATGTAAAGTGAGTTAGAAAAGAGAGATCAGGTGTTGAAAAGTGAAAGGTACCCAGGCTTTCGACTTAAAAAATTGAGGCATTGAAAAACCCTTCAGAGCCCGGGGCCTAGTTGGGCTAAACATAAGTAAATGGATAGGTGTAAACAAAGGAGTGCCCGACCACGTGGTCATAGCTGCTATTTTTTGGGGCAGGAACACCATCTTAGACCTCGGGGTCCCAATTGCAATCTTTCCAAATCAAAGCTACGTGGGCTTGAGTAATCAGGATCGGTATAGTTTGGACTAGCACATTTATATTCTTCTCTTGCTGGACAACCAACTGATCTTGAAGTATGAAGTTACCTATATCAAAACTCGATGGGATAATCTGATAAGGCTCAAGTTCCTTCACGATGAAAATTTTCTTTGGCTTTGAAGATTCCGCCTCAACTCCACCAACCGCACCAACATCGACTCCTTTGCCCTCCACCTCATCAGCCAAGGCGACATCATCTTCTTCGTCGATCATTTCTTCAAGTTTATCGCGACTAGCAGTGGCTTTGTGCATCCTTGGGTTTAGACCACCCGTATGTGATGTCACTTCATTGTCATCATCAGACGGCAAAAATAATATTCAACGGTTTAGGAATGTTGACCAACTTACCGCTAATAATCATCGTGGCAGCGTCATGTATCCTTTCTTCGGAAGGGCCTGAAGAATTTTGAACATAATTTTTAGCAGACATCTTTTATCGGGTTTAGAGTAATGGTTTGATGAAAATAAGATAAGAACTGATCTTTGCTTTGAAGAAAATTACTGTTGCTCAAGAATTTGAAAGTGAGGATGAAGATGGGCAAGTTGGTCTACTTATAGGAGGGAGAACATCCCTGGTTGCACCCCACAATGGGATCTAATTTACTAAATCACATGTTTCTGTTTTTGGTGTTTACATAGTGAAGGAGAAACGAAACGTCTATACTGCTCAATAGTCGCCACGTGTAATAGATGGGAATTCAAAGTGACTGCTACCTTTTCAAATCGCCAGGTGCAGGTGTCGCCACTTCGATTTCCCGCCTAATATCATTAAGCTCCTCGGGAACTCTATCAGTTGTCTGAGGAGTAGAGAAACTATCTGTATAGGGTGAAAAATCACTTGCATACGTGACACTTCGGGTGCGTAGCTTGAGATGTGCTTTACTTATGATTTCCAAGGTAATCTCGAAGCATATGAGTTGACCCTCGAGGAAAAACCTCGAGGTCAAGGTACAACGCAGGCCTCAAAAGAGGCTCACCTCGGCGAATGGAAGAATCATCTCCCCGAGGCAAGTAGCTCGAGCCTCGGGGGAGCAATTACACTTCAGTAGAAAGACAGCCTCATAAGGGTCACCTATTATTTCAGCGTTTAATAGGGAGAATCATAGGTAGGCCATGATCAGGACGTGGGAAAGTGCTCAATTAATATTAATTGACCACTTTCCCACGTCCTGATCATGGCCTACCTATGATTCTCCCTATTAAAGGCATTCAGAAATACATATGGAAACTCGATTCACTTGTTATTGTTCATTTTTTATTCTTACTATTTTCTTGTTTCAATTCAATTCTCAAATTTGATAAGGCATATTTCTTGTAATTCACGTTACAAATTCAATTAATTGATCTAATCAGATTTAGGCCAATACACACCCTCTTGAGAAAAACTTCTCTTCTCTGAAATCTATCATATGGTAAACCACGTTACAAATTCAATTAATTAACCTTTTTTTTCCAGCAACCATGAGTACTTCCAACAATACCTCTGATTCTCCTAACACTATTCTGGGAACCTACTTTTTATTTTCAGTAACCATGGGTACTTCTTGAAATAATACCTCTGATTCTTCTACCATTATCATCTTCTCAAACAACAATGACCAACTCATTTTTATCAACACTGCAGCCCAAGCCCCACAGAAACTCACCACCACCAACAATCTTGGCAATATTTATGGGAAACACTACTTACTGCCTATGATTTTCTCAAGTTTATAAATGAACCACCGTCTCCACCGCCACCCCTGCTTATAAAGGGAAAAACCATTTAATTTGAAGTGTCATGGTTGCATCCCCTTTACCAGAAATCATACCCTTTGTTATTGATGAAAAAAACTTTTTATCCCTTTTGGAAAAACCTTGTCACAACTTATGCTAAGTCGTTGCGAGCTCGCATAATGGGTTTGAGAGAAAACTTAAATAATATACAAGAAAGGCAATCTCTCCATTATTGTTTATCTACAGAAAATAAGAGAAATATGTTCCAAGCTTGCTTTAGTCAGTGTTAACATATCTAATGATGATGTTTTTCTTCAAGCCATATAAGGCCTTCCTTCCGAGTATGACATCATTGCCTCTACATTTCGTTCTCGTGAAACATCTATAACATTCGAAGAGCTTCATGATAAGTTAACCAAATTTGAAGCCCACTTAACCCGTCGATCATCCTAATCCATAACACCAATCATGGCAAACTTTGATGCTAAACTATCCGCATCCATAAATAGGAATTCCAATTGAAATACCAGTAACTCACGTTCTAAACTTTTAAATTCGGAATGGCTATGGCAGCAACCAAGGAGGTTGTTTTGGAGGCCAATACAATCTATCAAAGGTTACTTGTCAATTGTGTGACATACTTGGACATCACACTAAGAACTGCAGAAAGTTTCTTGCCATTCTTGATGTTGTCACATGCAATCCTACGAGAAATTCCAATCGGTCCAAGAATCAACAACCCAAACCTAACTTTTCTTCCCAATCTGCCAATGCGGATCCGAACTGGCTAGTTGACTCAAGTGCCTTGAAACACATTACACATGACTTACAAAATCTTTATGTTTACTCTGAATATGACGCCACTAAGGATGTCATGCTTGGTGATGGTAAAAATCACAAGATCACACATATTGGATCTACACTCCTACCCTCTCCTTCTACACCTCTCTATTTATGTATGCCTCGTATGAAAAAGAATCTTATTTTTGTTTATCAATTGTGTACTGATAACAATATTTCAGTTGAATTCTCACCTAACTCATCTTTTGTGAAGGACTACTGCACGGAGGCACCTCTGGTAGCAGGCAGCCTAAGGGCAGTGTGTATCCATGACCTTTCAAGTCTACTTTCCAAATTACATCGAATACTCGAGTCAATTCCATGTCAACCACCGCCATTCTTGTAAATGCAGTAAAATGCATAAGACTCCTTTTTATAAATCTTCAATAAAAAGTTCCGCTCCTTTAGAATATATTTATTCTGATGTTTGGGGTACCTCGCCAAAAAATTCTATTGATGGGTTTCTATATTATTTCATATTTATAGATCATTATAAAAAATATATTTGCTTATTTCCTCTAAAAAAAAAATCTGTAGTGTCAATTATGTTTCCAGAGTTTAAACGAATTATGGAGAAACTATTTCAAAAATCCATCAGATGTTTTTATTCTGACAATGGTAGGAAATTTCCTCATCTCCGTTCATTCTTAGAAGACAATGGTACATCACATTTTCTAACTCTTCCCTACACGCCTGAACACAATGCCATTGCCGAGCGACATCATTTCCATGTTGTGGAGACTGGTATCACTTTATTACACAATGCCGATCTTTCTCTAAAGTTTTGGTCATATGCCTTCACTACTGCTGCCTACTTAATCAAAAGGTTGCCTACCCAAATTTTGGATGGCGATTCATCTTATTTTCGATTACATGGTACTCTACCAAACTACAATAAACGCGGTGTCTTTGGTATGTTATCCATAGTTGCATCCCTATAATTAAAATAAATTACAACAACGCTCTACCCCTTGCCTTTTCCTAGGCTATTCTCAAAATCAGAGTGCTTATAAGTGTTATGATCCTCTAAACTCTCGTCTTTATTTATCTCGTCATGTTGATTTTGTGGAGCATTATTTTCCCTATTCCTCTCTTGTATTAATAGAAAGTAGAACTCAAGAATTAATTTGTTATTCCTCTTACACATGGACAACCTATTTCATCCAACATCTCTCCTACTATCTCTACTTCATTGCTCGTTAGTCCAATACCTTCCAGCGGTGCACCTAGCAATGGTTATTCATCAAATGAAACTAGAAATTCTTTCGACGCTCAGTCAGGTATGTCTCTTTCTCCTTCATCTTCTTCTTCTTCTTCTTTTGGAAGTGTGTCCCCTCAAAATCAAACTATCTCATTCTATGATTAGTCGATTAAAGAATAACATTCATAAGCCCATTCAAAGATTGTGTCTTAGAGCTACCATTCATGATTCTGCTGAAACCAAACTATCTCCACCTAGCCAGAAAGTCATTCTTCCTTGCCTAAGCCTGCAGAACCACGTACTTTTCGTCAAGATTTAAAAGATCTAAAATGGCGTGAGCCTATGGATGAAGAGATTTTAGCCTTACAAAGTCAAGGCACTTGGTCTCTTGTGCCGCATGTCCCAATGCTAAACCAGTTAGATCTAAAAAGTTATTCCGCGTCAAGTACAATTCAGATGGAACTATTGGACGCTATAAATCTCAGTTAGTTGCTAAATGTTATCTTCAACGACCCAGTCTAGGTTATTTTGAGACATATTCACCTGCTTCTAAACATACTACAGTGAGAATGGTTCTTTTTCTGGCAATTGTTAAAGATTGGCCGCTTAGGCAATTAGATGTCAACAATGCATTCTTACATGGACACTTATCAGAAGATGTGTACATGTCTCAGCCACATGGTATTGTATATGAGCAATTTTCAAATCATATTTGTAAGTTACATAAGGCCCTCTACCCCTTGAAGCAGGCACCACGTGCATGATATGATGAACTGAAATCATATCTTTTATTTCTTGCTTTTCATCACTCACAGTATGATCATTGTCTATTCTTCTTTGCTAAATTTCGAGTTATTATCTATCTTGTTGTTTATATTGATGATCTTATAATTATTGGAAATCACTCTCGCTATGTTGAAGAATTTATCAAACAGCTTGGTACTCGATTTTCTATTAAAGATCTTAGAGATCCAAATTTCTTCTTGGGCATTGAAATGATTTGTTCACCTGCTGGTATTTTCCTAGACCAGCAGAACTATGTTCATGAGCTACTTGAACGAACCAACATGGTAGATGCAAAACTAATGAGGACACCTACAGCTAGTGGTTCATGTCTAGGTTTTATGGATGGCTCTCCTCTTGAAGATCCCCCAAAATATAAGAATTTAGTTGGAAGCTTGCAGTATTTTCATCTCACATGCCCAGATGTTGCATTTATAGTCAGCAAGTTATCTCAATTCACAATCTGCCCAACGACAACTCATTGGACCATAGCGAAACGCGTATTTCGCTATCTTTCTGGGACATCTGACCGTGGCTTACTTTTTAGAAAAAAATTCTCCTTTCCTGCTTCATGCCTTTTCCGACTCTGATAGGGCTGGTGATCGAGATGATCGCTCGCCTACTACAACTTATATTTTGTTTCTTGGTAGTCATCCAATTTCCTAAAGTTCTAAGAAACAACGAGTTGTTGCTCGCTCTTCGACTAAGGTAGAATATAGGGCTATTGCCTTTACAACTGTTAAACTTTGTTGGGTCCATATTCTTCTCAAGGAGTTATCTATTATTCCTTCTCAAACTCCGTTATCTACTGTGATAATCTTGGTGCTACTTTTGTTTTTGCTAAACTTGTGTTCCACTCTCGCATGAATCACATTGAACTGGATTATCATTTTCTTTGCAAATTTGTCCAGTAAGGTCTTCTTCGGGTTGCTCATGTCTCGTCGAAGGAGCAACTAGTAGATTTGACCACTAAATCTCTACTAAGTGGTTCTTTTGAGTTGTTACGTTCCAAGATGGATATCTCTAGTCGACCTACAATTTTGCGGGGGTATATTAGAGATATCTTAGAATGATTGCAAATTATTTCTCTCCTTATTTTACAAATCTACATTATCTATTTTTAGCTTATTTTTTACTGTAAAGATTGCTCTATATTTAGTTTGATTTTAATTTATCTCTTCCCTGATCCTAGTGGATCCTTTCCTGATCCTATGGATCTACCCTCTTGTATAAAAGCTATATTCAATATCAATAATGAGAATAACTTCTCTCTAAAAACTATCATAGACACCAAATTGTTATGAAGGCACTTTTCTCAAGAAGGGTTCTCTTTTATTTTCCTGATAATAAAAATATGAAATAGAAAAAGACCGTTTCTGGGGAAATAATTTTGAGAGATATATGTATAATTATTACTCCATCCATTCTACAAAGAATGATACAATTCGAAATTTGAGAGTCAAATTTTTTAATTTTGATTGTGAATTTTAGACATAAAATCTCTAAGTTTTTTTAAACAACATTTATATATTATTTGAAAACTACATAAAAAGTACTATAAGTCACAATAACTAATAATTCAAAATTTTTAAAAGATATGAAATATTGTGGTCAAATTTTCTCCTCAACGGCACCGGCATAAATTATATTAACCGAACTGCCTGCGTCCACTAAAATTCATTTGACATCAGTATCAAGTATTCAGATAGTTATCACGGGATCATGATGTGGGAATGGAATTTTGTCAACCTCCAAGTCATTGAATGCAATACAATCTCCGGATTCAGCTTCTCGATGTTTTTGTTGTTCACCATGTGTTAACAGAACTTTTGCAAATCTTCTATATGTGATTCCGCTAACTTCATTCTCCTATGATCATGTTTACCGTCCTCTTTGGTGTTGGGGCCATAGGTGGCTGATCTCCACCATGCTGGTTTACTCCCGTGTTTCTCGAATATGTCTGCTTTCTTTTGCTAGTGAGAAAATCATTTAGCAACCTTTCTTTCAAGAAATGATCCATTTTCCATCTCAATGCTTTTCAATCCTCGGTTAGGTTTCCATGATCTACATGGAACTCACACCAAAATTCTTGACTTCTTTTATCAGGATTTGTTTTCATATCCCAAGGCCATGTAGCCTTATGCCCTATTGATCGTCGAGCATCAACAACCTCAGTGGTGTTGACATTGAAACAGTAAGCTGGATAAGGTCTCTGCTTTTTCATACACTTCCGAAGATCCCTTTTCACTTTATTAGACTGGCTTCTATCTCTTCTTTAATCTAATCGCGAGGACCTAGAATATGGATCATAGCGTGTCTCTAACTCTCTTCTGTCTCTATTATTTCACATGAAGATATATTCGATCGACTTCTACCACTCCTCGAATAACCTGCCGATCGGAACTCTTCTTCTTCAATTCGAGCTATAGTGTTAGTTTGCATCATCCTAAGCTTCCCCAGGAATTTCTCGAGGCTTTCTAGCAGATTCGTTGTGTCCTTAGAACTTTTTGGATTGAGGCGTTTTGTAAATGTTATTGCGGCCCAATTGTCTGGAGCCTTAGGCAAGAACATGCGTTCCCGTTGGAACCTATCTATGAATTCCTGAAGGAACTCATCATCCTTATGTTGTATCTCGAATATATACTGTATTTGCATCTCCACATTCTGAGCTTTGGATTGTTCTTCAATGAAGATATCTCTCATTTCTGCAAAAGAACTTATGAAGTTTTCGAGGAGAAGATAGTCCCTAGTTAATGCACCTTTGGTTAGAGTTTCACCAACTTCTTGACCAAAACAGACTCGATCTCCTCGGTAAAATCATTCCCTTTCATGCTAGTTGAATATGCGGTGACATGGTCACGAGGATCAGTTGTTCCATGTAGTGTAGTTGTGTTGTCACCTATGGGACGAGAAGCGTCAGCGACTTTGGTGTTTCATGGGGATTGCTGACCGTTTTCTGACATGATAAAAAAGACTAGGACAAAGAACAATTGAAGAATTAACAAGGTCATTGAACAATTAACAATTACCTCGGCCTCATGGTGGGCGCCAATTATTTAACCTAAAATTGACTTAATAGATTATTTCAGGCCACACGCAATATAATTGAATAAGATGATAATAAAAGAAAAAGTAAAAAGAGATAAACAATAGGAGCTGCTTATCTTTGTGCCCTAAAGACATGGTTTCCGACAAGAAGACAAGTAAAATTATTGCAAGGCAACTGATAAAACTAAGAGAAAAGGAGAGAGATTGCATATTGCTTTCAGTATTATAAGTGAGTAAGGTTATATTTTAGATGAGATATATATGAGGAGAAACGGGGTTTATACGGTGATTACAAGAATAAATAATGTGCATTTAATAATAATCTATCATTATTTCATCAAAAGTAACGAACAGAGCCAAGATCATGTGAATTAATATTGGCAATAACCACACCTGATATTCCGCCTCCATTAATTGTCGTGTATCTAACCGGATTTACTCTTTGTACCCAGAGAGGCAATTATTATTGGAACGATCCCACTATAGATACGTTGTAGTTGGAAGTGCAGCCTTCGGAATGAACTCAAGCGATTTATATCTTCGAGACTCACATCAAAAATTATCGCGTCTATGTGCTATGTGTCGTACTCTGATGTGACGTGAGATTTTACCCAATGCATAATCTTAATAGTCTGACTGTCTGAGACTCAAACTAACGTACAAATTTCTTTGTGCTTATTAAACATACAATGGTTGCACAAAATTTTGCTTAGTTTATAGCATATGCACCAATAGCTTATGTACTTATCTAAAGACTAGAAAATAAAATAATACAAAATAAATGGCTCTCTCTTATATATTATGGGGTGGCAAAAGGTGATGGCGATAAACTTTTGGTTCGGAAAGGATTACTGAAGTTTTGTCTGGTACTGAAAATTTGTTGGAGTTGGTTTTCCATTTTGGATAAGTCAATTGAATCTTATTTTCTTTAGCCGATGTCTACCGAAAACAGTCTTTTCATCTTGGTGGAAATAAAATATGCGTACATTTCATCTCCCCAGATTCTACCTTCTACCTGTGAGGTAGCACTGAATTTATTGCTTTTGTCAATTAAATCGTGAACCTAAATATATCCGTGATGTGTACTTGGACAATTTAACTCATTAAGACAAAAATAATGTTTCTGTTTTCAAGAAGCTAACTCATCCTATGTTTCGTTAGATTAATTATATTCAAATCAGAGGAAAATGGTTTTAAATTCGTGGGTGGATTTTTCAAGTCATTGCTCATGTACTGGTTCATGAGTGTAAATTAAAGGAACAACAAAAAAGCAAGATTTTGTTGGATTTGCTATATGAGCTATTAGAAACATGCGACATTATTAAAGTTTCAATAAATGAGTTGATGTGGTTGTTTCCCAGGTATGCTAAATCAAAATGCACTTTTCTACTCCTTTTTCTTTTTTCTTTAATGTTTTGTTTTTGAAGAAGTAATATTTTCGAAGCAATAGCGAGATGGAATAGATTTCGAGCAAATATATGAAATGGAAAATCTCATTAACTTGTTATGGTACATAAGTGTAAGATGTTAATTAATTTTTTCATATATTATGCATCAACCTTATACCATTAAGAACCATAAAACCATTAATTTATGACGAACTTAAATTACATAATAGGATTGAGGTATTGTGCCAGCACTCAAATATAATCTAGAAAAAAAGAAGTTGATCTCTTCACCATCTCCCATCCGATCCCAACTCCTCACCCTCCCTTAACCCCTCCCAAGAAATATTGGCAGAAAGAAAGACGAAGATCGATGTGAGTTTCCTTTTGGCAATGGCGTCCACTAATTGATAATAAAGGTGACTTCAGGACAAGTTATTGAGTTCAAAATAAGTGTAATTCAATTATATGAATATATGTTAATTTTTTTCTGCATCTAATAAAATTCGAAAAGAAAAACAAAATTAATCAAACAGACAACAATATATAGCACGTTACATGCTTTCAGCTGGAGTACGTAAATTGACAAAGGATACTTGCCCTCAACAAGTTTTACATAATGCATTTTGCTTACTTGTAAGCGAAGATGCGAGATGACAACTCGCATGACCACATAAATTTTACCTTTTCCAGTTTTGCTTTAGTTGGGGGTAGATGAAATTGATAATTACACAATGGTCTTCTCATTTCTCAGTTCTCACATAAGGAATGATTATTTAGTTTGGGATTGAAAATAAATATTCATCCTGAAACTTCTAAGAACCAAAATTCTAGTTTGATTGAGAATTTGCAGAGAGAAAAGTAAAGAAGATTTTGTAATCTGATTCACTTGATTGTAGAGATCGGAAAAAATGTATTACAATTACTTAACTAATCTAACTACATGATATTAAAGTCAAAACTTGGAAAAGTCGTTTACTTTATCTAACCCTGGCTTCTCTTTAGCCCATTGAACACTAACACTGCTGTAGATCCAATTTTCAGTTTTATGAGTATTTTTTTTTTTTTTCAAACTTTATCTTTCCTCCAAAGTCCAAACTCACTCTTCACTCTTCAGCCTTGTTATATCAATTCGCCTTCTCCACACATAATAATAATAATGATAATAATAATAATAGGAGGAGGAGGAGAAAAGTTTTCAATTTTCTGTCGCACATCAGTAACTCTGAGCGCTTCTTTATTTAGAGCTTTTGAATTTTGATTGCATGCTCTGAAAATTATTCCTAAAATGTTGGTACATAAGCCTACTCCAAGCCCAACAAGCAATTTCTCGCTACTTTTAATATAAATGAAATCTAGAAAAGGGCAGCATAAGAGGCCGTATGCACTTTGATCATGTAACACGCTTAAATTTCTTTTAGTCTACATGAAATACAGACTACCAATATATTTTGTGTGTTATAATTTTTATAAGCAATCTAAAAGCCATGTCACGTATGAATTTACCATGTCCGACTATCTCGTACTATTGGAATATCATGACTGAAGTGTAAAGTGATATAGGACTGCAGTATAAACAGTTAAAAGTAGTAGGTGGAATATTGCATTTTGGATTAGTTATTTGTTAAGTCGGTTAGGTGCAGATGTTAGTTATTGAAACAAGTTTAATAGCAGTTAGTGGAATAGAATCAGATATTTTCATTTCCCAAATGACTTTCTCTCTCTAATAGAATCTTTCTGTCTCTAAAACATGAACCAGATCCACAAATTTGATATGGTATCAGAGCGAGAATGATCATATTCCACGCTATTAGGGTTTGATTCATCACATTGTTTCATCAAAGATACTACAGATTGATCCAAATTTTTCAGTTTTCACAAAATTTTATCATTTTTACAAGTAAAATTCATCATTTTTGAGTAAAAATGGCGTCTGAAATAGCACATAATCATGGATAAATTGAGATTGATTATAATCATGTTCTATACATTCATTCTTTGGATACACCAGGTTCAATTCTAGTGCCTGTACAGTTAACTATATCAGAGGATTATGTTACTTGGAGTCGATACATGAAAATTGCGGTTCTAGCTAAGAACGAGTTAGGGTTTCTGGACGGTACATGCCAGAAGAGTGCCTACACTGGGGTTTATCTACATCTTTGGGAACGATGCAATGCGATCATTCTATCATGTATTCTAAACATTGTAGCAAAAGATCTGTGGACGGGAACTTTGTATGCCTCAAAATGCCCATACTTTGTGGAATGATCTGAAGAAATGGTTTTGATAAGGTGAATGGGACTCATGAGCATCAATTACACAGAGAAATCGCGTTACATACACAAGTTACTAACTCTGTTTCAACATACTTCACTCCTCTTCGAGATTTATGGGATGAATATTATGCTTTAGTCCCAATCCCTGGTTGTGCTTGCCTGAATTTAAGGACTATATAGCTCATATGGATATACAACATTTGCATCAATTTCTCATGGGGCTTAATGAGCACTATGCTCCAGTAAGAATTCAAATATTACTGATGAATCCTGTGTCGAGAGTTGATGAAGCTTACAGTATGATCATCGATACTGAGAGCTAACATGAACAACTTGTCTAGAATGATCTTAATGAGTCTACTGCATTAGTGGCTGGTAGATATGGGTGGGCGTTCAGTCGGTTCGGTTCGATTTGGGAAATTTCGGTTTGGTTTTTCGGTTTTCTTTTTGGTAATATTGGGAACCAAAACCAAACCAATATTAATTCGGGTTGGTTCGGTTTTTTAGAATTCGGTTCGGTTTAGTTCGATTTACTAATTCAGTTTCTTGTGCACTATTATCAAATCCAAATAAGCCGATCGAAGCGAAGAATAAATAAATTGATAATTTGTACATATTTTACTTTCATTTAATGGTTGATAAATGCAGTACAAAAGGTTAAAAAAATCAATAAGTACTAAACACAAACAAGAAAAAGAAAGTCAATCAATCAGTATATAAAAACGTAATGAAAAAGGGAGTAGCTATGATAAGCATTACAAGAGTATCAAAAACTACAGTAGTTATACCATTAAACAATGTGTTGTGTTAACCATTAGTAAAGTGAGAAACGGGACTAGCTGAATTAAGAGAAACTAAGAGAACAATTAATTGACTTCACTTGTGCAGTAGTTGTGCTAGTTAGTAGAAACCATACATTCAAAACAATGAAACATAGAATGTTCTCCTGAAGCTGAAACACTTTAGCAGGCAGCACCAGTGTCCAGTTGTAATAACTTATAACAGGCAACATCAGCTGCGGATAACGTTTAACAAGCAATAGTTGCGACAACACGTACAAGGCAGCAGTTGTGATAACATTTACTAGGCAGCTGCTTCGATAAAAATAACAGGCAACAGCTGAAATAAAAATTAACCGGCAGCAGCTGCGATAAAGATTAACAGGCAGCAGCAGCAGCGGCGATAAAAATTAACAGGTGCACCAGCTGCGATAAAAATTAATAGGCGCACCAACTGCGATAACATTTAACAGGAGCAACTACGATAACATATACCAGGCAGCAGCTGCGGAAAAAATTGACAGGCAGCAGCTGCAAAAAATTAACAGGCAGGCTGCTACTGTAATAAATAAACAGGCAGCAACAACTGAAAATATATAAGTAGGCAGCAACAACTGAAATAAACAAGCAGACAACTTCAGGTACAAAACAAAATAACAGCAGCAGCAGCAGGACTGAATAGACAGCAGCAACAACCAGTTTAAATATCCAGAAACAATGTTTAAAACTCCAGAAAATTACTCAGATCTCATAGCAGAAGACAAGAACTCAACTAGTTCAAAAGCAATGGATTAACCAAGTCAAGAGTAGTAGAAAATTCCAGCTCATTGCTGCAACATCAGAGGAGGTTTTTCTTGTTCTTCAAGACATGTGTGAACATGATTCAAAAGAGTAGCAGTTCCACTTTTCTTTGGATTGAAACAGTAAACTCTCCCGCAATGAGTGCATTTCATGTGCCAAATATCTTCAATCTTCTCCATCAATTCAAAGTGTTCCCAAACATGCGATCTTGCTTTAGGCGGTATAATTAAACCTTCCAATAAAATAAGATTCAATTATAAATCAAACACTATTGAAATAAAACTAATCAATAAAATATAGTCAAACTCAAACATATAGAAGTTTTTCACTTACCACAATTCAAAAGTTGCAACTATATATCAATAGTACTACATTCAGATGCACAATTGGTCATCTCTAAGAAGAATAAGAAAACTTGTCAAGCAACATAAAAAAGGAAACAATTAACAAATAACATAATAATACATGAAAAACTTATAATCCTTACCAAGCTCAAATTGCTCAAGATACTCCAAATCTTCTTCAACATTGACGGGAAGAGATTCACTTCTAAGCCAATCTTGAACACACACAAGAGATTGTACCACTTTAGGAGTCAAGGAACTCCTAAATGAATCGAGAATGTGACCTCCAGTGCTAAAGGCACATTCCGATGCCACACTAGAAACGGGAATGGCTAACACATTGTGAGCCATCTCAGCAAGAATGGGAAATCTAGGTTCATTAAGCTTCCACCATTGCAATATTTCAAAATCATCCCTATCGGGCTCAAGATCTTTACCAAGATACCTATCTAACTCCGATTTTGCACCTAGAATTCCACTCACTTTTTAATGTTTCCCAAAATCACGTTTTGTTCTTAATGTTCCTCTACTAAGACTAAGAGAGCTTCCTTTATTACTCAAGGTAGCTGTATCCGATGTGTTTCTGGATGAGGTAGACAAAGATGAACCACTTTTTTGGAGATAATAATTAAAGAGAGAAGTCATATACTTTGTCATGTCTTTAATTATTTTTTTCCCTTTTTCTTCCCCGAACATCCTCTTAATTTCAAAAGGAACATAATCAAGCTTACAACGGGGATCCAACACACATGCAATAAAGACAATCTTATTCATTCTTTCAGGCTCACCCCAATATTTGGTAAATTTCTCTTTCCTTTTTACCGCCATTGAGCACAAACTAGCATCTTCATGTTCCATCCACTCTTTCAAAATAAGATCAAGCTCAGCAATTTCAACAAAATGCACATTAAAAATTACATAAAGTGGACCAGAGACCTTCAAAGTAAGTTCATAAAAATTTTAAAGAAACTTTATCATGTTCCTTACATTTTTCCAATCATCACTTGTGAGTTTACCTACACTAATTCCATCCTCACAAACAAATGTACGAAGATAATACAATAAACCAACATCATGAGAAACATATCTATCAAATGCATCCTCAAATTGTTGTGCGGTATCTAAAATCATATATGTAGAGTTCCATCGAGTAGAAACGTCTAAACATAATGATCTTTTAGAAGTTATCTTTTCCAATTCACAATCTTTTTTGAACTTTTTAATCCTTGCGGGAGATTGTCTAATATATCTTACGGCTTGTGTAACACGCTTGACAGAATTACCTATCTCTTTTAAACCATCTTGCACAATAAGATTTAATATATGAGCCATGCATCTAAAATGAAGGTGTTGACCATCCAAAATATTAGTTCCCCAATGAGTCAATCCTTTAGACAATTCTCTTGCAGTAACATCATTGGAACCAGCATTATCAACAGTAATAGTAAACACATTCTCCAAATTCCAATTAAGTAAGCACCTCTCAATAGCACGTGCCATTTCATCACCCTTATGACTGGAGATTGGACAAAAATTAATTATTCTTTCATGTAAAATCCAATCCTTATCAATAAAGTGTGCCGTAAGACACATATAATTAATTTCTTTGGATGGAGCTCCAAGCATCTGCTGTAAGACAAACTATAGAACGGGTTTCTTTGAAAAATTACTTCAAGTTCTTTTTCTCTTCGAGATAGAGTTCATAGCAATCTCTACTCACTGTTCTACGAGAAGGAATATTGAATTGAGGTACGATGACTTTAATAAAGCTCTTAAAGCCTTCCTTTTCGACAAAACTAAAGGGCAACTCATCTACGATTATCATTTTAGCTAAAGCCCTCCTACTTTGTGTTTGATCAAATTGCCAACTAGTAAACACCACATCATTTGACCCATGAGGAAAATGGTTGAAAGCCTAAAATTTTTTGTTTAGTTTCAACTTTATGAGGATTCTTAGGACAATTGGTCATATGATTCCTCATAGTTGAAGTTCCATTTTTTGAAATACAAGCATAAGTTTTATCACATTTATACTTACATCTTGCCCTGGAAACTCCACTTTCGGTATATTTTTCAAAATGTCCCAAACGGCCGATCTAGGTTCCATAGCTTTTCTTTTCTTTGAACCATCGTCTGAAGGATCGGAACTTAGAGTGCTAGGTGTACTATCATTTTAACCTCCACTTTGGCACACCCTACTTTCATTTTCTGCCATCTACGAAAATAAAAGAAACACATTCGGACAAAGAAAAGAATGTTACAAAAACACAGCCAGCAAGAACAAATAAATGAATGAAGGAAAATAATGTCATAAATTAAGCTCTAATTGAGGCCATTAACTAATCAAAAAATAAAGAATGAATGAAGATGCGCAACCACTCAAATCATAATCATAATTAAGTCGAGGCTTCATAGCATTTTTTAGTATCGGTATTAAGCCTCAGTTTATCAACAAAACGAATAAAGAGAATTAGAGAATAAAGAGAAGTAAATACTTTTAAATCAGGAATTGATAGAGATTACTCAGATTAGAGAGAAGAGAATAACCCTAATTTTTTCTTGTTGTGTTATGTTTGTGACACGACCCGGAATCCGACTAGCCCGTGCAGGCACCCGATATCTTCCCTTAGACCTGTCGGGCGAACCCTTACTAATTAAATTAGGAAAATAAATATAATTCAATTCATAAATAGGAACAAGACTTAGAAAAAAAGCACTGATATACTGATACCTCTAATCTGTACAAAGAAATTACAGCTAATTACCCAACATACTAGGTTTAGGGCTATCCAGACTAGACATCTGAGAGTACAAAAGAAGACAGATACCTCCTGGAGGGAGCAAAATACAACTGAAATAGTAAAAATAAAACTGGTGGCCATCCGGAATAAAAGCTGGCTCACCCTGACAGCTGAAGTCGTCTTCGCTCCTTCACAACGTGGCGAACTCAATCCTGGAGCGAACCTGCCGAAACGAAATAGATAGATAAAAACAAACAACTAACAAGGGTGAGTCAAAAGGACTAAATAAGTGGGGCAGACTAGCCACCTCAAAGAATATGATAGCTAGCCAGGGAGAAGAAAGACAGGTAAACCAAATCCATTTTATTTAAACTATAAAAAGGCAGAGCCAGATAATAACTGGAAACACGTATGGAACCATAAAAAACCAAAGACATAAGGTAGACAGAACATATAGGTTTTTAAGTATCCCGAACTTAATACTGTCACGGCGTGCAACACGATCCACATGTTCATACTGTCGCGGCGTGCGACCCGATCCATATATTCATACTGTCGCGGCGTGCAACCCGATTCATATATTTATATTGTTGCGGCGTGCAACCCGATCCATATAACTAAAGCATATAGACCAATTAAGGACACTAAATAGCCAGAAACATATAGGCAAACTGAAATATGTCCACAACATGGTATACATGCCGCATACACAAAACACAGCACAATAGTCACACACTTGTCAGTATGCGGTGCAATGAGATGGGATGAATGCAGTATGATGCAATGCAGTCACATGTGCCTGATACCTTCACTGGCTTGGGACTCTCCTCGATTACCGGAAAGTATATGCAATAATGACCCTTCACCGGTACGGGACACTCATTGCCAACCGGGAAGTATATGCAATAATGACCCTTCACCGGCTCGGGACTCTCATCGATTACCGGGAAGTATATGCAGTAATGACCTTACACCGGCTCGGTACTCTCATCGGTTACCGGGAAGTATATGCAATAATGACCCTTCACCGGCTCGGGACTCTCATCGCCAACCGAGAAGTATATGCAATAATGGCCCTTCACCGGCTCGGGACTCTCATCGATTATCGGAAAGTATATGCAATAATGACCCTTCACCGGCTCGGGACTCTCATTGATTACCGGAAAGTATATGCAATAATGGCCCTTCACTGGTGCGGACTCTCATCTCCAACCAGGAAGTATATGCAATAATGACCCTTCACCAGCTCGGGACTATCATCGATTACCGGGAAGTATATGCAATAATGACCCTCACCGGCTCGGGACTCTCATCGATTACCAAGAAGTATATGCAGTAATGACCCTTCACCGGCTCGGGACTCTCATCGATTACCGGGAAGTATATGCAATGCTCAAAACCAGAGTGCAATGCTCATATGCTCAATGCAATGCCAACAACAGGGCATAACATTTAATATACTATGTAAATTTAAAGCTAAGGCATAATGAGTATGCCTATCGGAAGCTACACACGTAAGGAACACGTGGTAGAATGTCCGCAAGGCCAAGGGCCTCCAAAGAAATGGATACAAACACTTACCTTGTTACAAAGTTAGCACAACTACTCAACAACCGCTTTGTCCTTTGGATTCATTGTCAAATGATCCCAGTATGTTCAACAAGCAGAAAAATATATCACGTTAGGCTAAAGGCTTCATTCCCTACATCATAGGGCAATCCGGTTAGGAACCTGATACCCTATTCACATACGTGATACGCAGGCCAGGCCTATGTACATGGTTTAAGGTCACATAACCAAACCCTAAATAAATTACATTTATATTTTGCCCATAACTCACTGATTACGAATATATACTCAATTCCATTATCAGGGTCCAATTAACCCTTTAAACTATTAATTGAACTCATTAAAACAATGTCTAATATCCCAATTTTTACTATTAAAATATATTCAAACACACGTAATAAACTTAAATAATACATTAAGATCATTACCTGAATGTTTCGGGGTGAAAATTTTATCTTTTTCCGGCTCTTTTCTCATTTTTTCGCTATATTTTCTCGTTTGCCTTTCGTTTCTCGTTTTCCCTTTTTTCCTTCTGTTCTATTTGCTTCTAGCTTCAAAATGAAATGTAGCTGAGGCATATCTACAATCCCTATCCACCGCCTTATTATTTTTGTTTCATTTTCTCTCTTTTTTTTCTTTTAAAAAATTGCTACAATGATTAAAATTAAAATATTACCCTACGAAACTCGAAATAATTCCAAATTTCTCAAGCAAGTTATACAGAATATATGTAACACACTTGCTAAGGTGGATCTCAAATCGGAATCCCGAAACCCAACATGCAAATTAAGAAGAAAAGGTCAAATTATTTAACTTTCGGCACTTTAGCGGAAACTAGCCGAACAACCTCGAAGTTCACTTTCGAAAGTTCACAAAAGTCACAAATAATCATACGAACCTAACGGCGCTTTTGGATTTAGAATCGGAGTTCATTCGCCAAAATCGAGCTCGAAAATCTCTTTTTAATATTTATCGACAATAAAAACTGAAATCTTCTTTCGATACGTACCAAACGAGGTCTGATTTAGCTTAAATTTTACAGACAGGTCCTAATGGATCTTTTAAATATTTTAAAATTATCAGCACGCCAATCGGAGTCTTAATACCCTAAATGACTACCTAAGGTCGTTTCAGTTTGAGTTGAGTTTGACGTTTCGTGAGTTCTTGTGTGAAACTGTGAATTGATGACTTGATTTTGAATTTTGTTATTTGGGTAATTGGATCACTGTAGGAAATATGGGCTAAGACCCAAGTAGGAAACTACAGAATACTTAACTGAATATGGGCCGACTAGAAGTATAAATATATATGTCTATATATAATTCGATTTTCGGTTTGAACAGAATTTTTTTTCACATAAACCGAAAACCGAACCGAAAAATCAAAAATCATGAAAATTAAAACCGAAACGGAACCAAAAACTGAAAATCTGAAAACTAAATTAAAAAAAATTATGGTTCGGGCAGTTTTTTCCGTTTGGTTCGGTTTCTGCCCAACCCTACTGGTAGAGGTCAATCCTTTAGACAGGGGAAAATTTTTAGGGTCGGTGCTTAGGCAAGGTTTTAAGGGAAAACAACAAGATTTGTATTGTGAGAATGGTCCTCATTTAAAGAATCACACCAAACAAAAGTGTATTAAATTACATAGATACCCTGATG
Organism: Petunia axillaris subsp. axillaris; assembly: GCA_029990575.1. Lineage (NCBI taxonomy): Eukaryota > Viridiplantae > Streptophyta > Magnoliopsida > Solanales > Solanaceae > Petunia > Petunia axillaris. The sequence goes on from JARKNS010000005.1 coordinate 128,096,457, forward strand.
ACTAAAATTTTAAGAAGAAATATGGTTATAAAGGAGGAGATTTCGGAAATAGAGGTGTGTTGACCACTGCCAATGCCAATGCTTCTTTTGCTGATGAAATAGAAACCAAGTCTGCTTCAGGAGGAATGGATAAAGCTGGAAATAGAAATACTGTTGGTGTAAATTTCTTACCCCATATCAGTATCAACAAATCCTCACCATGCTAAATTAAATAAAAGGGAAGGCACTAGAGGGCCATGTTAATATGGTAGGGAATGCTGTAACTTCTCTGTTGTTTGGTTCTTCCCCCAATAATAATTAGATTATTGACTCTGAAGCTTCACATCATATTGCATTTAGCATAGAATAGTTGAATAATGTGAGGAAAATAGAAGTGCAAAAGAGAAAGAGTGCAGTTACCTATAGGAAATCATACAGAGATGACACATATTGGGGAAGTTTCTCTTGGTGCATCACAAAGTTTGACAAAAGTGTATTATGTACCTAAATTTAAGTTCAACTTAATGTCTGTTTCTAAGTTGACTAGGGAAATGTCATGCTCTGTCACCTTCTTTCCTGAATTTTGTATTTTTCAGGACATCTACAATGGTAGGGTGAAGAAGATTGGTGCAGAGTGTAATGGACTCTATGTAGTAAAGGAGGACAGAATAAACAAACAGATGAATAAAGTGCTGGAAGGAGAAGTGTCCAAGGAGAGAGCCAACTACAAGCTTTGGCATTAGAGATTGGGGCATGCCATGCAGCATATTCCCTTTCTTAAAAATAAAATAGAATGTTTAGTACCTCAGGAGTGTGAAATAAGTCCTTTAACTAAACAACACAGATTTGCTTCTCCAGATAGTAATAGTAGAAGTAACAGTGTTTTCCAATTGATTTACATGGATGTCTGGGGACCATATAAGATGCTACGTTTGATAAGAAATACTATTTTCTGACTGTGGTAGATGACTTTTCAAAAGCAACTTGGGTGTATTTAATGAAATTCAAGAATGAAACTATACTTTTTCTAAAATATTTCATGGCTTATGTTAGAACTCCATTTAATACTTCTATTAAGGTGATAAGGACAGATAATAAAACTAAATTCATTAACTCATAGTGGAGTAAACTTCCAAGAAGGCAGGGGATTGTGCATATGAATAGCTATGCATACACACCGCAACAAAATGGTGTGGTGGAAAGAAAACACAAACACATTCTAAACACAGTAAGGGCACTGAAATTTGAGGCTAACATCCCAGATAAGTACTAGGTAGAGTGTGTGAAAACATCATTTTATTTGACTAATAGAACACCTAGTAATGTTTTAGGTAGGAAGAGGCCCAATGAGCTGATGATGGCAGATCCTTGTCACTAGATCACCTAAAAGTGTTTAGATGTTTATGTTATGCAACCAACTTGACAAAAAGGGATAAATTCTGGCCAAAAGCCAGGAAAGAAATTTTCATGAGTAATACTACCACCAAAAGCGGTATAAGCTGCTAGATCTGAGCACCAACAGCTTCTTTGTAAGCAGAGATGTCTTATTTAGGGAGGATTCATTTCAATTCAGTAAAGATACATGTGGAGTGGAGGTACAACAATCTGAGTTTGATTCATTTCTTCAACAATTTGAGAGGTTAATGACAGAGTATGAGTAAGATGCACCATGTACTAGAAAAAATGCAGGCTCTAACAGTGAAGTTATTCCACCTGGAGATGCAACAGGTTCAGACAGTAAGGTTGTTCCAGCTGAAGATGCAAATCCTACATCAGAATGGCACAAGTGGAGATGAGCAATATCCAAGAGAAACAGGCTCTGTTCATGCAGAACAGGAACATGATTGGAGCACTATGAACATGAAGAAGAAGTGGAGCAAGAATTAAAGAAATCAGATAGAACAAGAGTTAAAGAAATCAGACAGATCAAGAAGGCCTCCAACTTGGCTAAAAGATTATGTTACACCAGCAATTACAACAAAGAGAACCAACTGTGCATACCCTTTGAGTGATTCTTTGCCCTATTCTAATTTGTCGCAGAAATACAGAGATTATTTGTCAGTGTTCTATGTCCTGAAAGAACCAACTACATTCCATGAATATGCTGCAGACAAGAGATGGATAGAGGCAATGCAACAGGAAGTGAATACTCTGAAGGACAAAAAAATATGGGGAATAGTAGACTTACCTAAGGGAAAGAGAGCTATTAGTTCAAAATGGGTATACAAAATCAAATACAGTTCAAATGGTGAAGTTGACAGGTTTAAAGCAAGGCTGGTTACAACGGGTACAACCAAAAGGAAGGCTTCGACTATCATGAAACCTTCTCACCAGTTGCAAAAATGGTAACAGTGAGATCAGTGATAGCATTGGCAGCATCAAGACTGGGAACTATATCAAATGGATGTGTTTAATGCATTCTTGCAAGGACATCTATATGAAGAAGTTTACATGCAATTTCCCCAAGGTTTTCAGAAGTAGGGGAGCAGAAGGTATGTAGGTTGCTCAAGTCCTTGTCTGGACTAAAACATTCATCCAGGCAGTGGAACATTAAGCTCACAGAAGTCCTGATTAAAGAAGGACACATCAAGAGTGCATATGATTATTCTCTATTCACTAAGAGGGAAAGAGAGAACATAGTCATCATACTGATTTATGTAGATGATGTACTGATAGCTGGAAGCTTAGAGGAATTGATCAAGGAGGCAAATAGAGTTTTTAATAAAGAATTCAAGATGAACGATCTTGGTGAACTTAAGTACTTTCTTGGAATAGAGGTGTTGAGGTTCAAGGAGGGCGTCTTACTTAATCAAAAGAAGTATGCCTTAGAATTGATTTCAAATCTTCGACTAAGTGAAGACAAACTTGCATGTACACATACTGAAATGAATTTGAAGATGAAAACAGTAAAATATGACAAGTTTGTTGGACAATCAGGTGATCCAACACCGAAAGATGTTAGTCAATATCAGAAGCTAATCGGCAAATAGCTCTATCTAACTATCACAAGGCCTGATATTAGTTATATTGTGCAATGCCTTAGTTTTTACGAGACCCCAAGAAGTCTCACATAGATGCAACACTAAGAATGGTTAGCTATCTAAAAGGGCACCTGGAATGGGAGTGTTGTTGAGAAAGAATCAGAGGTGCAGATTAGTAGGGTATTGTGACTCAGACTGTGTTGCTTGCCCATTTACCAGAAGATCAACTAGTAGTTATGTGGTTAAATTTGGGAATTCTCTAATGTCTTGGAAGTCAAAAAATCATAACACAGTGTCAAGGAGTAGTGCAGACGCAGAATACAAGAGCATATTCTCTACTACAACAAAACTAACCTAGTTAATTGATCTGTTTACTGAACTAGGCCTACAGTTAGAACAACCAGCAGTGTTGTATTGTGACAACAAAGCAGCACTACATATAGTAGCTAATCCCATATTCTATGAGAGAACTATACATATTGAAATTGACAGTCACTTTGTGAGAGAAAAACTGAAAGAGGGAAGCTTGGTGACTCAGGATGTGTGCTCCAAAGATCAACAGGCATACCTCTTCACAAAGGGTCTTGGGTCAGCTGAACATTCTTATCTACTTGGCAAGGTAGGAGCCTTCAATATTCTTCACCCTCCAGCTTGAGGGGGAGTATTTGAATATCAGGACTGAAGTGTAAAATGCTATAGGACTACAGTGTAAACAATTAGAAGTTGTAGGTGGAATATTGCATTTTGAAGTTGTAGGTGGAATATTGCATTTTGGGTTAGTTATTTGTTAAGTCGGTTAGGTGTTAGATGTTAGTTATTTAAATCAGTGTAATAGCAATTAGTGGAATAGAATCAAATATTTTTATTTCCCAAATGACTTTCTCTCTCTAAAACATGAACTCCATCAACAAATTTGACACACTAAATTACATTGTATGATTTTGGGTTTGGACTTTAACGTATCAGGAAGGTTTTTTGCATAAAATCATGTGTTCATGGTTTCCAGATAAAATCGTGTGTTCTTTACATTCTGTAATTGATTTATTGTTGTCAACGTAAGAATACAAGAAGCTGTTTCTTAGGTAATTTCTCCAAAATAATTAAGGAATAATTAAGTCAGGCGAAATTTAGACAAAACACAATTTAACCTCAATGTTTGTGTCTTGTGCACATACGTCTAGGACAATAACTAGGAAACCAAACCTCCTTTTCCTCAATTTCCACTTTTCAGTTTAGTTCGATCATCATCAGCCACTATCAACCCTTTCCATCCCCTTAATAGTTCTCCCGCCCACCACCTTTCATCTCTATAATTGTTTCCCGAGATTAACTATTCATAATGAAGGGTACGTGGAAATTTACTTAAGACAAGTCCGTATCAAGTAAAACTCTTTTGCATGTTTAAGTTAATCTTTGTAACATTCTCTAGGTAGGAGTAATTACAAATTAGTCTACATACGACCAACAAATTGAAGGTTTAAATGTTCCAAAAATGAAGCATGGAGAAGTTTTCCCATCTATACTTTCAGACTAATCTATGCCTAATTGATCTAAATCACGACAGCTTGACTTAAAATTTGATCTTCTATTAAAATTCTCCAATATATCATGAACATTGATTATATTGGCAATCCACATATTCGAAATATGTGTATTTCATCTTAATTTTGTCACACTCATCAACCACCCTAAAAAGCTCATCTACTTTGGGTGGGTTGGGGGAGCTAGGATATTGGCAAATTGCGTGTTGAAAACATCATCAAGCACTAGCTTGCCTGTTTCTACAACCCTCTATGATGCATCTCTCTTCAATGCTCAAGTGGACCTCAGCCACCATATATTTGAGGGCTGTATGTAAAAAGTTATAATTTAAGTCAAAGTATATTTGGTTCATATTATATGTCTTAAATTCTTTCACACCATTGAAAAAGGCATTAATGGTAAGCTCATTTCTCTCTAAAGTACTATTACCTCTCCTTAAACTAACATCATAGTGAACATTTCACTAATTAAAAGAATAGATAGGGAAAACAAGTAGAAGAAATATTAACTTCATGTTTTTTTAAAACATTTAAGTTTTCGAAACAAATAGTTTACTAAAATGACTGCTAGTAATATTTAAGACCGGAAGAAGTATTTATCATATACATCTTCGGACGTGTGCATCAAGCTTGAAATTAAAGTGCTTTTAAGTTTTAAGTTAATGATTTTGCTAAGTCAAAATTGGCTGATGCATTTATAATTATTAGCGATGCCAATCTTCTCCTTATTAACACTTTGTTTGAGGTTCGTTGACGACGGATTAAACCTGGTTCGTGGGCATGCCAGTAGTTTACAGTTAAAAGTCATGTGGACCACATGCGTGCCATGGAGCGGGACTTGAGGCTTGATTAATAACGCTAGTCCATGTTCATGCATGACTTATGATGAATTAAGTGATGAATATATAGATCATGAAGTCATAGGTTTGTTATTTCATCTAGTCCAAATCCAACAAACCTATAATTTAATTGAGTGAGAAGAAAGAACTCTTGCTGTGTTTCCATCTTATCTATTGCAGATATTTCTAATTAATTTTCTAAAGGAAAAACACATTAATATAAAATACGACGGTTTTGCGCTATCACTACTTTAAGATGAGGTCGACTAAGATTATTTTGATCACGACCTACGTTAACCTCCAGTTGTACCAAAAGATTTTAGGTAACATATCTTTTTCCAGCGTTCGAGCCAAAGTGAGATCCGTGATTCTCTCCAACATGGTAATTAGGCGACTTACAATTTCAGGGAATTCATGAGAGGTTTTTGTAAGAGTGGGAGGAGCCAGGAGCTAACGCGTTTTGGCTTCACGATAGTATTTCTACAATTCTTACAAAGCACGAGAACTTTTTATTTTGTTTTTAAAAGACATTTAACTTATATGCACCATAGAAAAGAGGAAAGTAATGATAGTTTTAAAAGACATTTAACTTATATGAGTCAATGAAGAGTACCATTATACCAATTTATGGTGCATAGTAGTCAACCACTTACGATGGTTTTAGTGGTACTATGGTAACTTGTGAGTATGTACTTGTAGGACTTCGTTTTGTCTACAGTAACAGAAAAGTAACAGAAAATATTTCATTATAATAATCATTCTGTCTGCCCAATTTTTACGGTATAGTTTGGATTTCAAGAGCCAAATAAATTTATTTTTATTGCTTTCCCACGTCTTTTAAATATTAGAATTCTTAATTTTTGACATAATATTTTAATGTAGTTTCAAAGTATGTAAATTTTATTTCAAAAACCATAAAAATTTTATGTCTGAATTCATATATATAGACTGAAGAAGAATTTGGGCGAAATGATTAGACATGACATAGCTCACCTCTAGATTACCGAGGACATGACCGTATATAGGAAAGCGTGGAGGTTGAAGATTAGGATAGAAGATTAGATAGTAGTTAAGCGATTTTTATAATATTAGTAGTAGTATCGTCCTATATATTCTATTATGCGTCGTTATTGCCATTGCTATTGTCCGCGTACCATGGGTATCCTTTAGTTTTTATGTTAGTATTTCCTTTTTCATGATACTTTCCTCTTGTTTTTCTTCTAACATGTTGTTCTAATATGTTTTTCTTTACCCGAGAAAAAATTGGAAATAGTCCCTCCATCTAGGAGGAAGTAAGGTCTCCATACATTTCATGGTAAAAACTTACTTACACTCGATGTTTAAACCAAGCCAATAAATGCTAGACATGTATATTGCATGCATCCATTTAATTTATTACTTAATCATGGTTAGATGATATGAATTTATACTTTAAATTTTAACAACCATAGTTTAATTACATGACTTAGTGTAAATACCGAGTGCGGGTAAGTATTTACCTACATCTCACCTCTCAGACCTCATCTTGGTGGGATATCACTTGGTACGTTGTTGTTGTTGTTTTTGTTGTTGTTGTTGTTGTCGTCGTCGTCGTCGTGTGTATTCACTTTTAAAATTAAGAATTTGATTCTCAAAATGTGAAGAAGCATGTCGCATAGATTGCAATAGAGGGAATATTAAATTATGAGAGGATTATAGCTTGTTTGACCAAGCTTATCTGGGCCAAAACATATTTTTCTTCAAAAATCACTTCTTATTTATTAAATTATATAGAAAAGAAGAAGTGAAGAAGTCATAAGCGGCCAGGATTTTTTTTTTTTTTTAGAAAAAAAGGAAATAAGCGTCCAGGAGATGGGTTAAAAAGTGTTGCACATTTTAGTTGAGAGAATAAAATTTCTCTTTGTATGATTAGAGCAAATTCTCTCCTTCCATGAAATTTACTGTGGTTCAATTAGTCCAATAATTAATTTCTACCGGTAAGAGCTATTGAGAGCTGGTTTTGAAGTATGACAAACAAGAAGGACTCAGAGGTTCCCACTGAGAACCTAGTCCTTGGAATAAAGGGCACGCTTGATCGAAAAGGATTGCGGGTTGCAAATCCCTGCGGAACTAGGAGTAGTGGTGCGTGATTGAATATACATCCTAGTCAGACTAAAAGAGGCGGCGTCCAGGCTGTGTCTTCGAAGTGTGAAAAGGAGTTGGACTTCAACAAGGAAAAGAGTTACTAGGAATCCTGACTTGCCATAATTAAAAGGATTCCTCGTAGAACTCAACTAGGATTTCAAGACCCATATAAATGCAAGTAGTAGAGGCAGCCGAAAAGCAGTTATTCATAAACGGAGAGTTGAGAGCACGAAAAGGCAATCTAGCATCTCTCTACGTAAAAAACTGGAGAAGACAACTTGAGTGCATGCAGGGTATTGAGTCTAGATATTCTGTCTAGGTTTGTCAAATAGCAAGTTGTCTTTAATTCGAGCTTTCATAGTTTAACCTATTGGCTTATTCAGAAGCATATGTATTAGGTGAACTTGTGTGTAATTACTGAGAACCTAGAGTTTAGCTTTGAGTAGTGAGTAGGGTCTAGAGTGTAGCCCCTTAGTTACGGAGTTTGTAATCAGAAACATTGCTCTTGTGTTAGTGGATTCAGTTCTAAAATCCCAGAGTGTGGGTCGTGGTTTTTCTCCCTTGAGCAAGGAGTTTTCCACGTAAAATCCTTGTGTTTCTTGTGTGTGTGGTGTGGTGAGTTATAGTGTTCCAGGCAGCATAAAAGTTAATATAAGAACTAGGTTCTACGTTAGAAGAACCAGGTTCTCGTGACGAAAATCAGTAGACACTATTCAACCCCCCCTTCTAGTGTCTTTAGGAGGTGCATAGAGTGTAACAAGAGCCTATTTGGTCAAGTTTTTAGGAGTTAAAGTGTTTATTTAAAAAATTAGTATGTTCCGTTAAGCTTCTAGAGAAAAAATAAGTACTTTTGAATGGTAGAAGAAGCTATTTTTTTTATTGTGGAGAAGAAGTCGAAAAAAATAGTTTCTCACCATAAACAGAAGCATATGATATTTTTAATTTCTTTCATTACAAATATCTCCTCATAAAAATATTTATATGCCGTATTTACCCATATTTATTTAAACTAAAGATTATAAGTTATAAATAGTTACTTATCTTTTTTCTCCTCATACTTACTCGTAATGTGATGCTCAAAAGTATTTTTTTAAAAAAATTGTCCAAACATAAATTGCTATGCAACTATTGGCAAAAGTGTTTCTCAAGTGAGTTGGTAAAAACAAACTTCTAATATCTAGAATTACTTTTACTAAGCACCCTTCACCTACATTTAAGAGGTTGTGGATTCGAGCCATTGTAGGAACAAAAAGTGGAAGTGCCGTTATTTATTCCGAAAAAGAAAAATAGGGGGAGGTTAATAAAAAATTTAAAAAAATAAAATAAAAGAATAAATAATTTTTAGAAGTTTGGACAAACACAAGAAAACATGAAACTAGTTGGTCCATGTCTTGGCACAAGTGGAAATAGAGTTTCAAATAAATCATGATCATGCCAATTTAGAGATCACGACTCTTAAGTCCTAACCCCACTATTGCACATCAACAAAAATCAACAATGTGGGGTCCAAAGTGCATATTAGGTTCATCCTGTAATATTTCATAATACGTGAGGGCATTATCATACCTCACTTCCTTATAAAAGCAACACAACTAGGCTCCAAATAACAACCTTAGCTTACTTAATTGGCCAACTTCTACTTGCACTCCTCAAGTTCTTAATTCCTTAACACTCAACAAATGGGGAACTGCATAGTAGTGCAAGAAAAGGTTGTGAAAATCATGAAAACGGATGGGAAAATTCTTGAATACAAAGCTCCCTTGAAAGTCCATCAAGTGTTATCAGAATTTGCTGGACATGCAATATCTGATTCCCTTTCAGTCATCCAACATCTACTACCAGATGCTAACATGCTAGGCGGACGACTTTATTATCTATTGCCTCTACCTGTGCCTTCTCCAAAATCTTCCAAAAAGAAGGTCAAGTTTGCAGATGATCAAGTTGACTTAGAAGCTAACCATAAGCCAGAGGTTGTAAGGATAAAGATTGTTATCACTAAGAAAGAGCTGCAAGCTTTGCTGAGTAGTACTGAAGGAGGAATATTCACAGTCGATGACATCGCTCATCCTCTTCACAACATGGAAAAAAAGATTGAGGAAATCAATAGTTCTCATGCTGATGATGATACTGTTAATGGTAAAAGATGGAAGCCTTTGTTAGATAGTATACCTGAATTCATGAACTAGCATATATACATAAAGCCCTTGGCTTTAATTTTCAGTATCCAACTTACCTTAGTGTAAGGTTGTGTATAACTAGTCAACTCTATATAACAAGAAGCAAAAAGGCTATGTTATATGTTTTTGACTAGAATTACAAAATATAGGTTCTTATTTCTTCTGTTAGACAGCTGGAATACTTCTCCCAATTTGTAGTTTCAACTAGTGAAACATGATATAAAGTGATGGTAATATGTTCGAATTAATTTTACTGGTTGGCACTCAACTATTGCTTCACTACCACAAAGTCATTTTTGTTTCTTTTGTTACTTAAAAGTCACCACCTTTCCTCCGGTCAACACCAAAGTCACTCTTGCCGTGTTTTTGCTTAAAATTTGCTTGTAAAATGACGTGACATCATTAATTAAAATTATCTTCTAAATTATAAGTTAATATTAACTCATTACACTAATTCTACTCAATACACTAATTCCTTAATCTGTTACACTAATCATTAATTAAAAATAATCTTCTAAAAACTGGCATCAACTATTTTAAGATTTATTTTACTCTCTCATGAGTAGTTGCATTGTTTTGCAAATTTATCATGGTTGTCAGGTTAATGAGGTAGTAATTATACTTTTAATCTACTGAGCACAAGTATTTGGGAAGTGTTTAACCTTGCAGTTGCTTGTGTCAAGTCATTAAAATACTTCTAGTATGCTGTAGTTGCAAATTTAATTATCCACTTCGAGTTTAATGTGTCATTCTGCGGACCTCACCTCCCACAGGTAAACTGTTCAGTGCTGTTTTTTTTTAATCTTCATTTCAATATTTAAATTTTGGTTGACATTATTACTTTGTATAACTAAAGCTATATAATCTGCTTATGAAGTGTATGTGTCATTTGTAACTTGTCAACCATCTCCTAAATTAATAGGAAATAAGCATTATAGTATGAAACTTTTAGTGCATTTATTGTTTTAGAATGTTTGAGATTTAGAGTAAAAAAAGGAACTTGAATAAGTACTAAAATTGGTACGGGTTTAGGTTGGGCCGAACTAGAGTAATGGGTTAAGGAATTAGGTTAATATATTAACTTATAATTAAGAAGATTATTTTTAATTAATGATGCCACGTTATTTTTTGGGTAAGTTTTAAGTAAAATTCGGCTAGAATGACTTCGGTGCAGACCGGAGGAAAGATGAGTGATTTTTGTATTAAAAAGAATAAAAATAACTTTGTAGTAATGAAGCAATAATTGAGTAACCACCAGTAAAATTAACTCTAGTATGTTATTTCCTCCAACGTACCTAATATAGAAGGAAACTCAAACATATAGCCCAGCTTGCACTTTACAAGCATGGGAGAAACACTTGAGCATAACCACAACTTACAGTCTAGTGGTTCAATTCTAAGCTTTCCTTGCATTTTCTCTTCCCTAATCCCATAAGTAATAAAAAATTTTTACCTTTAAAAGAGAAGGAATGTGTTAAGAGTTTTCTTTTAAGTCCATTCAGAAAAGAACAAATGTTTAAACTTTGAAAATTATTTTGTTTAAACTTCTCATTATAGCTTAAGGAACAAGCTTTAATGAAAGATAATTAAATGTTATGCTATGTTTAAAATCATAAGTTCAAAATAACTTATAGGCACAAAATTATTTTTTTAATCATAAATATTAAACTAGCCTTTTTTATAATATAAATTTAAAAGTCATACTTAATTTTTTAAATTGTACGTACAGACAAACTATGTTGTAAATTGAAACGGAGGAATTAGTGCCTTTCATGCTCATCACTTTCCAAATCCTGCGAGAAATAATTAATATGATAGCCACTAATTGTGTCCCACTGAAATAATTGGCTCTCGGCATTATATCACAGAGATTAGCAAATTCACGTTTTCCTGCAAGTATATCGAAAAGATGACCAAAATTTTGGGTCATATCCAACAGAAGATTGCTTAAAGAACTCAAAACGAGTAAGCAAAGCAAATTAATTTGGTTTTTGTTCAAAAATTATATCTCTCCAAGCCTTTCTTCCGTTTTCTCTTTTTCCCGGAACATCTCAAGTGAAGGTTTATAAAATAAAATGTCAAAAAGAATTTCAAACAAGTTTAATTTTATCTCACCCTTTTACTTAACCATGTTTATTAAACATATCTAAACTAACCGAAGTGGTGAGAGCTATTCATTACTCCTACTTAGTTACAGAAAGGAACAATTGATGCTAAATGGTAGTGACCAATATTTAAATATGGGTTTTATAGATTTATATAGACGGTTGAAAATTCACCAATAAATTTTGAAAATTTTCTACTTAAACTACCACCATTTCATAGTTTTATAATCCCTCCATTCCAGTTTATGTGACAGCACTTTCTTATTAGTTCTATCAAAAAAAAAAAAGGGACACCTTTTTAGATTTGGAAACAATTTAGTTCTAAATTTGTTTCTTTATCCTTAATGGAATGATTTCTAACCACACAAATAACTAAGGCTTATTCTAGACACAGGACTTAAAAATTTTCATTTCCTTTTTTAAACTTCGTGCCGATTCAAACTATAGTACCTAAAGTAGAACGAAGGGAGTATCAGAAAAGCGCGAATGGATTACTGTCAAGTTGGACATAGATTAGATAACCAGGTGGATTAACTGCCTATACATAAATTATATGTAGAGCAACATTATATCAATTTGATGAAACAGAATACAACGAATAAAGCAAAGTTTAATTGAATGTTAAAACAGATCCAAAAAAGTTACATGCCGAGTTACCTTTTCTCTGAAATAGTGAACTAATGTAATAGACATGATTACGAGTGTCCATAATGTAGGTCGAGTCGTCTTCCATCAAAATTGAACAAAACCCTATTACTCCTTTGTAATTTTTAAAATAATAAACCAAGTTAAACTGATGTAATTAAGTCACATCATAACATCATCCCTATCCATTTTTTAGTATACTCCATATTTCCACATCAGCTACCTGTAATTCTATAATTTGAACAGTGTGAATGGAATATAGATTATTGTAACAAAACTAGAAAACTTGAAGTCGTTCCTGTTCCCCCCTGAGATATCAAGATTATATAATGCAACAAGCTCACATGATGGTTTTTTTCCTTGCAAGTCCAATTAGATAGTAATGGAAACTGAAAGATCTAAACTTTAGTGGACTTCACTTTTCCTTGACCACTTAGCACATTGTTACCAATAAGGTAATCTTCGTAGGTCGGTATGGACAAAAATTAATGGATGAACTGTTACTAATGCAAGCTTCGATTGCAGTAATTAGTACAATTCCCAGCAACCATATTATCAAACAACAATAATAATATTGTTTATGCCTAAAATTGTACGTTTAGGTAAAACAATTAATCATATTGGGTTCACAAGCAATATAGTAATTACGATAGAAAAGTATGTAAATATAATGAAAACAGTAATAAATAGACAAAACAAAATGAGCAAGAAAAGGCAGAGTAATTCTTATTCGTTGAGAATAGCCGGATTCTATGGTTAATCGCATGTTGTACAATACGATGTAAGGAGGGGTAATTATAGTAGTAATACCCAGTCCTAAATAAGGTAAAATACAAAGACTAATAAGGCTATGGAACTATAACTCAAGACGGTGGCATATACTAAACCCTAACTAGGAGACTGTTAATCCTAGGCGGCGGGATGTATATCTTGTGTCCTATGGCCGTACCGCCTAAATGGTCGTTGGCTTCAGGAGCGGGCGTGTATCCTCGACGCTCGGTGACTTGTAAGATAAGTCTAGTCTCGCCAGCTGGACTTGTATCCCCGTTATAGTAGGTGGTATATTTTGCCAACACAGTCAGTCCCCCACTTGCTGAATGCTTACTCAAGCAGTCAGGAAGTGAAAGAAGTGTGATAGCAGACGTAAAGGTGTGACAGTACTAATGCTTGTCTACTTGCCTCTTCGCGTGCGTCGCATTAAATCCAAATTCCTTGGTACAACAACATGTCTCCCTACGATTGGAGGGGTTTCCGGCGTATCTTCCCAATGCTGCTACATGCTCTGTTCATATCCCGTAATTATAGGGATGCATATTACTTGAACTGCAGTAACCATAATTACGATCCCACATGATTGGGATCATTCAACTTACCTTTCAAGTTACCCGCATAAACGTGTATATATACGTCGTAAGTGCGAAAGTTCATTCACAATTCTTCAAAGAAATACAAGAACTTCTCCAAAGATAATATTTTTCCAATCTTAACAACATTTTCGCCATGGATCAAGGACCAAGTTTCCTTCCAGCAAAATTTAGAGCGCAAGATTATCTTACCGCTTCCTTCAGTTTTAAGAGCGATGACTGTATGCAGGGCCAGACCCCTAAACAAGAGGGTGAAAACTGCAATCTTTCCATAGAATCTTACCTTTCTGCGGTTACGAGGGACGACTTGATGCGTATCAGGTATGAATGTCAATGGCCTGAGTTTGTTAACATCATCGCTCCTGACGTCGAGGAAAGAATTTCTTCTTATCGGGCTAGTTACTCGATGATTCATACATACCCTTTCACCCTTCACCTTAATAAGCGTGTCCACTTAGTCATCGAGGACATATGTTGCCGCTATAATATCTGCTTGGGCCAGATCAGCCCCTCCGTCTGGCGTTTAGTGGTCGTGCTGCATCACTTGGCCAACTATGCCTAAGTTGCCTTCTCCTTCGACCACCTTCTAGCTTTTTAATCTCCTTGTTTTCATAAAGTAGGCATGCTGATGTTCATAAAGTAGGGAAAGAAAGGTGTAGTCACCAATAGTGAGAATTCAAAAGACCATAGCTGGGTGTATAGGTACGTCGCTGTGCAGATGGCTGACATAGTATCCTCTCTTCCATTTCCAGAGGTCTTTAACAGAAAGTGTAAGCCTTCATGAACTTGCCTTCATACTTTGCCTCTAGTTGCTTCGAACTGATCTCTTTTTTTTTTTCCTTTTTAGTGAACACTGTGTTTGACATCTTCTTGAGCCATAATGAGTTGATGATGTGGATCACCGTCATTTTTATGAGAAACACTCCTAATTTGTTGACATTTACAGCCCTGGCTAGTGCAAACGCTGGCGGGCAAAAGACCATGGTAAGTAATTACTCTCAAACCCTCTTCTTTGCCCGAACTCTTGATTTATGTGCTTAACTTGCTGCTCCCTCAGGATTTTCTCATCAAGAAATGCCCCCGTTGAGGGAGATCAGGATTGCGGCCCCGTATATTTCTCCTTTTCCTAATATGCAGGCGTCTGGTGGGAGAATTCTCGAGAGGGCGAGCAGTTCATGTTCCTCAAAAATGAGAAAATCTTCTAGGTCTACTAGCGTGATGACTTCCAATGAGAACTTGATAATTTCTGATGGCGAGCGTGAAGTCCCCCGAGTGCCCGTGCCTTAAGCTGTCGAGACAACCCCAATTGTTGCTGCTGAATCTGGTCCGCCCACGCGAAAGCGTAGGCATTTTATTGTAGAGACCCCCGCGGCTGAGGAAGAAGCTAGTATGGAAGATGATGCGGTGCTTCTAGCAGTTTCTTTCGAGCCCTGTTTTCCAGGTTCGACCTTTGCCTTTTATTGGCACGATATTCTTTCCTTGTTCACTTCAGAGATTGACATCTCCTTCTTACAATCAGAACCCGTTGCGCGGGACCCCGGCCCCCGAAACCTCTGATTCTTTTTTACGTTGACCTGGAAAAGAAGTGGTCGTGGATGGTGTACATGAACCCGTGATAGAGCCCGAGAGGTTGTGATCCCTATTGCAGCGAGGGTTAACCTGATGAATACTCCAAGAGTTGTGATAGCTCATACCGTTGATTTTGTTGGCTATGCTAAACAAGAATGCCTTTCTATCTATAACTGTCATGAGTTGCTTGAGTTCGCCATTGGATGCTCCCTTAGGGTAAGCTTTCCTTCCTCGTTGTGAAAAGCATAGCATCGTTTCTCTCTACGATTCTTCTTCTCTTATGAAATTTATAGTTAGATGAAGACTACTCTGCTGCATGACGGAGTGATCTTTCCCTCTTATGAAAGACACTATCTCACTTTCGAAAGAGAGTCTCGACGTGGGTCGGCGGATGATGTCGGATATGCCTCGAGGACGGCGGCCAACGTACAGTAGACAAATTTAAAGAAAGAAAGATGGGCGATGAGACTGACCAGCGACCTATATTCATCGGGAAGGCTCTCCCTGGTGAACTACCATTCCAACAGGTCAGGATAAGGTATTATTTTCAGGCAGGGCGTCTTACAAAAGAGAGAGATGAAAAAAAAAGGTTGGCCGGAGTGTAAGAAAACTGGCTGAAAGAGGTACTTCTGCTCTGATTTAAAACCCATCAGCTCCCTTGTTTGATGGAGGAAGTAGAAATGCAAAATATGAATTTTCCCAGGGTTCTAATAAAAGAAA